>OX442333.1:15903449-16518522 GCA_949358125.1 Idaea dimidiata | reverse complement strand
AAAATAAATGGAATATTTCTTCAGGTGAAAACTCTTAAAATATTCGGACAATCGGACGGACGAAGCCCCCATTCGTAAGAATGTCAATTAAATAAAATGTACAACACAATACAAGCAAGAAATTCAGCAACCCTTGGCTACCATTTTTAACAGACATGCTTTATTTTGGCTACGATGGGGGCGTAATTGAGTCGAGGTTAATTTTATTTTAATTTTTTACCTACAGAATAACAATGCTTTGAATTCTGTAAAAATACTTCGAAACGGTATGTATACATACCTACCGTACATATACCTAGATAAACACGCGTATTTATAGTTAAAAAATTGAATGTCTACTCCATTAAATTAATTACAAAGAATAGGAACGTATCTTGACTCTATAGCTTTCTAGATTTGGACTATTTTGTTAAATAATGTATTCTAAAAAACTGAAAAGTAAAAAACAAGAAGATACCTAAAGGTAAAGAAACCTTAAAAATCGTTCGACGCATCTAGGAGCCTTAAAAAATTGTGGATGGACTCGGGTGGGACTTCAACACAATTTGGTGTCATTATACTTTACCTTTAAAAGGAGTCCCACCCGACTGCATCCACAATTTTTTAAGGCTCCTAGATGCGTCGAACGATTTTTAAGGTTTCTTTACCTTTAGGTATCTTCTTGTTTTTTACTTTTCAGTTTTAACGGCAGTCGGGTTTTTTATTTTTTTTAAATATTTTTTTTATTTAACGCTTTTTAGTTATTAGAGATTAGATACAATTACACCAGAGAAACTCATTAACTCTGGATGTGTATACTCCAGTAGCGAGGACTCGAAATCGGTTAAAGATAGGCTATCTAAAAGCCTTCAATATTATAATAGCTATTCTTTTTGAGTTTTGCTGAGACGGCTATGAAGTAGGCAAGTATCTTAAAATATAATTACCAAATCCGAAAACTTCGTCGCGACTGGTGATACAAAGGCTGGCGGTTTCTTGTCCTAGCGGATTAGCCTTGCTATCCATTATCCATAGCGCGACATTTCAAATTTTTAGTTAATTACTTATTGTAAACATAGTAATTGTTATTTATCTCTGACAAACTGACAAATTAAACATTCAAATTCCTTCAAAAGTTGAAACTCGGCGTCAAAGTCAAATCGAAAAGTTTTTAAGTAACGTTCCGTTGTCTTTGCTCGGTTTTTATGGTCAAGACAAATCTTGCTTTATAGCGTTTTAAATCTTTATTTTTATTTATTTATTATTTTAATGTACCCTATGTCACTCTCACGGTCATGACGAATCTAACGACGTATCGTTTATCTAAATCGGCCCAGCCGTTTAGGCCCTACGACGGCACAAAAATAGGTCACATACATACATACATACATACATACACTCACGGCAAAAACATAACACTTCCTTTGGCAGTCGTGTAAAAAATAGTGACTACTTCTTTTTGTATAAGCCGTCAATATACTGTCAAAATTGAAACCAAAAAACTAGATTAAAACAAGATAATGCTTTTAACTCTAACAATAAATGAATTAGAGTTAAACGCAAAGTGTTTTATTATCAAAGAAGCCGTAAAATCACTGGGAATAGCAATAATTGCGCCATAAATAAGTCTTAATACCGCAACACAATCGATAAAAAGTTACGAATCGAATGTTTTCTCAGTGTTTCACTCGCACCTCGTTACGTATGTTAATAAGATATCGTAAAGAACTCAGTTCTACATTATTCTTGATACAATTGTAAAACAATAATCATAGTATTCATAGAAATAAATATTCACTCGTGGAAATAATAATCATGTTATGAAGTCTTTAAATGTTATTCTTTATATCCTGAAGTTTAAGTTGGATTCCAGTTGCAAAAAAAACTTTACCGCTATGTGGTATGGGCGGTCATACCATACGATTCAAACAAACAGAAAATACAAAAAGTGGTGCGGTTGGAAGATTTTCATCACAATCAAGTGGTCCTTAAATCAGCTGATATGTGGTTGGGATCAACAACCACACCTTAGTTAGATAGAACCATTTGCTTTGGTTGACCAACGATTGTGTATCAGCCTTATTCATTAGTGCATTCGATTTTTCTTCTTGTTAAGGTAATAAAGCCATTATTTTTTAAATTGATAATATTCCATAATTCTATCAGAGTGTAGTAATGTGTAATGAAGTACCATTTCCACTTTGCTACTTTGCTACCAGCTTTCATGGGACAGTCATCAAGCCACCCACTGGATTCCTCAATCAATGACTCAATGATTTCAATGCATTTGACGAAGAGTGGCCAGAAAGATACATTGAGACGTACATATCAGAAGGAAGGAAATAACATAAGGAAGGGCCGGAAAAATATATTAAAATTTATGGTGACGTTAAGATTATCATAATTCAAGGTATGAATTATCAATGACATATTTATTTTCAAATTAAATAAGAATAGAAACGGAAATATTGATACTAGCAATGATAATCAAAACAAGACACTACTCATATTTCCAATTAAAATTCCTATTGGTATAGGAGTGAATGCATTGTTGCGAATCAAATACCTCTATTGTCCACTGAATAGTTTGTGTATGGGGTTAGGTATAGCTTTTATGTCGATCTAGATGGCAATGACTGGATAACGTTTGTTATTCGGGTTTAGTTTCATTCTTACTAATAGCAAGCTCAGTATCATTTCTACATACTGGTTACATAGGCACATGTGATTTTAGATGTTTTTATTCTCTAGGTATGTCTGTTTCTGATTTTTCTGTACCTAAGTTTATCAACAACCTTAAATGTATTGTTTTCTATCTAACTAAATTATAGATAGATCTAATTTTACAAATGTTTCGTGCAGATCATGTATGACCATTGCTGTGATAAACATTGCAAGATTTTGAGTGATGTGCTAAAATAATATGTCAAGAATAATATACAAAATAATTTGTCTTATTAATCGATTTAACTACGGGTATAATACTATGTTAAACGATTAGAATTCTTGTAAATGTTCTTAAACGAGTAGTTAAAGCATGGATGTACAATTATTACTGTGAATATTCTTTTTATCACGTTGCGCAACACACCATGCTACAGCAGCCATGATTTATTAGAATGATATTATCACTAATACCTATGTTAGTGTTGTTTGCATGTACTATAATGGTATCTCTTAAAATCATATCTGTAATGAGTGTTACTTGACAAACAAGATTAGTGGTACATCCTGCACTCTCGGTGGTCTAATCCGGTGGTTTATCAACGACAAGTGAATTTATGAATAGACTCACTGTCTTTTCATTATGTTTGTCTTCAACAAAAGTTACCGCTGTTTAATCTAATATAAAATTCTTCTTTATGTTCCACTACTGATAAATTATTATAAAATTGCCCTATATTCAAAAGATTATATAGGTACCATTAGGAAGTTTTAGTAGCTCTACTACAAAGTATGTCTTTTCTAACTCACTCTGACCCATCTGAATCCCTAAATCATTAGTGAATAAGGACCTTCCGGATAAGTGTGATTCATCTTGGACTGCACTTTACAAATATAACAAAATCTAAATATAGCACATGTTACATTCATAACCTTATCTTCATTCATACCACTGATAACCAATCCTGCTATTTCCTAACGTAGTTTTACAACCTTATCAAAGTAGCACGAGCTTGCGTTTCTAACGTTGTTGGAATAGAGTAGTTTCTACTCGAATTAATTGTGACTATGGTTTAAAATTTCATTTACCAAGATACTGTTCAAGAAATATGCGGCTTGATAAGGTAATTCAACTTTCGTGCTAGGAGTCGTAGTGTCTACCGTATCTGAGTTTAGGGTAAATCTAAATTTAACTATTTTGATTTATTTTTTAAAGATTCTACTCTTGGTTGACAACCGTTTCTTAAACATTTAACTTTAGTGTGACTATTAACATTGTATTAACAATATTGGTCTGCACTATACATAATACATTATCCATTACGAATAAATTAATCACTATTATAGTTTGTAGTTTCTCAAATCGTCTATAGACAAATTGATAATATTTCAAAGTCATTAAGGCATACCTATCAGTGTTATAAAGTGTTCATTACAAAACTACGAAATGAGTAACAACTAACATGTTAATAAGTATAGCGCACAGTTATGCGCACAAGTGCAGTAACTCGGTAGGAAATGCAATTAGTTTGTGTTCACCAGCGATGCCTTTAAGTCACTCAACCATGTAACTCCTTATCTGAGTTGCATGTTTTTTCAATATGCAATCCCAGACAATCGTGCAATTTTATCTGGCAATCAGAATTCTCAGGTATTTTTTCATTCGTTAAGTTCTAATTATTTTACAGTTTTGTAACTATAACTAACCGAACCGGTTTCTACGTGTCATTTGGAATGATACATATTATGGTTGATGAGACAAATAACATTTTTCAATTAGTCTAACTTTTTTATTAATAATTAAAATGTATTTTACGCTAATTAGTTAAATCTTGTTGACAATTGAGACACCTTGTCGTACGTATCTATTATCTAGAACAAATAACGATCCATCATTTCTATTTCGTTTGCCATAAAAATAAATTTTAGATATTTCGTCATGCGAATCGTTTAGAAACAACAACAATGTACCTAATTTATGATTTTGCAGACTAATTTTGTTTTACGATATTACGTTGACTAATTGAATCGTCATTGTGTTAAATATAGTTTTTTGTCTATTGGACATTGTCGATTGATCGATCGGTTTATATCAGCAGAACATTTCAAGCGTAAATTTTTTTCATTACCAAGTGGATGTTATTAGATTTAGTTTTAATTTCTAAGTAGTGACTATATACCCCGTTCATATTTACAGTACTGCTCGTGTTTTTTTTGTTAAACTTTGCAAATACTGAGCAGGTTGGTGAAACAGCTTACAGATAGATCGATCAATGCTTTATTGTACTAAAGTTTACAAAGAACGAACATAAGAAATCAAAAAATAAACAAAAAAAATAAAACTAAAAGTAGAGACTACTTATATTGAAGAAGTAGAGTTATAGATAGGCATGTATGTATACGTCTTTTTCCGTGACAAGAACTTTAAAAGTTGACAGACAGAAACAAAAAGCGACATAACTATCAAGTACACCGATTTTATTCCCCTTTTATTAATAAGGCTAGTAGAGTTTTAATACATTTTGTTATTCATAAACCTTCCGTAATAAGTTAATACCGTCATTTCACTTGCAAATGTAAATGGAAATGAAATCGTAGTCTATAATTATTGCTCGGCTGTCACTGCCAGAACCTTTTAACGAAATCACAAGCAAGTTTCAAAATTACACGAAATAAGGTGTGTTTATTTCCCCCTCATCGTTTTGATGTCTTAATGATATCGTCCGTATGATGTATGCACTCCGGAAGCAGAGTGGCAGCATAGTTTGAGTTACACAAATAGACCAATTTTAGTATAAACCGGTAAATATACCTAGCTTTAAATTATTCTTTGTTAAATGTTCTTTTACTTGGATTTAACATTAAATTTTGAACGGAAAAAGCAGGTAATAATAATATAATCAAATACTTGTGTAGTTATACCTATTTATTGTAAGTGTTCAGAAGCTGGATTTATTTCTTTAGAAGTAAATTTAAAAGAAGCTAAAATAATAATTACGACATTTACTAGCTGAAATCATGCCAATTTATATTTTTGTAACTAAGATTTTGTAACTGGTGATGAATAAATAAAAAAAATAAGTTATGTGACGTTTGTCTCTGTTTGTCAATTTTGAAACTTCATATCACAGTCAAAAACAAACGATACATAGTTATGCAGCTGTTAACCAGCGTTTATAATTAAGGAGGTAAGATTTTAGTCGGTGCATAAAAACCGAGAGTATTTTAGAAGTACTATGTTCATTTTTTTAAGTGTGTTGAAGTTTGCGTGTCTTTAGCTTAGCATGTTGGAAAATTAAATGTACAATTCTTGAACTCCGCAATGCCTTATAATGATGACTGATATGAATCCATTTCGCCATTTGCAGCATTTTATTACAAAAATATAGCTCTTTCTAGGAAGAGTTATTTCAACATCAAAAGCATTATTTGTAATGTAGAGTAAAATAAACCGATGTTTCTTGGCCCAACGTTTTGACAAGCATCTACCTTAAACAGTTCAGACCTATTCCATGAGCCTTCATCGGGTTCTATTTGCTATTGTGTTACTGTTGTGCATGAAATATGTACCTTAATGGTGGGTATTAAAATTTGATTTTGATTGTTGTAAGTGGGAACTGGTGCAAATGCGCCAGTATTTTGGTTTACAATAAATCGTGACCACGCTGCGGTCGCCTGGAGGCAATCGCTCCTGTTGCTTTTCATTCTGCATTTGCTGATGCTCTCGAGTTCTCATCCTGTGATACACTGTATGATATGCCTACTAAAGTGTAGTTTCTTTATAATTTCAGTAAAAAATTGTAATTAAGTGTATTTAGTGTTAATGATTAATGTTATATGTTTTTGTTGCTATCAGTTGCTGTCCGGTTGGAACGATTATTGTATAAGTGATTATTTTGATTTTTTTAAAGGTATAGAGTAGTAAAGATGTTTTTAAATAGGTACCTAACTTTCCCATTGTTTCAATTAGATAATCGTAGTATATACTTAGGCAGTAGGTATAGCTAAAAGTAGATTCTAGTGATAGTATAAAAACGCCGCTAAGTATTACACATTATCATACCACCTACCATATACTTAAACGACAAAAAACGGCATTTCCCTTTTTTTTATCAAAGTTTTATTAATTTATTGAGGTATAATTTAGTAGGTACCTGTTATTATGTAATGTCATTCATTACATTGAATTGCAAAATGGGTGAATTGCAGTAAAAAGGGCTTGTCTATTACAGGCGGCGCGGTCGCCGGCGCCGTTACCCGACCATCCATGCAAATACATTACTAACACTACGCTCGGACACCATAATTAACTTATTTATAATTAAACCAATTAGTGTAACAATCAACAAATAAATTATAAGCATACAGCAGTAATGTTACATACTATCGGGCGAGCTCTTCGGTGGTCGTAATAATAGGTAATTTCCTACCTAAATGTTGTAGGTAAATATTTTATTAATATATTAAATGTTGTAGGTATATAAATATTTAAATATTCACTTCATTATCCACAGTTAGATCTTTTAAACATATTCAGTTGAAAATATTTGAAATCTGTTTTATAACCCGAGAGAAACTAAGTTCTTCTTCAAACACTTTATTGTTGCTTTATTTCCTTTTTATATGATGTAGGTAGTTCTATCACAAAAAGGTTTAATAATTAACCTACAAAAACGAAAAAAACTTAAACAAAAGGATACAAAGAAATAATAAAATTAATGCGTGAGGTGGGTAAACCTAGAGGCCAAATAGAAAATATGGTAGAATATAAAATAATCTAAATGTCTTATTGCAAAAAAAAGTAGGTAAAAGTAATTCTCGTTCAAGTCTCGAATAATTAATTGTATATTGTGAAATAAGTATACAAAATTTAGATTAATCATTTATGTAGCAAAAACTTTCCCTTTTTAATTAGCGGCAGGGAAGCGTTTTAATCTCGACTCTCGGGATTATAAGCACAGGCAAGGACTTAAACGATTCAAAAGTAATAATTCTTCGCCGTGTTATAAATATGAAAAACAAAATAATGTTGTTTTGGATAGACTCTGTTAAAGGGTAAATTGGGTTAAGTTTGAGGCACACTGGGATTGTGTGACACAAAAATCTTACTGCTCATTGCGCTCTTACTTTTAAATTTTCATTTTCGATTCTTTGAATATTGGTTGTACTCCTACTATTAAAAGTAACAGATCCTTATTTATACTGACTGTGACTGTGTTTTCGATAATCTAATGCAATTTTGTTATTATTATAATATCCATCCATGATTTGATATTAACTATTTATTTCTACTTGACATGAATTGAAGGCTAACTTATTTAGTGACATTTTTACCCTGAATTATTGCACTATGTATGTCTAGTAATTTACATTGACAATTTTCATATAAAAACCACATACACGTACCTATATGTAGATTAACATTTTATTATGCACTGTTCTCAACACATCTGAAGGTCCGACTTTACATTATCATAGTAAAATACCATAATTACCAACATTATGGTCACGGCTGTTGATATTTTATTGTCTTTACTTCCACTTAACTGAGCACCGTTTGTTGTTATTATTATTGCATGAAGTTTTGTTTTATAATATCTCAAACGCAAACAATGTTAGTTGCTACTGAGAATTCGTTACATTAATTCAGACCTTACCCTTAATTTGTCGTTAAGGTGAAGCATTGATAAACTAAAAGCTAGCTCGCTCGAGTTGCGGCTTCGAAGCGCCAGTATTTCTCGATTTATATGAATTATAGGTACCTATTTCTATAGTTAGGTAAAACTGTATTACCAATATGAAGTGCAGATAACTACTACCTAATCAATACAGAAAACCCAATGTCCAAAGGAAAATCTATGTTTTTGACGATTTCATTTTTTTTTTTTGCGTAGGTACCTACCTATAGCTAATTGTGTAAACAAAATGAAGGTAAAATAAATTAAATACTTACCAAAATATGGTTTCCATAAGTCTTGTAATTACTGAGATATATTGACGTCCAAATCCACAAATCCTTCAATTGGTCATCTTAACTATGTTGTGCCCAGTGTGATTTCAACGTAAGGGCAAAACAGATACGTTCTTAAGTAAGAAGTAATGCACTAATTGGGCCGTTTTCTTAGCAGAATTGCGGGTGAAGGGAAATTATTACCCCCTCGAGGATAAATGTGCAATTATTTTTCGGAAAAATGTTTAACGGTTGTGTCAAAACTTTTCTAAAAGGGCAGGTGTGGTAGAAAAAGTTTAAGGCATTTGGGTTCTTTCATTTTATTTATTGTAACCCTTTCATATAGACATTGTAGTTTGTGTATCCTACACACAATTTAAACCTGACTTCTTATATTATTTGACTTTAAAAGCTTACGAAATCGCACTTTGGGTTTTTTTTATTTCGCTTATTTTTATATCACGTCTCAAACTTAATAATATCATAATGAAGTAGGCAATAATAAACGAAATAGCCACTCGTATTTCAATTACAATTTGATTTAACAAGTAGGGATGTTTCGTTTCGCTAAAATTATTTCTGCGTTTTAATTGAGTGCTACCAAATTTCTGGCCCCTTAGGAGATCAGATTATATTTACTGGAGTTCATATTTATTTCAATTATGTTTATACTAATATTTTATAGAAATATATCAACATGTTTGTTTGTTATTCATATTCATAAGGCTACGAAATTACTAAACCACTTTCAAAATTCTTTCATTAATAGAATGCTACATTAGTGAAGAGCAACATATTTTAATTCCGGAAATAATAATATGGTAACGCGATTTGAGCGAGTGAAATCGCGGGAGCTATTTATGTTAACAAAATAAACGAATAGACATAGTTTCTTTTCAACATTTTCTCATTATTATCGAGTTAACAACTTTGAGAGTCTACAAATATATGTACAAATATATTATACCTATTATTGAATTCAATAGGAAGGTCAAATAGAAGTGTTCGTAACAGACAGATCAGACAGCTTCAATAGTTTCGTAGACCCCCACATCCCGTCACATCGCTTCCAATTGACAATGTCTATGATAAGATAAGTACTACCCGTACCACCTACATTTGCATTAATATACGAGTACTTACTATCCACTCTACAATTTGACTACCAAAGTCATTATCTATAAAAACCTATAAATAACAATATCTCCTATCAATAGTTGCCTTGCATTCTTCCAAGTTTCATTCTTCCACTAAATTACGATTTTGGATGCCATCAAAAGAAATGCTTCGAAATGTTTGTGGTCAATTTATTTACCAGTGATTCGTTACGGCCTGGGCGGATACTTGGCTCCATGATAAATTGTATTCCGTCGCTCATCTTCGTCTTGTCCCATGAGACTACAAAATCAATTCTGTACTCTATCGTGACCGCTTAGGATTTATAAACCTTTACATTTGTTACTACAGTCTTCTTCTTCGCGAGATTTTAATATGAACTCTGTTATGAAGAAGTTTAAAGAGTATTTTCCTGTAAAACATCATGAACACCAAATAAAACCGTTCCCAATGACACAACAGACTGACAAATGATTACCAGTCACAGTTCAACAGTTAATTTGTATGTAAATATGAAGATTTTTTACCAATTCATTCAATTTAATCTAGTCCTTAAAAAAGTTATTAATGAAATCAAACGAATGTGCTTTTAATGTCATTGAGACATATTTTAACAGGGAACAATAACAAACATTGAATAGAAAGGGAAACATACGCTAAATTGCACTCATTTACTGGGTCGAGACGATCAATCATTACGACCAAGTCATCAGTTGGTTCAAATGTCAAACGAACCTAGGGTGCAATAAAAAGAAAACTGTTGCCAACATTAAAAAAGTGACTGTGACTTTATTTCCATTGTCGATTGACTATACAGGATTATTAAATGACTTGCATATTTTTTTGTGTTATAATATTGATAGATCGGCTTCGAGTGCCTAGGCTACTAGCGACTTTTGAAATTACGATTGTCCATTATGTTTGAGATACGTATTTGTGTCAAAATAGCATAAAACGATAGTCATTTTGCTATGTTCACACGCGAAGTGAAATGTATTGTGTTTTAACTGCTTCTACGCACCACTTATTCATTCGTTTAGCTTTTTTTTGTTTGCTATTTTATTATAGCTTTTGTTACTTATCTATTTCAGGACGTTGATATTTCTATTATCTCTTATATAGGTACCTATCAGTATTTGTGTGTTTATCAATTAATTAATTCTTATATTGTTCTGAAATCTAGGTAATCATTAGAGTGATATTGATTAAATATCATATCGTTATGCTCTGGTAATTTTATTACTCAATGCTGAGGGAATTGAAATCAATTTAATGGAATTGATTTCCTTTAATTTTACGATTTCGTTTGCGTGATCTCGTGCGGTAATAATATAATAAAATCGTCCATTGGGAGGGTATTTTGTACTTACTGTATTTTGTGTAATACTAGTTTATTGACTTAAACTAATAAGATAATTTTAACAACATATGTTGTTCCTGTGTTACATATTAAAATTATGTAAGCCTAAATAAACCTAAGATGTAAAGATATAGGATTTTAAATTAAACCTGCCATTTCAGTACTAAAATTGTTTTAAAATAGGATATAGTATTTAAATTATTGATTTACTGATGTTTTGTATGTCATTTATATATATTTTGAACCAACCGAGACAGAAGAATCATCGATCAATTACTCATCGACTTTTTGAAAATGTTCGATGCACAGCTACCAAACTCGGGCATTCGTCTAGTTTATGTTATAATATGTAGCTTAATAAAATAAAAAAGCCGCTATCGACCAGATCAATGATCAGAATGCAAACACAGGAGAGATATCGCGTGCAACAGAACAATATTCGTCGGAGTCAAGCCGTTCAATACTACCCCATATTTTAACAACTGTCCTAATACATCTTGCAATGTTGTTTTTAACTGTTTTTGCCACGTATAATTGTTTGTTCTTTTCGACGTGTTTACTTTTAATTTTTATTACAGATACATTTTGTTATTCCCTTTTAGATTCGTTGGAATATAAATTGACGTAAACCATTCGAATTCTTTTCGATCAAAATAACGAAAGGATTTTTTTTCGTAATTGATGGTAAACCGAAAGATATTGAATAGGTGTATACGTTTATGCATGTAAATTTATCTGTGTCCTCTTCAATTTTATAGACTATCCAAAAATTTTGAAAATTTAAGTTTCAACGAATTGGATCGATTTTTTTCTTCATTTCAGGTGCCTGTCAATGAAAGCGCCCGACAGGTATGTCGCTAACTCGCGAGCACCGCGTTCGGTTTCATTCGGCCGGGTTCGGTTACGTTCGGACGAGCTCGGTCGGTCGGCCGATCGTTCGCAGGCCCTAGGGGTAGCCTGGAAGACCTCACGTTACACCCGCAACGCAGGACTTTCACAGTATCACTTTTCCAAAACAATTGCTTATTGGTGTGTTTTATTTAATTTATTTTCTTTTGTTCTGTGACACATTAATTTTCCATTTTTTCCTTAAGGTAGGTCGCAATTCATGTTATTTGAATTTTAACCTACAAGAGACCTTAATTGCTTGGTTGAATCTTTTGATATTTTGAAGTTTGTATTAAGTGGTGTGATTTTTATTGTTTATCAGTGGAATTGTGGGTGTAATGTCAGTAGTCGTTGTTTTAATTCCAGGTTACACCCTAGTGCTCATTGAATCCCCTAAAATCACAGATAAATTTACAACATGATCGTAGTTTGATTTGAATGCGTTAGTTTATGTTTTAGCATGGTTGTGTATGTGACATTTACTTTTTGAATGATATCATTAGGGCGATGACCATCGATCTGGTAAGTACCTACTGACATCGATAGGATGAAATGTAAAAAAACGGTCAAGTGTAAGTCGGGCTAGCGCACGAGGGTTTAATATCACATAAAAAAAACATGGTTGTTGTATGGAAGCCTTACTTTCATTCAGTATTAGGTTTGACTAAGGTTTTCGCGATTTTGCATAATAAAACACAATATTTATTGTGTTTCAGTATTAGGTTGTTGTTTATATTTGTTATTAGGTATAGCGGTAACACAAATACATCATTTGTAAAAATTTCAACAGTCTAGCTATCACAGTTCACGCGAGATACTTTCCGGCGACAGACAAACAGACAGTGGAATCTTAGTTCCTAACCTTTGGGTACCGAACTTAAAAAAAGAGTTGAATAACTCAACTACGAGTATGCTGTGCACTTATAATATTAGCTTAAAATCGAGAGTAGCTCCATCGGTAACCAGCAACCACATATGGACGCTTGAGTTGACGCATGAGCGACGAGGCTTTAAGATCCAATGACAAATGCGTGATCATCATCAAATCGTAAAGGATTTAACGCTTCTGTTAGCACGTTCCTTTTGTTGGCGCCATAAAGCCGACCATTAACGTGTTTGATAATGTTGAGGTACAAAAAGAGACCGTTGGGCTACCGTGGTGGGCTCCCCACGGAGACGGATCAATGAGGTGCCATGCTGCGGACCGAACGGAACACAATGATGTTTCTAGTGGCCTTGTTATCAGATACTTATGTAACAAATGTTATGTTTTGTGTACGGTCACATTTTTATTCAGAGTCGACGATGATGGAAAACTTTAAAAGAGTCCTTGTATACGAGAAAACAATATATAATTTCTTCTATGGTTTTCGCGATTTTGCATAATAAAACACTTTATTTATCGGGTTGAATCGCGTTTTATTCATGGTTTTAAACGAACCGAGCTTTCGCCAACTTTACAGTTGGCTTTTTAAGGTTGACTAGTTGGCGAAAGCTCGGTTCGTTTAAAACCATGAATAAAACGCGATTCAACCCGACATACAAAGTGTTTAAAAATCAATTAAAAAAATATATATTTTTTCGAACTCTTGACTAAAAACATTTTAAAGGAATAAAACAAAAAAATTAAGAAAGGTATTGAAGAAATTTTTTTAAACATGTATTTTTCCATTTAAAATATTCCTAGTAGAGAGAGAAAACATTAATAAATAAAATTACGAATAATTTAGTTTTTTGAACTACGGACTTAAGTAAGTTTGACAAATATCTTCTCTTTTTATTTCATTTAGTAGTTTGGATCATCTAGTATAGGTAAGAGTTGTTCCTAAGGCCTCTAATTTGACGTACGTGTTTCGAAAGGTCAAGTTCTCCTAAGACGGTGTCTGACTAATAGAACATTGAAGAAAAAAAAAAGTATATTCATCGTCTTCGATAGATAATGTTTAAGTAGCTCTACATTATAAGACGCCCACAATATTATTAGGAGTTCTTATTAATTTCTAATCCTCGTCTCATAAAGAATTAAGATAAGTGACGTCTTAATTCAATTTCTTATCTCTATACGAAATTCCTTTACAATTATTGTTTTTAATTGTAATTTCAAAGGAATGTTCAGTTTATCGCCAACTAATTGTGCCTAACATGCTTTTTTAAAATAAACTTTATTACTTTCTGTTACAATCCTAATTGCATTGTAAATTGTGCAACATTGTAATGAACAATTATTATCATTGTTTCAAGTGTCGACGTTACATTTGTTTTTTACTCGATCACGATCAATTAGAAAAAGTGCAGTCAGCTCTATGCATTCATAGTTAGTGTTAATTATTATCGTTTTACTTTTTCCAATATCTACAATTATATCGTTTTCCAGGAATCACTTATATCTATGCTTAGGTATATATCGAAGGATTGAAAAAAAAAAACAATATTTATTTCTTTATATATTACTGTCTTTTAATATTATATTATTCAAAGATAATAATTTAATTTTGTCTAATAGAATCAAATGATTACCAAATTAAAAACCATAGAAAGTTTTGTTTTCTTTTATAAGGATTGTGATGTTTTTATTCCATTGAGGTGTCATTTTATTAGACAGATATATTTCATGTAGAAATTTTAAAATGTAATTTAGTGTTTGACAAGGTTTTGGACAGTTTCTAAATAAGTATCTAACGGCTGAAAACAGACACGCTACTGTTTTGTACTTAAAAAATTAAGCAGCTCACAAAAAACAAAAATTAATTTGGAATTTTGAAGCTGCTGAATTATTTAAGTATACTTACTTCCTTAATTTTAAGTGGTTTTTCTGTATTGGCTGTGAACCATATTTAATCTAAGATAAATTAAAACTCCCCCAATACGAACAATTTAGGAAACGAAATGTTGAATCTAATGCGTGGCAATCACAACAAAGGCTCCGTTTACATTCTGACGCCTTTTAAACTAACAAAGGTAGAATTCAAATAAACAGTAAATCGTTCACCCTTTGACCGTCAGTGGGCAATTTTCACTTCGGGAAACTGAATAGAAATGATTTTGTAAAGGGTGCTAAGGTCCGACACTCCGACACTGTTGGCTATGACAGTACCTGATGCTCTGATTATCAAATCTGTAGACAATTCTGACGAAAAGTTTTTTTGACAACAACATCATTAAGTTAAAATGATAATTCGTTTATTATTTTAAAAAATATAGTTAGCCCAACAAGTATATAAACCTAAAATTTGTGGGTCAATCAATAATTGACAATTTATTTACAGGTATTTATTTAGATTTGTAATTATTCTTGGAATTAATATAGCAGATAATTGCCAACATCTCATCAATAGGTATCAATAAGTGACCATAATTGTAAATATAAATTTAAAATAAGTACGTAATTTACGGAACCATGTAAATGTGATTGCTTATTTATGTTATTCTCCTATAATAATTATGGTAACAAAAACTACGTTACCACACCAGACTTGTCTAATGATGATTAAAACGCAAATCGAAGACAGTTATTACTACCTTTGCATACTTGGAATGACTACTTAAATGCATACTGGACTGTGTATTTAAAGTTTGTGTTAATCTATTTATGTTTCAAATCGTTTAAAAATAAAAAGGTAGGTAAGTCAAAGATCGATTAATTTGGCAAAATATATATAGAATATTTTTTGAAGAATCGCTTCCCAAAAATTTGCACTGTTGCGTAGGACACAGAATTTCAACGTTGTATTTTGAAGTCCTGTCGAATGCAAATTTTTGAAAAGCTTTTACTTCTAAAAATCATTTTTCGAAGTGAAATTTTCCCACACTTTAAAAAAAAAATTATTTTAAAGTACCTATCACTTATCGTTACATAGTATACATTTATTCAATAAATAATGACGTTTGTTTTCAAATAGTTTTAAATTTGTAAAAGTCATTATCATGAAATAATGTCTATCATATCAGAATAGCATCCCATAAGTAGGGAGTCGATTGTATAAAGTAACAAGACACGAGGTGGTGGACTATACCGTTTGCTTCACTGCTGTCCCTTTTGTTTGTAAATTTACCCTTCCAACTGGTTTATTGAGTTTTATTCTCATTTTCTAACGTAGATATGTTGCATGCAATATATGCAACATTTTCACGTTAGAAAATGAGAAATTAGTTTTATTTTCTTTTGAAAATTGAGTAGTGTATCATTTCATTGCTCATTGAGGCAAATCATTTTTTTAAATATTTAAATGAAAAAGTTTTTATAGGTTTTTAGAATAACGTCATATCTTGACTTTTCAGGATTAAATCAGTGTTTGATATGTCGACGACACGAGTTCACTCACGCAATTTAAGACTAAACAACAGGTAATAGTCACAATTTGACTGTTCCATCAATATTGCTGCATATTTTTTATCAAGGCGGGGTTTAGCATCGAGGTTAAGTCTTAAAATATTATCTAACAATCACGTGTCCCGCGCGTGCGTTTCAATAGTGAATTGCTGTAAATAGTCGTGAAGCAAAACCTTGTTTTTTTGCCAAATGGAATCTAGCAAATATTGATTTCAGATTTGGAGCCATAAGTGACCTTAAGAACTAATATGCTTTTCTAGTTTTGGTTTTTTGTTGGTTAATTAATTCTAAATACTTATAATGATTAAAAATCTCAATTTAATGCTAATTGAAAGGAGCTGACAAATTGCAAAACATTATTGTTGCTATACAACTTGTATTTCTCTGATTGGTTGAAAAGATATTAGTCACTCGTTGTTGATTTGTTCCGTCCATGGGTCCAAATTGAAGGCTGAATGAGAGGACACTATTGTCATTTATTATTATACGTATATAGTATGATAAGTACCTACATCGTTATAATGCCTATAGTAAATTACAAAAATGAGTATATCATATTAATTCAGATAATTTGGTCGATACATTAATGTCATTTGATATCAAATTCGAATTACATTTATAATTTAATAATGGGAGTGTACCTATAACTCGAGTTGAGTTGAGCATTGTCCACGAAGGTGTTAACATGTTCACACGTGAGAATCGTTCTGTTAAATGAGCCCGATTGCCAATTATGTCATGAATGGCCGGTGCGTTGCTCCTGGTCACTAACCGTACTCACCCACTTGTGCAAACAGCCGTGATGAGAAACGGAACGTGAACTTTCCCTCTCATCACAATGCCCCAACTCGTGTTACGCCACTTCACATCCCTGTCACACTTGCACCTATTTCTGTTAGAGTGAAGAGCCCATTCCGACAACCATCGGCAACTTAACCCACATAACCTCAACCTGTTTGCCATTGCCTTGTCGTTGCCACCCGCTCGCCGCTCGCTTTACCGGCTCCCGATACTTATTTCAGCCTCTTTGATGTACCGTTCTCGTCTCGACTCATAAAATATTATCTTACTTGTCATTGTCACAAAATGTAATTCGTTTTGTTATTTACACTGAACATCTCAAACCGAGACAAATGAATCTATAAAATTAATTGGACAAGTAATCGAAAACTCAGAAAGAATTTCTTCATCTCTGGTGTGGGGGAGCGGGAACAAATGAGGGGCGGACATTGAATAATTTGATTTCCTTATTTGCACCAATCAATATCTTATAAAGGAATCCGATATCATGTTGAAATTAAAGAAGAACGACGACGACCATTTGTCTAATCTGAAACAAATTTATTGAAATTTTTAAACCAGCCTTGTTGTAATATGATCTGTTTTCCCTACTGAATGTCTCAAGAGGCATACAAACATTGAGCTTCGAAACCGATAGTCTAATTTATAATCAAACTCAGGTGCAAGAGCACAATAACTAAATTTCAAGTGATCTCCTAACAGTTAAAGGGTGGCATCGCTTGGAGCTGTGCAGAGGAGTGCCGGCGTCTATCGCAGACGGCACATTACCAGATATAATTGCATTTGCTACCGACCTAGCTGACGTTTCCTCCGCAATATCTACAACTTATACACAATCGAGTTAATGACTGAAACCCTCAGGAATAACTTTACGATGTTGTTTATTACAAATATTTTCCATATTAATCAACTCTTTGCAAACTGCTTGCCGTTGAGATAATATTAGAGAATAAAGGAATTGCCGTACAGTGGACATCCTTTTTAATAATATCCAATTAATTACCAACCATGATCTGTGAAAAAATATTCATAAAATCTCGTCTGTAATACTGTCGGCTACTTATTTAATTCCGGATATAAAATTTCTGTGATTGAGTCCCAGCGGGTGGAGTAGAGGGGCGTGAATTCCAACAAAATTAGCACCAGGGGTCGAAATAAAAAAAGCGAAGGAAAAATTTAATGAACAGGAAAATGCTCCTTTTTGCAGCTATTCCATCTATTTATCTACATCGGGATGCCCATTACCTTGCTAAGAGAAAAGTTTACATTTTTAATTTAATGATTCCACTTTGTGGAAGTTGGGCGGGTTTCGGCGAGATCTTAATTTGGGGATTTCTGAGGCGTCTCGTTTTGTAAATATTATTCCTTTAATAAGACCTCACGTCGAGGGGGTGCCCGCTGAACTCCGTGATTACGACTCTCTTTGCGAACTTCATTTTGGACCTCGTCATTTTGATTGGCGCTAATGAAATTTTTCTTACTTCGTGTCCCGTTTTCTTGTTCTTGACAGAATAATTTTCAAGGGACACGAATCACTTTGTGCTGCGTCACAAACACACCCTCTAAACATTTATGTTTGCAATTTAGTGTCATCCGAGACGTTATTTTTGTAATCTTCATTTACGTTTTCCACTTGATAATCCAATTTTTACTTATCTCTTCCCTGAGTGCGTGTCCCCATCTGTGGCGAAATTTCTAAATCGTCAAGTCCCAGCTGCGGTTGCGTGCGCGATGACGTTTCGCTTTTAGCGCCTGTTTTAAAATTGAATATTTGATGCTGTATTCCCTTCTGACGAATCCACGCCGAGCGAGAAACGCACAATTCGGGCCAGATAATTTTTTGAATGTCTTTGTTAACGACCGCACACATTACCCATAATCGCCTCACCACTTGGAGGTGTTCATTTATTTTTCAACAATTACGTCCTGATGTTTCTTTGCGAATATTTTTTTAACATAAAATTAGGTAGGCATATTATAATATTCCACTACCGAAGGTTTTTTTGTCTTTTTAGGGTTTCGTACCTTAAAAGGTAAAAATGGACCCCTTATTTTTATTTTTATATTTATTCTGATTAACATGAAAGTATTGTTTTAGTTATTATTAAAAGCACATTAGTTAGTATATCTGCTTTATATTTACATTGTTATTTATCAGAAACGGCGAATGGATAGCACTCGATAGTTCCCATAAACTCAAATGGTTACAGCTTAGTTCCTTACTAATTACATAGATAAGCGACTTCAATAACGGTTGTTTTATCACAATCATATGTTAGGAATCTAATTGGAATTTTGCATGTTGGTTGATATGGTGAACTCTTTATTGGACGATATTGTGTTTGCTTTCTGATACCTATTGATGATTGTATGTTTCATATTGGTTTAATTTAGGATTAACGTTACTGTACAACGTTTATCGCTTACGATTCATGTTATAGGTAGGTATTGCTTCTTATCAATTGTTTGATTATTTGTCAATTCACAAAAAAAAATACAACAAATTTATCTATAGAGTTGGTGGGTGGTGGTCATAATAATAGATCTGAGCACCTTTCAAAATACGGAAATGAGTTGTTGTCTTCGAAATTAATTTCTTGATAGGTACACGACCGACACCAATTTGTCAAAACTATGAGCACATTAATATATCAGACTGTCGAATTTGCATTAAAACGTTTACGATAAAGAGATAGTTTTTATAATTACGGTTATTTTAATAGAAATTATGGTTGGGCCTTTATATTCCGGGGTGTAAGGGTCGAGTTTTTTTACGAAAACATCTGTTGGATACTTTTTTGTTATTTTAAAAGGAGACATGATGGATCAGTTTCAACACGTATTTTTCGGTTCCTTTGTTGTTTGCTTTATGGCTACGTAATGTGTTTCTTTGTTTGTTCTCGAATGTGTAACAGTAGCTTCCAAAGTTTCCTGGCCAAGTATCTAATCTAGAACTATGAATCATATTAGTTTGAATTTTACGAATTCATCTTATTCATTCTAATTTATTGTGTAATAAGAATTTTATTTTGATAAGTCGGATTTAGATACATCTCAAAATATGATTGGTTATCCAAATATACAGTGACTTAGTACAGCTATAAATCGTAAAACGCGTAATTTATATTTTACCGAGATTCCCACATCAGATTATTTGCAATCCTTTTCATCTGATAATCCTACAAAAGCTATCATTTGGTTTATTTTAAAAAAGAAGATAAGTAAATCAAATTCCGTGAAGCGAGAATTCCTTCGGTGTGGAAATTAAATACCTAACAACCGGATTATGGGACGACACGTCCCTAACAATGAATGTAACACAGTACTTAGGTGAAAAAACTAATGCATCATCACGTCACCTTTGTGAAGTGTAGGAGTGTTTCAAGTTTACAAGGGCATCCTTTAAAAACCAATGTTGCGTGTTTCAGAAATAGGATTTACTGCAGATTGCGTAATGCGTAATCTTATCTTCGTACAAAAAAAAGTTTCTGAGCCTTTCGATGATATTAGAAAACCATATGATGCAAGCCAAAGTTGCTTTTTATTTTTTGTCAGAAAGGCAATAGATAAGTTCCTTACTGCCTTTCCGCGTGTTTCTTTTGAAATACTTTTTATTTAAGAGCGACTGAAATGGAAACGTAGAAATGAATGAGCCATTCACAGCGATATCTTTGAGTTGAATGACGCTCCAGTTCCATTTGTAAAGCAAATATGGAGACCAACCTAATCTTGATGTTACACGACGATGGAACGTTTTTGATATTTGCTTTACAAATATTTTTCGGTTAAAAAGTTAACCAGAGAAACTGAAAACACCGATAATATTTGTTTTTTTTTTATCATTTTACCTGTGAGGTATCTATTGCACATTAACTACTAAACCATTTCTCATTCTCATTTTATCATGTCATACTACTGGTTATAATAATATGTATTCTGTGGTTATACCTTGTAAATGCTGCATATCTGTCGCTTAAAAGATATGTATGCATACCTACATATAAAATGTTATTTGAATACGTTAAATATCTGTGTTTTTTTATATTTATTTATTTTTTGGAAAAATAAAAAAACTGCCAAGAATCTTTCGTCTTTCTTTGCTGACTATATCAAGTCAGCAAAGAAAGTCGGAGCAATTAGGGTTGCTGAATAAATCGCAACAAACCGAACCGGGTGAATAGTGGCTGTAGCTGCTAACGGTACCAATGTGAATGTTTATTTACACACGCGTTCCGAGGGCACTCGTTCAGATGACGGTAGTAAATGTAGAGTTAGCAATGACTAGAATTGATAGATACTTTTTTTTAAGTAATAGTTTTAAGTACTTAAATTACTTATTAACGGGGTGTTTACCATGTTTAATAATTTATTCGTGGAGCTCGATATTTCGCTAGTAGTTTCATTGTTAGTTTTAAGTAGTAGTATTTTTTATTATTATTCGTTTTAGTAATACTGAAATAATAATAAACGGTATTGTTCTAGATTTTTATTATTATTTTAGTAGGGGAACCTGTGGTCGTAATGATAAAAATCGTACTTCAAAAATGGGTCCAGGTAACCACAAATTATTTACAAAAAAAATCACGCTAACTTTCTTATCAAACCAAAAATTGTTTTTGGGCTTCCACTCGTCAACCGAGCGCGACACTGTTTTTAAAACTTACTTGTAAGCTACAATTCATAGATGGCGCATCGAGCAGTATTTATTATTAAAAAAAAAGGGCGAGTATGATTTTTTCATTACGACCACAGTAAAACTTGGTTCTCAGTACAACAGGTTGCGCACAGTACCTACCTACGTAGGTCGTACCTACTTAGATTTAAAAATCCTTAACTTTAATTAAATAAGTAGGTGATTCAGTATTCAGTTAGGGTTGGAGTTTTGGAAAAATATAACCGCCAACGGAAGGTCAAAGCTGATTTTTATACATGAACAATATCATTTTTTTTTTAATATAACTCATTTTATGGTAACAATTGCGTTGCTTTCAATATCATCATTGTTGCAATACCAACGTTTCAGAGCTTATTTCAGACCCCTTTTTCAAGGTAGTCAAAATGAGGTAATATGAGTTTTATTTTAATAAATAACGAAAACAGAGGAAAAAACTATGTTTTTTTTGTTCCGAGCAATCCCTGAGTTTACCATCAGTTGATGCTTATCATAACAATACAATGTTATCAGAACCGAAAAAGAATGCAAAATTTCAAAGTCCTAAGGTTCAGAGGAGGGTTGGTCATAATCACAACCAGCCATTGCCATTTCTGAACATTCAATGGTCTATGGTTGAAAGCATTGTGAGCCACGACTTGCTGCGAACATGCGACCGCTCAATCATGCATCGACTCACTCGTGACTTCAAACTAGACTCATTTGCCAATATATACACTTCACGAAAATTTACTTAATTATAACATAGATTTTCCGTTTGTATTCGCGATACTGATATGAAAGTGTATCCGTGATCTGGAGCTTCGGTAAAGACCTCGAAAAGTTGGGTGTTCGGCAAAATACTGAATAGCTATAAAAAAGTAACGCTATTAGATCTGAAAAATTAATATAATTTCTATTAGATATAACATTTATTATTTAGCGTTTTCAGAAACGATTGATTTATTAAGATTGTTCAATCTACCTTAGTTAATGAACTATATGAGTGCAGCGAAAATCGATCAAATATTTAATTCCCAGCGTATCCATTTCCTTTGTATAAACAAAATAATAAAAGCACATTTATAGCGGTTACAGAGTCGAAAGTGTATTGCAATGAAGTATGGAAAAAAATGAAACGACCGGGAGCTGTGATTGATCACCGCCTCGCGATGTTTTTTGTGTGAAATTAAAACACGAAGTGGGCATGCGTTGGATTAAAGAATTTCACTCTCCCAAACTCCCAATAAGTAGGGAACCAGCTTTTGTTGTTCAATATGAATTTCGAAATTAATTTATTTTTGCGAGCCATAATAAGGTTACAGATTTTTTTGGTTGAACTATTGGAAGTTGTTTTGATGATGCAGGTGGTACAAATGACTTCAAAAGTCATGTGAATATTACATAGTTTATACCTATTAAAAATATATCGTGTAGCACTTTTTAGTTAGCATATGATTTAAAATACTTATTACTAAGAATTGACAAGCAAAATAGTAGAAATTAGAAACACAATGTTGTTAACTATGAAGTATTTTGTATGCCTATTTACAACTACGATACTATTATATTTATATATTATTCTATTTCTGTAAATACAAACACAAATACGTAATAGGAATGAGAAATATACATCAACGCAGGAACCGCAAGTGTACCGCAAACGAGTAATTAAGGCATCTATAATATATTAACATTATGCATACCAAATTCATGGGAGACTCAGTAGGAACGCTCTAGTAGAAATGGGGAGATGTGTAACACCCAATACCACAAAGGTAAAGCGTAATAATAACAGCTATTTCGAGCTTTATGAACGATCAAAATTGCAAGAGCACGTGTATAAAATACACTTTGCAAAGTAGATTTAAATTTTAATACGAAGCCTTCGGTTGAGGGTTGTAAGTAATGTCTTGACGTTAGAAAAGTATGGAAGTGCTTCCTTCCGCTACGCGATAGACTACAATGCCGACTCTAGTTTACTAAATGTGGACTTATACATACTTAACGAATTTTTACAAACTTATAACCTTCTACCTTCGTATACCTACGTATATATTGTTTCGTTTTAAAGTTAATATATCGTTCCTAGTATTAGTTATTACTTCAACATGATTATAAAGCACTATATTGGTTCCTACTTAAAAAACAATATATATCAATTATATTATGCTATATTTACGATTTAGCTACTAATGTTAATTACTACTAATACTTAATAAAAACTACTAATATATAAATAATAATACTATACTAACTACTAACTATACTATACAACTACTATATAACTATACTAACTACTATACTAATACTAATATAATAAAAAACTACTAATATTTAATGAACTGGTCAATAAGGAGGATAAGGTATGTTATAGATACATGCTACACTTTCGACCTCATTTAGAAAATAGACAAATAAAGGCTAACTAAGATGACCGATGGAACTCAAAATTAACACAGGCTACTTTTTATTCCGATCCTAGACAGAAGAGGGTGAGTCCGGGTAGCGGAACGAGTATATCGTATAAAACAATTAGGGTCAGGGTGTAAGTGGGATAGGGTATATCCACATTAAGGCAACATGTCCGAGTCTCAGGTGTCGACTGCGGCCGATTTCACAAGACAATGCTTAATAATTTCATTTCGCCATTACGGCGGCCATCTTTGCGAGTCGCACAGTTAGAGGGCATCGGCGCACCCCTCCACCGCAATTTGCATTGTAACTCGGACCACGTAGAAGGTTCTAACAGCCATACCACCACCTAACTCTTGAATATATAATTTTGTTGCTTTTATTAACAGCAACTTTGCGTGGGAATCGGCGATTGCCTTCCGCGGTGACTCTTTATTGTGAACGATAACTTTTTAGATTTATTTTATAGTTCGCCTAGACTTTGTCCTGGAGGTAGATGTAGCTTCGACGTCGTGTAGGTGAGCATATTTTACTCAGTGTTTTATATCGCCAATATAAAGTTGTGATGTATTTAGCCCATTAAAGTCAAAGTATTTGTTGGTCTTATTCGAAAAGAACACACGTTCGTAGTTTTATCGGTTACGGTTGTTACAATGTTGCTCAAATTAACCGCTCAATTGTAATCTTGCTGCTGATTTATAATTTAACTGACGTTTAACTACCAGCCTAACGATGAATGCAATCGTAATAAAAGTATAATAAATGTAAAAAGCCAACAGGAACGGGGAATAATTGATACAAAATTGCTTTTTCCATCAGAGCTCTAATGCAAAAGTTGCTAAGACTCGAAAACTTTACTGTCGGTGCCCTCTAAATTAATATGTTTGTGTGTTTTCGTTGCCCCTCGTAATAATTTAACAACTGGAAAGGGCTTGAAACTTTTCGAATTTATTATTTCTTATTCAGTTCCTATGCTGTATATGAGTAGATGTAAAAATTATATATTCTTTAAGAAAGACATGTGTATTCATATATATACCTATCTTAAAGACCCGTCAAGGTTGGACCCGTAAATAATCATTATTATACAAAATCCTTTCCAAAGACTATCAGCTCGCTACTATCGGCTGTGTATTGCTCGATCAGTCAGCTCGGCAAAGTCTTTAGATAGAAAATGATGGAACCAAATAAACAATCCTTTTAAAATCATTAAATTTTAGGGCGTGTTTAAAATTCCATTTCGGTTTTAAACTTGATTTTAACTCTTTTAGGGGTCGATATTGCAACCCTTTAAGGAGTTAAAACATAAGTATAAGTAAGTAGTAATGGCTGAGAAGTTGAGAAGTTCTTCCTCTAAGGGTGTATTGCATTAGAATGTAGTCATTGAAATTAGGAATCTCGCCATAATATTATAAATGCGAAAGTTTAAGTGTTTGTTTGTTTGGATATTTGTGTTTTAATCATGCAAAAACTACTTAACTGTATGCAGAATGCTGGAGATCTTGATTAAACCATAGACTTTTCATATATATAGCCCGATATTCCCGCGGGATCGGGACTTACGCGGGTAAAACTGCGGGGAGCAGCTAGTAGGCACGTGAAATAAAGTAGGTCTGTATAAGATACATAATTAAATTCGCCTTGTAACCATCCATCGGCCTAAGTAGTAGCGCTGAGTAGTTTATTTCTTTCTTTATTTCTATATACTGCCGTCTTGCTATCTTCTACATGTATAAGCGAGCTATATCTTAGACCATGTCAACATTTACCATCAGTGAAACAGTACACAGTGGCAACGCTCATCTATTATTTATAAAAAAAGTCCTCTTCTTTTACAGTAGATACAGACTTTTAAATTAATATTTTTTTGTTAATTTTTTATCCTTGCGCTTTGTTTGCGTGATCTGATCACTGTATATGATCAGTGATCAGATCACTTTCGGTTTATTATTAAAATTAAAATATCACTACATATATTTTTGATAAACTCTACCAGGAATACCTAACTATAAAATATTAGTTCAACACCATACCGAATCACTTGTTTGACACAGTCAAATCAATCGTAAAGCTAATGCCACGGGAAAGTTCTGAGAAAACGATGTGCTATGAAACAATGATTTTGCTTTTGAATACGATAACTAAAATTGTAAGTATAAACTACGAGATCATTCTATAAAAAAGCAACTAGATAACATAGGCTACTTTTATCCCGATATTCCTGCGGAGCGTTTTAGTTAGTTGACTATAAATATAAAATTCAGTATCCTGGCTGATTGATTAAATTATACTGAACTATATTTTAACGCACAGCCAAAGTGCTGTTCCTAGTTCCTAGAGATATAAATTTTGGTGTAGGTACGTAGGAATCCACTAAGATATGTTTTTAGAAAAACTGGCGGAATCAGGACATACGCGAGTGGTACCGTGGGACTAAAATATATAAATGAACCAATCCAAGTGTAGGATACACTTTAAAATATATCAAAAACGGGTAATCGGAGGCAACATTTCAACGTTGAATTTAATTCTATTAAAATAGAATAATTCTAACTGGCAGTTTGCAAAAATTGTCGGTAGATCGCGCTGCGTGCCTCAAAAACGTAAACAATAAGAAGTGCAATCCTTAATTTCGACTCGATAGAACATGCATCCGTGGCCAAATTGGAAAAAGGCGTTGGGACGGATCCCTAGAGATGCAGGTTCAAGTCCTGTCGGGTGCGAAATTTTTGGAAAGCATTTCTTTAAGTATATATAAATGACTACAACATTTCTTCCAGAAGGTTAAAAAATGTACGCTTTCTAGCTAGTTTTCTCCGTACCTATAAAATTTAAGTACTTGACAAATCTAAACGCTATAGTAACCTAAACATGTTAGCAAAAACTGACAGTAAGTACTACGCACTCGGGACCACGCAACAAGCTTGTATGCCAAATACGTTACCGCGTCATACGGAATCTTACGTAAGTTAAACAGACCGCGTGCAGACAGAATACCTACGTCATCTGAACTGACAACAGACCCTCGATATTATACTAGCTGTGTTCCGTGGTTTTACTCACCTTCTGAATTAATTACTATGAGATTTTTGTAGCTATTACTACTTATATAAAAAAATGGGTGAATGTGTCCTTCAGTAGACTCGGCAAACGTAGCGTAGAGTTTTTTGACCAAGTCATTAAATCTGCAAAAAATAGGAGTCATTTTAAGTCTCGATCCCGTCCCGTCCCGGGATCAAAAGTAGCCTATGTTACTCCCCGATAATGTAGCTTTCTATTGGTGAAAAAGTTTTTTAAATCGGTTCAGTAGTTTCAGTAGTTTAAAGTAAATTACTTAAATTTGTCTATGGTATTAGATATGAAAGAGACACTTTCTTTTTGGTTTAGTGTTTTAAACTGTTAAGAGGAAGTTTTTTTTGTATATTTTTGATACTATTTATATTCAGAAATTTTAACGGTATCTATACCTTTACAGGTGAAACCAATGGGCACAGCTAGTGAGAATTAGAGAGACCAACTTAATTAATAAAATTTAGATTAAGCAAGTTATAATCGAGTGAAAACACGAGATTGTTTCTCTAGACACGAGCCATCAATCGTACTCGTATCGATTCAGACGCGACTAGATGAATTATCGAATCTATTAACTCGAGAGATTACCGGATTCCGCTCAACGATCATAGAGTTGGGGATGTTTAGACATGGCAGATTTAAATTAACTTTAGAATATTAGACTCTTCTAATCCTAGCTGTCTTAGATTTTCATCGCAGTTTATCTGTTGGACAACTATTCGGTTTAAACTCAGTTCAGAAAAAGAAGCATTTTATCACAAAACTTTATTAAAGCGACTCAAATGCCAAACTATATGGATAGACAAACTGATTACTTACTGAATAATCGGAACTACTAGGAACTTTCTTGCATGATTAACTAAACCTTGACTTACTTTGAAAATAAAGAAGAAATGCTTAAAACAGAAATGTCAATATATATTCAATTTTAAAACTAACGCTTTTATTTCTTATATTGATTTTTTTTTAATTCTCTTATTTCTTTTAGATTGTATGACAATATTCGCGAGAAGACAATACGCGAAATCTAATTAACACTAGTGTGCGAATAAGAACTGAAAGACAGTGAAATAGGTGTGTCCTGTCTAGTGTCTATATGTTCTGAAGTCTATGGACATCGGAGTGAAGCAGACGATTTGTACTAATTATAACGCGCGAACGACTCGCGACACGATTAGCTTTCCATTGCGCGAGACATTAGTGAAACCACAATCACTAGTTCTTATTAAACTTCCTACAGTTTGCTCTGTAACCACTACCCACAAACCAATAAACTATGTAATAATATTTTAAAGCTAGCCAGCTGTATGCAGGCGTCTAGAAATACATAATGTTTAATCAAAAATTGTGACCCTCGCTTTAAGTTGGTAGGTAAATTGAATTTAAGCAAATGTCCAATTCACGTTATTACAAATAATTAACCAAACATTGCAACCAATTATGAATTTCAGGTTTGACGTTTGTCAAATAAGTACCGAACACCGTTATCCATACATTTTTGTTTCAAGAAAGTTTCGATTGCAAAGTGCAACAATACAAGTTAGGTATAGTAAGTATCATTTAGCGTTTTGAGAAAAGATGATTAATTTAGTAATGCAATTGTTAAAATAAAAATTTTCTTAATGCATTTTTATACACATTTTTTATTATTTTTTAAAACTGATGGCACACACGGTAGGTCTAGATTCGTGTAAAACAGTGAACACGTGCAATGTGCATACGACTGTCGCGTAACTTAACACGTGCTAGAACAAAGGCGGAGGACAAGCAGACAAGTGTCAATATCCTGAAACAACAGGACGACAGAAGAGCGGCATAAGATGCCCGTATCTGCTCCTCGCGTACTTCATTCTCTACTCACAAAAGCACTTCGTTTGTGGGAATCCAGTGCTTGTGTGGTGTGAATCAATCAGCTATTAATGATGACACCGTTTTCCCGTAACTAATCTAACGACACCCAAGTTAATCGGTCGAAGTGTACGCTACTGAATTTAACAACTAAGTAAATTAATATTGAAAATAAAAAAATAGATTGCTACCGTTCAGTCGGAGACCGAAATCGAACTAAATATACCGTTACTAATTACAATCGTAAAAAAATGTTGGAATTGAATTCAAACATTTTATCCTAACGAATCGTGTCGCGTCGGCTTCGGTTCAAAGCGGCGTGATTCGGCAAATCCGTTCCAATTCCGAATGCTCGCTGCCCATTCGTTCTTTCGGCTACGCCTACCTAATAAATTAGATGCCTCGCGTAACACACCGCATAGTTACAAACTAATGAAAACCCAAAAAGATCTCAACCCATTTTCTTAACAACTTTTCCGAAAGAGCAACCGCCTTCAAAGATTTTACCCGAAGAAATAATTCGCTAATAACGCTCAGCGCTCACGCGGGTATGTTATGCAACCATAGGAATTTCATTAGATACACACGCGTCTGTTTGTTAAGGAGCTTTCCATTGCTAAAAGTTTCTTGAGGCGGGTATAATTCCTTTGTTTGTTGTAGGGGGTGGCACACCCATCTCACCCACTACGTTTTCTAAGTCATCGGGTCCAATTATGCCCCTTTGTAGGTTTTGATATGTAAATTCGCGATTTTATTAAACAAACCGTGATGCCATTCGAGGGCAGCGAGCCGGATTAATAGCTTCTTCAGATTTGTGTAATCGCTTTCTCTTAAGACAACACCGAAAAGGTGAATCGCGAGGGACCCATTACACGCGTTTGATGTTACTGTTTATTCCGAATTAGATATCCGGGTCAAGTCTTTAAAACAAAATAGAATGTTATGTTTTAACATTATTTTCCTAGGAACAGAAAATATAATCACAGTAAAAAAACTAATTACTCTACGTATCTAATAATCAAGATAGTAAACATTGCTCATAAAAATGCTATTCGGGTAATCGTCACAGGAAATGTCCCGACAAATTAATCTCCACATACAAACATAAAACGGACGCGTTATGACCGAAACTACCCATTCGATTTAAGCTTAATTTTTACCCCAGCACTATTAATAATTTACATGGGATAACGCCAACGTTTGCGCCATATTACAACGCATAAATTAATAATGTCGCTCGCTTATTTAACTGCGAATCAGATGAGTTTTATTGACAATTTTGTTGGGAAAGAGCAATTTGCGGGATGACCACCCAGCTACGCCAAGTGGTCACCAAATAGGGGAACTGCCGATACCAATTGTCATTTATGGAAATACCTAGCAATGTTGATAGTTACGGCAACACATTTCACTAATGAATACGATTCACAATCAATATGCAAATAATCACCCTTTGAGTCTGAACGACTAAACCAGAACCGAACTGACAAATACTTAAACTTATTTATTTTTATGCGTGAATGTGTATTTTGAACCCAGAGCCCTTAGTATGAGTTTTGATAGTTTATCGTCTCGATGAAACTGGCAGTTTACTTCCATACATTATTTTAGTTCATAATAGTTACCGCTAGGGGCGCTGATGGAAAATGTATGAAGTAAACTGCCAGTTTCATCGAGACGATAAACTATCAAAACTCATACTAAGGGCTCTGAATCAGGGTAGGTACATCTAAATACTTTTCTATAAAAAGTTTTGTCCTGACTGACTGCTGAAAGTAGGTACAGAGCTAAAATTTAGAGTGTAGTTATGTAGGCATCCGATAGAGTTTTTAGAAATTCCCACGAACGTCGAACGCAACGTGACTTTCGCGGGTGAAACCGCGGACCATCGTTATCTTTCATAAAGCTCATGTTGTAGAATTACACAGTAGGTATATTATGCCAAATGACTAGATTTTACATCAAGCAATAGTTGCTAAGGTAGATCCAGTGGATGCAAATGTTTCCATCGGTGAAACTCGATCCTCGCACGAATGTACACAAATGCATTTAGGGTTGCATTGAGTTTGAGGCGCGGACACACACCCGTCATTATTGTACAAACAAGGGATTCTATTCGTATGGTACCTTATTGAAATGTCTAGCCTAAATCATTGGGATCCTAATTAATTTTGGTTATCAATAAGTACGGAATTAAAATTCATTAACGCATTACAAATAGGTACATACAATCTTAACTCTTTATGGCAGATGTATGAAGTGTCGGTACACAACTTACATTAAACGTTTGAACAAAACAGGGTGATCATTGAAGTGAAACGTCTCGTCGAAACGATGACGAATTGTTTTCACGTGAATACTAGATACGTACCTACCTACCTAAGTAAGTACTTAGGTAAATAACTCTTATCATACATCGGTGAAACTAGCTGTCGCCTCGAATTAATACAAGCTTTTGTTATCATTCAATTTGATTCCGCCGTTGGCTGTTTTATTATTTTAATGAGCCTCAATTTTCAGGGATAATTGAATGGACGTCGCGGCTGCTTCGATTATAATTTCATTCGATACGGTACGTGTGGACTGTGGACTCACTGTTTGAGTAGCGGAGCGACAAAACTGAATACTTACTTTTGTATTGGCTAATAATAGTTCGTTACATTGCACATGATCATCATTGTCTACTACCCGCCGGACGCAGCTAGTATTATAAACGCGAAAGTTTGTATGTGACTTAGCAGGAATCACTGGACCGATTGCGATGAAACTTGGAATATGGAGACCTGGAATAACACATAGGCATTTTTGTACCGACATTCCCGCGGGGATAGCACTTACGCGGGGGTGAAACCGCGGGGCGCAGCTTATCAATATAAATGTGGAATGTTGGTTATTATTACCTAGGTAGTATTCAAAGATAGCATTTAAGTTAAATTATCGCATGCAGCAGATGCAAACGTCACCCGTAAACATCGTCGGATAAGTTTATATTTTCTAAAAACATACCTTGTGTTAAAATTATATAATGTAAGTTGTACTTATCTACTTGTAATTCCAGCTTTTACCTCGCCATTTAGCAATGAACTTGTCAAATAGATTTAAATTAGGTACTTGGCAAATGTCAAACAGTAAAATTATTTACAAAAGACATTTTACTTCGTAATTTGTTTTTATTGCTCAAGGCATATCTACTAGAAACATTTGAAAGGAAAAAATCATACTTCTAAGAACTGTTTAATTAAATTGCAATTAAATTAGGCCATTACGCATAACGGCAAGACTTTTTTGGCATTTTTGGCTAAAGGGCAATATTACTACTAAGAATTCCCTGATTGACGGCCTCGGTGGCTCGCCTGACTGCAATGCAGAAGGCTGCTGGTTCGATTCCCACCGGGTGTAACTATGTATGCTTAAAAATGATTATTTGTATCTGGTCTGAGTGTCTTTATTTAGTATACCCATAGTACAAGCACTAATGCTTAGTTGGGGCTAGATTCTCCTGTGTGTAATGTCGTGCTATATTTATTTAATTATTTTATTGTCTCCGTATTTAAAACGATGATAAGAAAACCGTAGCCATGATTGACGTCCTGAGGTGACGTTTCTTGTCACAAAAAAGGTAGGTATGTATTTGTGGATGTACAGCTACCCAAGTAGCTAGGTATGTATATAGGTACCTTTCAGAAAAAATAAGCGGCGATTCCAATTGAAGATTTTGAGGTACCAAAAAAATGTATCAATCACTTGCTCTTACCTAATATTTTTGACAAAAGTATGTTTTTTAGCTTGACGTATTTTTTCCTAAATCGCTGATCTCAATCCAAAATTAACACCCTAACATCAGATAAAACGTCGCCAGCTCACCCTATTTGCACCAGGACAAACATACGAGTAAATTATACGTGCCTTTATTTGGCACTAACTTTAGTTTTAACTATAGTTGACTTAGCGCCGCCATTTTAATTAGAGGGGAGCAGTTTGATTTGTGTGCCTTAAACGGAACGTTTCATATATGTGATTGCTAATTCTATAGCTTATTTTGATTAATGTCAACCGTACACCTACCTATATATCTTTTGAAATAAAAAAAATAATTAGCCCGTTGAATAGTCCCACCGCACGGCAAGGGCTTTCTCTTAGAGGGGTTAAGTTAGTAATTTACTGCCTAATCTTTTAAAATTAAACATTTTTTTGAGTTTTCTATCAGATTGCTTTTATTAGTAGCATTGTTCAACGCACGACGTTTCAAGTTTCTGGAAAGACCTTTAGAAAGTCTGTTCATTTTTTATTTCTTAACATTGACATCGCGACAATTGAAGAAAAAAATGTTAATACGTTGTAATTAAAACCAATATTTTTCACCACCAAAATATTTATAGTGCATCTGCAACACAGTTAATTTTAGTTTAATTGATTAACTCATAAAGTGCAAAATGATACTGTTATTTTAAAAACAATTAACAAAAGGTGTACCTCCAAGGTACATATCGATGTCAGTCAATATGCAATACATCAGTGAACGTACTTCCAATGTAGTCCAACCGCAAACCGCAGCACGCGTCCAATTCTGCAGCTAATTTACGATAGAGTGCACACACCCTAATTCTTATATCTGTGGTTCATTGCAAGTTTTTGGGTTAATTTATGAGTCGTTTAATAATATGGTAAGTCCAAACGACGACGGTAGGTAAATGTGTTGGGAGTCGATCGATTTCGGACTCGTAAAATTTTTTTATATTGGTCCTCCATATTATATGGCGTCGTGGTGTGAATTAGACATGAATTTTGTACCTATTCATAAAAAAAATCGGTTTAACCGGAATGCAGCAGAACATACGCGAACGAAATCGCGCCTCACACAACTTTAAAAAAATACGCACGTGTGGCCTGACCCTAAACAAAAATAATATTTTAAAAAAAAGGTGTAATCGGAAAACAAAATTTCGTTTTTAGCTTCACCTAGGTATTAAACATGAAACATTTTCTACCTACTCGTCCACGGGTATACCTACTATCAAACAATACTAACACGTTTATAAACTGCTTTAAAAAGTAGGTAAAAAAAACTTAAGTTAATTTTATCCGTTTAAATACTTGTTCAAGCTCATATGTCAACTTAGAATAGATTTGATTAAATATTCCTTTGTAGAGTTATGCTTTATGTTAACTTAAGTTAGATTTGTTATATTTAACTTAGATAAGCAAGAGATGGGAACGGAAGTCTACGGTAGCTCGTTCCTGTGACACACGTCAACTTAACCTGAGATAAAGCGTTACTATTGAGAACTTAAAGGGTATATACGAGTTAAACTTAAAATCCCTGTCGGGGTCATTGAAAGTTGTTGATTATTAAAATATCATGACGGAATGATGTTTATTTTTTATTTGTGTATGGATTGCTGTAACCTTATTACGTTTTGTCAATATTTGACTAACGCACCTAACTTTTTCACAAGGAATAAGTCAAAGCTGCGCGTTCAGCCGGAATTCGAAACTACAACATTCGGAGTGAAAGTCGGGGTATCTACCATCAGACCAATATCTCCCCATCCCATTTAGGGTGAAGGAAAACATCGTGAGGAAACCCATGGCTTAGTTACTCCAGATGTATTGACTAAGTTCTTTCCTCTGTAGGCATGGCTGATTAGGCTGGGAGGGTCTCAAATCAGATGAATAAATAAATATTGCACGATATTATACACAGCGCAATCTAGCCCCAAACTAAGCACTAGGCTTGTACTTAGGCGGATATACTACATATTATACTTTTTTTTGTTGATACATATATATTATACATAGAAAGACACCCAGAGCAGATTCAAATATTTATTTTGAAGCAAAAATATTTGCATCCGACGGGAATCGAACCAGCAGCCTTCTGCATTGCAGTCAGGCGTTCGCCAATTATTGTTATTGTTTGACTAAACTGTTCAATTTTTCTCGTCCAGAAGTACGGTACTGTATCGCTGCTGCAGTTGCATTTTTATAGCATGTATCTCAGCCTTAACTTTCTTTCAACGGGTACTAAAATTAAATTATAAGGAGCAATCATTACCCGGATGTGGAATACAATAGAATGATTCCCACATGCCTCTGACAAAACAAAACAAGGTTTAAACATCGTCTAAACGCTGAAATAACAAACCGATTACGCCATGATCAGTGTTATCGTGCGGTTTAAGTTGTAAACTGAAACAGATACAGGTGTGACGTTTATAGATTTATCTTGTTTTTAACTGAATGCGCGACGCGACGCATCGCGGCCCAAAAAACGGTTATTTTATTTAGTCTATGTGTTTTTTCCTATGTGGCATTCTAGATGCCAAACAGATAGACTTACTTTGATGATTGGCACGTCAACCGATTCGGCTGATTTACTGCCTTAGTGCCTGCTAATAATATGATTTGTACTATTCATTTTGTTATCTGTCGATTTCTTCCTGAAACGTTCGAGCTTGCTTAGTTCAAAATTTTGATACGAACATGAAATTTGATATTCAACACACTCACATTCTGAACTGATTTTAGTAAATTAATATTCACTATAAGGCTTCTCGTATAGAGTTCTAAATACATAACGAAGCAAGCACATATAGGTACAAACAAAACTTTAAAAACTCATGTGTTATTTTAGTTAACGATGTATATATTTATTTGACAGGTGTGACAAAATAATTGAATCGCTTAAGCTTGTGACTTAGCACGGTTCACGGATTCAGTTGCGCTGGTATTCTCACTCAGCGATCCAATATTTAATAGTTTTATGATGTATTATCAAAACAAATCTAACTGAGTTACTATGAACTGTTATACTTTTTCATCTGCAATACGATTGTGCAATTACAATGTTTTGATATTTGAAGTAATTTTTTTTATCCTTACTAAAATTGTTAAAATATTAAAGGTATTAAAGGTAAAGGATTAAAGGTAAAGGTATTATAGGTTATATTTCCAAACTAAGCTTAAAATTTGGGGGTAAGACACCGTACCTATTGTACCCTAACATAGGTAGGTACATAGATTCTTGTCTTTAGTAGCTTAAATACCTACAGAAATAATCAGGAATGGAACCAAATGTCTCTCGATTTTAATATTAAATCCACAGTGGAAATAGAATAGAACATAACTAATAAAAATTAAAATTTCCATACTATGCTAATAAACGGCAATCGATTTTAAATTACCGACAACAGATAAAATTTTATTAATCCATCACAATCAGTAACATATTTATAGACTTATAAATAGATGTAGTATGGCAATGGCAATGCATTACAGTAGTTAATTGGCATAATGGGCTATGGTTGTCTCGCTCGTGGCTCCATTATGATTGGGTTTCGCTCCTATAAAAAATATATTATTTTGATAGGTAGATATAGTTAGTGTTAGAATATATTACGTAGGTATTGAAAGTAGTATGAGTTTATTGTATGTGATTTCAAAGTCATCTTTTCTCAAACTAAAACTCCAAGGCCCGATTCTACCAAACTGTAATAAGCAAAAATAGTAATTCTGTGCATAAATCGTTTTTCGTTTAAGACTCGAGCTGTTCAATCGAAAAAATGGCGATTTATTTATGCGAAGAATTGTTATTTCTTACATATTTTAGTTTCGTCGAATAAAGCCTAAGTCAGCTCTGATAATTCTTGTGATTAATATACCTACGTTAAACTGCAGTTGTCGCGTGCCGTCCACAACCTATTAACTTACTGTATTAAAAAACAAGTTGACATTAAAAAAATAGCTGCGTCAAAAAAAATGCGGCTGAAACTTTGACGTTTTAATATAAATGACCACGTTGACTTACATTATTTTAAAATACAACAATCGCAATTAACTGATTACTACTACGTGCTCTTAGCGTTTTACTACGTTTTTTTAATTCACATTTTTACTTGTTATCCATTGCCAACTGAAGATCTAAACGATAAAGTTTAAATATCTGACGCCATCTTGTTAGTTACAATGTAACGACTATTATTCAACAAGTTTTTATTTAGTATGTACTCATTCTTGCGTATAAGATTAATTATTGTAGCACAAAATAGATAGATAAACTTATTCAATATATGTAAACGAGAATTAAAATATAATTCTATTTTACATTGACTATCAAGATTAGTGGTTCGGTGTATAATACAGAAAGAAGCGGTCGATACAAAAGGACTTAACATATTTTTTCATCATATTTTATTATGAACTTCTGTTCAACATCCAGATGTTTGAGTACGATCAAACAAAAGATTTTTCAGATCTACTTACTGTAACTATTATGTTCTTGATTTATGTTTACCTCTGTTTATATTAAATACTATACTTTTGTTTTTAGTTCTTTAAATAAAGTTATCAATGTATTGTGAGGGTTTAAATATAGAAAACTATTATTTGATACGTTTACTATTTTTATGCAAATCGGTGATTGATCGTGATGGCTTACTCACCATTTCTAGTCTATGATTCATAATAATATATTGTTACAAAGTACAATAAAAGAAATCAAAGAATTCTCAATAATTTGAATTCACTATCAGGGTTTCTAGAAAGATGAAAGGTAACTGAAGGTTTTTCAACCATCACGCCACCTGATTAAGGCCTAATTTCATTCTACGGATAAAAGATATCTTTCGAATAAGTTCGAACCCAACCAAATTTAAAGCCTCCAAACTTTGTTTTTCTAAATTTAGATATATTTTCTTTTTAAATAACATAGTGACGTTTTTATTCGGTGGTGTTACATTTTATTTGTCAGATATCTCTTTCTAGGGATTTGAAAAATCAGCCCTAAGAGGAACTAATAATAATAAATAAATGGTACTTATAGAAAAATCAAAAACATTACTAATATTATAAAGTCGAAAGTTTGAGCGTGTGTGATATTTGTTGGTTCTTCACGCAAAAGAGAGTTGAAAGCCAGGAATTGAATATAAGCCACATAACCCGCTATTCCCACGGGATCGACAATTATCCGTGTGAAACTACGGACGCTACCAGTTACGAATAAAGTACAATACTTAAGTACTTATCAAATCGTACCTCTATTTAGAGTTTGTAGAGTTTTATAAAATGTCTGACATCTAGCTAAAACATCATTAAATTATTTTGTCCACAATTTAACACTTAGCCATATTTTAATGGTTTATTTCCAAACAGGCTGTCGACAACGTCGATGTTTTTCTAATAACCTGTTTAACAAATCATAACGTTTATTTTTATTCAACACTAAACGATCACACGTCCGGACTCTATTCTGTTTCAAATCTCTCCTAATGTTTTGATTATTTTAATTTTTCATTTAAAACGTAGATGTTGAAGCATTAATAAGATACTCGAAGTATTACGTACGTAGGTAGGTTACCTATGATATTTGAAACCCTTACACTGTTACGAGCCATTATATTCTTAGTTCTACACAAAGTCTCCCCATGCCATATTTTTGTCATACTTTTTATATTTCTTTGTTTTTTTTATTGCTCAAGGAAAATTAAACTTATAAATATTATTCGCAAGGAAAATATTTTCAAAAAATTGGTCGACAAATTGTCGAAAAATTATAACATAACACGTTATTCCTGTGTAGCTCACTGGTTACAGCAGTCGCCCGGTTAGCTAAAGAGAGCATAGGTTCGAATCCTGTCATGGAGATTTTTTGAAACTATATTTCCTTGCGAAAAATATTTCTAAATACTTTTTATACTTACCATAACCGTCTATAAATGTAAGGCACTCACTACATTTGTTTATGTTATTATTTATTCCTGGCGTCTTAAAACTTTAACAACTAGAATAAATGCGACTGCATCTATCTTTCAAGTGTCTTTCTAATGGCGCTTGTTGAAAAACAAGCATCCCTTTTTATTTACCCAATGTAGGTAGGTAATTTAAAAGGCGGGCGATAGCATGCGAGTTGTATGACTCGACGATATTACTCGACAGAATTAGAAGAAATTAATTAAGGAAGTAAATGTGTTGTCGACCAGGTAGTAGATTTTTTAATACGTATACATATAAAAGAACGTTTTGCCTCAAAAAAATAACACAAACGGCGGGAGCGGTAGCAAAACTTTTCGATTATTACCGATCAAGCGTGTCAATATAAATAGAAAACGATTGAATACTAAAAGGGAACTCAATGGTACTGTATCTAACGCGGAATTGGGATTCCAATTTCAATTTGAGGATAACTAACTGCTGGCGCCTGGACCAAAAAAATTTACAAAAAATCCGCGGTCTCGATTCGGGTAGGGAGCAATTTGCTGTCAATTTAGAACTGATTAATTAACTATTGTGGCAGCAGCTCGTTTTTTTTAAATAAAAATTTCGTTTTTAAAACGAATAGAGGGAAGGCGTGACCACCGAGCACTGTAGCGGGCAGTGGTCAACCGTTCATAAAATGTATAATTTTACACAACAAAACAATTCTCCAATATAAAGTGCGGCTGAATGGGCACGCCACGTCCGAAACATCGGCCGTCAACCATTCACAACAAAACGTGCCAAACGCACGCATCGCAAATGTTACATCAAACAATTGAAAAGTTCACAACGAAAAATCCCATCAAAGGAAAATAATTTCGTATTTTACGCAACTTATAACCCATACCACGTGTATAGCACTGTTCATTCGAGACAGAATGTAATGCAAAATTTATCAGAAATGTATTTTAATGAAATCCGTAGACAGGTTTAGGTACCTGTCTACGGATGCTAATAGTTAAAAGGGAATCTCATAGCGGCCTTTCAGAAATAAAACGATAATACGTCTTGAGCTATAACGTCTTACAATAGGGAAAGAGAACGACAAAGGGAAATTGTTAGATGGCTCTTCAACGAGCACGATAAAGTTACATCGATTACATTCATAACGAAAAACTTGAAGAATAAAACATTTCGATATTTAAGTACCTACACAACATTTTAAGTAAGAAAGAGCAGCGATCCAATTTTATAAATAGGAACATTCCAGACGTAAATTGATTAAATTAGCCTTTGATATTGCAGACAAAGAAATGAAGAAGCCTGTATCGAACAATCTTACTGATTTAGAAACAAAAACGGATTCGAAAGTCTTTCTGGGGATGACGTGTACTTATAGTCCTAGCAGTCTTCGAGTTTCCTTTGTAATTAAATATTGAAATTAAGAAATGAACAGCAGCTAATTACAAGAGGTTGTCCCTTGGGGGCTGATTATGTTGCCCCAACATTCACAGAAAGGGATGCCGGGTCTCTTGTTACAATTAATATTTTAGATTTTAATGTTGCCACCTCAGCTGCTACTTTTTGTTTGACGACTTTCGCTTACTTTTTATGTTCGACGACAGCTTTATACTGGAGCTTTAAGAAACTTTATATAGAAGAAAAAAACTACATGTAGAGTACCTACATTCCTTTTAATGTTATGTATTTTCAGCGATTATATAAATCTTTATACAAAACCAATCGTTCGCAATTCAAATTAGGCTACGAACATATTATAAGTAGTCCAACTAATCGCTATAAAGTTTTTTACGTCGTTAAAAATGTCAATAATAATGTGGAAGGTAATACAAAATGAAAAAATGACGTCGTCCTACAATAAATTTAGTGTTTGGACATTTCAATTATACGGCCCGCGTGGCGTGCTGACAATGGAGTTCGTTCGTGCCAAAACTAATAAAAATTAAACATTTTATTATTTTATATATAAAAAAGAACAACTCATAATGTGTTTTGTTTTTCATTCTGATAAATTACCAATAGATGTAAGATACTGAGATGAAAGTACAATTGAAAACAAAAAGAAATAAAAAAGTTTTATTATAAGTAGATGATGGAGAGATCACATCTCAGATGGAATAGGCTAAGAGTTTAAATACATTTGGAATGTCTTTATTAACTGTCATCGAATCAAGCGAAGCTCCAGGAGCTCTTTAATACGCTATCAGACAAACGTAATTAGTTTTGTAAATAAAATGCCTCAGAAAAATTGAAACGTAGCAGCTACCTGACTGTTGAGGTGACTTGCTACATTAAACTTAAAATGTACTGTCGTGTACAAAAGTGTTGTCGATTTGAACCTACGTGAATATTTATGAGTGATAATATGAACTAGGTATTATCTCGTATTCTATTTTTATAGGTATGAAGTGATTGATGGTTTCATGAAGGTTAGATAATATCTTTTTAGGTTTTTGACTAATATTTGGTTGCTGAAATTGTGAAACGATTTAAATACAGTTAGGTAACGAAATATATTTACTATTTATAGAATGTTAGGAACATAATATTTTGGTTGAGGTAATTACCTACGCAATATAACAAGTACACAATAAGTAGTAATAATAAGTCAAAACTTATGAGTACGACTGTAACAGATTTGATTCAAGATTTTAATCTGTTTTATTTCTACTACAATTTCTTTAAGCAACTTCATTTCATTGTTTTTTTTTTCTCGTGCGGCTACTGCAAATGTTGAACCGTCATGTTTAACTGATGCTATTTGTACAGTTTAATATGTTTAAAGACGGCGAAATAGCTACTGATTAAATTTAAAGTTGGGAATTTTCATCAGTTTGTACCCTGGGGGCAGGTAACATTAGGACAACGGCACACTGCGACTCAGCATGAAATAATTGTGAACGAGAATTACTCTCGCTAAACTTTTCCACCCCAAAGCATTTTTTATTTAATTTTTATTTTTACGACACAATTAAACTCGGCTTTGCTTTCACTTTTTATTGTTACTGTCTTAGTGCCCTCTAATTTTTGGCTTCAATTACATTTTTTTTCCTGTTTTATTATGACATTGTTTTTAATAGCGGAACATTTCGGTATGATTTAGCGATTGTGCGGTACCGTGTTTAGATGGATACCTAGCACTAGCAGTAGATAGTAGTTTGATGATGTGTTGTGAATAATGTTGGTCTCTCTTCTTCTCCAGGTACTTCTCAAGGTGAATAGGTATTATCTATCTTAAGGAGGGAATGCGCTCATCTCCGACCGGAACTCGTTCACAAAATAGACCAAAGATTTTAACTGAAATCGTTTATCATGTTTGCATTGAACCTAAGACAAACTGCTACCGCGTTTTAGTTTACTATTAGATAAGATTACGACGTTTGCTTTACCTTGCCTACCGAATCTGAGAACGTTTTTAAGACAGAGACTCATTGTTTTTTATAATACCCGAACAAGTTGTTTCCGAGGGGACACTCGGTGTGAAAAGGAAATCAAGAATTATGAATGTCAACGTTTCTTCTAAATGATTATTGAATAGGTATTAATTTACTGATTAGGCACAATATCCAACAAACTGTCGGGCCATTTCTTGATTGTTAAAGTAGCATCAGTTAAGTCTTTTTGATTTTACACGGATTTGATTCCATTAAAATCAAAAAAAAGTTGGGACAAATAAACGACTTAACAATTAGTTTTCTCATATACTTCGTAATAAGTAAATTGGTTCAATTAAAAAAAATACGAAACTGAAGTCAACATTTTCGTTTTTTTCTCTCTTTAGATGGCGAGGCATTGCGAGACATAAGGAGGCATTGTAGATCAGCGCACTGGCAGCTCTACAATGCCTACTAAAATACTTGACACTTCAATATTTTTTATTTATTTTTGATCTCGTTATTTTTTATTTATTTTTGATAGTAATACGAAGTGCGCCGGGTCAGCTATTCAATAATAATCAACCAAAACGGAATCTGCTTAAACTATTAGTTAACAAAACATTCCCATAACACAGATGTATTACAAAAATCAAACTTAAACGTTACAAAATTATACTTATGACTGGTACTTGTGTATTATTAGCTTACAGTAAACTGTCAGCGAGTTGCTTTGGGTCGCTCGACCTTTTTAGGGTTCTGTACCCAAAGGGTAAAAACGGGAGTCTATTACTGAGACTTCGCTGTCTCTCTGTCTTTCAGTCCGTCCGTCTGTCACCAGGCTGGCTCATGAACCGTGATAGCTAGTACCGCTATAACAACTAAAGACCAAAATTAAACAAATATTTAATGGACTCCCATTCAACAAACGTGATTTTTTGACGTTTACTGCTCGATTTTACCGACATATACTGAAATGGATGAACGTTGGATAGATAATAAATAAATAATAAATAAATAAATGAATCCTGTGACGAACACACAACGCCATCTAGCCCCGTGGTAAGCTGCTAAGCTTGAGTTACGGTGACTAGACAACGGATATACTACTTATATTTATTTTTCTTTTGTAAATACATACATAATGGTATGGAACCTTTCGTGCGCGAGTCCCACTCACACTTGGCCGGTTTTATTTCAACTTATATAGAAGGATGTTTACGCCACGTGAGCTCTATGATTTAGAGTTGGTAATTATGAGTGAGTGTGAAAACGTCCACTAAGAACAGAGAATGGTAATACAAATATAATAACAAAGACTACGTGTCTATTCATAGTTTATCGACGTTTATGTTTGTTACACTTTGTTTCACGTGTTTCAGATCCTGTTTTATGCTCTATCTACTCAATGTGTTCAAATTTAAATGCACCTTCATTTGTCTAAATCTATTACGGATTTTTTAAATCGTATGGTGGGGTTTTTGAGCATTATCTCACTAGATAATTTCGGCGGGTGCTTGTCTGTAAGTACCTAGCACGTCTAATAAGAACATATTTGTGCACCTAATTTTATAAGTAAAATGTCTGATCTGTGCCTCAGCACTGTTCATTTTTTTTCGAAACCGATACAATATTTTTTAGACATTTTCAAAGATTTGCTAAAGCTATACGCTAACTAAATAAATCTGTATTTAACTGACCCCAAAACAGAACCAGGTTCTCGATTCGTCGATATACTTTCATAGATACACTGCTGAACTTTAATCGAAACAACAATACTAATTATTTATTTATTTATTACTGTAAGTAATTCGTTTTATTTTTGTTTTTAATATTTGATTTATTACAATTAAAATTTTAAAAAGAATCTTTAAGTTTTCAATAGTAAGTCAACAGGTTACTTACTCAATGCAAGTTAATATAATTTCTAAATCACACAATATATTGAACACATTTCAAAAGTCACGTAGTACTGTCACATTCTTGCGAAATTCTTCCCGAAAAACATAATACTATTGAGTTTCTCTATCAGGATCTAGTGATGTTTGTCGAACTATCTATCAAGGGTATATATCTGTCAGAAATATCTGGGGACTCCTTTGTGGATGGTATTTGATCAGTGACACGGGCCGTGAGTGATGAATATTGCCGCGCAAATATACAAAAAGCAGAACTATACCTACGCGGTGTTAGTTTCACTAGGGTTGGATTCGAAGTCAGAGGGTATCAATCGTGCAGAGAGGAACATTCTTTGGATGTCTATTTTCTATTCCTATAAGGCATATTTTTTTTTAAATGACATTGTTTTTTTTAATGCAGCAGGTATATGCATTTATAATTGAAAGTTTTCAAGTCACTTGCGACCAGCTAGCTGATTACGTAGCTCTGTTGGTAACAACTTTCGATTGAAATAATTGAAATTATTGCATTCACGTCATTCAGATGCAAACAAATTGCCATTGCAATTTGAAATAGCGACTTTCTCGTTATCTCAAAAACTAACAAATTAGATTTTGTCCATCGATATTTGTTAGCAACAGAGTGTTACATAATCAGCTAGCTGGTATCGGTCTCTTCTAGATATACACGCGCTACATGTTGACTGATTCGTCAAGTGCGACAGTAGACAAAAACCGCTTACCTAACTCATATTATGTCATTAAAAATAATAAAAGGTCTAACGACTATTGCAAATCAAAACAAAAGCAGGCTCCTCCGTCAGTAATTTTAAAGATTTTTTTTACTGCTCATTTTCTTTTCAACTTATTCTTATGCCGCGGCTACACCGCACTTTTACAGAGTTTTTCTTATAAATTTTCATATTTGAAACCTTTAAAAACCGACACCGCTTCACAAAAAGTTCCGGCTATACTATTCGACACCCTGCAAAAAGCCATGGAGCATATATTAGACGCATTTTCAGATGAATATAGAAGCGCTACATAAAATTTGAGGGATACTTTAATTTTACAGCTTCTACAAGTATATTTAAAATTTGATTTTGAGAGCTATTTATTTGTTTAAGTAGAACTCAAATTTTTAGTAGCGTTTCTGTATTCGGTCGTTGGTTACTGCATAACTATGTATCGTTTGACTTTTACTGTGACATGACGTTTCACAGTAGACAGACAGAGACAAACGTCAAATAACTTGGTTTACAAGTAAGTTTACTTTTTAATGACGCTTATAAATTTTAATCGAAATCATAATTTTAATTAGGTCAAAAAATAACGCGATTACAGTGTTTAATGTGTATACCTGACCTTATAAAGAATGTGCCTTCTGTACTCGTATTTAAACACTAAACATAAATCGTTCGTAAATCGTTGGGTAATAAATCGAACGGTTTTTAATGGCAGTTTATCGGAGTGAGGTTTGCGGTATTCAGATTACTGGTATGGCCTAAGTGGCGGCATGGGAGCGGCACGTGCTCCTTATCTGTGTCCCTCGACACTTTCAATATTCGATTCCCTCGCGAGTCGCGAGTGCGAATCGATTCGAACGTTTTAGATATCGGATCAAAACCAATCGATTTAATTTAATCCAATTAAAGTCATTCTATCATCATCATTATCCGAGCGATGTCCCTAGTTGCATACCTCTCAGGAGCCCAGGGTCCGCTTTCCTTATCTTGCGTATCCACTTTGCACGATCTTTGGCAAACCATAAAGTGAGGCTATTTGCAGGCAATTAAAGTCATTCCATAAAGGCACTAAACATTACATATCACAGTGTAAGGTACAAGCATATGAAATCGAATAAAATATTGAAACTTAAATAGCTGTTTCATTTACAAACATAACGTGTCGTTCCGCGTTACATTGTGTGTTGACAATAAATTTCGGAAAAACGTAAAACAACAGAAGTAACATTACACAAAACCCTTTATCTGACCGTGTCACGTCAGAAAAAAAATGTCACAGTACACAATCGCACCCCAAAAGCGTAACCGAAAACGAGAGTCACCGCAATCCAAGCTAATGGAGTGTCTCGTAATGACGGTTGGTGACATAAAAATAAATAGGCGAGAGTCAGTTTCTGCGTAAGCCGATACTATGATAACAGCATCGCTCCCCCGATAATTGCCGAACTTCTCTCTGATGTGATGACGTTACCTATGATGTAGTGAGGATTAGCCGCTACCACTGTAATTGATCTGCTCCGCTGACTCCAATTAATGGTCTCTGCTGCAAAAATGGACATTGTAATGAGCGGTACGAACAAATTACGTGTTACCTGATGAGGAACTCTGTAATTCTGATATAAACTCGCTGCTAAAATTCATAGTAAAAAACTCTGTGGGTACTTCGAAATAATAGCGTTAATTTTAAGACACAATAGGCTATACAATAAGGTGAGCTTAGGTTTAGAAGAGTGTAGAGGCTTAAGGGCAAAGATTTAGGTGACAAACTTTATTGCGTCTAAGAAATACCGTTGTCTATTACGTGACCATAAATCAGGGAAGGGAAAACAATAAGCGTGAAATTGTGGAAATTGAGCTCGACATTTTGCGGTATTAAATCTTGGGGCAGTGAAATAAATAAAAATAAATCTGTAGGTACCACCCTCGTGCGAGAACTTGATTTATTTCATAAGAGATGCTGGAAAGAGAACGAGAGCCATTTCCAGTAGAGTTGATTGTATTTTCAGGGTTTATGAAGTTGCTCAGTGCTTGCAGGCATTAACGCCTTACTTTTTTTTTACTAATTTATATACATTACGAAACTTGTGTCATGCATTATACAGTCAATTTAAAGGGCTAAAGTAAGGAATAATTTTCGATGAATCCGACAGAGATTTTCTGCTTTGCTTGTGTATGTATACCCCGTAACAAATGCAGTCGGAAGCAATTTTATTAAATAGATAAATAGTACCGCTGAGTTTCGTAATGTAAATCTTGCTTAATGTTAGTTTTTAATTTACACAAAATACAATAAAAACCAAAAGCTCTAAATTTCCAACAATTAAAAGCGCATGTAACGGCGGATACGCAAAGTTACAGTTAAGTTGATTTTAAGTTAAGTTGGTAGGTTGTTAAGTTCTAAGTATTTTTATCAATTAGTAGTTGTGATGTTACGCATGACACACTACTCCTTTCTGATAAAGTATGACCTTCCTGTTTCCTAGGCTAAGTGGATCACCGTTGACGGCAGTAACGTGCTACTATGTCCGCAGCTCCAGACCGGGTCGACCACCGAAGCGTGCGTCTGGTGTGGGCCTCTCACTTGCCGCCACGCAGTTCCCGGGACATCCTTTCAAGAAACATCGCCTTGAGAATGGCGAATACTCACCTTATGAGAACGGGCATATGAGCGGTAAGTAGCTTTTGGACAACTGTATTTCGGCGATAGATTGTGTATATACTAGCTGCGCTCCGCGGTTCCACCCGCGTAAGTTCTTTTCCCGCGGGAGTATCGGGATAAAAAGTAGCGTACGTGTTATTCCAGGTCTTTAGCTATCTGTATTCCAAGTTTAACTGTAATCTGTTCAGTATTTTTTGCGTGGTACACTAAATGTACATAGTTACAAACTTTCAGCTTTATAATATTAGTTAGTTCTTCCTAATGACCTCATTTACATATATTTCAATTGTAAGACTCTCATTGATTGCTACCAATCTATAGATAGCTATTAAAATATGTAGGTGCATACTACCTTCTTTCCAGTAACCTATTCGTATTTGATTTTAATCAGATTTTGTAATGAAGTGAATGCCATGGCAGTATAGTGATAACATCAAACGGTGTTTATATGGGCTCCGGGTAGGCGCCGGATATGAACACCCGGCTTCGGGAGGCATGTCTCCTAATTTCATATACAAATTATACAAATACAAAATTATCCTAACACAGACAGAGAAAAGGGAATAAAGTGATTAAATAGAGCTCAGCGCAAGACGGCAAGCAATCAATCATTTTTGTCGCTTATGGCTTTGTTGATACAGTTATACGAGCTTCTCGTTTTGTCGCACGCAGTGCACGTTTGTCGTCCCGTTCCGGCTTGAAGTGTCGTGCCAGACAAGGGAGCAATTACATTCGTGATCTTGCATAAGCGGCACTTGCTTATCGCACACTGCCGCATTTGACTTTGAGTGTAGTTTGTTCGCTTTTTTCCCCAAATTTGCAATTCGAAACACTCTCATGAGTGTAACGAGCGTTGTTCTGCTTTTTTATTGCAATTTTTTCTATTTTCGGCGAATAATATTGCAATTATACCTACATATTTAAACCATTTCATGGCTGATGATTTTTTAATTGGGGTTTGTTGTCATTTTACTTTGTTTCTTGTCTTTGTGTATTTCCCTACGCTCAGATGAATTTAATCATTATAAAATGAGTGGCAAGACGGAGGATGGGTCTCGGAAGGGGTCTCCGAATTAGAGGCTTAAGATTAATCTCTAATACGACTGTCAACACAATTTGATTGGTTGATTTATTTATTTAGAGTTGTTGAACTGTTACGCGTTAAAACCGAATCAAAAACATCATTAACCATACCCAATATTCAATAATCCGAAATAGAAATTTAATAAATCATAAATTGAAAGTTACATTAATTCTATAATTAATTCAAAACATAATACATTCTGTTCCAAATCCATGCGAGCTCTATAACTAAGCCAATATTATTTTGACGAGTTGTTGACAGTGGTTTACAGTTGATGAAACACACCCACACACGTTACATTTCTTCCTAGGAACTCCGCACACGGATACATATTTTCTAATTCGAATACATCACATACATTCTCGGTGTCAGTGTATGAGTGAGTGAGGTGGCGGGTGGCCCATTTTCACCCCGTGAAATAATAGGATACGAAAACATCGGAGCCAGAATATAATCCTCCTACGAAGGTTGAACGGAATGGAAATACGAATATGAAATGCTTGAGAGGGATGTGTCGACTGTCGGTCGAGTCGACCCACGTGGCTCGGAGGGTTACCTAGTTGTTTATCTTAAGTCGGCAAATCTAAAACGATCACTGTAATTCGGTTTGGATTTACATTCAGAATTATAGACTTAACCATTGTTGTTTGAAACGTATTAACATTGGTTACCTGCCGAAATGATTTCGTATTACCGAGGAATATGGAAAATTAGATGCTTGACTGGACTAGTAATAAGTACCTAATCAAAATCACAATAGTTGAAGAAGTTATTATGACATCACTGTAAATCTTAAAGTCTTTGGTTAGGTTAGGTTAAAGTCTGTCTCAGTCAGTCTGTCTTTAATCAAGAATGTATTCACCAACCCTATATTGTTCTAGGAAGTATGAAAATGATGTGTTGATAATAATTAAAGGTTTGGTACGGTGTCGCCGCGATTTCATTGCTACACAGGGGGATAATGTAAGGCATTATAACATTACTCGCCGGGGTATAAAGCTTTACATTCTGATTGAATTCTCCTACTGAAATTAAGTAAGGATTTGCTTGTTTGCGTTACGGATGGGGGTGGTGATGGATCAGTCAATTTGAGATTCTCATGTCTGTTAGCGCTTTTGTTCTCTTCATAAAGTGATGTAAAGATGAGATTGTGTATCAAATCCTACTGTCATTTATAATTTATCGTAACAGACATTTAGTAGTTAGATAGATAAACGCTTTATTTTATTAACACTACGTTACAAAAATTAATTGTATTAATGAAAGTAACGTAACTTACTAAGTAAGTAAGTAAAAATATGGAATTGTTAGCGCTAAGCAAGCATCAGCGAGTCGGAACGTTTGTCCGAATGTGTTCTATATATTCATCATCATCATCGTCAGCCTGTTGCAGTCCACTGTTGGACATAGACCTCTCCACACCTGGATCTATTTTCGGCATCTCGCATCCAGTTTGTGCCAGCCGTTTTGCGCAAATCATCACTCCAACGTGCCGGAGTTCGTCCTACACTACGTATATAACATATTCAATGATTTGAAATTCTAAACGTTAAAGAATTACTCTATTTTAAAAGCTGTAACAATTCCAATGTTTCTAAGACCTACGTAGACCACTGATGAATTAATAAAGCGTTGTTTATTGCACATAACCACGATCATTTTAATGTCAGGCATGAGCTCGCAATACATCAACTCTATGATAAAATGCAGACACAACAGACGACCATTATCTAAGCCAGTCGTTTTTCTATAACACTGTTACACTTTTAAATCTGATTGCAAAAACCGAATCGCATATTCTCCGCAATCACTGAGTCGTAAGATTTTTTGTTCAATAACAACTAACGATTGCCAGTGGAAGCATTCGGACGGAAATACAATACACAAATTCCTTAAAATACTTTTTTAAGTATGTACAAATTAATTGCTTGCTCGTGTTTGATTTAGTACTCAATTGGTTATTGAAAAAATAAGCATAATTTTAAATTAGATACTTTTTTTTCTATTGCTTCCGTATTAATAGCGAAATCTAGAATTCATTGAAAAATTAGTCTAGATACAAATTAAAGTAGCAATTGAATATTCATTATTATCCTACTAATCCTACTAATGTTATAAATGTGAAAGTGTGTGTGTTTGGAAGTTTGTCACTCAATCACGTAAAAACTACTGAACCGATCGCGATGAAATTTGGGATATAAGTAGTTGGATACCGGGAATAACACATAGGCTATATTTTATCCCGATATTCCTGCGGGAACGTGACTTACGCGGGTGAAACCGCGGGGCGCAGCTAGTGTATAATATAGGTCTTGCGAGTATCTACGTATTATGAAAGGAGTAAGGTTGGTTAGGTAAGCAAGGGCATATGATGATAACGAAGTCGTTAACTGTTAAATTATTGTGAAAACTACACAGGAATTTATGTTTTACCTGTGAAAGAATTTTTGAAATCGGTCTAAAAGTTTCAGTTACCTAGTTATTACAAGCAAACAAATATTTCCTCGTAATAATATTAGTATCGACTAACCATTTAGAAATGTTAATACAAACACAATTGCCCACAATCAAAAGAATTGCCGTTAAACCATTTAAGGAACTGGCAATAATAGCTGTTGTAATTAAACGCGGTGGCCAAGTAAGACGAATGCTTGCTTTAGCTTTTGCAGACAGTTTTTTATTAACATACTGCATAAATATTAATTATGTCGTGGTACATTTTTATAAAACTTTTTTTAAATCTGTGTAACAAGGTGTTTATTTTTATATTTAGTCTTCTTAGCCTTTATGTTAAAAATATTACAGAAGTAACTAGGCAGATATATAAAGCTGGTGGCAATTTTAAAAGAAATCTCTTAAACCTTTAGCGCAATTTCCAAAATCTTCAAAATTAAACTTTAAAATTTTGGCTACGTGGGAATTTCCCCAGTTGGGTTCTTATCCCCCGACCGACTGTAAATTTATTATTTTAGATTTTGACTGTAGTACAGTTAATTTTTAAAACAGAAATTTCTACTGCTTCAGAATGTTATCGTTATCACATTGAAGCAGGAGTCCAATGGATGGGATTCTGTTTCCCCTAACAGGACTCTTATCTTAAAGAGTTTATTATTCTCTGGGATCTTAGAGACCTTATTTAGGTACATTCGTAACATCTTCAACCTAATTGCAGTTTGTTTCGACATGCATACGTGTCTGAAATGAATGACAAAAGTCAAGAGAACTGTTCACTTGTGCACCTGCGAAGAAGTCACCACCTTTCCAACGGTCTGTCGCATATCGCGTTGTAGTATCAATTATACACTTTCAATTACTCTTTTAAATTATTGCAGCAATCGATTATCGCTAAATAAACTAACGTTATTCTGTTTACAACGATATTTGACATGTTTGCGTGTGATACGTGATTAGCTAATTATTAGTTATATCAATTGCGGTTTAAACCCATCCATTTATACATAGGAGCTGATTTACAATAGATCGGTGACAGAAGTCAGTGCCATACAATATCGACTAAGTCAGTGACCTGGAAAAATCTAAGGTAGGTACTGACTTCTATCTCTGACCTAATGTTTATGTGCTTTAATTTTTAAAACGTAGCACGATGTTAAAGAAAAAAAAAACACATTTTTACTGGCGATAACTTGGGTATCTCCCTCTTGGCCCCGATCCGCGGCGGCCCCGTTCGAGAAGGCCCCGATTTTGATAATTTTGATTGCATTTAATTTTGTTGTTTTTTCTTGTAGAGTTAACATAAAAAGTGATGAGATAGCTAGATAGATATGCTTCTGATTTTGCGATGTTGGATTGTTTTTCAAAAATAATAAACACCACGTGATTAAAAACAAAAAAAATGAGTTTTTGACTATGTATCATTATTTTATTTATGATTGTTATCAATAACAAAAAATAATTAGGGTTCCGCGACTCATACGGAAAAACGCCACCCTTACGTCTCGTCCGTCTGTCTATGAGACAATAACTACGATAGGCATTTATAACAATTGTCACAGTAGGTGTGAATTTCAAATAGCACACGTTAATAAGCATGTGAATTGTCGTAAAGCTATTTGTTCGGTATGTTTACCCAATTTTGAAATGCTTATTGAAGGTTCACAAATGTGGGCCAATATTTCGGATACCATGAATACTTCCAACCGTGGTATTTTATTTGTATGAACGAAGGTTTTCATATTCAGTATAGACGGTATCTATATATCTAAGGTCTACCCACCTTCATATGCACTGTTAGGATTACCTAAAAGTTCTTACTACAAGAATTTTATTAATTTGATTGACATAAATATTTTGAACGAGGCTTAAAGGTGCTCCCTTACCGAGAATATTCACTTGTAATGGAGCGCCTAAAAAATCTTATAATAAAGTTATCCACATATTCAACATAGACATAGGTACTTACCTAATATAATATTATTTTAGGTACCTACCTACCTAGTTACGAGATCTGATGATTGATATCTAATGAGAAAATCTTAATAGCATTACCGCATTCTATTTTTTATCCACAGCAAATGCGAGTAATAAGCATTTCTTGTTCATTTTGTAACTTCTTTGAGATAATTTTCCTACATCTACGAGTGCAAATGTTTCGTTTGTCCTTCGTGATACCACTGCATCAGCTAGCTGATTACGTAACTCTTTTGCTATCAAATGTCGATTGAAATAATTGAAATCGTTGTATTCATGTTATTTCTCATGTCATTCAGTAGCAAACAAATCGCCATTACAAATAAAATTAGTGATTGTAACTGTAAAATTGGATTGGAATTGGAACAATTAAAATTGTTTGACTTACAATTTACAATCGGGATTTTTTAGCAACCGGGATTTTTTATATAATCGGCTAGCTAGTTATCAATTAAATTAAAGAATTGCTCACTTTTGGCATTTCTCACACCTTTGTATTTATCACGGTTATTTTTTTAAACTATAAACAGTAAAAGAATTTATATTAATTAACAATACCCGATTCACACTTTGCTCCGTGACTAGAATGGCTACATTCCGTGGATAATTGGAATGTACTAGCGCACCTTTAAGAAGTGTCAATTTATTTTTGTTTAATTAAAATGTTAAAATACTTTGAATATTTAGTTTTTACTTTTTTAAATTACCTACATTAAGCATGCCTCCGCTTAAGCCATATTTAGTTTTGTAGACGATATTTCAATTGCAAATTTAAATAGGTAGAGATAGGAATAATCGTTTACTTTTGAAACGATTATCATGAAATGAATCTAATAAATCGTACATGACGATATCGATGTTAATGTCGTTGATTTATCGATCGTTCATCAACGAGTCGAAACGATTTTGCCCAAAGCGGTTTTCATACTCGATACCATTGTCGATCAATCGAGAAGTCAAATTATACGTTTCTTTTTTCTGTACAGTGCTCGTCTGTACCTATATAACATTGCCCGGTTTTTTATTAAATGACGACACGCGGACACCTATATAGGTAGGTAATCGTACAGATCATTATACTGAAAGTGTATAAATGAGGTTATCATTTAAGATTGATTTGATTTTTTAACTAAATATTACCTATAAATTTTCATGAATAAAATTAGTGTATCAATGTACACATAAATTAATTTAAAATAAGCTACTTTAACTCTGTTATGATCACCAAGTAAAACAGTAAATTAAATACAATAAATAACGTAATTACGTTTGGAATTATTCACATACAAATAATGTAAAAGGTATATCACAAAAACATAATAATATTATAATTTCAAATGTAACATCTGCTACTATCGGCAGATAATCTGCCTTTTGTGCGTTATTAATAAAAATATTGCATGATATTGCTCTATCTTTGATAGAGAATGTTACAATGGCAAATACTCTTTGTAAAAATTCACGGATGAGTTGAGTAATATTGAATTGAATCATGTTACTTATTCAGTTGCAGGCTATACCCACATGATGTTATTTTGAATAATACTTTTAACGTCAACTTTTTTGACTCATACTCTCAGGTATCTTATGTCCTTGCTACAACCTCACAGGTCAGTTTACTTATCAATGTTGATTAACAGATGACTAAAGGTCAAAGCACATTATCCCAGCAAAGCAATGGCACGGCTCCAACCCAGCAATTACCATTTCATTCGAGTTAGGGCATTAAATCGTATGTGTTATATAGATCTTATCATATCAACATCAATAAGTCGACGGCGGGTTGTCTGCCTGCTTGCCGCTACCATCCATCTCGGTTCGCAGTCCGCGCGATTGAAGCGAGTAGACAGCGTCCTTACAGCACGTCGTTTTATATATAAAAATTGTGTTTGCGGTGACAGCAAGCTTACACCTTGTTGCCTGCGCGTGGACTGCGATCTTGCACCTCACATACGACGCGTGGACTCCGAGCTTGCACCTCGTTGACGACGTGTACCTAGTGCGCTGGCGGCTAGCCGTAGCCTGAATTCCGAGCGACGACGCTGCCGCCCGCGCCGTGCTGAAGCTGTGCCGTTGCTGTGCTGTAATAGTGTGTCATGACCTTAGCTTATGTATCTGTTAGTTTCTGTCTGTCAACTTTGAAACTTCATGTCACAGTAAAGACAAACGATACCATAGTTTATACAACTGTTAATCATCATTTATAATTAAGGGGTTAAATTTTATATCTAACACAGTACACCATTCCAAGCTACTCGTATTAACTCAAACCGATAAAAATAATTTCATTCATAACGAAGAATATTTCCTCATTAAATATTGTTTATTTTATTATAGCAACACTCGGATATATTTTCCTCAGGATAAACTGTATCCCGGTCAATTTACGAGTAATTAAGCCTGACCCTCTTTCGCACGAGGGAGAACTTTTATTTGGTCCGTTTAAATTGACGCTTAACGCGTGTCCTATTGGCTGGTAACACGTTAAGATTTCCCACTTTCCCGGGAACTTGATTAATGAGTGTTTAGTTTATATTAATGGCTTTAGTTTATCTTTCTTCGTTTTGATCTGTGGTAGATCAAAACTATGTAAGTAGGCAGATTTCTATGTCCCAAAGTAAGAAAAAAAACATCTTTAAAAATTCACTCGCGGTGAGGTTATAATTGCTTACTTTTGAAGCATTTCAATGAGTGAGAAACTGTTTCTTTTTTGTATCTAGAAAGTTATTACTTTATTTTGTGATATACTTTTCGTAGATCTCCGTGGACGCACTAGAGGGCGTGTGGTATTCTCGTCTCGTTTGCGCCGGGTACTAGGTATCAGGGGCGGTTTATTTAATTAGATAAGTATTTGTTTTAATTGTTAATTTTAACTTGACCTATTTTATTGACCAGCGAAACACTAGGTACCTATACTTACTAAAATTTACCAAATCAAGTTTTTAATAAGAAAATTAGTTTTAATTTGAACTTGAGTTTAAATTTGATATAACATAGCGAAAACAGAAAAAAAACCTTTTTTATTAGAATGAAATTACAACTAGTGTGACCATTGGGGTCAGTTTTCGTATATTTGTTTTAAATTGGTTGCGTTGGGCAACATTATTAAGTATCTAGGATAAATTTCCTATCTACAGAGCGGCTATAACTTCTCAAATTGCGTTCGTAAGTAAGGGACGCGGATTAGCGTGTGCTAGGGCAAATATTTTATTACAGTCCAAATCTCCAGCCCTCAACGTTTTATTGTTCATAAGGCTCGTCCGAGCCAAATGAAAGAGTTTATGGCTAAGACATAAGTCTTTCGGTGTTGCCACTATACCAAAAATAATCTCGTTATGTGGTAGAATCAGAGACTAAATCAATTTAATACGTGCAACAATAACTTTGAAATTCAAATTAGAGAATAGGTAGGTATTAGATAATAATGTTCGTATTTAAAAAATAAGGTGCATTTTTTATTTTTCTCGATTTAGTTTATTTAGCATTTTGTCTATAAAATATCTATAACTTATATTTCTACGTAGTCTACAATGGTAACTTACTTAATGGGTTTAAATCTGAAGAAAAAAAAGCATTCAATTCAAGCAACGAGACCCATATACCATATACATTTACGTACACTAAGAAAAATAAGAATAAGAAGAAATAATTTATAACATTGTTTTATTTTGTGTTTTTTTAACTTAAATTGGGAGATATGTTTGTTGATATTGGCAACACTTTCTATCGGTCAATCGTGTTGACTCACACTCAATATTGACCGTCCGCATTTTGTCGGCGATTGTATATTACTGTTATTGATTGTACTTGGCGCGTGACTTGTGTTGACGATTGTAGCTCTATCTTTGACAAGCACTTTTCCCTGTTGTTGTACCTATCAATGACTTATTACATTGATCAAAGGAATCCTCCTTCCCAAATAAATAAACATTGCAGGAGTATATCATATCACACAGAGCCTTAAATCAGACAACGGAAGGATACACTTTTTGGAAATAAATAAACATTGCACGATATTATACACAGTGCAATTTAGCCCCTAACTAAGCACTAGGCTAGCACTATGGGTTCTAGACAACGAATATAATACATTTTGTACTTTTTTTGGGTAAAAACATATATTATACCCTACTTGCACTGGCGGGAATCGAACCTTGACTACTTCGACACTACTTAAGATAGATTTAACTTTATTGTATATCTTTTTATTTCTTTGTTACCGTTTTTAATATTTTCTTACGGAACCCTAAAACGCTTAAGAAGTAGTCAGGTTGTGTTGCCAAAAGTAAGGTCCCGTTATTCTGCAACTTGTATATGCCATTCATTTGCTGACCGTACAATTATGTATTTATTGTAAACGCTACGATTGCCCGCTCGACTGTAATTTGCTTTTAATTCGCCTCGTTTCGTATCATTTTCGAGTTTCTTCGTTTTGCAAGAGCCGCGAAGATTTGTGGCATTTCTAAATGACATAGGAGATGATAGGTTTTTAGTACCTATATTTTTAAAATAAAAGTTTTTATTCAATAATCGATAAGTAAGGTGACGATGTGGTCTAAGATGTTTCGCGTCTAGAACTCTTTACTCGTAACTTGTTGGCCATGAGTGAAGGTCGATTTGAAGAGACTCCTTTTGCTACACTCCCACTCAAGTTTATGATATAGCGTCCTCATAGTTCTACGGTATGTCTTTTAGAGAAAGGGTCACTATACCCTTCAGCACCGTGAGGCGTCTTTGGGTTGGAAAAGCAAAGAGACAGCAACGAAAGGAGTTCTGACCCATTAAATGACTGCACAGGCCTACGAAATGGATCCCTACATTTTTTTAATAATTTTTCTTCTGTTTTCGAGATGTTAGATCGAAATCAAACTCATATTTCGGTTTTTGTCGCGTGTTGTTTAGTTTTTTTACAAAACTTTGCAGTAGGGGTATTCAGAAAGATTCGGTCCGAATCCGATGTCGGAAATGATATCTCCATCTCGCTCAGTGCGATTCAATAAGACAGGGACAGGCAAGTCAAATCGATCTTCAGATAATTTGGACCGAAGCTCTCTGAATACCTACAGGTATCTTCTTCGATGTCTGCTATGGAAAAATAAGATTAATTCCTTATTGATTTTCTGCAAACTCGCCTAAACTATAAAATACTTAACTTAAATAAAATAAGCCCGGCAACCCATTTTATCGTAACCGATAATATTTTATCGTAGAATAATCACAATTACTACTTTGTAATACATTTATTATCCTCTTATTTATCCTCTGGAACTTAATGCATCTAATAATTTATTCCTTTCAAGTGATTTACAGTCCATTAAGAGGGCCAATGTTAAGGTTTCTAGTTAAATCAACCGAGTTGTAAAACTTGTAAACTCTAGTACATTTACGATAGATATTCGCTATTTTATGACAACAGCAAGACTTTACTAAAGGTTTTTATTTTGTTAACTTTTATTTCGTTTAGCTACATTGTCGGCTCAATGGTTTTATTGTTCTTTACTCTTTTTAATTTGTAAATAGGTTTATGAATTCAATAAGTAGAACTTTGTAAATCGTTAGTTTTCAATTTCAATAAGAAGTCAATTGGTGTAAAATGTGTATATTGGACACTTTTGGCCGTAATGAACCGAGTATCTAATTGTATAGGGGTTTTGAGATGTATTTATCTATTATTGACTTTAAAATTTTAAAATATATTCAAGAAATCAATTACCTACTTTAATACACTGCGTACATGCCTACGTAGGTATATTATTATATGATTTTCTGAGACTATTAACTATACCCACTTTAAAACACCGATTTCGTTGCATATATGTCTATCATATTACATTAATATGTATTAGCCGTCAACAAAGTATGAAAAATGTTCGCTAAACACTGAACAATCACTTTTACAAAATGGTTATTAAAAAGTTAGTAATAACTAAAAACAGGCAATCTTAAGTTTTTAACCGACTTCAAAAAAAAAGGAGGAGGTTATCAATTCGTCTGTATGTATAATTTTTTTTTTTTTTTTTGTATGTTTACCGATTACTCCAAGATGGTCCCATAAAAATTTGATGTGGATCTGATGAGGGTCTTCGGAGTGATGAACGGAAATGCTCCTCAAAACGCATTAATCAATCCAGTTGTTTATCGATTACTCGAAGATGGCTTGACCGATTGAGATGATTCTTTTTTTAATGGAAAGGTGGAAGCTACGAGGTGGTCCCATGAAAGTTTGGTAAGGATCTGATGAGTATCTTCGGAATGATGGACAGGATAGCATCCCAGAATTCAATAAATTACTCATTTTTGGACTTCTACCAAAAAGAATAGACCCTTAAAGAACTAAGTACAGATTGATGGGGCACCTGAAACCACCTTCTCATCAGCAAACTCCTCAATAATGAAAATTACGGTAACAATATTGTTGATTTTTAGGTAGGTAAGTATACTTACTAAAAAGGGTAAAATAAAAAAATAATTTAACAATTAAAAAACCGACTTCAAAAAGAAACAAAAAATAATTTAAAAAACAACCAAAAAAAAAAGAATTGATAAAATGACCAAAATAACCTCTACATAGGTACAGAGCCACCGACTAATTAATCTGTTTTATCATCTGAAGTCGGGCAGTTTTACTGGTTGGTTCCATATTGTACTTAGTTTGGCTGCCCGACTTCAGATGATAAAACAGATTAATTAGTCGGTGGCTCTGTACCTATGTAGAGGTTATTTTGGTCATTTTATCAATTCTTTTTTTTTTTGGTTGTTTTTTAAATTATTTTTTTGTTTCTTTTTGAAGTCGGTTTTTTAATTGTTATTATTATAACTTAACATTATTGGTCTAATAATAATTTAATAGTAATCACATCATATCACTATAGCCCATTTTGTTTTCATCCGTCCTAGGCTGCATTTTGTAGTGCAGACAGGAATAATCGCCGGCTCGGTGTCCACTTCATAGATTGCGAGTAAAATTGTTATTGAAAAGAGCCTCTAGTCTTGGCTTCGGCTTGTACGCCTTTCAAAGGTTCGAGAAGTCGTATTGTAATTTAGATTCTGAAATTATAAGACCAAAATGCGTAAACTAATTCTTAAAGTAGTCATTTAATACAAGTTCAAGAAGTATAACTCACTGCGTCGCTATTTCCCCTAAAACTACAACCTTAAGTCTTCAAGTCTAGAGTGAATAAGTTCCGTCTAAGTAAGAATGCTGCAACGTCGACCTCTTCGTCGCTTTCCATCAGGTGACGTGAGGTCAAATGCTACTAATCTCATATACTGACTTATATAAAAAAAAAATGAAAATAAAAAGCAAACAATATTGATACTTCAACACCAGATTGACGTCTATTGCCCTTTTTTGTTATGAAAAAAAAAACTTGGTCCCTAAGTTTTGCGGTTATGATTATCCCAACCTCTTTTAAACATATAAGTGATATAATTGGGGTCTCGATTCTATGGATTCTAATTCGAAATAATGGCCCGTAATTTGGAACGACCATTTGTCGTGGACAGTCGATATTCGATCAATAAATCGATGAAAATCGTTATAATAGCGGTTCGGAATCGACGTTTCATTTCTTTAAATGCCTTGATCAGTGGATTCGCTTAATAATAGTTATAACAGTAAACGATGAGCATTTTGTCGATTATTATTATGAAACATAATTTGATCTGTTCAAATTTTAATTTCCAGTGATAAATGATGCACATTTTAGTACTTATAATAATCTAAAGGCACTATTGTAATAACATTTAATTTTTGTTTTTAAATGGCTACAAATTCTGTAGCATCAGTTATTGAAGTAAGACGGGTAGATACGTGGAAATATAAGTAAGAATGAGAGAGAAGAAAGGTTTATGTCTACCGCAGGTTATTACAAGATTTAACACGTATTTAGTTAATTAGTAAGTGCGGTTCACCGGTGTGCGGTCACGGACCCCCGATTTGTGCTCGGCCATTTGTAAATATGCTTTTTGGTTTAGTGACCTAATTGTGGTTTTTGAAATCGATTATGTTTCACTAAATTCTATTAAATATTTATGTTACTTTGTGTTTTTTTAATAAAATTGTATTCTTATTGGAATTTAGTTTGAATAAATTTGATCAAATAATAGGGGTTAAAGTATGAAATTGCCGTTTTATTGCAATAGGTTCTTTGAATTGACATAGAATCTTCATGGTTTGAGGTTTTCGAATGAAACTTTTTTCAATTGGTTACTGTGATGTTCTTTTTTTAAAAAATGTGAAATATTTGAATATCGACTTTCAATTGTTTTTGTTATTCAATTTAGACAAGAAAGATGGATACTGCGAAAATTCGAGTGATTTTTGAATACGAGTTCCGACGCGGAACTAACGCGGCAGAAACAGCCCGCAATATCAATGCTGCGTTTGGAGAGGGGTCTACTAATGAACGCACCGTGCGATTTTGGTTTAAACGCTTTCGTGATGGAAATTTCGACTTAAAGAACGAGCCACGAGGAAGACCGCCCACACAGGTGAATAACGATGAATTAAGAGAGATAGTGGAAGCCGATCCTAGTCAAACTACCCAGGAATTAGCGGCATGGTTTAACTCTACCTTACCCACTTTATTGACTCACTTGCGTCAAATCAATAAAATAAAAAAATACGAAAAATGGGTGCCTCATGATTTGACTGATCTGCAGAAAGAAACGCGTGTTGAAACTTGTGTTGCCTTGTTGAACCGGTACAGAAATGAAGGAATATTGGATCGAATTGTAACATGTGATGAAAAGTGGATTCTTTATGATAACCGGAAAAGAAAAATGCAATGGCTGACCCCAGGTTAAATGCCACAACAGTGTCCTAAAGCAAAACTTACCAATAAAAAGGTAATGGTAACTGTTTGGTGGTCTCAGCATGGTGTTATTCACTATAGTTTTCTTCGATCTGGTCAAGCAATTACGGCAGATGTCTATTGTGCCGAACTCCGAACCATGTTGACAAAACTAGCAGTAAAACAGCCCCGACTCATGAATCGATCTTCACCATTATCGCTCCACGACAACGCGAGACCTCACACAGCACGAGAAACCATTTTGACCCTTCAGGAACTGCACTTAGAAACCATTCGTCATCCTCCGTATTCACCAGACCTTGCTCCAACGGACTACCATTTTTTTCGTGATTTGGACAATTATCTACGTGACAAGAAGTTTTCTTCCCAGGAGGCAGTACAAAATGCTTTCATACAGTTTGTGCAGTCTAGATCGTCGGAGTTCTATCGCAAAGGCATTAATAACCTTCCCATTAGATGGCAGCAATGTATAGATAATAATGGCAACTATTTTGATTAAATAAATTTGTTAAAAATTTAAAAAATAAACAATTAAGATTTTCAGTACAAATCGGCAATTTCATACTTTAACCCCTAATATAATTGAAACTCCATTAAGGATTTTGGTCTTTACTAGATACTGATGCATTTTGTCAAAAGTTAGTTTTAACTGGTATGCAAAGATTATTAAATATGATAGGTATATTAAGTACTTAATATATATACTCTATTTTTAAGCTACCAATTGGTTCCATTACTTATGGACCACAATCGTAGTAGGTACCTATCTAACCTACCTATCAAATTAAAACACCTCATAAAGTTTCAGGTTCTCAAAGAATAATTAATTATTATTAAATACAAATATAAAGCAAAGCATGGTTCAAAAGATAACACCACCGTTCGGTTAACTAAAGTAAATAGACCCAAACAATTAATTCAGGGTCCATTGGTCATAATGTTTGTTTGACTGTAACTTTCAACGTATAAGCTCATGATTTTCGTGTGCGTTTGTGATAAATTACCAACCCAGGAAACAAATATGAATATGCTAACCGCGCTGTGTTTTGAATTTTTGACCCATTTTATGGCTCTAAATAAAATTGCCTGACAAAGCTGAAAATTGAGGACATTTGAAAACGATCTTAAACTTCCTGGGTATTCATTTTATTGTTGAACTATAATATCTAATAATAATAAAATTATTTAGTTATCCTTGCATAATTACGATTAGGGACAAGATAAACAAAGGCACATACAAAAATTTATCAATCAGTATCGAGTTTGTTTGCTTTGTAAAGGATCAAAGGGTATAAGATTCCATGATAATTAAAATTTGTCCATTACGTACCGCATCACATACCTGTGTCCTTAATCGCGGAACAAAGCGACACAATATTTAATATTCAGCAATCCCGAAATCCTTTGTAAAACGCTGCCACAATGGAAAAGGGTATTTTCCTTTAACGGTTGGACCGTTAATTCGTGTTTAATTCGACACCTTGTTAATTGTTTCCAAAGCTCCAGTCGATCTGGTGACCTCACCGAGGGTGGCAGCAGGTCATGGGCAGCCAAAGACCACCCGGTACCAAACACCCTCTCAGGGGGTCATTTTAAGAATATTTGCGCAACTCCCCCTATGTTTACTCAGGTTGTTTGTGGTACCCAGAAAACAATAGTCTCGAAATTCATTGCTCATTTTATTATTGTTGATACACCGTTTTACGAGCAATTCGATTATTGGAACTGGTAATTAAATGATAATACTGGGTATTAATTGAATTTTACCTGAGTTCGACATACTTAAAAGGGCTTCGTTATTAAAAGGGAAGATTTAAATCGAAATATTTTAATCTTAATCAAATAACAATTAACCTGTACAAATAAGATTTCAGCCCAATACTATGATTGATATTGTTATCATTGAACTCATAATTTTAATATTAAACTTAGCTCCAATCTTTCTCTTTTCTGTCTCATATCTTGTTTCTTCTTTTTTATTTGTATGAAGTTAATTATTTCCATGAAGTTACGTTTTTTTCCTATCAATGACATTAATTTGAAAACTTTGAAGAAGTTTCTAATTAGACCGTAGAAAAAAAAATCCTTACCTACATAATAACTTTTATAGCCGTTAATAAATTCAATATTACCGTTGTTTCAGAAATGGCTCGCATGGAGAAATCCCCGCTACTGGCCAATGGTTACAACGCTCCACCCACCCACCTCGGCCCCATGGGGTTCATGCACCAGCATGCTCTCATGTCACCGGGCATGCCCCATCCAGGTGTGCCTAGACCTGACGGCTCCATCATCAAAGGCCAGCCTATGCACAACATGGAAGCACTTGCAAGGTCAGTTAAAACCTTAATAGTCTTGATAAGCCTAAAGTCTTAATAGGCCTGATTTTTCATTCCACGGACAAAAGATATCTGTCGAATAAGTTCGAACCCAACCAAATTTCAAAACCTTCAAATTTTGATTCTTAATAATAATTCCTAATATCATTAGTGACGTTTTCTGTTTGGTAGTGGTGCATTTTATTTGCCAGATATCTCTATCTAGGGATTTGAAAAGCCCCGTAGTCGTTAGTATAACACAACCTAACCGATATATGATTGACTAGCTGCGCCCCGCGGTTTTCCCGCGTAAGTCCCGTTCCCGGGGAAATGTGGGATAAGAAATAGCCTATGTGTTATTCTAGATCTCCAGCTATCTATGTTTCAAGTTTCATTGCAATTGATCCAGTAGTTTTTGCGTGGAAGAATAACAATGTCGGTGTACTTGCAAATTTTCGCGTTTATAATATTAGTATGATATGACGATACAAGTAGGATTGAAGAAATCTTTTGATATATAAATAAAACAATTGAAGTAAGGAAAATTGCTATTGGCATAGGTACCGTAAGTACGCACTTGTCTGCGTTATGGCTACACAGCAGATAATAGGTGAGTTTAAAGAATCAACTAGGTACGGCATATCTGGTTATACGTGATGTTTAGGGTTATTGTAATGGATATCTGCGGTTTGTATGGTTCTATCTCAAAATAAATGGTTATCCTTTAAAAATTGATGTTACTTTTTATGGACAGGACATTGCTGTGGCCGTAACGCGTTGTTTCCATAAATCTATTGCCGGATGTGATACTATTTTAGTTTTATTGATTGAAAGATAAACGAACATGATTTATGGTGAACGTTAGGAAAACTATTCTATTTCGTGGTTTTGGTTGGAATTTGATGTCTACAACGACGATTACAATTTATACGTCAATTTCCAATACGACAATCAATTGAACCTGAATTTAAAAAGCGCCTGTTCAAATCCGATTTTGAAAGACATCGGCATTGATCAACACAAACTGTTTTTTACTATACAATAAATCAGTAAAGTACACATAATGCTAATGACTTAAATAGCTTAGACTAATAAGTTCACGAAAAGAAACCTCTAAGCAGGTCAAGCGACAAGTGGTATAGGTTAAACGTCTGAACGAAGTAATCTTGTTAGATAAGTACAAACACTGAATGCCTCCTTCCTTTAAGAAGACCCACAATACCATGCCTTACCCCAGTACCTTACTGTTCGTATGGAATACAACACAAGTGTACATTTCACGGTGTTCAATCAATAAAGCTCAACCGATATTGATGAGTCTCGTATTCGCTTTAACCAATTGTTATCTTATTAGGTTTCTTTGTCATTTCCTGTTTGATGATACTTCATTAAGCACGTTTTCTATATTCAATATCCGTCCGAACCATACGCAATATTATACAAGTACCGACTTTATTCTTTAAAATTATAAAAATAGACGATGGGGATAAAATACAATTTTGAAATCAAGATCAGAATCAAGTCCGACCAATAACAGCTGTAAGATCTCAGAATACCGTCTCAGTCAAGTTGCGAATATTATCGTTCCTGTCTTTATGAATTAGCCAGAAGTTTTTAGTTTTTTATTCTTTCAAATAATTTGCGAAACTGTTGTCACATTAATCGACCTGTGACATTCGAAGTCTAAAGTCTCCGAAAAGTCAAGCATTTCTAGGATTAAATAACAACAAAATAAACTATTGAATTATGAACAACGTATAACATTTTTGTAGCATAAATAATTTATTATAAACAAAGTCTCCATGAAATAAAAAACTATTTAACGCGTCGTTATTATACTGCTTGTTTTTAATCAAAATGTTTCATTAATAATGAAGATTAAATATCGGAATCGACATTAATTGTTTTAGTTATCTTAAACAAAATATTATTATACGAGTACCTTATTCCAAAGCACCTCACTAGGTAGACTATGCTAATACTAAGTACCTACTTCTTCCATGAACATATTTATTTGAGAGTTCTTTATCAAAGGAGAGATACTTAACAATAAAGGGTTTCCTAACAAATGACGAAGAAAAGTTTAATGAAAAACAAAGAGCTAAAGTAATCGAGAAACAATTTCAACGATCACGCATGAGTTGTTACGGCACAAATATAAGCGATTGTTTTTAAAACATAATTAATTTCTACTACCCCTCGTTTGGCTTAACGGAACATTCAATATTGAGTGCTCATAATTACTCCTTTTAGATTCAAACCCTTTTTGTGTTGTGAAACTTCTCTTTGCAAACACTTGAGACATTGTTAATTTTTTTCAAGATTTCTGTCATTCTATTCGAGCGTGAAGTGAATTCAAACTCATATTTCTTTTATTGTCTATCATCTTCATTTTTATTTATTTATTTTGAGTCCGTTCCATCGGTTCTTGTCTTCCTGTTTTTCTTATTTTTTATTTCTTTGTCTGCAGATCTGGTATTTGGGAGAATTGTAGAGCGGCTTATGAGGACATCGTTAAACATCTTGAAAGGTAAGAATACGCTTGTAGCTTATAGTTTACTGTTTTAGTTTTTCTTTCTTAGTTTATGTTCATTTCACTCATTGTTCATCCGTTTACCGAAAAATATTGAATATTCAACGATTTCAGTTTGTAATAACGTTTAATTCATTTGTCCATGATCTGTTACAATTTTTAGAACAGAAAAGGATAAATCTGTGTTAATTTAGGAATAGGGTGTGCAGATATCACAAGAGGGTGTGAAATTAGAGGAGACAATTAGATCCGTGGATCGGGTGTATTTTTAACAAATGACCGTTCGGCATGGCTCGCGCTACCGCTCATGGGGTGCGAACAATTCATCAAACTCATTCGGGGTGTTTCAGGGGCTAATCTCGACGCGAGGAAAAAGCGGCTCTCATGTAAATTGGACCGAATCGAGGGCCAATCGTGGGGAGGCACTTTTCTTTTCTTGTTTAATGGATGGTGATTGATCGGCATCCAGATTTGATATTCGCGGTTTTAGATTCTTTTACGTAATTTTATATTATTGACTTTCTACTTTCGTAAAGTGAGGTATTAATACCTCAATAGAAACTTAAGTATTAAGTTCTTAACTCTTTTTTTATCTATCTGCTTCTGTCATGGTTGAATACAGAATCGACTCTCAACATTTTAGTTCTACTTCTAACAATCAACTAACAATCGGCAATAACTAACAATCGGCAGCTCTCAAACCCCAAAAAATCCATACTATTTTTAAAATCAGAAGCTGTTCAATTTTTTAAATTTTAAGTAGCGTTGCGTATTTTGCTGTCAGATAACATCTTTGAATATAAAAACTGTAGTACCTACATACTATTCGTAGTTGTAGTGGTAATAATTTGGAATCCTTGTTAAACCCCAAAATAATAGAGTGTTCAAATTGCTTTACAAAATGTTATTTGCGTACGTCCGAGTGTGAGGCCGTACAGGGTAGAATTACAGTGGGACGCGGGCCTTGTACCGATGTGTCACTGTCAGTTGGGCGATCGTACGTCCGTGGCCCTGGGATTAGGGACTTTTAAAAGAAATTACTGGCCTATCTGGCTTTAAAGAATTTACTTTTAAAAACAATCAATAACAGAATTTATTTACATTTAAATATTCAAACGTTTAAGGCGAGGCGTCAACTTCTAGATAAAGATTATTTTTTAGATAAAGATTAATTTTTCATTATAACACCAAAATACAATACAACCAAAGGTAAACTGCGGTATTAGTGAATAAAATAACAATCGTCGAATAGTTTTTCCCATATTTTAACGAACTGATATTGAATTTAGTGAAACTCTAAATGCATATTTATCAATTTCTAGTATTGAAACGCAACAAGTACCTATGTTAAGTCTTATTAATGTCCTTGTCTGTATTGCATGCTTCCTTGCTCTCGCATTATCTTGGCTGGTTTCATCGGCGCATGCGCCCGGGACCGGTTCTCGATATTAAGTCCAATTAATTGACAGGATTATCTCTGATTTAATATAATTTGTATGTACTGTTTGTTTTGCTTTCTCGTGCGAAAGCACTCGCTCTTATTTCAATTACAATTAAGACTTGATTTCCTACTCAATTTATTTCATTGTGTAATAAATATGAGTTATGAAATCGAACCGATCAATCGTATAGATATTATGATGGATTTGTTTGTTAATGACTGAATATTAAATAAGTATCTTTGATTTAAATACTTGTAAGTACTTAGATTATCATATTATGAAACACACTTTACCAAACCCATATTTACGTCGACGCAGATATTATGTCGTATCCAAATTTCTGACCCGAAATGTTGGGTTTGAAACATGTATCATCAAACATGTAGGTAAACGTATCATTTATGATAAGTTCTTTTATCAACAGCATAGATAGTTAGATAAATAGATAGTTCTATGTTGATCGTCATTATACTAATAGAACAAGGGCTGCTAAAAAAACACTTACAAATTGAATTGCTTATTTTATTAAACAAAGAAAAATATGATATTATTATAATCCATACCTCTAATTTATTCACAACTGAAATTTTACTCAAATTAAATACTTCAAACATTATTAAGCAAAGCAACCATGTGAATTTTAAATAGTACTTAAATTTGTGCTGTTAACTTTGTTCTTTTTTCGATTCACATCTAATTAAACAAACAAGCTAAATATTTCGCAGAACAACAAAAAAATCCTCTTAAACAGACAATCAACAAATCGTTGAGATCAATTCATTCATCCGATTTAATTCCGTTTCGGTTCGAATTAGCTGCGATTAATCGGCGCGCGGCGGGTTAAGCCGTTTCCGGGCGATCCGGGCGTAGGGCCGCGCGGCCGCCCGCCATTGCCAGTTGGATCGGCACACATCGGTGTGACGTCGATCGTTACTCATCCGGAACCCTTGCCGAACGAAGATAGCACTGTTTGGTGACCCTTAATGCCTGCTCGGTTTTAAAGCCATTTCAGGTTCGGATTTCCAACTCGAACGGCGTGAACGGGACATGTTTACTGAAGCTAGGGAATTTATTAAACCAAATCGCTCATGCCAGATCGATCAGTAGCTGGTTCCGTTGGGATATGTCTCGTAGAAGCTGTAAGGTGTACCTACCAACCTGGAAGTTAGTTAAAGTTTAGTCATTTATATGTTGGTTGACTGTTGGTTGTTACATTTCACCATAACGATCTAGCATTAAATGTGAAGATCCGCGGTGGCGACATTTGCCTGATTGAATCCTCCACCATTAATTTCAGCGAAGATCAAACGGAGACCGAGGGTGATATTTATCAAGGATATTGCGAATTATTTTAATCAAATCAAATTCCCTTCGTTGTAAACAAATGCTTTTGATTAATGAGACGCGCGACAGAGTCTCGCAGCCGTTGTGATAAAATACCCGAGGAAAACTCGAAATTAATGGTCATAAAATGAACTCTTGTATCCTTAAGATAAAGATACTGAACGCTTTGAATCTTAAGTGATTTTTCTCGTGATATTTTGAATGATGATTACGGTGTACGCATCTGGTGACTTGGTACATTTGTAGCTTCAGAATTAGCCGCGTGGAATTTTTGAAGAAGTTGGAAGCGGGATAATATTTAGATTGTCATCGTTCTGAATCATTAATAATAAAGACTTTTGATTTTGGGTGAGCTAATATGCAAAAGGGGGTAGAGTAAGGGGTGCCTAGTCACGGCAGCAGCAGTCAGCCCTCGGAATACCTTCCGAGTTTGTCGCCGATGCGGTCTCTCTGGTATTTTATCAAGCTCTTTGTACTTTGCCCTTTTATGGCGAAAACTATTCGGTTAGTTCTGTTGGCGAACCGAACTATTCGTTTTTGAGCTTTGATGTAAATTTTGGTGGACAATTTGTGACGTTTACTTGGGTACGATATTGTTTGTTTTCTAGTACCTACCTATGGGATATTTTAATGTATATCCCTTTTTTATTAAATATAACAACGATATTTAAATTCAATAAAACAAATTCACTTAAAACTCATTAGCTGTTTGCTCACATTTTCTTTCCCTTTCAACCGCAGCACCTCCAAAGTTCAGTAAAGTTGAAAATGGCACATCAAGCATTGTTAGTAAGGTAGCTACTAAGTTGCAACGTCAGCCTGTATTAATCTGGATCCGGCGCCTGACAGCAAAAGTCAAATTTCTCATCAAAAATAAGAATTAATGACGAACAGCATTAATCATTTCCTCGCAAACAGCACGAGGTGTCCGTATCTCATTATTTTGCATTACTAATGATATGTACGGATAAGGGAATATTTACAAATTTTGTCACTGTATATTATGATGATTATCTGTAAAGGGATTCCTTCACTTCTCTGGTATTTTTTTAGCTCGGCTCAAATAATGAATAAAAACGCGATAAAACCGGATAAATAAAGTGTTATATTTTTTTATTATTATGATTTATGCTTATTTAGGTAGTTTTATGTTTTAGAAAATAAAAATGATGTCTAACTCAGCCAGTGACATATAAATTGCATAAATAATATCTATGCATTTGTATTCAAAATTCCTTCTATTGTACTATGATAATAATTTATCATTTGAATAAGATGGTAGGTACATGTCAGAAGAAGTGATTGCAAACTCACGTTCCCATATACATTTCAAACATTGCAAACTACGACATGTCTTGAATGATGTTACAGCTAATGCGGTCTCTTTTTAGTTTTTTCTTACAGTACCTAATAAATAGGCTGGTAATCAATTTAATAGATAATTAGGAAATTATATGAATTATAGCTAAATAAATAGATACTAATCAATATTTCAACATTGAAAAAGGGAGCAGGTGCGCAACGAATCGTAGATAGATTGCTTTAATTAAAAGAATGTAAACTGTATAATTAACCGATGTTTTTTCTAGTTTTCAACTGGGTATGCTAATTTTGCAACGTTTTTATGCGAACTCGCGTGTCGGGCGTGGTTCAAGGATTCCATCTTTCATTTCTCTTGTCACTTCCACAGACGCCCGCCCGAATACAACGAAGATTTTTCAAAGAATTCTAATTGACTTTAAATTTAAGTTTTTGGGTTTATAAGCTACATCGTTTCTTTTTCAATATGTCTAATTATTACGTAGGTAAGTGGCAAAATAAACGTGAAATGAAAAACGTAGATAACGAGACAACCGGCCGACATACTGGTAATCAATTATCTTCCTTCACTCAATAATTTTTAATAAGTTGCTAGCACTAATCACTTCCTCCCCAAAAGGCGTGACCGTTCTATTTCTGCTTGCAGTTGGCAACACTGCCATCGACAGAAGATGTCACTTCGCCTTTAATTACGCATTAGCCTCATTTCTTCGCGGCCTATTAGTAAGCATCAATCAATGTTGCCAATACCTATTTTTTACTGGACTGTTTTTTTCGGTCCCTTTTTGTTTACGGGGATTTTTTAAGTGGGGAATAATTTGATGAGGCTCGCCACCCGACTGCGTTGGAAGCGCGATGCTCATTTGTCATCGTCTTGTCATTTCTGCGTTTCTTTCCAACAGTTGGATCTCTAAAGTAATTAAAGTATTTTTTAAGATCGATTTTTTATTCGATTTGTTATTATCGTTCTTCTTATTTATTAGTGAGCGGTGTTGGTCTAGTGGTAGATACCCCGACTTTAATTCCGAAAGTCGTGGTTTTGAATCCCGGCTGCGGTAAACTGCACCAATGTCTTTTTTCTCGCGGAGAAATTATGTGCGCGAATAACATTGCTCACACGGTGAAGGAAAACATCGGGTTTCTCCACAATGTTTTCATCGAGTTCCTCACGGCTTAGTTAGCTCCAGGCGTTATTTCCTCTGGGCATGGCTGACTAGGCTGGGAGGGTAGTATAGGTGCTGGGCAAGCCTAAGTCCTGGTCACTACAGCGCTATAAAAAGCATGAATTAAAAGTTGCTTAGGCTGTATAAATAATCTAAAATTAGATGAAATAGTCTATTTATTAATGGTAACATATTTCAAGCATACACTTTTGGAAGATCGATTTTGTTTAAAAAAAAGGCAAAAGTATTTTGTAATTAACTCATTGTACAAATGAAAATCGCTCAGACCGGAAACTATGAATATGAAATCAGTATGTCATGTTTAATGCCAACATCGATAGGGTAAATCAAATAATGTGAATCCACAGATCAAAAGAATTCATTACAGTGTGTAAATCACAATTTGCATGTGGCGCAAAGCCACCATGAATATGCATCCCAAACGCCTGCGTTTCAACATACTGCTTCTGTGCTGCGTTTAGACGCGTTCTTTTGACTTGCCCACCTAGTTCGTCCCGTATTGCCATTTAGTCAATTATCATTTCAAAAGCTTTACTTAGATAGAGTCTGATTCTTTAAAAAACCTTCATAGTAGTAACCAAAAATTATTTTTATAATTAACCTTATTTTTATGATCTGCATTAGTCACAATAATTGACTTGAAAATGTTTGTCCATTCTATTTGGATGGTAAATAAATATGTAACAAGCACATACCTTATATTCAAGTTCTATAAAAACCAATAAGTGTGGTTTCTTTATACTAAAAAAATTGTTTTATTTTTAAAAAACCACCTATATTTTAGCCATTTTCGAGTTGGATTTCTACCAAAGGTTTACTTATGGAGAAATCGTTATATTGTCCAATAGGCCAATTTTTTAAGTTTACGAATTGATTATTTCAGTGTTTATGCAGGGTTTTTGGAAATTACTTAGCATCGAGTTAATGAGTTGGTCTATTTGTCTAGTTGTACAACTTTTGTCGCACGACCTTTAGGAATTTGAAAACCAGCTGTTATGAATGGTTAACCCTTAAATAGATAATAACCTTGTATAAACCCACCAGAAATAAAAAAAACATACACACAACAGCAAGGCAAATTATTAAGCTACGCTAAGCATGAATACGGGCCTAAATGTATCACGTCAAGTCAACTTACCTTGTAAGTGAAGTGTTAGTACAAGTGAAACGTTCCAGTGAGGAGGCAACAGTAAACGGTTCCGATGATCGAGCAATGCTGAGTGGGCATCAAACCGGACACTTGCCATTCCGTTCGCTTCCTGACCTTTTCCTGTTCCGTTATGCAAATCCAGCCTCCGGGGGAATTGTAAAACGAAAATAAAAAGTATTTTACTGTTTACACGCTGACTTCGTGTTGACTGTGGACTTTTTGTGAATGACTACAGGTACCTACTATATCGACAACGCCATACGGCGTGTCACATCTTTACAAACTTAACTTTACTTTGTTTTTTCGGTTAAGTACCTCAAGGTAAAAAAGAGCCTTTATAATAATAATCGTTTATCCCTGTTTTTCTTAGAAATGAGTGGACTTAGTAAGTTTAAATGTAGACCACATACTGAGGTTTATGATCCAATTAGGTGTTTTAAAATTAACATTCTAAGTCAACGCAATCATAAGAGCATTTTAGTATCAGAGTTTGTTTGGATAGGTATTAAAAAAATAGGTAGGTACATACGTACATAAGTTTAAGTATAGATAATTTCAAATTTTGATTGACTAGTCGAATTATTTTCTCTTCCAGAAAGACTTTGAGTTTGTTGATTGTTCTTTTTTGCCAAAAATCCAAACTATGACGATTAACAGGTATTTGTCAGCAATAATAAATAATAATTGACGATGACAAGCGAGGGTCATCCAACAAAGTTAACCATCGTACCGCTAAATAACCGCGCTCAGTTCAACCCTACACAGCGGGCCACAAATCAAATGTTTTGATAGCACCGTGGTATTAACGAGACAATTTGATTGCGACCATATCCGCGCCAAATTGCTTCTAAATTATATTTTCTGTTTACTTTCTGCCAAACTCCCTGTTTCGATATGTGACGTATGTACTCTGTAATATAACACGTGCCTGTTTGTTTCTCTACGTTAATTATCGAATATGTTTACTCGTTTTTTGATACGTTCGATTAAAACATTTTCGACGAATATGTTTTCGTTGGAATTATTTTTAATGAATGTTTATTAACAATCGTGTAACGCAGGCGTTGAATATTATTTTTGTAATAAAATTTTCCGTTTCCATTTTAACGAGCCTTCTACTGTAACGATGGAAAATTGAAAAGCTATTCATTCTTATTGTCGTTGTACTTTGGCGTGACATTGTGTAGTTAAATTATTTAAAAACGGGATTATTTATCATGATTTTAATCACATATTATTATTTGTCGATATTTCGACTTAATATGCGAATGTACCACGGACACAAAGGTACATACTCGATATTTTTTTTGTTATACAAACGTATAAAAATAAGTAGTCTTCAGTGGACATTTCGATACTGTGGACTTTTTGACACAGTGTACATTTTGATATAGTGGACTTTATGAGACTAAAGGATTTGTGTGCCGGTTTATACTCGCATTTTAATTTGTTTTTTTTTGTGGTTTGGTTTTATTTTAACCTGACGACGTACTTTAATAACTAGGTAACAGAAATGAACTCTTTCATACTTTCTAAGGAATCATTCGTATAATTCTAAATTATCATTCAATTCTATAAAATGTTTTAAGAAAACGTCTTTCTTTTATACCACAGCATGGTCTTTGTTAGGTAAGTAGGTAATTTGTAGGTACTTAAACTAACCAGTTTGTGTAGATCGGTGTAATATCTTAATCAAAATGTCATACTTTTCTTGTCGTCATTATAACTGCTTGTTATGTATTTTTTTAATCAGTAACTAATTGAATGTCATGTCCGCCAAAGCTGTGACAAATTCTTACGTGATTGAAATAGACCTTCGGTTTCAATGAGCGAAAGCAAGATCTATATCGTTTATTCACGTTGCTTGTGTTATAAAGATTTGTATCTAAACCAGTATTCCAGTGTTTTCCGTACTACTAATTAGAATTTACTTACATACACAAGTCTTCCGTAAGCCGAACCTATTATAGTTAATTACTACTTAATACCGCTTAAGTTAGATAATATTTTAATTGTTAGAAAGAACTAAGTCCTTGTGAATTTATAGTAGAGCATAAAATTGAAAAAGTACAGTTCGAAATATTTTGAAGGTTAAATGCATTATTAAAAATCCTCCTTTGATGGGGTTTAGACACGTGATTTTCGCTTCCCGGGCTAGTGCTCTAATTATTAAGCCACACGAGAATTCAAATATTTCCAGTAAACTGTCTTAAAAACGCTAAAAATTAAATAGTAAAATAGTTATTTAACAAATAAATAACTTTAAATTATAGTCTATTTTAAGTATAAACAAAAGTAAGAACCTTCGTCCTTTCTGGTTATGATGTGTACAATTTTATCTGAATCATGAAATTATTATTAATCTAACCTCTAAGTTGTTCGGTTTATCTACGAATAGACAAAACCATGATAGATGTGACACAACGTCCAGCGACGGTTCTTGATAATTCGACACAGATACGGAGTTCGTCACAGATACTACCACAGATACATGACTTCAAACATGAGATAATAGTTATGTGGTCTGTTTAAAAGATATCTAAATTAATATTATAAATAGGAAATATTTGTTTGTTTGTAACGAATAGGCTATGAAACTACTAGACCGATACTAGAAATATTTTTAAAGGAAAAACTCATCTTCAAAAATTCTCTTGTTTTCTAGTAAATATGCCTTGAGCAATAAAAACAAATTCACGAAATACTAGACCGATTTCAGAAATGTTCTCACCAATAGAAGAGAGCTATTTATTGTCGAGGAGTAACATAAGTTAGTTTTGATCCCAATATTTCCACGGGATCGGGACTTACGCAGGTGAAATGTGGGACGCAGCTAGTTTAATATACTTAGTAAACAAGTATAAATTGATGAATAAGAAGAGATTTTATTAGAATGTTAGCTTTTTTGCGCGTACTACTTACGGTGTGGTTGTATAAAAAAAATAAGACCTAAGGTTTGATAACACTTTTTGATAACTATATTCATGCATTATTATTGATAACACACGTTTGGTAACTATTTTCATTAATAAATAACACGCGTTTGATAACTATTTTCATGCATTATTTAAACCAAGAATTAAAACCAACACTCGTTACTGACAGGATGGGTAACTAAAATATATATCTACTTAGGGATTTAGTTCGAAAACCGAGATGTAATAAGAAAAGTATAAATCTGCGAGCATTAGGGTTGATGTTTATGAGACGCTGGTCGTCATCGTCGTCATTTCTCGACCACAACACGGACCAAACGAGACGATAATCGATCACCGCACTGATGACCATTCTTATTGTTAAACTTTTATACAACTTTAAGAATATATGCTGGGATTTAAGGTTTATCTTTTTACCCAACTACGGCAAAACGGCAAAAAGAGGGTTATGATTTTGACCGCGATGTATGTATGTTTGTCTGCTTATTAAATTTAAATAAAACTCATTTTCCAGTTTAAGTTGTTATTAATTCAACGGCGCGAAAACATAACAAATTTTTTTAAAAGTTTATTTCAATTATTTTATGAGTATAATTTCAATAAGTATATAACTACGTAAAACTAAAAAAAGAAGAAAAAAGTGTGGGAGTCAAACTTTTAACCCAGTAAAAAGCATAATAGATGAGCCTAAATTATGCTATAAATTTATTTTTGTAATTCTTTGTATTTGGCAATAAACTATTTTTCTAGTCAATGGTTCTCCAGCACTAGTTGCAATTATCGTACATACGAGTTACCTACACCTAAGTATCCACATTGCAATCATGGTTTCCTCCTTGTTATTTATCTCAAATACCGACAGATGTCAATTTCTGCGGTAACGCCGCATGTGCATCGAAGCCTTATTTACGCAATCGCCGGTCGTTGAATTGCCCGTCTTGGATTACAACACATACTTAAACGATCAACTCAATGCGGTTACGGTTTATCGTGTAAAATGTACTTTAAAATATTTCACTATTAACACAATTTTATTTTCGAGTCAAATCTTAGTAACCACCGCATTAAAATGTGCCTATACTGTACAAAAAACTATTTCTCTAAAAGCACTTAAGTATATTGACAAAAAAAAATCGGAAAGGTACCAAAACGCCCAATAACTTCGACTAATCCAGCAATGAAATTTGACATTATCAAAACGCATTCCCATTACAGATAATGGTAATGCCCCTAAAAACCGGGGTCTACGAATCGTAGAAGCAATTTTGCATAATTATTCTCCATTGCGCCAAGAGACGCGACGTACTGGCGCTTAAATTCTAATAACATCGCCCGGACTCGATTGGAATCTCGTTACGCTACGGTAATCTACTGCCGTCTAAAGCTACCTTATTTCTTTATATTTGGCCTTTTGCATGCACGCTGTTTTTTTAATTCAATTATCCTCGTTGCGTGATTCGCCTAATGAGTTTATTGATCAATTTATTACCCGTGTTATCACTGACGTTAGTGTAACGTTTCTGCAGCTAATTACCTACGATTCACATTCCTTGCAAACACCTTTCAAAGCGCCATTTGTCTTCACAGCTTTTCGAAAGACAACTAAATCCCCTCACGTATTCGTAATATCGTAATGAGCTCTTAAAATCCCAAAGACATATTTTATTTTCTTCCAAACACATTTTATATTTTCATTTCACGTTCCGCAAGCTGAATTTGCATCTTCGTTTTTGCATTTGGAAAGCGTAATGCCCCGGTCGCTTAGTGTACTTCTATTACGGTATTAAGTGATGTAATTTTTTTCATATTATATTATTCAAATTTAAATAACTGTCTCCGGTTTCCCTTCGCGGTTCTCTGTCTATATATTTCTTTTCGTCGCCCTCGAATTTGCTTATTTTGGTTAGACATTTCCGCTATAGAACAGCGATACCCCGGAGACGAAATACGAAACTTTGTCCTGGTAAAATATTTTTCGAGGTGGATTTGTAAAAAAAGAACAATTTACGTAGGTAGGTACTTTGGGGATTATCACAACATTATTTCAGTGCGTAAATTGTGACTTGTCTTTTTTCAAATAGGAAACTCAGTAAAACAAATTACTCTGACCATGACAAGGTAAAACAATATAAAAGTTAATTTTACTAAATCTCCTTTTAGTTTTTAAAATAATGAGTGTGACAAATTACACCCTGACTATTCGTAACACTGGCACTGTAAAGTCCTCATACCGTCGGGCGTTTGATAAATGCTAAACATTTTTTTTAAATTTCATATCAACATCGAACCACCGAAGAAAAACATAAAATAAATACAAATAAAATATTTTAGTTTAGTGTGATCAACTTCACTAACTGCAATTCGTTATGTCTTATAATAGTCTTAAATTGTTATGTTTTCTCCAACTCAATAGAAGAGATAATTTGTCGTCTTTCCGACTCCATTCCTCTGTTCTCAAATTGGAGAACTTTGGAAGGCCGCAATTTTTACAAATGACATCGTGACGTTTATGCGAAGGGTGCGGCCTCCGACAAGTCATCATGTTACTTCTTTCCTATTATTTCAACATTTTCCTATCTTTTCCTCCCTTAATGTTTGCTTGTATTTTAAACATTGATTAGGTTGATAAACTGTTTTTTATGATGTATTGTCAGACTTTTTAGAATGATTTTTGTTTGGGCTTAGGTCAGCAAAAGCTCTTACATAGAGCTTTGAATTCATACCAATTTCAATAGTTCAGAATAAATATTGATATCTTTCTCTTGTGAATTAATTGATATTTATTTATCTCATTTTAGCAAAGCATCAATCCAAGCCGAAAAAAATATGTTTTAAGTTCAAATGTAGGTACTTACATGTGGGTAGGTGCATAATATATTATAATATGTTACTAAAACCATAAATAAGGTTGAGGTAGGTAGGTAGGTACCTATAGGTACCACGTTATCGGCATACGCCACAAACTTTTTACTTGCTACAGCAACAACAGCGGCCCCTTAGCTCCTTGTATTTTCTTTATAATTTATTCCATTTCCCCCCAACACATTGGCATCGGTCGCTGATATTTTTTATTCGATTAGTAAACCCCTAAGGTGTTTTTAGCCTTTTTTCGCTCGATTTTCTTCGGAGCTTTGTTGACTGTTTGGGGGGTTACAATGCTCATTTCTTCTGGATGAACAGGCTTATTTACTCTCTCAAGATTGTTCGTTTGATTCTTTGAACAGTATCCGTTTATTTAATTTAATAAAAGTGAGTCTTGAAGTGTTAAAAACGATTTTATAAATACTTTGTACTTGTCAAAAGTTAAACTTCTAAAATATATCAAAATAGTCAGCCTGTTTATTTGTCCCACTGAGTCCTAGGACAAGTCGGTTACCTTACGATGTTTTCCTTCACCGTAAGAGCGATGTTATTAGCGCACATAACTTTTTCCTATAGAAAAAGCCTTTGGTGCTCGGTCGGCCTGGATTTGAACACACGACCCTCGAAATCAAAGTCCGGGTATCCACCACCAGACCAACACCATAATAATAAATATATAAAAAATTTAAACATTAATTTCAAACTCAGGTGACATGAAAAACGCTTTAATTACGCTAGTAAACGAAAAATAATCAACTCAATCAACAACACCAGTCAATTATTGACTGGTGTATTTAGTAGCTAAGGAAGGTACTACGCGTAAGCACATAAAATATAACTTTACCCAGTGACTAAATTGTGTCTAATAAAATGATGTTGGATAGCCACAAACACCGAAGCAAATACTGTTTCCTCTAACCACGATACTTACACACTCGATTGGTGCTCTGAAGACAGCCGAGGGCTGAGACCAAACTTTTTGATGGATCGGACCGAGTTTGTTTTGCATGTGAGTGATATGTCTGAAATAATAAATGTTGAGGCGTCGGTCGTCAGCGCTTCCCTTCTCCCCAGCGAGGGTGAGCTAAAACGATTTTTGATTTGGGTGTCAAGCAAATGTTTCACGCAGTGACGCTCCGACACGATTTGATTTTCTTAATCGATTCTCTAGGATGCAAATTCGTCCGTCTATATTGTTTTAAGTTAATTATTTAAACGGATTGCGTCGTACGGCTTCAATAAACATTGCAATTAAGAGGATACGTATGTAAATTGACGACACTATTATCGAAAAGCTTTGTTAATACTTACGCTAATCAGATTATGCATACAAGAACGGTTCGAAACGGTCGGCAGTGCGGCATTAGGTTATGTGAACGGTCCAGTATTAACTAATCAACGCAAACGTTGGCTTCGGTGGTAGATTGCAACGCATTGTCCGAGCCCGTGGCCCCGGAATATCTGTTTAGGCCACTACCCACTCTGTAATGGCAATAGTTAACGTTAACTAACTACGTTAACCTTCATGTGAGTTCGCTTCGCCTCGCTATCGTGTCTGCTCAACCTTACCAGTACTCTCTATTATGTTCACATTATATATAGTATACCTATACCTACTATGAGGTACCTATATGAATAGGTAGGAGTATAAATATCATATGTATCGACCTACATACTACAGATGCTGGACATTTTAAAAAATATGTCTAGTTAGATCGGCAAAGAAAAACATCGTAAGGAAACCGACATGACATGTTTTAGAAGTCACCACGCGACGGTTTGTAGGTATGGACATATTCGCCAATCCGTAGTAGGTTCCCGTGGCTTCCTATTGCCTAAACTGTCTAAGAAAAAATCGTCTGCCTGCAAGTCCTTGCCTTACAGTCAGACGAATATAACGAGAACTAATCGAGAACTAAAAGTCTTTCCTCGTTATAATATTAGTAAAGCTAAAGATGTTGCTCTAGACCTGGACTTCGCGCTAGATGCTTATTATTATGTTTGTTCATCTCATAAAAGTTTTTATAAAGAACAAAATTACCAATCCACATAAACACAGAAAGTTAAACAGAAAGTCAAATCATCAATCATCGGAACACTTATTAAAACTGGCTGGAGGAAGAGGAAATAATTTATTATTTTATTGATTTGATCTTGAAACCGATCTGTGGATAATGATTAGGTCCTTTTATTATCATCTGGGATGTCCGTCGTCATCGATTTATGTTATTATTTGAACAAGGTATTATGTAAACATAGCTAAAATTCTAATTTCACTGGTTTGTCACTCTTTACACGTAGACAGTAGTTGTGGTAATTTCTTCAGGGTGACAACACGTTAATGAAGCCAGTGGGGACAAATGAATTCACGAAAACGTAACATATTAAAGCATTTAAATTATTTGTTGATGAAATGTTCTTATTTGCTGATGAAAATATTGACGAAGATGTTAGAAGGAGAGATATCTAATAAAAAAATAAACGCCTTTGGATAAGGAAATGTAGTAATTTCTTTGTTTCGGTAATGTTGGGATCTAATGTCCCACATACATTCACCATATAATTGAACAAAAATTAGGGTTTCGTCATTTCAATTAAATTTTTGATACGACTTGAGGTCACCTTACAACGCAGCGCCATTGACTGACTTGGTTTTTTAGACAATTCCAGTACCGCTGGCGCGGATGGTGGGGGGAGCACTTTGGAATGAAAAAATCCATCGCGAAAATATAATCTAGCGGCTTCAGATTAGTTTATACTATATTCCAGTATCTTTCCAGCGCTGGATTGCCTCGTCACTGGATCCAGTGACTGGATCAATATAAATCAGCCTTTACTCGATTTGTACTCATATTCACACGTTTCCCGAGTCGTAGTCGCGTATTATTTTTTATTTTATTATCTTACCCCGACATTTCGACTATAAAAGTTTTGGTTACAATAGTTTCGGTCACGAGAAGACTGTTCCCTGTCCCCCTGAAAAATGTTTTTTTGATGATTTGAAGATTTTTCAGTAAACATAATCCAACTAACGAACCCAAATAAAATACCTAGCGTTGTTTTCAAAAGTTGAATAAGTAAGATAAGTGGTAGATGGAACCATGTACTTGTATGTAAATGCGTTCAATTGTCGTTCAAAAAGTGCCCTTTTGATTGTTGTTCAAAGTTCAAAACGATCAATTTAAATAATTTATTCAAATTATGGCAACTCCAAGAGTCTGAAATGTAATTATTTCACATAATATTCGTGGGGAAATATCACTCGTTTCTGTGGTAAAATATAAGAATTATTTACATATTAATGGTGTTGGAAATGAAAAATATATTAAATTCAAACGTAGCTCCGTGACTCGTCAGTAAAGTATCAAATGACTCGATTTTGAGGGTTGAGGCATGACGTGAAGAATCTAATAGAACTGCCGTAGAGCAGTAAATATATACCTACGAGTGTAGACTCGTTGTATATAGGCGTACATGATAAGGCCTTTATCAAGTATCTAAAACGGTTTATATTTCGTTTTAATACATAGGTAGGTTTATTTTTAATCAATCGTTATTTAAGGCGGCGAAAGATGATAATCAACGGTCCTTGTCCGATTGCATATAAATGAGCGAGATGGAATTGCGTGAAATAATCTACAATTTCTCGTAAAATCAATAATTAACGAAGATTAAAACAATATTTTTATAAAATACGATGAAGGGGTTCTAGGTATTGTATTTTCTAATATTATGATGCCTATAAGAAAATATAGCGGTTAAGGATTTAGAAAAAAAAACTGATATATTTTGTAAAACAGGGGTAACTTTGCTTGTATAATAGTGATATTTAAATTTATTTTTTATTGTTTTTGAAATGAAGGGGACACTTCTTGTATCATGTACAATAACATTAAACATTGTTTAAAGATCTATTTGATACCGGCTATGAAGAAAACTATTCAATCGGAAGGGATTTCACATGAGTCGCGTCCTTAAATACTTAATAGGATAAAAACTCTGCCATATATCGCAAACAAAAATATTCATATAATTTTCCCTGTACCTAAGACTCTGAATTTAAAGTATTATAATTTAGTTGAACAGACTCCTCTTAATACAGACCTTAAAAACATAATCTAAAATAAGTCCAAAGACGAAGAATAAAAGTCTTTGGTGCTCTAAATATTTGTAACTCTATAATCCACAAAAGGGTTCCGCGAAAGCTTAAAACAGCCACTTATTATGTATGTTACATTTCACTTTCAGACGTCATTTATATTCAAATGTTCAAAAGGCATTACTGGGCAAAAATTGTAGCATTACCCCTTTGAAATGAGCGAAATTGGTTTCAACAACAAATTCATTTTTCATCGTTCTTTTTATATCTATGTTTCAAAAAAGGCCCTCCATTTGGGGCGCATTCAACTACTTTTTGCAACAAAACAGTATATTTTCTATCTTCCATTGTTAATACACACTTACGTGTGTGATTGATTGTACAAATGTGGAATTTCTTTTGTAACAGAAAACAGGAAAAAAACTTAAAGAACTGTAAAAAATAAAAGTTAATAAGTAAATATTAATAAAAACAGTAAAGAAACGGAAGCATCAAAAGCTCAATAATTCACAATCAAAAAGGAGCCACGGAATTAGGGTAGCGGTACGAGATATCGGCATACAAAATGATTACATACACCGTCTTCATCCGTTCACAAAGAAACCCAGCGGGGTTCTATAATATTATACTTTTGCCTTTGTAGTAGCTACACAACGCAGTGGGAAGCATACTTTATGGTTTCAAATGATAAAATTGTTTGTCAGTATCTTTGTTCGCATTCGTTTAGTGAGGTAGCGTGTCCAATTGCTGACAGTTCGACTTTTAATATTCATAACAAGGTTTCATCGATGTTGGATATACTAGTGTTGGTAATTATTGAATTTCTGCTTGTTTCAGATTGCGTGACGAACGATGCGACATGGATCGGGTTATGGCAATGGATAAGGCTCGCGATGGTTCACATAATGGTAAGTCGTACTTATTTTTAAAGAAAAGACCTACCTTTAGATTAGAAGTAATTGTTTAGTAGAAGAATGTCTCATTAGTTAGTTTCGCCTTTGATCTTATTTCCATAAATTCGTACCAACTAATATGTAGGTCGTTGTCGCCAAAACAGTCCAGTATTACGAAATAATTGGCATGGAACGTGATACAGAAACAGTACGACGAGAAAAAAAAAACGATGAAAAGTATCGCGATTAAATACAGCAACTATGTTAAATTTTTTTCTATCCTTCGGCCGATTTAAATATAAGAAGTTTAAAATACGAGTAGGTAGAATACTTATTCTATAGTAGATAAATAAAAAGTTATCGTCAAAAGCAATTTAAGACAATCGCTCTATAACCTCTAACTTAACCTAACCACTGCATCAAGACTAGAACCGGGACAAACTGCCCAACTTCTATAACCTTATTAGAATTAGAACAGAAATTCTTCAAAATCTAACTTTTCCAGGTTCGTCCCCTGGTCACAGTCCTGTACTCAACCTATCGAAGTCAGGGTCCGGTGAACGCGAGCGACCCGACCGAGGGGACCGCGATCGTGGCGACAGAGGCGAGGGCTCCGCTAGCGGACGCAGCTCGGCTGCCTCGCGACGGACGCCACAGCCGCCCAGGATGCCCTCCACAGCCACCGTCGGCGCCTCCCCGAGGTCCCATACTGACGAAAGCGATGCACCGCTTTCAGACCAAGAAGATCACAACGTCAAAGACGAAGATGATGGTAAGCAATTTGGACTAGATTTATCTTACATAGTTAGGATATAGAGGCTGATATATAACCATAGAGGTAAAGCGATGAAAAGTGAGTTACGTCCAACTAATTTGCAAATTCATAAAATTAACAGCTGCATAGCAATTTATCCGTGGCCTGATAAAAGATAAACTACAAATTAGCAATATAACTGAAAATAAGTTCCTCGATTATTTTCATTAAACGAATGTGCGGATAAATGAGGGTAGGGCGAGCGAGTGTTCCCGGTGTAATCACGACTGGCTGACAAGAAAGTGTCCGTGTAACATTAACACAAGCCCGTATCACCCGTCCAATATACTCTCCATGTACTGCACGATCAAATTACCCAGTAATAACCCTGGAACCTTCAGCATTCATAGTTCGGAAATTATCAGTCATAAAATATTTTTCCCTTTTATTCTAGACACCGCACTCATAATCTAATCTTAAAATTTAATATTATTAATTAGGTTCTTAGAAGATAAACTGAATAGAGAAGCGTGGCTTCTGAAGATACATCTTAATATATAAATAACATGGAATCAATGGACTAGTGTTGCTGTGGCGGATCCTGGACGATTAGCAAATGATCATGCGCCTGCTTCCCATACGTTTTCCCATCTTAACCCTAGACACTGCACGATTGCTTGTAATGGTCCTATATAATAAAATCTTATTACAAGAATTGACTGCAATCACTCCCAACGATGATGAAATGCTTATAGAATCATTTTTACTGTGATAAAAAGATTTAATTTCACAGGTTACAAAAATAATTTCAAACATATGGGCACTATAAGGCTTGTAAATAGTCTATACTTATTAAATTTTCATTATTAGTAACATCGTTTTGGACAAGGATTGCTTCACAACATTTCTTTATTACAACAGATCATAAACTATTAAGAATATTAAAGCTCAGTGATGGATGGCATGACAATTTTCCCTACGTTGATCTCAGATTCATTTAATCCTCAACTTTTTGTCTATTAGTTTGTTGCCGCATTAAAATAATTTTAATCAATTGAGTAGGTTTACTTTCGTCTGAATCATCAATCAAATAGAAACTAGTTATCGAACCAACGCTGTCTCGTAGTTTATATCGGTAAATGATTGGAAATTGTATTGATGTTGAAATTGTTAATTCATTTATTTAATAACTGCTTATCTAATAAAATTAATCACCGTAAATGTAATTTAACTGTACAGAGATGCAACGTGACGCGACGCTTCCAATCAAAACTTGGTTTATATAAATAGTTGAAGCGTACAATAGCTAAATTAAGTGAAACAATGAGGATTGTGTATTGTAGATAGTTATTGCAAGCAACACACAAAATGTTCAGCGAGCGTGGGAACGGATAACTGGCTACGATTTATAGGAAACGCCACTTGGCCTCGGTTCGCGGGATGAGCCTCGGGAAATTTGTGTAAACAATGGAATCGATGTCAAAACTGATAAATTTGAACTCTACGAGATTTTCAAATTTTGCATTTGCCTATTTTATTGACATAAGTTAAACTTAACTCAAAGTCAGTACCTACTCATTTTTAGCTTATCACAATTTCTTCGTGTTCACTTGGTGTCATTCAACTTTGATCTTTGCCTGTTTGAATGTTACTTTTAATTTTGATCTTTTCTCATTTCAAATCTTTCACGTGGTCGCTCGATTTATCTTTTGTATCATCGGTGTAGTCAATCAATATTTAATTTTGAACTTGTGTGATATAGAGTCTATAATTGTATGCTACGTTTTGGCGGGGTCCTGTTAATTGGCCTTATTAGGGAGATGGTGTTGTGACAACAGCGGAGTGCTATCGTGATCATCGACAATGACGAAACGATGTTGTCTTCATTATTTGATGAGCGGTCACTATCTTGTCAGTTAAATTAAATGTATCGATAGATTATTTTGGACCGTGAGAGACGCCAATCGAAACACTTTCTTTTTTATGTGTGAGGTCCGTTATTGACACGTGATGAACATTACTGTAATTATCCCATCAATATTTTAAAGAATATTATACAACGTTGGTATATTGCAACGCGATCGTTTACAGTATAACGGCACAGTTACTTTATTACAGAAATAAATTTTAATGTTAATTGTTTCGATATATTTTCACTAATACGATTTTTTTTACTACTTTTTTAATTTATAGGGTTTCTGACATATCTATAATGATATCGATTAATATTTAGTCGAAATTATGATTTATAGAATAAATACTGGCTGTTTGATTACAACATCACCTAAATTTGGTGTTACGTTTAGTTTCTTGTTTTATTAAAATTTATTTATTTTATTCTCATCAGCCCTCCACCACATTTCGTCTGCTGAGACTCCTGCCCTTTCTTCTCGGGATCGTAATTGGTGGATGTCCTATGTCTTTCGGATTTTCGATCCTAAGACAAGCCAGTCTCAACATTTTAAAAGTATGTCCCTTTTGTCTTACCTAATTCATAAACCGCAATGTATGGTTGTCCAAACGCTTTAGTATCTAAACCTTTGCTATAAGTTAAACTAATTTTGTTTAATTGTAAATGAGGAAAAATAACTAATTTTGAATATTAGCTCTTCATATTCTCGGTCAAAAATACAAGTGAAAGAATTACTTCGATACGTTAATTCGTTTCCGATTTATAATAGCAAACGTGCGATGCGGATTCGTACTCGAGTGTGACGTCATCTCACACTCGCACAGTCCGCTCGCGATCTATGTGTCGATGTCACAGTACATGTCGTCTAACGTTTTAATTAGGGGAGCGTTGTAAATGACGTCACGTGACTCAATATTTATCGTAAGTTTAAATGCCTGTAAAATCAAAACTAATAGGTTTTTTTAACTACCTACAACAAAAACTAGTGTATTTGTATACTCGTACATACAGGCTTTACTATTACATTGATTCAACCGATTTGGCATACCTATTAACATTATTCATTGTAGTATAGTAATTGTTTTAAAAATAGAGAAAGAAGTAAACCAACTTGTAACCATTGGCCAAGGGTGTTTTAATAGGAAAAGGCAGTTCTTATGGTAAATACCCCGTTATTAAATAATATTTGTAATTTACAAAAACTTAAACTCAAAAGTTTACTTTGAACTAGGTATAAACACACACACGAAACAATTCATCTTGGTTGACGGCAATGACAGTATGCTTTTGCCGTAAAAACTGAACAACTATTGGTTTTAGCGTTTTAAAAATCGTATTAAATATTATATTGTACTTATCTGTGCTAAATACGTAGAACGATAAACTTACCTTAATATATAATATGTGTTAGCTTACCAAATGCTTTTTGTTTTATGTTCCTTAAATGAAAACAATGATGAGTTCAGTCAACAACATGACCCATACATAACATTTAAAAAAAATCTTTTGAAAGGGAAGGAAAATGAGTTATATCTTTTGTTTTCCCGATATTCAACTGAATTGAATATCGGGAAAACAAAAGATATAACTAAATCGTTAGTTTCTACTATTTGTAAGTTTTAAATTTTAATCTTATAATAAACAAAACAATCGCAACTCGAAACATTTTTAATACTCATCAAACATCGATAGTCACCACGCAATATCGATGTTCTCAGTCAATAATTGCAATTGGAATGATACACGCACGCGAAATTCCAATACCGTCTAGCTAGCTGGTGCATCTGTTCAGAGTGAACATCGCACTAACTTGTAGGGCTACTAACTTACAGTGATGTTATTTAAATTAATCGATAATATTTCATAGTGAAACATAAGATTGGTTTAAATGAATATGAATTCATATGATATAATGAATTTGTATCTAATCAATTTATTCTTGGCGTTATTGGTGTTACTAGAAGTAAATAAGAAATATTTAACATTACCACATCATCATCAATTCGTAATTATAAAAATTTTGTGACTGAAAAAAATGTTATCCAAAATTCTGCACACGACAGGATTTGAAATTGCAAAAGGGAAATAGGGAAAAAGCCGTGGTAGTGCATCTACCAACTTCTGTCACAGGTACTAATTGCATTGAAATAAAAACTGTAGCGACATCTACCGGTAATCCTGTTGAGTGAAAAATCTTGGAAAGATTTTTTTCAAAACTCAATGTTTAAAAAATGTACATAGGTATTAAAAAACAGAAGGTAAAATAAAATGTAAAAAAATAAAAAAATCATTTACTAATTACCAATTTCTTTACCAGGTGGCGAGATGAGCGATGGTGAACGTGAAATGCCATCATCCTCCCCTGCCCCAGTGAGCTACGCGGCTCCCACCGGCACCCCACCTTCAGTCCCAGTCGACCCCACTGCCGACACGCTGGTATCTTCCACTGAAACGCTGCTTAGAAACATTCAGGGTCTACTGAAAGTCGCAGCAGATAACGCACGTCAGCAGGAGAGACAAATTAGCTACGAAAAGGGTAAGTTATACGAACTTTTATGGCGCTTGCGAGACATAGCATTTTGAGCTAGCTACCCTACCCATAGTAAACTAGTATGAGATTTTAGTTTATCGATCCCTCGCCTTAGCTACCTATGCTGCCACTTCTTTGTAACACAATGTTGCTCAGTATTTGTTAATGAAGTGAAATTATGGATAATTATTCTTAATAATGAGTCTGCAACATTATTTTTGATATGAGCATTTTTTAGAGCCCTGAACGAACATATCTCTTACGAATTAACATATGAAATTGTCACAGATTATGTAGAGAGCAAAGAGTGTCTGCAACATGCAGGAAGCGCTATCGATGTAAATGCTATAATCGATATTAGTCAACGTCTCGCGCGAATCGATTCTGCGTAATCGGACGTATAAGCAACATTGATTAGGTGCTCTTAGGTTCTTATATTACTTATTTTAGATACAAGTTCTACATTCTCGTATCCATCGTGTGTAGATATTAACGACACACGTTTCATTTGCATCGAATTACGATGTTGTTCATTTACTACGTTATTGCGTTAAATTATTAAAATTAGAAAATAATCGGTAAATTGCAGTTTTGTTGGAAATTTGTAAGTGTTCTTACTTCTTACGTTAGGTGCTTGTGTGCAAGTAAGTATGGTTAGGTATCTACAATTTGGTTACGCCCCGAGTGTTGTCGTTTCATTTTATGCTTTAATGATAGACATATTTTATGATTTTCCAATACTTCATTATGTATGAACGCATGATCAAGTTTTCATTAGAGCTACTGATTTTTCACCTGTCGCCCTACTTTGCTTAGCTGGAGTGCTTTTATTCAAGATAACAATTTTTATAAATAACGATTTGTAAATTACCTAAATAGACGAATTTTAGATATTACCGCTAGTGATTTGGTAACAATATTTTCGTTTAAAGATACTTATCCTAGTTCTAATAAAACCTATTCCCATAAACTAGACTTATGAAGAGTCTTGTAAAATATTTAAATAATTTTGTGTGTAGGTACTGTGACAGATAATCTAGTAGTAATATTTAGTACAGGTTATTGTTTGTTTGTTTAAAATGGGGACAGAATGTACATACATGTGTATATATATGTCGAGAGCGCATCGCAGGCGCATGTCGTGCTTTTTGCAAATAGCCGTAGAACAGATGCGGCTGAGTTATTGCCGAGCCCACTATCATTACACACGATTCCATTCGGACAACATAATTGTTTAATTGATAATTTCTTCAAGTTATTTATTCACGTCATTCCGTTCCCCGCCATGAGAACAAATTCATACCGTGCTCTATGCCTATAATTGTTAGAACATACAAATTCTCCGCTAACAAATAAATTTTAATTTATACGTACCTACCTTACTTTCAATATTACCAAGCCATTATAAATTCAATTTTAGTTTGCCGTACCAAAAAAGAATGTAACGCAATTGTTATAAAACCCATAAAAATACATAGAAGGTCGGGGAGGAAATTCGTGGCGCGAGTCATCATCAAACTTGAATATCAATATTGCGCCTCCAGCCAATTGTATTAATAAACAAAACAAAATGAGAAATAATAATGCTATAGGTTAACAAAAGGTTCCATTTCTCCCCCGATATATAAGTAAACGCTGAGGGAACAACTCCCTAAGCCGATGATGCTAAGAGTTAAAATCGCCTATGGACATAACCCGTAATTTTGTTATTACGATAATAAAATTATTGTTGATGAAACATTTTTTCGAATCGATATGTCTGGCGAACTTTACTGTTGGATGTTTTAAAAGAAATTACAGCAATCACTCGATTGGTTCGCATCGACTCAATTGATAGGTGTTACTCGCATCGCAATGTCCGATACGTTTCTGCCTCACATATTGTAACGTACATTATATGTATAGATTGTATAAAATTGATGCCTTTTTGCGTAGGACTACAACACACGTTGCACGTACTCGTACCTATATCTACTTTATTGACGCAGTGAAAATATGACATAGGGGATACAAGTGCGTTCACAAATAGATGATCGCTATCTAGACGCATTCGCTGACAATTTTTACACTAGTGCACAGTGGTTGACGTATAGACAAATGTGTACCGCATTCAATGTGTTATCAGATAAACCACAGGAAGGGTTGTATGAAAGGACTGTCATGATAAAACCGTGTCGATTCGTTCCCGCAAGTAAACTTTTAAAGGAAATGGCCGTGATATTTCTAAGAGTACGTAAAATGGTCATGTTTTGAATAGAACATGCTTCCTAGGTGATGTGGAGCATAGCAGACACCTTTAGAGGTCGAGAATAAAATTTATATGGTGACTGTCGATACAGAATTTAATTCCGAGACAATCGAAAAAAATAAAACGTCTTTTACATGGTGAATCGAGTCGATTGCGATCATCGCGACATAAATCTGCTTCGGCTACTCTTTTAAGCCTTTATCCCTGTTAATTCTTACCGCTTAGTTTATTTCTGAACGCAATGCTCCGCTCTCCTTGCAACGATTTCGTTTTGCTCTTCTCTTTTGTTTTACAACTATCAGTTTTTGTTAAGCTAAGTGCTGTTCACCGGACAAATGGCACACGGGTAGATAGTACGAGAACACTTTATGGGTTCCTGTTGTCGAGAACTTTTAATAATTTCAAGTGAGCTAAGTTTTAAGCGAAAACCAATACGTAAATACTGAAATTTTTCGAAAGTTAAACAGGTGAGCGGAGATTGAATTTTATCAGAATAAATAAATGACATCTGTGCTTGAATATAGTAGAAATATTGAAATTCATTACAGTGGCAAGTGAATCAATATTGAATTTTGATAAGAAAATAAAGCAGGTTTTTAACAAGTATATCTAAATGAACACTTCAATTTTAATGTAAAGTCACATATTGCACTGTCGATTTAACGAACTCGTGGCAAATGTGATTGTTCGAGGGAAACAAGCCATCAATAATGTGAAAGTGACCGATCGAACAAACATGAACTGGCCAATGATAAAAACTGATGAGCAAATAGACAGACAGGACTTGTGTACTCAGTTAATGGATTCAATTGATATGAAAGCTTTCACAATGCTGACGACGTCGAGACATTATCGCTTGTGCTTAATTAATGTTGTGTACGATTTTTAATTTCATACGATTCTAATCAGTGTTCCTGTATATTTATGTTTATTTTGAACTGCAAGCATTACGGTTGTATTGATGTTTATTGTCTATTGAGGATATATTGGTTATGATGCTTTTAGAATAGCCCATTACGCGAAACAAGTTGGCTACATACGAAAGTCTAACTCTAACTAACATAATAGTAAGCTGAGCATCGTCAGGAGTGTGGTTCAGGAACTGGCTGCAACAGTGCAAACAACCGCCCCCAGCCAAGCAGCCACCGCGAGATGCGTCTGCGCAGATACCGGCCCGCGCATTGTTGTCGACCGCGCCAGCTTTCGCACCATTGTGCGGTCGAGGTGTGCTCAAAAATCGCACTTCACCATCTCTGTTTGTTTACCACAAACTGGACATCTCGATTTTATACTATGTACGGAATAGGGATAATTGTAAAAAAAGACTTATTTTGAATATCAGGCTTTGTTATTAGCTTTATGTATAGAATTGCAATAAACAAAATTAGTTACCGGCTTTACCTCTGCGGTTTAAGCACATACGTCCGCTGAACTATGTAAACAATAAGTGACACTAACTAGTGGATATTAAAATGCCAATCGTGCAATGTACCGATAGGGAACCACCAGTCGGCCATATTGTATTACCGGCCGTGTCGCTCCGGTTACGGTGCGCACGCGACTTGACCACACGCGCGCCATCTGCGTCCGCTTTGAATATCGAATGTGGCTTACTGAATTACCTGTTGTGCTCATAATCGATCAAATTGACAGTTCTATATTTATACTCTAAACTGTGCTCTAAACGTGTGTTTGAACAATGATGTTTTTAAAATGCACCAAAAGATAGTTATTATTCGTGTACCAAACACATAACCCATAGTGTTCTTGGTGATTCTTGAGTTTGCTTACATGATTATGATTAATTACATTACATGATTCAAACTCGTAGTAAAACTAAATGTAACTTATTTCAAACGGATAATCGCATTTATTATAGAAATGGCAAAGGGATCGAACACGAGGCCCGTCGTCGCCCAAGGCTAGAATTAAACTATTGAATTCATCAACTCTCTCATGTGAAAAATAACTATAACCCTTATTATTTGCAACAAAAACAGTTGGGGAATTATTATTGAAACGAATATGTTTATTTTTTAAATAAAGGTTGAACCTAGAACATTTAGTAAAATAACACAAAGTGCGTGTGTTTAAGAATAATAGCACTTTTAACTTCACATTTCACTTTCGGAGTACATACTTACATATTCAAAAACAGGTTCCTAATTAAAGCGAACAAAAAAATATAAATTAATAAATAAATATTACACTAATAAACATTTTAAACTCACACGATTTGAACTCATTATTATTTTTAATAAAAATAATTATACGCGAATAAGACCCGGGAAAAATAATAATGAAATATTACACTACATTGCACACAGCGCAATCTAGCCCCAAAATAAGCACTAGGCTTGTATGTCTATGAGTACTAGATAACGGACATAATATACGTTTTTTTTGTGTAAATACATACATATTATACATAGAAAGACACCCAGAACAGATACAAATATTTTTTTTAGGCATAAATATTTGCACCCGACGGGAATCGAACCCGCAACCTTCCGCATTGCAGCCAAGCGTTTGCCCGACGCGCCACAGAGGTCGTCATATATTTTTGAAACACAAAAATAGGTAGATGTGTCATTTATAAGGCATATTATCTAATGTAACACACATCATGCCCAACAGATAGGCGGACAAATAGACAGACATGACTGAACTAAAAGGTGTCCTTGTAGATTGGTATGTACATTTCAAAAGACTGGTGGAGCGTGTTGACAAAGATTTGGATTTGTTCAGTACCAGTGCTGAGACAGTGAGGCGGCGCGGTGGTTAACTAAGCTTTTTTTTTTGAGGGTGAATTATGTGTATTTATTCTTTATTTTTTATCTATTCATCTTAAATTTACTTCATTTATATTATTTGCGTAATGTACTGTGATTTTGTAGGTGGTTAAGTTGATGGCTCACTCCTTATCTTAGTATCATTTTATTGTCAGTCGTGAGATCCTATAATTGGCTTTCTATTGTTACACTATCATTACTGTTTTATAATAGCTGTTGGATTTCCAAATAAATACATTCCTAAATGTCAATATAAGGGGTATTAACTGAAACGGTATAAGGTCCGTCTGTATACCATGATGTGACCAATGTATGGCTTACAATACAGATACACACACACAGCCAAGTACTTAATAGTAAGTGTATATGCGTAGATACATATATTAGACAGTAGCTCAAATATGAATCCTGTACCGAAACAAGGTAAGAAACTCCCTAAGGATTTCCGGATCCAATGTAGAGCAACTTCAGCAAAGATACGGCCATCGTACCTCCATATCTCTTTATTCGAAATTAGACTCTACCACTTACGGTTTAATATTTACTTTAGGGCGATCGGACTTGCCGGATAAGCCTTTAGGAGTTAGTTTACTAAAGTAAAGGGGTAAAGTGAGACAATCGTAAAGTTTAATAATAATTACATTCTGGAGTCTCGTCGCAGGTTGTGCAATAATTAACCACTCGGAATTACTTAGCTGAAATAATTTAATGTGACGCACTCAGCATTGTGTGTGTGTGCGTTGAACTGCGTTGTTGTGTTCTCTTTGTATCTTTAATTTGTTGTAAAATATGAATTGAATATTGAATTACATGTAATATTTGTCTACCTACTTCTATATGAACTTCTATATCTTACTTCTTACTAATATTATAAACGCGAAAGTATGTATGTGTTATGTATGTGATTTTGTTACTCATTCACGCAAAAACTACTGAACCGATTGCGATGAAACTTGGAATATAGCTGAAGCTAAAGCTATAGCTGAATTCCGCGAATAACCCATAGGCTACTTTAATTTTCTCCCGATATTCCCGCGGGATCGGGACTTACTTGGGTAAAACCGCGGGGCGCAGCTAGTATTATTTTATTACTATCAGCGTCCCGCGGTTTCACCAGCGTAAGTCTCGATCCCGCGGGAATATCGGGATAAAAAGTAGACTTTGAGTTGTTTCAGGTTTTATTGCAATCGGTTTAGTAGTTTATGCGTAAAAGAATAACAAAACCACAAACATACAAATATACTTGCAAACTCTCGCGTTTATTTATTAGTACGATTATATTACTAGCAACGTCCCGCGGTTTCACCCGCGTTAGTCTTTAAAACGTACCAAGCCTATGTATCAAACCAGGTGTGTGATTGTGAAGGGTGAAGGAGCAACAAATACATACTTACAAACTTAACGTAGGTAGGATAAAGTACCTAAAATATGTAAATACTACTGAAAAAGAAATAATTGTTGAATGGAAAATTGTGTATGATTTAGATACGTTTAAATTTCTTGTTTCATATTTTTTTGTAAATGCTATTCTACTCATATTATAAAGCTGAAAGTGTGTGAGTGTCTATGTGTGTTTGTTACTCAATCACGCAAAAACTACTGAACCGATTACGATAAAACTTGGAATATAGGTAGCTGGATACCGGAAATAACACAAAGGCTACTTTTTATCCCGATATTCGCGCGGGAATGGGACTTACGCGGGTGAAACCGCGAGGCGTAGCTGGTTATTAATAATAAATATTTTTATAATTATAAAAAATTGATATATCAAAGCATCACTATAACATCTGCTGCAATCATTGTAACATCATTCCATTATTCGACTGTTCTTAATATTTAAAACTGGTATAAACCGAGATTTTCCGACCATTCTCTTTCGACCCCTAGCTTAAAGCTATTTCGTTGAAAACTAAGGGCAACTCGTATTGGGAGAGCTATGTCTCTGTGGGGCGAAATGTGAACGCTTGTTCTAGTTGTAATTTACATACGGAATTACAACCCGGAATATTATGGTTGATATCCTTGTTTATGAGAATATGAGGGTAGATGTGTTTTATATGAGAGACCTGCGCGTATTTTCTTACTCAGATATAGGAGTTAATATTTATTTGTAAATATTACTATATATATTTATTTTTATCTACTCCCGAATTGGGTTTGTTTACATGTACATTTCTTAGATTATTAAAACTACAAATATACCTTTATTGGAGTAGATACCGCGACTATGAGTAGTGCTTGTCTCATTTTGGCTCAATTCCTGATAAACAGATTTATTATTCTTTTAAATCATCAGGTGATTAAAAAGAAAAAAAAATAAAAAACCAGAAGAATAATAACAATGTAAAGAATCAACCCTATCTAATCTTATTCAAGATATCTACCAAGATATCTATCTTGGTCTGTGATTAATGATTATAACTCTACATAAAAAAATAGAAATACTAAAGATTCTTAAGTTTTTATTACCATCAGATGAAAAAAACTTGTAAGTACCTACTCAACAAAGCTTTTCTCATTTTCCGCTCTGCAATGTAGTCCATAACTTCTCGTTAAAAACATTTTTGTGTAATTTCTATTCCCAATGCAGGCAGGGAATTGATATAAAATAAGTCATAGCGTACACCTGCCCGCGATTCCGAAGAAGCATTAATATTCTTTATATGCAGTTAAATTTAGCTACGACCGCGAAACATCGGGAAGTTTGTAGGAAAATGAAAAATTACCGGTCAGGGAGCGGCGACCGCAAAAACACAGCGTAAGAAGCATCTAATGAAAGCTTAGAGCCATTCGCATAAATCTCCCTTACATTTTTAATACCAATATATCCGGCGAGGGGAGCATCCACAGGGAAACAAAATGTGTAGCCAAAAAACAAAACAATCGTGGACTTGTGCGTTTATATCTTATTTAAATACCGACAGATGCTGCTCGCATATAAATGTAGATACTTTTTAATCGGTGCCTTACCAGAGACTCAGAGACAAAATGGTATCAGTCGATCTGCCGTCAGCTATAATGTAGATGTACTATAGTTATGTACTTACGGATATGTTGTTCCCTTGCTAATTTAAATACCCTTCTTTCGCTTCGTATTCCCGTCAGACCGACCATCATTTCTCGCGGTCGCTAGATATCTCTTTTGACCTGTATATTTTATTCGCTTCGTTACTAAGCATTCCTGTATCGTATTGAATCTTGAAAAGTCGTGTAGTCTCATTAAAATAATACAGGGCTACTGGATAATCTTATCCAGTGTGTTTCGATCGCAGATTGGGTGCGCGTGCGCCGATAACACTACGAGTTATTCAGACCGTGCACGATCGATATGCTACTATTTTTTGTTTCTTTAGCGACGACATCTTCATTAAATGTAAAATGTATGAACTGTGTTTGTATCAAAACTCGCTCAACGGACAAATATGCCATGCATGTAAGTAAATGTATAGCTTTCACGAAATTATCTATTTTAACATGTATGACAAAATCTTCATATCAACCAAGGTAGTAGTAGAATAAATAGGAACGTATTTTTATGAAGACACTTCGGATTATGTTGTTGTAAAAGTACCCTTGTTCCAACACACGAGGGGTGGAATTTTCTGATGCGAGTAACTGTTTCAAAGATTTTATGTTCTAAATTTCACACATAATAAAGGGAAGCAATTCTTATGATTATTAGCGTAGAGACTGCGGGAATAATCCGCGCTCAAGTGACATTGCCGTGTGACATAAGCCGGAAAAATCTAATAACAATAAAATAAAATTGCCAACGGTTTGTAGGTTTAAAAAGAATAGGGAAAGAATTCGTTTTCCGCGCCTCGTGACAACCATTATCGTAACTTTGAATCTCTGTTGGAGAATAATTATTGTATGTACATTTTGTTGCTATTACCTTTTACATTTCTATGAAAAAAAACCTGTAGAAATTATGTGATAATTAAATTAAATTATTCAGTTTAAACCGGCTCAAAAGCACCTAAAAAAGACTGTATAAGCGTTGTTCCTTCTAAGTAATATTTCGGTATTAATGCTAAAATTGCAAGCTTTCAAATACTTCCTTTAAAGTTATTTATGTTAAAATGACTAAACACAACATAGAGGGAGATTCAAATGGTTACTTTTGTTTCTTGTTTCAAAGGCCCATTTCGGTCGCTAACACCGTAACGCTCGTTTAAATTATTTTCCCACTTTTGAGTCGTAAATTTACGGATGACTTTAATTGTTATTTTAACTGCAAGCCTGACTTCGTCTTCGTGTTGGCGAGGGTTGTGAAAATATGTCTTAATTCATTCGCCTTATGATTTAGGTTTTATTGAAATTGAACTGTTTCTTTCACTATTCCACGGCCTCGTTTAACCACATTAAATTTCCGTTTTGTCTAACACCTTTTAATTCAGCTCAAAATATCCAATTTGCAATGTTTCACCCTGGATTAGAATTTATAAAATTATAGGTATATTTTTCATTTCATTTTTCTTAGAAAACGTCTCAAAGCGCATCACATTCGAAATTTAAATATTATTGTTATTTTATGTAAGTGCACGAAATTGAAGAGAAATAGAATTTTGTGAAGCGACCCTCCACAAACAGTGAATCACATTTAGGCTGCTGTCTGAAAAAATAAAAGAAAAAATGACTTCTCCCGATGCCTCCTCTTTTCTGGATCATAAAAATATAATTTTATGGTTCGATTATCAGCTAATTACTTACCTTTTAAACATTATTAAATTGCGTAATCAAAATTGATCCTTTTGTTTATGAGCGTCGATCCTTTCAATCATCTATCGACCATTGAGTTTCGATATCATAATAATAATTGTCCATAATTATATATTCCCTTTAGCCGCGCGCATCATTTTTATTGTTATTTTATTTATAAAGTAATAATTTTTCGTCGGTCGACTCGATCAGGTTTTAAATTTGATTGATCCGATATAAATATCGATTTAAAAATCGAGTGTTCCGTTTTCGGTGTTTTAGTTTTTCTTACTTTTTATCGATAAATGTTTCCTTAAGCGTTACCTTCTAAGAAAACTTTTGATTTATTGATCACCTTATTTTAGTTCATATCATCTTCAATAATTATCTAATAGTAAAATATTAGTAGGGTTTTACTGAACGGTGTACGATTACTTATATCATATTGACAATACGGAGATGATTAGATCAGCAAGTGAGTAGTTAGAGAGAGACCTACCAGAAGCGTCTTTTGTTAGAATAGAAGTCTTTGCAAATCACGAGATGTCGAGATAGTCGGCGCGCAGACGTGGGACCTTAATGGCCATGCCAGAGCAAAGGTAATTTACGTTTCATGTGCGAAACCACTCTTAAATAAAAGCTTTCTAAATTACAGTATACATCGGGATTGATTCAAAATTAATCTCGCATTCGGCGTTTATGATTGAGGTTTAATCATTGACTATGAAAATCATTTTGATAAATTACTATTTTTATATAAAAAATAAATGGCGATAAGGCGTCTACTTCCATAAATACATACGAAATCGAATCCTAAAATATGAGTTAATTAAATTCCTTGTAATAAAATGAGCACGAGAACGTTTCAATTCAGCGATCACAATTCGAGATAGCTTTCGTGCGATACCTATACCTTTATCCGAGCCCTTATTATAAGCATGCGCGAGAGCAAGTTAACTTGTCTCTGTTATCGGCGAGATTTTTGTACGTCGATACGGTCCGCGAGGAGCTACTCGGCTACTTGTATGTGCATTTCATTGTAGATCTCTATCGCTCTCGTAGTATCCTTTGACGCGTTTAGTTTCTGTTAATTGGCTTATTTTGAAGCATTTTGTATCTCTTAATTAAATTTATTTTTTATTGTGATCACATTTATTGGCATTTACATTACATACTTATTGGATACTTCCATATCCGTCCGTTTGTCGGTGAAATGAAGACCCAATTGTTATTAGATAAACAAAGATTGATTTGTATCGGTCCCGGTTTAATAGGTCATTTTGTATCTTTTAATTAAATTATTTTTATATAGGTGTTCAAATTTATTGCCATTTGTTTATATTAAAAAAATAAAAAACCCGACTGCACTTTTAACAGAAAAGTGAAAAACAAGATTCTTCTAGTAGCTTTAGGAATGGTGGATGCAGTCGGGTGGGACTCCAAATAACATAAAGATAGTATGCCTAATTATATAACACTAAGTATTTGGTTTATTAAACTTAATTACCTTTTATTTGGAGTCCCACCCGACTGCATCCACCATTCCTAAAGCTACTAGAAGTATCTTGTTTTTCACTTTTCTGTTAAAAGTGCAGTCGGGTTTTTTATTTTTTTAAATATTTTTTTTATTTATCGCTTTTTAGTTTTTAGAGATCAGATTTAATTACACCAGAAGAAATTCATTAATTCTAGATGTATTATACTCCAGTGGCGAGGACGTGCATTGCTTGTTTTTGCTTACTCAGGGTGATAAGTACAAGAGCTGGCGGTTTCCTATTCAGCGCGGGAACGCCGCCAGCATCTTGGGCGCAATGCCTCGGGTTGTTGTTGCTGACAACTTTTTTTAGCTTTCTAATTTTAGGCTAGTACTTAGGTTTTTTTTCTTTGAAAAACAAAGTGGTTATTTATGTTCACAGACTAGTAAGAAGATACTAAAGTATTTTATGTCATCTCTGCCAATTCCTTCAAACTCGGCGTCAAATGCAAATCCATAGATGAGATATTTATATACGAGTGAAATCGAAAAGTTTTTAATTAACATTCCGTTGTTCTTGCGAAAATTACCTGCGTAATCATAAATGTAGTAGCAACATAACTTTCGAAGATTAACTATTAGAATGACTATTAGAATACATTATTCACACGCGGATTGTTTTCGCATGCGAATATTGAATTTTTGTGCGAAAATTCAAAAATCCCAATCCAGAGGTAGTGCTAAGCCATAAAATGAAGTAAGTAAAAATAATATATTATGAACGTCATTAAAGACAAGACAACCGAGCCGAAGGCAAGTGACATATGAATGAAGACAACCTACTTAAACGACTTCCGATAATTTTATAATTAATTATTTTAAAACTTTACAAGCAATACTTTTCAAATGTAAATTTCATCATCATCATCATCATCATCAGCCCGTTGCAGTCCACTGCTGGACATAGGCCTCTCCAATTGCACGCCACCTAGATCTATTTTCGGCTTCTCGCATCCAGTTTGTGCCAGCCGTCTTGCGCAAATCGTCGCTCCAACGTGCCTGAGGACGTCCTACACTACGTTTGCCGAGACGCGGTCTCCACTCTAGAACTCGTTTACCCCAACGGTTATCGGTTCTACGGCTAATATGGCCAGCCCACTGCCACTTCAGCTTGCTAATCCGGTGAGCTATGTCGAAGACTTTTGTTTTCTGACGGATCACCTCATTTCTGATGCGATCCCTCAGAGAAACGCCGAGCATAGCTCGTTCCATAGCTCGCTGAGCGACTTTGATGTAAATTTACGAAAGAATAAAACATATCGTTTGAGTGAACAATGTTACGCGTTTTCTCTGTTTTTATTGTCTTTACAAATCTTGGTTAATAGCGTTTTACATAATTATTTTTATTTATTTATTATTTTAATGTACCCTATGTCACTCACGCGGTCATGACAAATCTAACGACGTATCGTTTATCTAAATCGGCCCAGCCGTTTAGGCCCTACGACGGCTCAAAAATAGGTCACATACATACATACATACACTCACGGCAAAAACATAACACTTTCTTTGGCAGTCGTGTAATTAACTTACTTCTTACTAATATTATAAACGCGAAAGTTTGCAAGTATGTATGTCTGTGAGTTTGTTACTCAATCACGCAAAAACTACTGAACCGATTACGATGAAACTTAGAATATAGAATAACTTGGAAACTTGGAATATAGCTGGAGACCACATATATAATTACACATAGGCTACTTTCTATCTCAATAATCCTGTGGGTGAAATTTCGGGGCGCAGCTAGTCTTACATTACTATTATACTTATCGGAAACTTTCATGTCTGTCCGACTTCTTGTCTTTCGGTGAAATCAAAACCCAATTATTGCTTATACATAAAAAAACATTCGGTTCCGGTTTAATAAGGTTCTCCAGGCTATCTCTATTTCGAAGTACGGATGTGAACTAATATTCTTTCATCGTCCTGTTTTCTAGGTAGGCGTGACTATATCTTCGATTACATTTTTTTACATTTTTTTTATATTTTACCATTTGGTAAGAGATATGTATATGTATAGAGATGTATAGAGAGAGGTAGTCTTATGAAAAATGTTTATTAAATATGGACTTCATTAAGAATTAGAATAATGGATATTCAATTAATTTTACAATAGTAATTTAGGTTTGAAATTGAATCAGCAAGAGTAATTAAAACGCTAACCGGTCTTATTAAAGCAAATAATACTCGATGAATTGAACAAGATAGTTGCGGGACCAGACAGTGGCTAATCATAATTTACACGATATTGCACAATTAAATGTGGATATTACCTAACATTTATACATAAATTTACTTTCTATTATTTCTGCTTGATTACAAATGAAATAAAGTAATGTAAAGAATGTTATTATCACCGTTATCCTTCATTATTGTAGAATACTGTGACCCCCCTCTAGCTCGAACAATTTAAAATAGGTATTTTCTAAGCTAAGATTATAAGATTACCTATACCCTTTTACAGAAACTTAGATCAAAAAGGTAAACAAAAAACAAATATGTAACAAATATTTGATTGAAAGTGACTCTTTGTTAACTATTTCCTAAGATAATTGAGAGTTAAGTGTTTACATTTTTTATCTATGTTTCTGTAAAAGGATATAGATGGTGGGTTTTCCAACAACGAAGTAAGAAAATTATTAATAAAACATTATTTGGCTTTTTTAAAGGCGCACTTAAAACGATTTAAATACCTCGAATTCTACCGATTTTCGTTCGAATTCTGATTTTTCTGAGTGAATAGCACGATTACACGAGTGGCATCGACCACTCGTCACAACAGTCCGACATCGAACGTAAATCAGCATAATATATCGATTTTTTAAACAGTCCGACATCGAACCAAAAGCAGAATAATATTTCGTTTTTTTTCTAATGGCCTGAAGTACAACGAGCGACCGATTCAAAAATGAGGCTCCTGAACAGTTTCACTTTGGAACTGGTGTAAATCGTCCGCCTGAGATGAGTGTGAAATACTTAACTACCTTGCGATCTTTCTTTAGTCTCTATAAAGACTACTCCAGTTCCATGTTGCTAAGTTTTAATTCGGATCCGATCAAAACAGATACATTTTAATTTAGTCGATCAATAACCGTGCCTACCGATTCCATTATTCTCATACCGTACGTTTATTACCGGCATTGTGTTATCGCTATCTTAAAACAATGAAGCTTATATCAAATTGAATCTTTCAAGTGTTGCAGCGCGGTAACCGTAGGTGCTAACATAGCAAGTTAATCAGGCTGATCCCCTTACGACCTCCATTAGATAGTCGCAGCTTAGGTACCTAATTGAATAAGGGACCAAATTAAACTGTGACTTTGTGAACGGGCGTGACCTGTTTCTATTCAAATTGAATGACGTCATTTTCCGTACGTGTGACTTGAAATGAAACATTTACCGATTCACGAAATTTCACATGTTTTACTTGAACATTTTATTCACCGTTTTATTATCCAATATTCAAACGAAATATAAGTCAATAGAATTTTATAATTATTTTTTGGTATTAAAAGTAACCTACTCAACCTAAGAATGTCCCGGGCACTACAGCGCCAATAGATAGCATGGGTTAAAAGTGGCTTGCGCTGTAAAAATCTTCTAGAAGTTAGATGAAAAGGTCAATTATTATTGTTATAGAATTAAACAATATATATTCGTAAATTGTCTTACATAAACCTAAAGAGTAATTCAAGAAAGTGCGTGTAACAATCACAATAACACTCTCCGTAATAAAACCGACTCATTCATTACAACAGCACAAAGCGATAATACATGAAGATAAAAACAAATTAACTTAACTGGGTTTTTCTGTACTAAACGAAGTTTAATCAAAGATCGATAAAGTATCTACCGTAATTAAATAACTAAATTCTGTAAACAACACAAAGCTCCATCTAACCCCATAGAAATCTATTAAGCTTGTGTTACGGTGACTAGACAATGGATATAATACTTAAATATAATTTTCTTTTATAAATACATACATATTGTACATAAATATTTTATATTAATTATTTTTAATTTTAAACATAAATATTTGCACTCGACAGGAATCGAACTCTCAATCTTTTGGACTGCAGGCAGCCACAGAGGTTTATCTTTGGGTATCGAATAATACCTAGAGATAAAAACAAATTAACTTAATTAGCCTAGTTAACTTTACTTAACGGAGTTCAATTAAAGACCGATAAAGGAACTGTATATTACCTACGGTAATTGTGAAACATATCTGAAACTGAAACATTTCCCCTAATCATTTCCGTCAGTGAGCGTTTAATTGAAAGTTATGCAAATCTCTCAATTCGACTCCTTCACAATGGTACAGGGATTCCGAATGAGTTAATCCGTGTTTATGTTTCTAATCGGCCTCTTGCTGAAGGTCTTGTACCGGTTTAGCTCACTGTTAAATTTATACAATGCCTTTTGTATTCAATAACCCATTTATTTAACAGAGATTTTAACAGAAAACATTGTTAATGTTAACATTTTATTATAATTTGATTTGATAATGGAACAAAGGTTGCTGATGGTTGCAATGATTAGCGATAATTATGTTTGTTGTTATTGTTTCAGCGGAACTGAAGATGGACGTTCTTAGAGAAAGAGAAGTCAAAGATAATTTGGAGAGGCAGCTCGTTGATGAACAGAAAATGAGAGGTAAGCTTTTTTATGAATTAAAAAAAATTGGTTTTTTTTCGCGTTGCTTTTAGATTAGGCATTTTAAGGTATTTCCAGAAGCAGAAAATCTAGACATACACACGCCATGACACGTCAGACACGTCGGGTGTTGAAAAATGCTTAATATATGTAATAAAAGCATCGCCAATATTTTTATTACATCAGAGTTTTAGGCGACGGCAGATGCAACTTCATTAATAGAATCTTTCAACACTTTAAACATGTATTTCCCTAAACAAAGTCTAATGTTTAACAAAGTACTCGTAACCACTATAAAATATTGTTGGTCTTTGTTCGTGGTAGACACCAAAGCAGTACGAGTATGAACAAACAGGGTGTAATTTCAATGCCTTCCATAAATCTCCGATCAGAGGCTCGGTCCGCATTCGCCACAATTAACAAGATATCTCGTTACAAGACCATTGTCTTCTTCCTCGCTACGTTATTTATTTACAACATTAAAACTATTATGCTCTCGTGTTACTCCGGCTAGTGCCCCATGTTGCTTATTTTCTTTCCGTGCCACCGTCTCATCGACGCCTTTGCTATAATTGTCTCGCACATTGTTCTGGGTGTTCGATTTATAATTATAATTTTTATAGTCATATTCACACATATTATAAATAGACTATAAATATCGAAGGTAGTTTGTGTTCAAACTTTCCCAACCACAATAGATAATTGCTACTCAAATAATTATGTAATTACTGCCTCAGCAAAAAATTGCATATAAATACTTACTGTAAAGATAGTCGCGAAAAACATAAACCTTTCCTTGCAGCCGGGTAATAAGCAAACGACGTGTGTAGCAATAGAATTGAAGAGAACATTAAAATAAAATTCTTAATAATGGCGATGTATTAACAAATAAACCATTTTAAAAAGGTCAGTAGGCAGTTATATTTTTGTACAAATAGACACGATATTACCTTTTCTTTACAAATACAATACAGACGGTGTCAGCGAGTTAAAAGAAAACGTCAAAACGGTGGAAGGTTAACCTTTGTAGGTATTTACAAATGTCAGGCGGTATGGCATTCGAAACGCCTTGAGACAAAGGGTTTAATTCTATTGAATACCTTTAAATTGCAAACTAAACTCGACTCTATACAACTGAATAAATGTCACATTTTCGGGGAAATTAAAGATGGAAACCATTTTACATGTCACATACAACATAAAGGCGGTGTATTATCAAGGTAGACATTTCTCTCGTGTAAATGTAATGTAAATTTAAATGTTAATAAAGGGCGACAGGTCGCTGTAAGGTTGTCGTTGTGTATGATGAAATAATTATTGCCTTTGAATAAAATAATTGTAATTGGCCTTTTCATCTGATTTTAGATGATTTATACAGCGCAAGCAACTTTTAATTCATGCCATTTTATGGCGCTGTAGTCCCCGGGACGTTGTAAGGTGGAGTAGGCTTGCCCAATACCTATACTACCCTCCCAGCTTAATCAGCCATGCCCATAGGAAAGAACTGGTCGGTACGTCTGGAGCTAACTAAGCCGTGGGTTTCCTCACGATGTTTTCCTTCACCGTATGAGCGATGTTATTAACGCACATAACTTTTCCGCAAGGAAAAAGGTGCGCGTTAGCCAAGATTCGAAACCACGACCTTCGGAATGAAAGTCGGGGGATCTAACACTAGACCAACACCGCTCTCTGGAACATGACGTGTTATAATTATATGACCGGTAAGTGTACTGCATAACTGTGTAACAATTTCGCTTTAGTTTATTGGAGTTAATTCTAGCTAAGTATAGCTGAATACAGCTGAGTTACAAATATAATATGTACGGGGACACTGTAAATGGATTTTCTAGACTATTCGGCAATCTCCGATCTAGTTTAAAAGCTTTTTGACATCTATCGGCTGAGCATTCCCGGTAACACCTTTAATGTATAGACATTGTCATTTAATGTTTTAAAATAACATGATAGTGGAAATAGTTTCTTGTAAAATATTAGTTTAATGAAGAGGGTAAGTGTATGTGTGGGTTAGAATAGTGTTGGTCTATTGGTAGATACCCCGACTTTTATTTTGAAGGTCGTGGTTTTGAATCACGGCTGTTCAATATATTTTTCGATAGAAAAAAATATGTGTGCTATTAACATCGCTCTTGCAGTGAAGGAAAACATCGTGAGGACACCCACGGCTTAAAGTCATGCTAAAACACCCAGTTGTAGGCCTAATTGCGGAATCACAAATAGTAAAAACAATTAAGATTTAACAGGGTAAGTGTCCAGACGAATCATTTATTGTAAAGGAATCTAAGAAAATGTGTGCTATCTGTACGGTAATAGGTCGTAGTTTAAACAAACACCACCAAACATTGATAGGTATTTACGCGCAGTCGAGTACATGTATGGAACAAAGAGGGAAATCGAGTTGTCCATACATAATTCACACGGTGAATGAACTCTATTGCGACGTGAGCAATACTGTTAATTGCCAAAAACCAATCATCAGATAGCGTCGGACGTCGGACGCGACCACGTTGTGAAATACTACTTTAGTTACAAAAGGCTAGCGTAAACAAACTGTAACTCCATTCAATGTAATCACAACTATCATCAATAACAAAAACCTTACATTTTTAGGGTTCCGTACCCAAGTGGTAAAAATGGGACCCAATTGCTGAGAATTCGCTGTCTGTTCGTCCTTCTGTCACCAGGCTGCATCTCATCAACAGTGATAGCTAGACAGTTAAAATTGTTTACAGATGATTTATTTCTTTTGCCGCTACAACAAATATTAAAAAACAAAATAAAACAAATGTTTAATTTAAATATTATTAAACTAATTGTTATTAATATTTAAATTATTTCCCATACAACATTCTTTTCAAAATATAAACGTAAAGATACCGTGATTTATTTTTACCATTGGCACCATTCAATCTAGTATTATAAAGCTGAAAGTTTATGAGTATGTGTGTATATGTGTTTGTTACTCAATTATGCATAAACTACTAAACCGATTGCGATGAAACTTGGGATATAGGAAGCTGGGGACCTGGATTAACATAGACTACTTTTTATCCCAATATTCCTGCAGGAACAGGACTTACGCGGGTGAAACCGTGGGGCGCACCTGGTCTAGTAATAAACCGGCGTCAGTTGGGTTCTGCAATTTCGCTTGGTTCGGTGTTTATTTTAGGGTTTGGTATCCAATTGTGATAATGGTACGGAACACTTCGTGCGCTAATCCGACTCGCACTTGACCGGTTCACTTTAGAAATCACTTTAGGACTTTAGGACATTAAGTGTATAACATTTAATTTTAAAATCTCTAGTGCAATTCTTTATGAAAAAACTTGTCGGAACGAAAACAATCTAAGTTACAAGAAAACCCCAAAGCAGCTGAAAATCATCTAAAACAGCTAAAATAAACCAACAAGCTTAATAAGAAACAAAAGTTGGACGCAAGTGAGAGACCCCTTAACTACCTATATCGTACATAAAAATCTTGTCTGATTTAAATTTATTTATTTCTCCAGAATTTTTTGTACAAATTAGGTATATATAGGTATATATATATAGAGTTATGATAATTTAACCAATAATATTTTAATTTGTTGCGTATTCTCTACCCATACTTCTCTTTATCACGAAACAAAGACACAACAAAAATAGTATTTTTTTAAACAATGAATCAGGGGATCCAATATTGCTGCTATTGCTTTGAAAATTAGAACTGACCGGCTAGTCGACTATGCCTAATCAACGTTCGCGGACGCCATTTATGATAGCCGCTGTATTGAATAGGTAGTTCATATCATATGAGTCTATCGCTTTCGTACTACACCGTCCATCCATTTCAATGGGGATGATATCGTACACTTTATAATTTACTTAATTGAAATTTGCTTGAAACTTATTTACGAAAGAAGTACACTTACTAAAACTGCTAAGCTAGAATATACACAGAAGATATTAAATTAGATATTTGAACTTGAAGAAATTATTTAGATGTTTATAAAAAGTGACCAGAGGAAAGGAACGACAAAAATAATATTGTTGATTAACGGTTGCAATATTTAAAAAAAACGAATATTACTCAAAAGACTGGTCCCCCATATGATATGTAATTTTCTCTATTAATCTAAGCAATTTGCTCAAAGTTATATTGGCATTTATAAATCGCATACAAATGGTTATATTATTTACGTAGAAACTGTATAATTATAGAATATTAGTGACCATTTCAATATCGGTTAACAGGCTAGAGTTTCGTCAATGATTAGCAGAGTAGAATTTAATAGAACCAATTATATGTTCTCCATTAGTTTTGTATAATATTATGATTGATGTATGGGATTGTAACATTATTGTTTTTGAACTCATAAAGCGCTTTCTGAATTCTAATAAAACTGTCAGCAGTAACTTTCAAATTTCATAAACAGACATCTGTATTCGCATTACAAATTGCAAAATTCGTGGATGTTACTCAATCATTTTGATTTATTCGTTTATAATTGAGTTGGACTGGATTTGCCGGGTAAGGGACACCCTAAAGATGGGAGTTCGGAGGGAGAACAACTATTCCATAGTTCTCGCCCTATGATTCCGAGACGTTCCGGTCATGGTTTCCTTAACCTTTCCGAATAGGCAGTGACGAACTAAGACAGATTTTATTTAATGTGACAAATTTTAAGTATAAGTTAACATAGGATTAACCAAGGGTTGATAAAAACCAACAATCTTATTATAAGAAAACGGTACCGATTTGTACGAGTATTATTATAAATTGGAAAATCTTATAAAATAGAATTTAGCGTGAGTAGTTACAGCCCTGAAGGTAATTTTCCTCGAGTTTCAATTATTTTTTCATGCTTTTCTCGTTTCGAGACGGTTCCAGAAAACAATATTGTTTAAACAAAAATACGGATAGATTGGTTTGTGTTAATTCTTTGTTTTGATTTTTGTCAATTAATATTAATAATTTCTATATTAAATCCGGCCCTGTATTCCCTTGGCTCCATTGGAAGCAAGTAGAGGAGTCGGTATAATTCTCATTGTGCTCCAAGATCGTGTAATTAAATAACATGTAGGCCGTAACATTACTGCTGCGCTGAAAGGGTGAGCCGTAGAAATGTTACGCCAATTATGCCTACATTATGTTCGGAATGGAGGGTATTGATGCCTTTTCCGAGCTTTAATGTCAATACAACATTCCTATAATATACCTATGAATAAATTTTATTTAGGTACTCATACACCTCTTTCTTTAAAAACAAATTAGGAATGCTCTGAAATAAAACAACATAGCTTATTCTCTATACTATAAGTCTATTATTTCCAATTATATTTTACATTAATCTATATTTTACAGTCTTTAATTAAAGGTAATAATCATAACAGTTAATATATTATTTATTAGATCATGTTGTAACCATATATCAGGACTTTATAATTTCTAATAATCATGTTAAGCCAACTTATATATATATACTTATATATACAATTCAATAAATACAGCCTCATAAGTACTGCTTAGACCGAAGCGATCACCTGCTCTATTGTAATGAATAATTATTTGCGACTTACAATTACAACCATGTTCACAGAAGTTTATGGCCCATATATTTCTATTGCATTCATTCCTCAGTAATTTCCACTATAGTGATTAGTCAACTGGTAAATATCATTTTTTCTAGTACTTACACTCTATATTTGCTTGATTAATTATAATTAACATAAATAGTATATAATTGGACATAAAATTATCAGACTGGTTTAAAACGATAAAACGAAACGTTGAAGATGCACAAACCTAAAATTTTCATTATAATAAAATATAACTTTAGATGTGCGTTAGATATATACTTTCGATATGATATCTTACATGACATGTGCAAGCTCATCAAAAGTACTTGAAGGCCATAGACATGCATGCGGCATGTGGTATGCATGCGGTGCATGTATATTTACCAAAATAGCGTTTAAAAAAAATTTAAGTCCATTTTAGATAGAGCTGTATTCTGACTGACAAAGGGTACGACCAACATCCATACGACGCCTATTCTAGATAGACTAATATTCAACCTATTATTAGGGAATGGACGGGACGCAGTACCTAAGTTCATTACACCAGCTATGATTTGACAGTAGATCCCCTGCAATGCAAACATTATCGAAGCTGGACAGTCGACTGATCAAATTCAAATGAAATCGTCCAACAGGCATACAATCGTATCAACATACGTCAGTAGCCTCTGACGTCAGGACATCAGTACTCTATCCACCCTAATCATAATTGTATTAGTCTATGTGTTGTACATTCAATTGCATTGCACTGACCGAACTAGGGTCTAACTTGATTCTAAAATATAAACAGACTGCTTACAACCAATAATAATTTAGTTTAGAACACGTTTTTTTTTTAATAATACAATGCGACAATTTTCTTTTTCGCTCTCAATGAAACTAACATATGGACATCTAGCTTAAGCTACAAAGAGAAGGTTATTTTTATTGTACTCTTTATTGTGGTCATGGTCATTATTAATAAAAAATAAACATATCAATCATAAAACTTTGTGAACAAAAAACACAAAGACGTTCATACAAATCATATTCTTAATTTAGTACCTACTTCTCTCACTAATCACAATTCAGAATTTGCCTAGATAGAACTTTACTATGATAGTGTTAAAGTAAAATTCATATAACTATGAGTCACGAGGATTTAAAACGATGCGGTAATGAGTAAATCGAGATTCAGGACAAGCTACTACAAACCAAAAGAATGTTTAATGATGAACGGTTCATAAAAATACCTGCAATTCTTCGACTCAGTCCAGTGGGAAGGTATCAAAAAATATTCGCTGTACACGATAAATCCTGACCGCGACACGACGTGCAACTTCGCCACGAATGCCGGCGCCCTGTCTATGGAATTCAATTATCGACTATAGTTAAACCGACGACTCTTACGGATTCTGAACTTCAATCCGAGAAAATGTGTGCTAAATGATACTGCAGACTTTTGGCAATACATCTTTTGATTTCTTTTCCCCTTTTAAAAAAACGCTGATCTAACGGCAACTTTGCACAACAAGCTCTACCATATGTCACGCATAGATAGTACGTTTTTTATCTGTGGTTTCTGAGGTAGGTACGCATTGACACTTATGCACTGCACAATGTGCACTGTATGTTTTTTTTTTGTGAGTTCTCAGACGAAGTTATGAACGCTACGAAAGTTTTCGTGTACGAGGCAAGGTAAATATTTTCACTGGAACGCAAAATTGGTGGTTCATTTTTAGTTTTTTGCATGAGGTTCGACTGTGGCCAGGAAAAAATTGTTCCAATCTGTTCGAGCTTTCGTGTTCATTAATAAGCTTCGTTTAGCCGATTTTATTTGACGCTAATGGCTGACAGGTTGTTTTCTCACTGCTTCTTGTGGGTTAAGCTTTAATAAAATAGGTGCCATTTTGTGGTTTGGCGTGATATCATATTAAAAAAATAATGTGATGGCACTGATTAATATACTGCTCATGTGAAACTCTGGCACAAGAAATTCAAGTCAATATGTTATTAATCCCCATATTCCGTCCTTGCCCCGGAAATGGTAGTGCCGACTACGTGACATATTTACCGATTTTCTTCCACTCACGTAATGCCGGACACGTTGTTCTCAAACAGGGGAGATATACTCGTATACGAGTATTACAAACATTCATATTTTCTTATGACATTGATTGTATGTATATTGTATATCTTATCAAAGGACAATACCATAAAACTGTTAAACAACCGATATATTATGGCAAGTGTTATCATTTTTTAAGTTAAATTACATATTTTATTCCCAGAAGACTAAATCTAGATACTTACCTATAGAACATTCAATCCAGTTTAGTGGATGTTCCGGTGAAATGAGGCGGAATATGGGTTCCGAGAGCGTAAGTAATGCAAATGATTAGATTTTGCCGACTGGTCTAACCTAACTGATTCGCTTCCGAGCCCTAAATGCATTTGTGGAAGCTAACCCTTACGGCAAAAAGAAAATACATCTCTACATAACCGAGTATATGGAGGTCGACGTACTTACAGCATTCTGTCTAAGTATCTAAACAAAAACTTATAAATGTACATATCTTTATCAAATGTTTTGATATTCGAAAGCGATTCGATGTTTAAATAACAATAAAAAATAGATTAGCGATAAAACAGAATAAAATAAATTAAATGCAAAGTTATAGGTTTCTTGTTTCTAAGTAACTTAAGGCACTGAAGTCACACTACAAAAGGGCGGCACTATACAGTGAAGAAACATTGAATCGAATACATAACACAATTCACCTTTAAGTAGAATACTGTGTTTGACTCGTGCCGACTCTACGGATATACAAACAAATTGACCACCTTTTAAGCAGATTGTATGGCACTGTACTTATCAAGACAATGAATAGATACCATTAGAGTTTTTAATTACATTGGTACACTACAAAGATTTGCTGAGATGCGGTTCGACAAATTGACAAGCAGTAATTACCCAATTACTATAGTTTTTTTGTAGTAATTGAGAAGGAAGTCTATTTATGTAATTATGTACATATGTTCAAGATAACTGTAGTTTTGTAAAATGTAATTATTTAAATACCCAAAGAGTTATTGTACGACAAAGTGCAAATTAAAACAGTGCAAACTATGTTCAGATAGGCGTTCGCAATCAATAAAATAGCCGTCCAGTGCACGACGTTTAATTTAACAAACCATCAACATTCGTAGCGAAATGGAAATCCTTGGACGGTTCCAATGTAAGCGAGCTTGTAATTATCACTACTATAATTATGAAGCAACTTGCAAAGATATAGCATCCATACAGGATCGGCGCTAATCAAGACCCCATTCAGATTCATTACACCAAAGAGAAGCAGTAAATATAACGCGCTAATAAAATCTCTCAGAACGGCAGAAATAATAATAAAATATTACAAGACCCCGAGTTTTGTCTAATTAATTTTGTATATACGTTCTGCGGGGCTACAATGTCTTGGGAGTAACATACAATGAATCCGGAAAACCGAACGCGAGGAGTAACAAGATCTACGAACAAGCTAAATTAGAATTTATGATTGTATGTGAAATTGTTAGAACGTGTTTCGATGTATTATATTTTCCTGTAATAAGGAGTTGAAACGAACTTTCAGCAAAACTCACTCAAATACATAATGAACTTTATAATTAGTATTGTGTAGGTATGTATTGTTCGTTTAATATACATTTTGTTTATACCTACCTACTGTAAGTTCTATGAGGAATAAATTCAGCAAAACTTTGGAAAGGATGTGTTAAGTATGTACGTTCTTAATATATTTAAAAAAAAAATCCTATGTGGACATCATCATCATCTATCTGAGTGTGTGTTAATGATTGGCTACAAAACTCAGAAATGCAGAGATAGGTCTAAACAATTTAGCACGATCGAATTGTCGATTAACCACAATCGACTGCGCGCGCCATATGACCAACGTATCGTATTTGTAATCCGATATTTACCTCCTTATCTGATTTCACCTAGATTGTGGGTGTTCAAGCCCATCTAACATAACTTACGATGAAAATCATCAATGAAACTTAAAAAACAAAATGAATCAATATTATGAATAGTGAACAAATTTTAAGGCATAACATAGAAATTGCCCATCGAACCGTAGGAACTATTGAGGCGGAGTTGCGTGTTAGCGCCAGTCCAGTGGGAGTTAGAACTGTGTATAAAAGTGGTGGCGGCAGACACGGCGACCCGGCGACTCTCGTGACAGACTGGCCACCGCCCGCCCGCCCGCGCCGCTGCGCCGCTTTGTGCCCACCCGTACGGCTAGTCACCACCTCTCACCAAATATTAACACTAACTTTTAATGATGTTTATAGCCCATCCAGGCTGAACTCGCTTTGTGTTTTAATTTAATCCAAAACAATAAGCGTCTTCGGCAACTCCAAACAATTAGCTAGTGTTAGCCGCGCGGAGAGACGCGAGCCCTCTCAGATCCAACTTACCCGCGCCGGAACGGCAACATCGAGTGGAATTATAATTATCGAGAAAGCAGCTAAGTCGCGTTTTAATTATAGAAACAAACAAAAACAGCTACCTCCGATGTCTTAGTAAAGTTTGAGAATGAGTCAAGAGTTTAATTCGCGAAGTCTTTGTTGTTGATTTCGTTCCGAAAGGGGTGATAGCAAGTTAGATTTCCGATTGTAGGGTCAAAGGGAATCAGTGTCGTGAAATGGTTCAATGACTACGTAATTTTAAATTAACTTATTCTTTTAAAGCTATTTCAGACTCACTTATTCACATAATACGCTATTATACTTATAACATGGTAAGAAACTGTAACAGAAAATATATTTATTGACTATGTCTTCTGTGCTCCTTTCCCCGCGATGTGGGAAATTCAATAATATTGAACTTAGTGACCGCCATAACACATCTAAAGTATTTAGGAAAATGCTTAAACTGTACTCGAAATTTCACCAAATCTAAAAAAAATGTACGAATGTGTTAATTCTGCACCTATAATAAGGTCAAGCCCTATTAAAGGTAAAAGCAATGTCACGACACAATAAGCATTCTGTACTAATGAATTAACGTATCTCAAAATACACGATTGAAAAGCGATACGTCTGTAAACTGAGTTAGAACATGAATCGAGATATCCAATTCAAGAATCGATTGTAACGATGTCGATTGCGGGCTAATAAATTGTTTACATTCGCCAAATGTATGATCATTAAGATCTTTGTTTAGCCTGCGACCACACACGAGTAACAGACGTCGACGAAGCCATACACCTCGATTTGATTGCAGGATATCGTATTAATGCTCTTGCTAATATCATATTTTACAGCTAAACCTGTTTGGAGACAAAAATAGACGTCAATCATTTCCGCATATTTGTTTACTCCCAAAGTGAATTCTCCTTATTGAAAAAGACAACTAGGTATTGTTTTGGCCCATAACAATATGACCTATAGGGTAAAATTTATTTTTCTTAGGACCGATTTCATTCCACGGATAAAAGATATCTATCGAATAAGTTCGAACCCTACCGAATTTAAAAGCCTTCAAATTTTGATTTTCTTGATTTAGATTTATTTTTAACCGACTTCAAAAAAAAGGAGGAGGTTATCAATTCGTCTGTATGTATAATTTTTTTTTTTTGTATGTTCACCGATTACTCGAAGACGGCTTGACCGATTAAGATGATTTTTTTAAATAGATAGATGGGAGCTCTAAAATGGTTCCATAAAAATTTGATGTGGATCTGATGAGGATCTTCGGAGTGATGAACGGAAATGCTCCTCAAAACGCATTAATCAATCCAATTGTTTATCGATTACTCGAAGATGGCTTGACCGATTGAGATGATTCTTTTTTTAATGGAAAGGTGGGAGCTCCGAGATGGTTCCATAAACATTTGATGAAGATCTGATGAGGATCTTCGAAGTGAGGACCGGGAATGCTCCTTAAAACGCTGTATTCAATTCAATTGTTCATCGATTACACGAAAATAGCTTGACCGATTGATATAGTTCTTTTTTTAATAGAAAGGTGGAAGTTTCGAGGTGGTCCCATAAAAGTTTGGTAAGAATCTGATGAGTATCTTCGAAATGATGGACAGGATAGTATCCCAGAATTCAATAAATTACTCATTTTGGACTTCTACCAAAAAGAATAGACCCCTAAAGAACTAAGTACAGATTGATTGGGCACCTGAAACCACCTTCTCATCAGCAAACTCCTCAATAATTAAAATAACGGTAACAATATTGTTGATTTTTAGATAGGTAGGTATACTAAAAAGGGTAAAATAAAAAACTAATTTAAAAATTAAAAAACCGACTTCAAAAAAGAAACAAAAAATAATTAAAAAAACAACCAAAAAAAAGAATTGATAAAAAAGACCAAAATAACCTCTACGTAGGTACAGTGCCACCGACTAATTAATCTGTTTTATCATCTGAAGTCGGGCAGTTTTACTGGTTGGTTCCATATTGTACTTAGTTTAGCTGCCCGACTTCAGATGATAAAACAGATTAATTAGTCGGTGGCACTGTACCTACGTAGAGGTTATTTTGGTCTTTATACTAAGAAACACACCTTGAACATTCGTTCTACTGCGACATATATACCGCATCCTGTACCTACTAGGTCTCTAGTCGTGCTACATCTTATTCCACACTTACCAACAGATGTGAGTATCTTTTCAATATGAAAACACAAACAAATAAATAGAATAGACTCATTTTTTCGGCCATCATTCCAGTGAGCCGTGAAAGATGATTCAGTTTGTAATCAGGTTCGGCGCAGAGTACCGCAACGTCCGATGCCAATATAACACACACATCGGTTTTTACACTGAATTGCTTGTTTATCTTGTCGAATGTATTATTACGATGTTACTATTACTGATCGAATGTTTATTTGAATGTTCGAACTAGACTCATCAAATGTAGTAGGTATTATAACTTGTTTTAATTGAGTAAAGAACTTCTCAATCTACTAAATAATTTGCTTACATTGACCATGCATCCCCGATTTTATCGTTCTTAATTACATTTTTGTACAGTTCAAATACAACGGATGTAATGTAATTTTTCGGGCAATATTTCGACGAAAATTAATTATCTCCTTCTACCCTTCCAATATGAAAGTGATGCATAACGTATACTGGACATGATCAAATGACTGAAGGAAAATTTAGTTGTGAAAAATCGAACGTTGTTATTTTTCTTTTATTGCTGTTATTATAATTAGACAAGAGTACTCGTGATCAGGGTGCATTGTAAAGTCCCCGAAAGAACGGACTGTGGACGGAAAAATGATAAAAATAATAAAAGCAACTCGATGAAACCCGAAAAATTAGTTTAATTTCGAATGTGAAACTCAATCTAGTTCTATAATAAAATTAACTGCACTATACAATACGATTAAGAAATCATTATGCATGATAGAAAAAGTGCATCAGATTAGGTTGAAAACGAAACCAATATTGCCCAAAATTTACTCTTGATTTGCCATGAATTGGTTACATTTCGGTAACAATAGCACGCGCCATATAATTCAATAATATGTCAAATGGTTGTCGGCACCTGTTAGTGTTTACAAATGTACCGGACATACGTTTCCCGGGTTGGTTTCCCGGAGGGTGAGTCGCGTTCGCGCCCCCTTCGACCAACCTTTTATTTTGTCTCACTTGACTCAATCGAGAGCGATTTTTGAGAGTGAATGGGCAGCTTTCGTAATTTGCCACTGACAGCTCGAAATGTGCATTGAAAGCTGTAAAAGGTACAGAGCAAATTCAATCACTGCTTCGCTCTTCGTAACTGTTGTTTTCATAAAACGTATTTATATTTAACACCATTCAATTCCTATGCAGTTTAATGGGTAATAAGTAATTAAAATTCCACTAAAAAACTAAACACTTCTTCACTACAAACTATCCTTTTGATTATTCGTGAAGAAATTTCAAAAGATAGTTTAAATCTGCGCGTCTTTGCGGTATCGTTGTGTGAATCTATTTAAGTTTCATGGACAAAGTTTACGTTAGCAATATCCTCCAACAAGAGCTCGCAGAATCTTAGCCGACCATTCGAACAGTGCCCCTCACGAATAGTTGCTAGACAATAAATTATTTAATAACCCTCTCGGTTGTGAGTCCGACCCGTGCACTTAATCAGGGAATACATTCGACGGAATCACCTCTTTGGAAACAATTAATATTGTGCTTATTACGGTACATGCGCTTACGATATATCTTTGATGTAGTTTGAGGCAATTCATGGATGTAATATAGCTTTAACTGGGAAACTTTGTGATGGCCTATATTAATTGATAGACAGAGTTTAACAACCCCTTTTGCTTATGTAATCTTCTAATATTTTTATGAGAACCTTACGTATATAGAAACGTAGTATTTTAGTTTACCCAAAGGTAACTTTAGAATTAAATTCGATCGTATCAAATTTATTCAAAATATCACCTATCAATTGTTTAAAACAACCTCTCATAGAATCCTGCGAAGTTGTCTAATTCCTCTAAGGTTTTGTATTTCAAAGTCTCATCTGTAATTATTCATCCCAACTGACCGACCCGAGGTGACCGGTATCAGGATTCAGGTTATGCCAAGTAGTTTACTATTCAGTTTGAGATTAAACTGTAAGCACATAACGTAGGTTTATCGTATTTCTACAATAAATTGATTTTTTTCTTTTGTTTGTTGGTATAATTATACGAGTAAAGAATAACAAACTTACTTCTATCGTTATAGTACCTCGAAACAACGTCGTACTTGATTAGAAGCATAGAAGAGTTTCTTTACTAAAACGAGTATAGTGAATCAATATAATGTTCTTCTCTCATAATTTCGTGAGAACTTTATATGGCGTCGAGACCTTAACTTAGCTCTCTCGAAGCATGCGATATTAGATCATATTGATTCTACTTGGCATTGAAAACAAATATTAAAACTTTTTAATTCTGTCTCTTAACAAAATGCAAAGGGGTGTCCCATTTGACGTCCAGGGTCGACGAAGTTCGAACGCTTTATTACTGTGTCCGGCTTTAAGTGGGTGTAAAGTTTCAACACCCTTTGATTTACTTGCTGTGCGGGGAATAGGTGTGCGATGGAACGGACCGAATTCGTTTGAACTTTGTCTTTTTACACTCATCTCCGTTTTATTGCTGCTCTGTTGTTTTATTTTATCCATCCGACTCGTCTGCAAACAATCCCGTGTCATTGATTCCCTTACGGTCAAAATGTAACAAATTGAAATAGGATATATTTAAATCTATATTACCCTAATATAATGTCTCTGGGGGAACATTAGAGACAATGCTAACCGCATAATGGGCGCCGCAATTATTACGCTAATACCTTAAAGGACCACTTTAATCCCCTAATCGGAAGCCAAACTAACGTGGCGCCGCGCCGTCCCGCATAGAAATATCTTAAATTGGCAACACGGTCCGGCGGGCCGACCATAAAACATCTTAATGAGTACAGCCAGCAGCTGCGGACCCCCATATTGCCGCTCTCATATCCATGCAAACTACCCACCGTCGACGTCTTAGCGGCCTTACTTTCGTGCTCCTTGTTTACAAGTCGACAACTAATTTGATGCAATATGTGCATAGGACAACATTATGGGCGCTATCTCGTCCGTGCGTGTCTTGCATACATTTAGATACTCCTTCTTCACCGCAACAAGACTGCGGAACAACCTGACCCTTAAACGAACCCTCTTATATTCAAATTCAGCCCGGACCGGCCATTTGGACACGGATTTGTTATAAGATTAAAGGAAGATTTCACTTGCGAAACAATATGGCAGACGATTTACATATTTCGTTTCCTTATTAGTTTCGGGATATTTGTTTTGGGCCGTCGAATTTACATCCACTGACCGATTAAATGGCCCTTAGGCGTCTTTAATGGGGGTGCCGCGTGGTCGTTGTTAGCCTTAACAAATGTGTGCTTATGCGTAATTGAATATTTTATGGGCTAGAGCAAATTTAGTGTAGAAACTTTATTGATTCTGTAACGACAAGCGACAGTCCAACATTGCAAGAACAGTTTTTTCTATTCCCATTTGCAACATAATTTCCACGTGTGAATGGAATGTGAATGTTTGCTCTGCAAACATTCACTTTTACATCTCGCCTTTTCAGTTTGCTCGTGTGTTTATCGTTTGCATTTATCTGTTGACTGTTTTTATTCCGCGGTTGACATTTACCCTCTATTTCAACAAGCTCAGCATTTAACCATTGAGTTTCTTTCATTCGGTCTCCGAGTGCGAGTTACATTACCTCCATTCAAGCCGAGATAGCTTCACTTAGTTTCTTTTTCATTGCGGCCAGGTTAATTTCTGCATCTTTATTATTCGAGTGGCCGGTGTGTATGGGAGTAGTGTAGTCTGTCTGGTAGCGTAGATTGTGTGGCGAAAAGCAAACTTGAATTGTTGGGTCGTCGCCGCATGGAGGTAATGAACGCACGGGTGGGACTCTGGTGCTGGAGGCTGGTTCGAGCGAGAGGCACCGACACCCCCTCCACCTCCTGGTGGGGGATGCCTCCGAGAAGCGAGGGGGTGCAACGCGTCCTGTATGCACAGCGCTGCTTCCGCATTCGTTAATGCAAAAGCGAGCACAGTCTTCAGGTGTACATTTTCAGCGCTTGTATGCTTTGTACTCTATGTTAAGACGTGCGTCTTTGTACAATACGGAACCTTAATTATAATATTTTATCTTACCCGCGCTTCAATACGCCTCGAAATGCTCCAGATATTGTAGTTATATTTACAACAGATATATAATATTAAATTAGACTATATAATATACAGTTAAATATATTTCTGTATAAATAGAGTTAGATGACGCAGCATAGTATGTTATTTACCATTTTCATGCTACTTTCTGACAATACAAAAACGAATAACCCAAGGCTTACTGATTCATTACTGCATTCATTCATTTCGGCTTCATTAAAATCGCATTAGGATTAATTTTTCTCGTCCCTGTTTTAATTCAAAGTTTGCTAAGGGGATTCCAGTGGACGGTCTGCAATCATCTTCTGTCAATATTTGTTGTGTTTTGTCTACCTGCTCTTGTTATGCAATATGGCATGAAATGATAAATATTGCTACATTTTTTAATAAAAGTACTTAATTGTTTTGTTTGATTCAATATGATTGCACGTATAGTTCTTTACCTAGTTAGATAAACCTGTTTTATTTATGGTACATGGATACTTATTTTTTCCTTACCTATATGAGCATCATGGTACATTTGCACGCGATCGCAGATGCAACCCCTGCCAACGGATATCTACAAAATTATTAATTCAGGCATATTAACTTAAGGTGTCATGTTACGACCACACTGATGTCGCAGGAAGCATGGCCCGGTGAGCCATTCCAATGAAAATAATACAATATTTGATCCCGAATTAATATATCGATTTCTTACAAGGAATTAAATCCATTAAGGACTCTACGTTCTGTCACACTAATCTTCCTTGGCAAGTGCAGGATGAGTGTATTTCAGAAACATATTGATTTGTTTGTTTTAAAATGGAGTCAACGGTTGAAAATATAATATATTCATGCTTCTCATATCAAATTACATTCATCAAACCGAAACATTCCGCCTTACGTTCCATTCCATTCATAAACTTACGTTCCGTATCCTTTCACAATCCCACATATATAGGTACGTGTATGTACCAAATAATGCTCAGTGTTTTGTTTATTCAAAGCAATGCAGTTGTTCATCTCCATCAGTTTAAAAAACATCCAAAATTACCGAAGTAGTGCCGGGGGCTGGCAATATCGAGAATCGAACATTTCACGGTCCGTAAGTTCAGCCGTATCGATACGGATATAATAACCAGTGGAATGGTAACTATAAAGAGAGATTGTATTTTTTACTAACGTCGTAAGAAGTCGGAATGTCCGACCGGCCCTTTGATCGTCATGATAAAACTGCTCGCGATCTTTTTCTTTCTTTTTCATAAAATTTTCTTCGTACACCTTTATTGATATTTTGTTACTTTGAACGTTATGAAACATCAAATAAATGTATTTGCTGCGTACACATCTAACCGGCGATGTATGGATTTTATCGTGAAAGGTCATTCGCAGCTCGTAACTTACTTTCCCCACTTGTCTGACAAAAACAATAATCCTGTACACTTTTTGAAGAAACTGTTTATCGCGGAAAGCACCCGCTCCATAAATAGTGTTCTTTGTGTCTAAATAAAACAGAGGAAACAGATAAAAAGCTGATCGTTGGGGTGGACACTGCCGTGGACACAGGGACACGGTGACTAATGGCCAGGGAACGTTTAACAGCCAGATTTCATTCCCACACAAAAACATTAAAATTAAAAAGGTCTAAATGTTTTGTCTTTTGTGCAATATACATATTTTAGACAGTTTAGCATGACAAGATTTATTTATTTATTCAAAGAAAACATACAGCTTCTTATTTTACTTATAGATAAAGTTATAATATAAATATTACACTAGCCAAAACAGTTTTCAACTCTAAAAAATACATAGCAATGAAAGACTACAAAATACGGGTGACAATAAGCATTTTCATTTTATGAATTTAAATTTAGACAAGGTGAGAAACAAATTTATTTGGAATGCTAAGAAACATTACCAAAATAATAAAAAAAAAAACAAAAAGAAATAAGATAAATTATATTATATATACCTAATAAATGTTTAAAACAAAAAGAAGTATTAACACAGTAAAATTGGCCAAAAGAGATTTATCATCACACCTGTGATTTGCATTTCACTTGTTTAACGCGTGATACAAAACTATTTATTTTACAGAAAAATATATCTATGTGATGATAACGATCGTTATGTGTTATGCAAGCTCTAATGAAAAATCTATTTTTCGAATATCGAGTATAAGTAAGATAATAGATTTTATTTCGTTAAATTTTACTCTTCCTACTAATTTGTATTTAGACAAGACAGTTTATGTAGGTTACTGACACAGCTGACACAGTTTAATCAACTTAAACTAACGTACTAATCTCAAAATCAGTGTTGGAACGAATCATAAACTATGCCTTATCGAATGTCAGCGAGGCGTCATTCACGAACCCTTAGTGTCGGATCACCGCATACAAACATACGTTCATCGACATCTCATCTTATCAGAGCAACATTATTTCATACACATCTATCGGAAAGCCGTTTCAACTGTCTCATTTTATTCTAGGCAATTTATTTTCAATAAAGCACTATAAAAAGACTTATCTAAATCGTTTGCCGCCACTGGGTGGGGTGCAGCTGTCATAAATGTCGATTCATATTTACGTTGTATTGCACCGGTGGGAAAAGTCGCGATTATGTTCGTAATATCACGAATAATGTTGTCAGAATAAGACACTACTTATATCATTATTCAGAAACTTAGATCAAAAATGTAAAATAAAAAGAAAACTGTCAATTATCAAAGGAATAAGTGAACAAAAAGCTGTTTTTTTAAATAATTACCTATGTGAGATTTTTGTTTATATTTTTATACGTAACGACATAACGACGACGTATCTTCCGTAGTGCGTGCGTATATTTGATTATTTCAACGCAGAATTTCGAGACGATTTTTCTCAAGATTTTAATTCAAAAAATTACACAAAGAAAGTGACTCCACGCATGAAACTCATTTTGTTATTACTCTAAAATTTCCAAACCAAATAATAACGCCCACAAACTTGTAACGAAATAGGATTTACCATACAAAATTACAGTATAACGCAGATTCCAATTTGAATTTGTAGCAACCACCTACTCGCGCAACACACTCATTTTCATGTTATTCGGGCAACAAACCCTAGGGGACCGTATCAGCCATTTATGAGTTAAAAAGTATTAAAGAAAAGAAAATTCGATAGATACAAAAGATATGTACATACGTACCTACTATAATAAGCAAAGAAAGAAGCCGCGTGCAAGGAAACGGCTCGCGGCGAATAAAGCCCGCGGAAAGCGGTATTGTTCCGCGACTTTTAAAACGAACAAAATGAACGAGGGGAAGGAAATCGGATGAAAATATGAAAAGAATACACGTTATACGCAAAAGTGAAACGGAACGTTGAAGATCGGTGGGTCTCAGTCGAGTCGCGACCGTCCGCAAATATAATTTACATAGTCAAGTAGCCGAACTTTTGTCTGCAACGGATGTTCGCAACCATATTCGCCGGTTGCTTTGCAACCACACGGACGTACTGTATTGGCCCCGGTTTTTATTGCATTTTTTCCCCTTTGAACGGATTCTTTCAATATTTTCGTGGTTCGTTTTTATTCATATGCTCGACCATCGAATTGTTTCGCTTCATGTAGCACTCTTTGTTGTGTACTATTAGCTATTTTTTTCTGTGCACTTTCACACACTGAATAAGTCAACCATTCTTATCAATCCCTGAACTCTCACTTTAAAGATTGTAACAATTAATTTCAAAAGAACAATGCATAGATTAACTACATCGAGCTATACAATTTTGAATTAGAACCATCATCAGTCTGATACAAAGATGGGCACAAAAGATTGAAGACTTTTTGTTAAGCCAGCTTCGAATGAAATAATCAATTGAGAATTATTACGATTCATCGTCTGCTGTAAAATAAGGAAGCAATAGGTTCGGATTATGAGAACAAAGAGTGCCGGCGATCTATAGACAAATATTTAGTTGTAGAAACAATATGAAAGGTCGGGCGTCGATCACAAGCTCCATGCACTGCGTGGGAAGGCATTTGACTGACGTCTCAGTTTCGGCTCCGATTCTGTACATTTTAACAATTTCATTTATAATATTATAATTCTAATCAACAAAAACATTTACGCGTTGATAAACATTACAGTGAGATGAAAAGATCCGAAAATAAGCTTCAGCCGAGTGCAAAACTGTTTTACAGAGGCGTTACGTAGAATCGATGTACGAACTCGATGGTCCGACGAATTTTCCACTGAACGGTCATTTGGATCCACACCTTTGTATTGCCGAGAAATTAGGTGAAAAAGGACCTTTCTATCCTAATTTTGTTAACAAAGTAATTATGTACGGTCACGTATAAATAATATTTGACTTTAGGGTTCCGTTTGTGTTGGTTTATTTGTTTGCGTACTAAGAGAATGAGTAACCGATGAGGATCTGCAATAAAAAGCAGAGCGTTTGTATACCGCCCGGGCGTCGCGTCGCTCGTCATTACGATGCCGGCGCGGGTATTGTGTCGAAGGTCGCAAGATGACAAATGATGCGTAGGAGTCGATCGCTAGTGAACTTCGTCTGTTTCATTAACAACAACATTAATTTTAGCAAATCCTTAATGAGAAAACTTATTTCTTTTATTCGATTTTTGTAATCACATGATTGATTTCCTGTTTATTTAAGATTTTTATTTAGAAAATAACAATCATAGGTTGCGGGTTTACGACTAAATAAATAATAATGTAAATTGAAAAAAGACCCAGTATATAATATTCAAGTAATAAAATTTGTTAACTTAGTTATTAGGTAACTGCTTCTTGTTGAAATGGAATTCCATTGAATCTAACAATAAAAAATAAACAGAACAGAATATATCTTAAATTGATGTTTTATATTCAAACAATTTAGATAAGCCAATGAGATAATGCAACAAGAATTTTAATAACGATCCATATTTGAAGTTATTTCTTATGATTGGTCGTAAAAGAAATTAAAATATAAGGTCGCGCAATCGCGCATACTTGATTCCCGCTCCCGCCCATAACTTCATCGAGTGTACCTACCTGTACATACCTACCTTTATATAGCAGCCTATAGCGTCCATCGACACGTGAGACATCATTCGTCAATCAAACTTTAGAGAGAAAAAGACGGACTTAACCACAACTTCAACAAGCAAGACAGAGAAATTTGTTCGGTGCAGGATCAACCGATTATTGATGAGTAAAATGCCAAATCAAAATGGTTGAATCCTTCGTAATCGTATCGTATTTTGTCATAAGAGCAAGAGAGACAGGTGCACTTTGATTTTCAGGTTTGATCGCATGACGTAGGTCGATCAGATGGAGAGTGGAGTAGCCATGGCTGGCGTACGGCGCGGCGGGCGCGGATTCTTGCGCATAACCATTTATTTAGCCGGGAATTTCGTTTTGCTCTGCGTGCGGCATTCGATGTAATTGTTGTTTCGATACGGTTCCACTTGGTACAATTTGCCGCCTTTTATAAATATTAATGTTGATAAAATCATGTTAGACGTTTAAAGTCTACCATGCCATATATGAATGTTATTAACAGAACGACACTTTCACTTCATATTTCTAGAATAGATCGAGTCATTTTTGACATTGTACTCTTCTCCATGTCCATCTGCCTAACTATACTTATCAAGCATTTATTATATGAATAAATCATCCTCATAACAGACATTGCTCTTGCCTGTAATATAAGACAACATTTTGTAAATGTATCAGGTTAAAAAGGGTCAACATAGTTCTAATTTCGTTTATCTTTGTCTAACAGTTATGTACCAAAAGCGCCTAAAAAAGGAGAGAAAACACAGACAGATGATTCAAGATCAGCTCGAAATGGAACTAAAGAGACGGCAGAAAATAGAAGAAGCACTCAAACAGTCCGGAGCACCGGCTGAGATTCTCAGAATTGTAACTGGTAAGTGTCGGGCGGAAACTTATAATGAAATCAGGGAATATAGATATTTGTTACCTGCACAAGTATGGAGACCAAAGTTCCAAAATCCAAGTAAGTTGTACATCAAGATCGTTAATGGCATCGCTTATCATAGTTCAACAAGTTTCCACATACAAGTGCTACTGACATGTTAACTTACCTTCTGTCAAACTATCTGTATGAGAAATATCCAATACCTATATCCTATGTTACTAATACCTATGTCTTATGGTACGCACATATGAAGTTCAACTTTATAGTGACCATTGTAGGATTGATATTTGATTGCTCACGCGGGTGATTTATGACATTATCAGCCGAGCCGAGTGTATAGAGTGCGTGACGTAAGAAGGGGGTGCGATGGTGAAGGCTTGTACTAATCTCCGTGTCAGGAAATCGTTTCGCAGACCATTTGAAACGAGGGTTGCTGAGCTAACACGCATTCGAGTTGAATTTCCTTGCATAATAGCTGTTTGCTACACTTACTGAGTTATTGGCTGTCCATGTGACTGGTTGATTGAGAAATAAGTTCAATTAAATGGTATAATGACGGAAAATTTCTACCTTAGGCAATACATTTGAACATAAAACTTTTCCCACTGATAGGTACCTACTAATAGCTCCGCGGCGCGCGACTGTGCGAATACAAAAGTCTTAGACTACGTCCACACAGGCGGCTTGCTTAGCGCCTAGAGCCTAGCGAGTCAACTACCTAAATAAAACGAACGCTATAGAATGTTCGCGACTGGCCGCATTGAGCGCGCACGTCAAGCGACTAGCTAGGCGCCTATCGCTCAGTGCGGCCTGTGGCGAACAAGAAATGGAGGCATGTTTTTTTCTCATTTGAGTGTTGTAATTCACAGAGAATTTATCATCACCAGCGCAAGAGTCTCGGTCGGAGCGCGAGAACGGATCGGAGAGCAAGCCTCCGAGCGCGGAGCCCCCAGCCTCGTCGCCACCCTTCCAGCGAGAGCCGCCGCGGACGCCGGAGAAGCCGCAGTGGAACTACCCGCCGCCTCCCGTCGATATCATGAGTGGAGGAGCCGCCTTTTGGCAGAACTATTCCGGTGAGAACTTTGAAGATGTTAAAACATTTGTACTATAAAAGTGTTTTAGATATCTGTAGTGTGACCATTGTGATCTAACACATGATTAAAAAAGAAAGACCCCCCGTGAGTTGTGGTTTCTTCTCATCGGAGGGGTATTGCGAAACCACACTAAAGTCATCATTTTAAGTTAATTTTATCATGTATTTATTTACTGTCCTGAAAGGAATAAAGTATTTGTACTATTGCAGATTCAGTTGTGGTGTGTGAAAAATGTTGAAAAGCATTTCTCAAAAAATATACAATTTATTGATCAAAATAAATAACATCACATTTAAATAGATATCGTTAACTGGTACATTGGAAACTTTAATAATTCTAAGCGTCCATTTAAATTTGTGTTCAGCCTTTAACACAAACGAAAAGTATTCATAAATATGCATTATTGAATTCTTTGAACCAAACTGATACATTCGACAATGTATGTTTTTCATCAAATGTAAAAAGGGTCCGCGCGGGAGATGGAAAAATTTCGTCAAAATGAAATTTATAGCTACTCATCATATTGCATGCCTTGCGTATCGAGAATTTCAAGTATTTAAAAAGCACAATGTTTGTATGGTTACCGGTTTGTATTGTGATTTTAGGGAGAGCTTAGAGTGAGATTCTTTTGTATCTTGTAATAAAATAAATGGATATTTATTCATAGTCAAAATTTCGTGACTTTAAGAAAGTCTTGTTCTAAAACTTATTAGTATTTATAAACAACGCCAATAAATCCTACTAATATTATAAAGCTGAAAGTTTGTGTTACTCAATCACGTAAACCCCGCTGAACCGATTGCGGTGAAACTTGGAATATAAGTAGCTGGATACCGGGAATACTAAATAGGCTACTTTTTATCCCGATTATCCCGCGGGAACGGGACTTATGCAGGTGAAACCGCGGGGCGCAGCTAGTAATGAATAAAAATAAGTACATTGTTTTAAATACAATACCCTATACCCAATATACATTAGGCAGAATTATAAAAACAAATTCAAATTATTATTAATTTCTGAATGAACCAATCCAGCAGCTATATTATCCATAATCCATATTCAAAATAGTTTGAATTAGGTTTTCAATATCTAGACCCCAATACGCTTTTTAATTCCGTAGATTTAAAAATATTCTCACGAACAATACATTCTTGGCACCTGTTAGGTTCGATTTTTTTGTAACCACAACACTTTCAAAACCTCGAACAAGAAAATAATACACTACAAGACATAACTCCCACCACACAACTGGAGTTTAAAAAATGCAAAGCAAACAGTAAGTTTCAGGAAAAAGTGAGCATGTACCTACTGTATCGGTGAATCAAAACCGTAGTTTTTTCATTCATTCTCTCTTCGTGGAAAGCCCAGAAATTTCATTAAAAATGCACTGGCTTCTGTTGATATGTGCCTACTGACTACCCTTTGTGTGAACTTCATTGCTTTCACTTAAACTGAAATAAAAAGATGAAGCATATCAGCTATCGTGTTAATGTAAGAAATAAAAAGAAGAACATGTCTCCTTCCATCTCTTCTTGTTTCTCACTAGGTGTGTCCGGTAATTTCACTCGCGTATGTCACAATTCCATGGAAATTTCCAAAAATCATTTGGTGCTAGAGAGCTGTTTTATACTAGACTTACAAACTGATTGATTGTGTATTTCTTTCTTGTATATTACTATGAGTACAAAATATCGTGCGAGTTTAAAAAGTTTATGTATTTCTGTTGCTAACAAGTCTTGATTGAAATAAAAGAATTTTTTGTTTTTAATTTTTGCGATTACTTGGGACGCACTATAAGATTTGCACTTCTAGATAATCGGAACTATTTGAATTTAGAATGTTATTTTTTTTTAAACGTTGCAACCTTCTTAGTAATAAAAAAAATGGCGGAAAATCATTTGTCAATTGTTTTTTATCACACATTAAAGTTCTAAGTACGCAACGAAAAGAAAATAGATAATAATACGCGATTAAGACCCGGTAAAATGTAAATATGTTAACAAATCATGTGAAAAAAAAACACTTTATTTATCCGGTTAACCTTGAAAAAGCCAACTGTAAAGTTGGCGAAAGCTGGGGTCAAATAATGAATAAAAACGCGATAAAACCGGATAAATAAAGTGTTTTATTATGCAAAATCGCGAAAACCATAGAAGAAATTAAATCATGTGAATTTAAAACGTTATTAGTGGTTTAGTTAAAGTTTTGTATGAAAAATCTTTTATTTTGAACTGACACAGCATAACATGCAAAAGTACCTACGCTTCATACAAAAGTAGCTCAAGTCGAACACGGCCCGGTGCCGGCCAGCAGCCGGGGACCGTGCCGTGACATAAGTATTATGTCAATTTCATACAAAAAAATCTGTCGATTAGCAATTTCGTTATTCGATAAGAATGTTGTCTAGGGCTGCTGTTCTAGTATTAATCATCCATAAGTCATACATTATAGCTACTTATATGCCAAAGAGCCCGATTTGCCTATTCATTTGACCAGTGTTTCGTCAGTGCAGAGTAGACAAACCATTTAATAAGTACTTGCCTAAATATTACTTTGTTTAGCCATATTAAATTCCTATAGCAGAAACTTCAACAATAATGAAACATTGATTTGAATTTAATAATTTCCTGTGCTTTACCGACGAGAGCTATTTGCGAACGAGTGCTTTTCAAGTAGAAATTGCAACTAATTTAAGTGTTACTCCACCCCAAAGTCAGCGCACGCGAGCACGCAACTCGGGTTTAAAGAAATGGACAAACATTTCGATTAATTTATTTATCTTACTAATTTTACACACACCTATTTGCTATTATTTGTGTTTTGATGAGCGTTAATCTATTTATCTATCCTATAAAATATTTCATAAATGTAAACGTTTATGAGTACGTTTGTTGCTCCTTCACGCAGAAATCGCTGAACCGTTTGCAAAAAAACTTTTTAAGAACATAGCTACCTTATCTCTTGTCTTATCTCTACCTGAAATACTTTTACTTTTTATTCTCATATTTCTACGAGTTCGGGAACCACAAGCGTGAAACCGCGGGGCACTACTAGTACCTTAATAAAAACAAAAACCCTGTCCTGTCATAGATATATTTTCATTATTATTATATAGCCTTTATTCAGACAAACATTTATGAATTCATCAATATATTACAGTTTTTTTAATACATAGAACACGTCTGTATGTCACTGATTGACAAAGTGCATAGATTTACTCAACTTTAAATGTAAAAAATATTAAAAAAGTATAAGTACTGACATGTAATAGGAATATTTAAAATAATCCGAGATTTTGCTATAAAATAGATTTTGCTATAACGAACTGTTAGTATAATTTCAAACAAATATGTATAATGATCATTATAAAAATTTATAAATAAAACAGATTTACATAACTAAAAAACAAAATACAAGAGGGTTGTAAATATAAAAAGGTTGGTAAACGAAAAACAAAAATTAAAACTCGGAGCCTTTCATCAACTTTCCTCAGTGCCTTCGGTAAAAGAAAAAAACATATTTTATTATTCGTAAATTAGAAAACTTTTTCTACGTGCTTTTTAAGATAAATGAGACGAGTCAAACATAAAAAGACCATTGAAATGTTATTTTGCCTAGGTAAAATTTACTCTTAAAATATTTCTGAAATAAAGTAAAGAGATCATCTCGAGATCGTGTTCAAATCCTGGTGTAGAATCGTAGATTTAAATATCTACTGCCAAAAACATTTTTTTAATAAAATTAAACGATCAACCATACTAGATTCCTTGTTACCTTTGCTCGTAACAGGGATAAGCCAACCGATGTAACACAAGTAATATAAAGTTGAAAAATTAATAAAGAGGAAACTTCTTCATACTTTTTAGGTGAGCTTGTAAAATGAATGGAAATAAAATTGTACAGCACAGGTGCGCCCGAAACCTTTGACGATATTAACTTTTTTTTGTTTATGCTTTAAACGTAGCCGCATTGAATTGTTTTCATAAACCTACGAGTACCTACTCTTGAAATTGTTTTTAAATCCATTTTTTAATAAATTCCTGTATACTTGGCTAGTTTAAAATTATAGATCAGTGGTAGTATTGCTGGCAGTTGTTTATTTCAACAACGGAATTGAATTTTGTAAAAAATACATTGTTACGGTCCAATAGTTCGTAGTTACGAGTAACTGTTTAGGGTTATGGTGCTTTCATTAGTCAGTTTTGTATTTGACTTCCCAATTATTATTGTGCTCATTTTCTTATACCGCTGTAATTCTTTTAGAGCCGCTCTGTTAAAAACAAAAATCTCGAATTACAAAAGAATTATCAAACTTTTAATAACTTCGTCTGTTCCCATAATTAATTTCGATACTTACGAACAATGGTGTTGATTGCTGAAAAAATAAAAATAATGAGAAGATGATACTTACCACTTTCTGTAATCGTAGTATTTTGGAAAAAATATTAATTAACATTTTACTTGGAGAAAATAAAAGATCGGTCGAAGTGTTTGTTGGTGTCTCACAATGACTTTCACTAAATCTTTTCACGTCTCATTTACAGAATCTTTTTTTGTCATCTTGTAGTCAATAGATCGATTTGAAATCGAATTGGTTTGGTATGACGTTTTTTGTGATCTTCGTTGTAAAAGTGATTTCTATTGTCATTCGAAGTCACACAGTTAACTTGCCTATGTGACGAAATCGGCCCAAAATAAAGTCGATTTTAATACAAAATTCAGAAAAAAAAGATTAAAGAATAACTTCTTATCAAGTTAATCGCTCAACCATTACAGTTGTTTCAAAGAACAAATAGATTATGGCTCTCAAAGGAACCGGGAATTCTGTTTTAGAAGCGGCAAATGCAAAAATATTACGTATTCAAACAGACCTAATGGGACATTTAGGGGTGGCAGCGAAGTGAAACGGCAAAGGCCGAAGCTTTTAAGTGTATAATATTTAATTGTGACGCCCTAGGCGTATAATCTCGCCCGGGATAATAGGTTTCTGTTTCGAAGCAACCCTCGATGGTGACACTTGCCTCGCGCCCCGGAGCCATCTACACTCGAACAAATCAAATTACAATCCTGTTTTTATAACTGATGAACAACAAATCACAAACAGCGAACATTTAAATGTAGCCGCCTCGATCACTAACGGTTGTTCTTTAGTCATAAATTCGTAAACTGAAAGCATAAATTGTAAACGAATCGGGATGAGAAATTGAATTCCCCGTTGAGAGAATGTTCCATCAAAGTAAGCAAAAAACGCGATTCCGTTTATATCTTTTATATCTCGTAAATTGCAGGAGGCGGCAAGCGTTGCATGAAATTGAATAAGCATATTTCGTAAAACGTCGACGTTTTGGGAGACAATTGCCTTACCTCACCTACTCCTGCGTCTTCACGAACTTTGTCAATTTACCTAAAATCTTATTAGAGTACGCTCGCGAAGTGTTTAATTTTTTATGCATTAATTCTTAGCATATTATTTTCAGTCTGTTGTACTCGTATATTCGCGAGCATTACTTTTGTGTTAAAGTTTAATTCATATTGGGCGCTTTTTACACGAACTGTTAGAGTGGGGACCCTTTTAGAAGAAATTAAATTAAGCGCTGAATATAGCGAGTGATACGTTTTTACCAGGCAATATCGAATATTAAATTACCATGTACGTATGGATGTGAAGTCCGTTTGATGTGACTCCGCTTTCCCCGATACGTTAATGACATTTTCCGGGGTAACACACTTGTACTTGCGTTTAATGGTTTTGATAATTACTTTTGTGATTTTAGTTTATACATTCGCAGTCAAATTACTTTGTAATATATTTTTATGAGACAAGTACCTACTTTGTTCTCGTAGTTATCAAGGTTTAAAGCACAACATGAACATTTTCATACAATTGTTGCTAATTTATTTAAAAAAAAAAACATTCATATTTATAACTTCGGTGGGATTCGACGACTACTACTGCTATTGCGTTCCGGCGCAATAGCCGAAACTAATTTTTTAGTAGTAAAATAAGTAGCACTTGATTTACCCAAATTGATTCAGATAATAACGTCCGTATTTTGTTGTCAACAGAGTCCTTAGCCCAGGAGTTGGAAATGGAGCGCAAGTCCCGGCAGCAGGCGATGGAGCGCGACGTGAAGAGCCCTCTCTCGGACCGCGCCGCGTACTACAAGAACTCCGTTCTGTTCAGCTCGGCTACTTAGCTAACGAACCCCGGGGCCCAGGACTACCCCGACTCTCAGGAATACGACAAGGAACCAGACGAGACGAGGAAACCCATCATCAGCGTCAAACCCGAATTCCGGGAAAAGTAAATTCCAAAGACCGACGTAGAATCTCCCACGTTTATCTACGCGGGTAAGACGTGTTTGTTTCAACTGTTCTTACGATTTATTATATTATATTTCGATGTAAAAGATCTCAATTGTATCGTACTTTGTGAGATTATTGTAAATATTGTTGAAAACGAAGCGAGGGCGTGGATTCTGTCGATCGAACGGAATCCGTGTGGATTCTTCTTCCATAGTAAATTTGTAAATAACCCTATATTATTATTATTGCTAGATTTAAGTCAATACGGTTTTATCGACGATTCGAGTTATTTATTCGTCAATATTATAATCTTTTTAAGAGTACCTTTACTTTATCGTAATTGCCATATTTATATTTAAGTACAATAAACGGATTCCCTTTGTTAACTGTGTTGCTCTGAACATTAGTTATAATTTTTTGATTGGAAAGTCTATTTTATACCGATAAACATATCACAAGCGTGAACATTTAAAACGGTTCCCACGATCGATTAAAGACAATGTTTGGAATTGATCTAAGACTGTTTTTTGGAGATTTTTAACATTTTCAACCGTAGCTTGAACTCAATAATTTCTTGGATAATATTGCGGTTTAGTTTTTTTTACAATAGATTCAGCATATCGTCAGTAAAACTGCAATTAGTAAGTAAACATTTCATCATTAAACTACAATGTAAATTAACGTTCAATAGTATTAAATGATTTAACTGTCTTGTAATTTATTCAACTATAGTGCAATGATTAGATAATAACAGTACTAGTTTTTATTATTAAAGCATAAGTTGTACGATAGTTGTTGTAAGACAGTACCTAGTTATAAACGTGACATTTTTACAATTCAACGTTATTGACTGAAAACAGAAGAAACAGCTGCGTACAATGAAACAAATAAAACACTTAAACAAAGTGTTTTCTTTGAATTTTTCTTAGTCGCTGTATAAATAGTTATGGCTATCTCATATCTGATTCGCGGATTCGATGTATATGAGTAGTGTTTTAACGATAAGTTCAGTAGTATTACAATTATATATAAAACTAAACAATAGCATTATTTATATGCTTAGTTTACTAGACACTCAATGTCTTACATAGTTTAAAGTAAATTTTAGATGATTGTATCCAGTGTGGCATTGACGCTTGACTATAAAACTAATAAAACATTAGGAATAATTGAACAAGTCCAGTGGAAGATATAGAGTTGTTATAAATTTATTGGCACTTTTATAAGCGACCTTACTTTATGATAAATAAACTAAATTTTAAAGTCGTAGAACAGAAAAAATGCCTTCGCGCAGTGTCATTTGAATTTACAATAAAATTTATAATTTTATTATTATAAAATTTCTTATTACTATAAAATTTCAGTATTCAGTATTGTACTTTTTAAACCTTAACGTTACCTATTATTATTTTCCATTTTAATTCTCACTACAGTACCGCCACAAGGCAGGGAGAATTACTAGTTTCTGTCATAAATATATTAAATTAATGCAGTAGCATATATATAGACAGGAATTAAATGCTAATGTACGAAATTCTTCCTGATCCGCGGCGGAGTTATTATCAACGAAAATAAAATTGAACTCCACTTTTAAAAGATTATTAACAGATGCATATCTAAACTATGTACCGTTTGTCTTTTACTGTGACATAAAGTTTTACAATTGATAGACAGAAATAAGCATTTCATTATACATCTTGCATTAGACTATTTAAAAATATAATCAGACCAAATTTAAAAATAATTTAGGACAATCGAACATTGGACACTATTTTCATGTGCAGAAGATTTGCTATTATGTTGCTGACAGTCTTGACAGTTCTAGATATATTGACTGTCCTATTCACGTTAAGATATTAAACACAGATTAAACATGTTTAGGAATCGTCATACAAGTCGACCTTAGTCATTTGTTAATCATTGTTTATAAGTAAGGGGGCTATATTTTAATTTAAATAGTGATTGAAAATAAATTATTGTTTGAAAGTACCTGTAGTCAAGTGCCGATAGTGGTATGCACTCGATACAATCCATTTTGATTATTATCTGTAAAGGATAATGCGCGACGACGTAAGAAATAAAATTAGTTGTTACAATAAATGTTTAGCTGGTTGTGTGAATGTGCTGGGAGTGATTGTGGATCTTATTTATTTCACATTATTACAAAATTGACAATACCGTTTATATAGAACTTTAGTACAGTTAGTGACAAAATAAATATAGGCAAGGATAGAAAAGTTTTCTATCTAATCAATAAGTGACGAATATGGACTTCTCGTTGGCTAATAAAGTCGCTACATTATTTTATATGGGTTTATAAATCTACGTTTATATTTTGTAACTACACCGCCCTTTACGTAACTCGACGAATTAAGTTATTTTGACTTTACTGAAAATCTGTTCACAGTTTTATCAAAAATAACAAGTACTCACAAAAACAAAATTTAAAAATAATTGTCTCAACCGATTTGAGATCTTTCTTATTGTTCAAGTCGGTTCAAAATAGTGAGGTCTTTTTTTCGTGGGAAAATCTGATTAAGACCATCAGGCCGCTCTCGGAGGAGAGCGGCCCGGTGATTGGAGGCCCCCCCTGGTCTAGATGGTGTTTGCCAGGGGTATATCCACTTAAAACCCACGGTGTCCCTCACGCCGCAAGTGTCGGGGTCAACGGGACCTAGAAATAGTGAGGTCTGAGTTGTAACGCGCTTACGTACTTAGAGTATGTAACACAGGATACAATAGTGACTGGAAGCTGTATTTTTTCAAGTGATTTAGTTTGCCATTTATATTGTCACTAATTGTACTTATATTTAATTATTTTACTCATTTCCTTTACCTACCGTCGCTTAAAAGTTAATTAATTTATTTAGATGTCGACGCTTATACTAGTACGTTATGACTTGTAATTTGTAACAGAATGTTCTGAAAGCATGCGTATTTATTTCTATTATAATTATTATTCATTAATTTACTTTAAAATTGTGTGTGTGCCTTGTATCGTAGATGAAAATATCAAGATTAAAATCGAAAATATCATTTTGTGTTTCTATTTTATTCGATCCTTAAATAAGAGAATCACGTCTGACAATCGTAGTATACCTGCCTGGTAAATATACCATGTCCGTTACATTGTGACAGAAGAAGTATCAACGGTTACATACAAAATGTACAACTTACCTATATGTAGTCTATTAAAAATTTATAGGTAATTAATCTTACTAAGATTATAAAGCTGAAAGTTTATGAGTATGTGTGTTTGTTACTCAATCACGCAAAAACTACTAAACCGATTGCGATGAACTTGGAATATATGTAGGGTAGCTGGGGACCTGGATTAACTATGTGTTACTACTTTTTATACCGATATTCCCGCGGGAACGGGTCTTACGCTGGTGAAACCGCGGGGCGCAGCTAGTTATCTATAAAATAGTGTGCTCGGAGGCCGTATTCCCATAATGAAGGTAACGAAAATTTCATTTCAACATTATTTCATAATCATCGCAGTCAATTTTTAATCTTAAATTTAACGGCTGTCAAATAAAATTTGACATCGAAATATTTTTAGCAAGGAAATATATTTCCCAAAAAATCCCCATGACAGGATTCGAACCTGCGTCCTTTCGCTAACCAGGCGACTGCTCTAACCACTGAGCTACACAGGAATCACGTGACACGGTATAATTTTTCGGCCATATCTTTCCTCGCTAATTGTTTTACCAACTAAGGCTTGGTTTCTGCGCCATCCACCGGTCAAGCTTTGCAGCTTTATTGACTGGTTCAGGTGGTTTAACTTTACAGTAAAAAAACCCAACATGAGATGCGCTTTCTCTCCAATTTAATATTTCTTTTTTGTTTTTATTGCTCAAGGCATTTTAAACATCGAAAGTCACAGCCTAAACCGCTAAATTCTATTGTTAAATAATGGAGGTATCCAATAAATATCCTGGCTTTTTCGAAAGTCCTGCGGGATCAAGACTTACAAAAGCGAAATCGTGGGACCCAGCTAGTATTATTTAAAAATCATGGAACAAGAGTAGGTTAGCCTAAGGGTTCGTCTCCACGAGCGTTAGAATAGCGGGGATATTATCTTATTTCTATACAACGCACCGCGTTAACATCGCATCGCATGGTTGTGGGGATACGTTCATAGAGATCTTTTAGAAATAAGTGGCTGGACGATAATATCGCCGCGATTCTAATGCTCGTGTAGACGATCTCTAAGGGTTCGGGCACAGTGTGAGCGGGCCGGGCGGTAAGCGGGTAAGAAAACGCTCCTGAAAACCCGCTTGGACTGACTGACTGTCCCCTCGCGACCAAGATCATTGTAACATGATCGAAACGTCGAGGTAAGAGAATTTAAAAATAATAATACGCGAATAAGACCCGGGAAGAAGCTTTTTGTGTTGACGATGCACCAGCATTGCGGATTTCACACCGCTCGCATCATGACCGAACCCTATAAGAAAAGAGATATAGAGGTGCGCATTTACTGATCATATAAGTAGCCAATTTCCGACTAACTTTTGAATATCCCATTTTTTTCTTTTTTTGGGGCTTAGGGCTAGCTTGCGTTTCTTCTGTGTTTTTTTTTTGTCTGTCAAACGTCACACTTGGATTTCGAATTTTTTTTGAGTGAGAAACTGTAGAGAGAACCGAAATTTTGTTACAAACATCTACACTAATATAAAGCTGAAAAGTTTGTTTGATTGTTTGTTGGAACGCGCTAATCTTTTTGTGTTTGATATTCATTTATCGAGGAAGGTTTTAGGAAGGTTTTTTTAAGGTTTTTTAACATCACACTACAACTAATAAGAGCGGAGCATCCGTAAAAATCTACTGAATCGATTGCGAATAAACTTGGAATATAGGTAGCTGAATACCGGGAATGACACATATGCTACTTTTTAACTCGATATTCCCGCGGAAACGGGCCAAACGCGGGTGAAACCGCGGGCATAGCTAGTAATAAAATGAAGCCGATAGTCCACCGCCATTATTATATACTCAGGTTTAGCTTCAGCAGTCAGTGTGTCAAAATGCGGGCCAACTGCAAACTACGCTAGTTATAGGTTCTCACTTGTATGAAGGACTAGCAAACTAAGCTAAACTAACATAGTTTAGTCGGTGGTAAATAAAAAAATACATAAATATTGCACGACATTGCACACAGCGCAATCTAGCCCCAAACTAAGCGCTAGGCTTGTACTATGGGTACTAGACAACGGATATACTTACTACATATTATAGTTTTGTGGTGGTGGACGATTATTAAAGCTTACAAAGTTAAAATTACGTTTTAGCAATATCCGACGAGGTCACTTCAGACTTGTCTACCTATAAAATACTAAGGCACCCCATTTTTAAGCGAACACAATTAAAAATTCTTAAACCAATAAAACTAAGGGATCATAAAGCAGAAAAGTCATAAGAACTCCCCGATTTTATTGAGGCTTGGTAGCTCGCTCGATCGCCGTTTTAAATCCTGTGAAATCGGAAAACTTCATATTTATTGCTAATAGATTTTCGGCCGATGAGCACCGGGTTATTTGGGATGCAATTTTATTTTGTCCATATGAATGATTTTTATATTTGGCCCGGGGGAAGGCGGGCAATGATGCGCGCCAGCCCTTACTGATTTCGGACATCGCAATCGGTGACCCCTTACAAATGCTTGGCGGAAATCTTAAATATGTTACCACGGATGAGTACAGTTCAAAATGACAAAATTAAGGTTTAGCTACGTACTTAGAGGTGTGAGTTGAGGTAAAGACCTGTCTCCGAGAGGTATTTCTAACCATTTCCTGTTTATTTGTATCCCCTAACGTTATAGTGTCAGTAGTCAGGCGTAGTCGATTATTGTCACCAATTCCAGAGTCCAGAGTCCGATATAGCCAGTGACGCAACTATAAATAAGTTATTTACTAGACGATTACATGACAGGACTGTAGTAACATGTATCAACATGGTTCAATCTATACTTATATTATAGAGAGGTGACGTTGGTAACATGTGTTGTACAAGAATTTAAAGGAACTCTGAAACCTAATTTTGTCCGAACTGGACCGGACCGATTTTGATAAAATTTAATATAAAGATAAATTACATCCATAGGAGTAACATGCCACATACTTTCATGGGATCGAGATTTGCACGGGGAAACCGAGCGTTATTTGTTAAAGTATAAAAGCAAGCAAGTAATATGAAAGCAGTTAAACAAACTACCACATCGATAATATTGGTACATTTTCTTACTTTATATTACACGATTATACAAACTAACGAAATTGTCATACCTATTTAAGTACCAAAATTTCTAAACGAAAATTTTCCACGTACGAACCCTTTATAACGACGTTTGTTTACGAAAGTTATCAAATAATTGTAAAATATATAGCGTGTTTGTAACGTCAGAAACGTTTTCTAGTTAATACTCGTCGCAGAGTTAATATTACTCGCATAAATATTGTCGCACACGACAGCACCTCGCCGCTTCTAGTCTCTATTGAAGTATAGCGTTATACAGGATGGTGGGAAATATTGTCTTTAGAATTGGCTGCTCGTTGTTTTTTGTCTGTTGTAAATATTAGTGACCCGATCCAGCTAAGTACAGTAATAGATATCTATTGCACTTTTCGGTACCAAGAGATCTTTCTAAATTATAGGAAAAACTACATCAAAATCAATTAAGTGGCAAGAAGAGTTGGCGAAAAATAGATAAATAGTTAGAAATATTTTAAATGAGAAATACACCTTCAAACTGGTGGTTGGAGGTGTGAACTCGCGTCTCTTGGTCAATACCCAAGCGTCTCAACGAACTAGATCACGCGAGCTCGATTGAAAGCCATCTACAGGATAACAGTGATAATGACAATTTACACATTTCCCAATAATTGGCGTTCAATCGAGCCTTAGTCGAAAAATAGTAGACCGGAGAACATACATATTTTTAAATTTAGTTGAAACAAACTTAGTTGAAAACTACAAATAGTCTAGTACAAATAGTCTGGTACAAGCTACAAATAGTCTAGTTTGTTGAGACTCTTGGGTATTGACCAAGAGACGCGAGTTCACACCTCCAACCATCAGTTTGAAAGTGTATTTCTCATTTAAATGACTATACTAATATTGCCTGGTACTAGGCTAGCCTTATATGTGCATTTAAACGGTATGTAGCTTTTTAACCTTTCGGTGAAAATATCAGGCCATAGGGCCGAAGGGGGGGGAGGTTTACAGAAAATTGAAATTTATAGATAAATATAAATGTGTATAAAATATGATGATTCCACGCTCGGTTTATGCGAATCTTGCCGCTGTGTGTATACCCACTTATGTCAGTGATAGTACCTACCTATTTTCAAAACAGATCACTCTGTACCTGCACGTAAGACATACGTCTACGCACCTGCAGAGCACACGTAGAGAGCAATTTTCGGTGTCGTCGCTCGAAGGATTAGTTTTTCCTTACGATAATTAAATAACTTTGAGCTATGTTCCCGCGTGATGTATGGCGGTGTTTATTGTCTTCGCTTACCACGTTCGGTTCGTGGGTACGTAGTGCGTGCTTTATTATGTTTTAACTCGTGTATTTTGGGTAATGAAGAATATATAGCTATAAGTAATTAAAATCCTGGGTTTGATGAAGAAAAGAAAAGTATTCTTTGCTATGTATTTAATACTTATATCATTGTTATCTTTATTTTAAATCCACAATCCACATCATCATACTAAATACTAGTACTAAAAAATCATATTAAATACTAGTACTAAAAAATCATATTAAATACTAGTACTAAAAAATCATATTAAATACTAGTACTAAAAAATATTCAGAATAGGGACTTAAGTATATTTCTTATACATAAAACAAAAGGCGATCATAATTTTATCACTCTTCACCAACTCTTCACACAAACAAAAGTCAAGAATACTTTTGTGGAATATGAGATATGAGCTGCGTTCACGGTTTCACCCGCGTAAGTCCCGATCCTGCGGGATTATCGAGATCTCAAGTATCCTATGTTACTCTCCATCACCTTAGACGATCCCTATGCAAATTTTTATCTAAATCGGTCGAACCGTTTGACCGTGAAACAAACAAACAAACAAACGAACTTTCAGATTTATATCAGTATAGATAATAAAATAAATTGAATAAGAACATCTGTAGATAAAAACTGAGTCGCAGTCGGATATCTGTCTTCTCTGATATTACCATTAGCATTGATATATTATTACGTACGTACTAAAGAAAGGATATAAAACAAATAAGAAGGAAAACCAGCATCTAACTTAGTATAACCGTAGCTCGTATCATAAAAAGAAAATTAGGTAGGTACCTAAGTATTCTCAATGTGTGAGGACTGTACGGAATTTTCCTTTTTAAGTAGACTTTATCGATCTTCGTTCGTGTTTCGAGATAAAAATACGGGTTTCCACGTTCTACACTGATATCCGACAGCCAAAGAGACACGACTCTGAAACGTCTTTATACTATTACGCTTTAAAAAACAAACGATGATCGTTTAAAATAGTTAAATATGGCTATTATAATAATAAATAATAAATAAATCCTGTGACGAACACACAGCGTCATCTAGCCCCATAGTAAGCTGCTAAGCTTGTGTTACGATGACTAGACAACGGATATACTACTTATATTTATTTTTCTTTTGTTAATACATACATATTATACATAGAAATACAAATATTTATATTTAGGCATAAATATTTGCACCCAGCGGGAATCGAACCCGCAACCTTCTGTATTGCAGCTAAGCGTTCGCCCGACGCGCCACAGAGGTCGCTATGAAATCAATTGATGTTTCAAAGAGTCTAAGGAGTCATTCCTCTTTGGCGGTGGCAGCTTTAGCGAAACCTAAACTATAAGAAAAGCTTTTATAAGAAGCTGCTTGTAAGAATATTTACTTCTTTTTTTTTGATACAAATATAATTACAAAACTTTTATTAACTTTTCTTCAAAATAGGTAATGAAAATAGCCTTTTAAATGTAATGGAAAATATTGATTCCAATAGGATTGTGCGGAGCCAAGTTTAATCTACTATTTCACTCAGATATTAGAATATCCCGGTCGTAAGTCCAATTCGATTTGTGAACGGGAGTCGAGCTTAAAAGCGAAGTAAGTTTGTATCTGCTTTTCTTAATGAATTTGTAAGTTCGAGACTTCGGTTTCCCTTGTCGTGGCTTGTTATTGTTTATCCTATAGCTTTTCTATAGCAATCAGATTTGATAATGTGTTTAATTAACGCTTGACAAATAGTCGTCTTGAAAAATCTGTCTTATTTTAATTAATACAAATATGCAGACCCCGTTCAAAATGCGAACGCAGCTGAGTTTTGACCTTGCAATACAAAACTGCATATATACTCGTGTTTCTTCTAACGAATAGTGGAGTGGAAATGACAAAGCAAGCAGAAAGAGTTAAAATCAGCCCGCTAATAATTTATCTTCGGTGGGAACAGACAAACCGCTCGATAATTGTTGGTGTACACGCAAACATCAAATTTAAAAGAGTCCGCCCGCTTAGCTATGTCTAGAACTAATTTTATTTTAGCGGTGTCTTAACAAAGTATTTTTCACCTCACAATCTCGGATAGTTTCTATTAGTTCTATTATTAAAAATCAGTGAGCAAAAGTGAATTTTGCACGCTAGCGTGGAAATAGTTTTTGAAATTCGAACCTTTTTGTTCCATACTTCTTTATAACACCAGTCTACTGATATACTTAGTATTTGCTTTTAATAGGAGGACGGTCGTTGCTGCAAATTCTATAACAAATTCCTAATTTCAAAATTATAATTATAATAATTGAATATTTCTTTTTGTTTTTATTGCTCAAGGCATTTTAAACATAGAAATATTTTTATCAAGGAAATATATTTCCAAAAAATCCCCATGACAGGATTCGAACCTGCGTCCTTTCGCTAACCAGGCGAATGCTCTAACCACTGAGCTACACAGGAATCACGTGACATGGTATAATTTTTCGGCCATATCTTTCCTCGCTAATTGTTTTACCAACTAGGCTTGGTTTCTGCGCCATCTACCGGTCAAGCTTTGCAGCTTTATTGACTGGTTCAGGTGGTTTACTTTACAGTAAACATACCCAACATGAGACGCGCTTTCTCTCCAATTTAATATTTCTTTTTGTTTTTATTGCTCAAGGCATTTTAAACATAGAAATATTTTTATCAAGGAAATATATTTATAAAAAAAAAAATTATACCATGTCACGTGATTCCTGTGTAGCTCAGTGGTTAGAGCATTCGCCTGGTTAGCGAAAGGACGCAGGTTCGAATCCTGTCATGGGGATTTTTTGGAAATATATTTCCTTGATAAAAATATTTCTATGTTATAATAATTGGTTAAAAAAAGGTAATTTCTATCAATATCGATCTATCTACCTGTACAAAACCACCTTCAAAACTGCTTTATATTTAAATGATTTTGTCACTCCAATAAAAAGAAAAGTATTTTGAATTCAGATGAAATGCAAATTGGTACAAACAGTCCCCAAAGTTGCGAAGGGTTAAGATGTTTTCATAACTGAGTGTCGGCCGCTGTCGTGAAATCGCCTTTCGTTTCCATTTTAATTGAAATGAATAAAGATTACAAGTGTTTGAGGACTTTAGGCAGGTTCTAAGTACAATTGATTATGGCATGGACTTTGGAGAATACCCACTTTATTTTTCGCTACTCTTTTCTACTGAAAGTCTTGTACTTTCACTAGTTCTTTTGACCCTTTTGCGGGAAGAAACTACAAATATTTTTTACGGCCTGCAATAAATAAATTGATTTATTATTATTTATTTATTTACTCCCTGTATTTCCTGTGAACACGCTGAAGGAAATATAACGAGACTTGATTCATTCTCAGACCTTCATTAGTTCTTTTAAAGGAACTACTGAAACTCTGTAGTTCTGGCAGTTTCTTAAACTGCTAAGACTAAGATAGTTGTAATCTGAGAAACCGCAAGCATAGGGTTACCTCATCTCTACTCGTGGATGTCGGAAAAGGCGTAATTTTAGGAGACTAGGAAACCTAGAGTTCAGGAAACCCCGTGCGGTGACAACTAAACTTCTTGGTCCTTTGTAAGGTTGATGTCAGACAGGCAGCTGACCGTAAAAATATTTCCCAAATCCGTTTGCAGTAGGTATGGTCAATGGTGACATGACTTACCTACTTTGCCGACTCCAAGTATAGTGTTTTAGCGCAGCCCAGGCGCCCGAGAGGGATGCAACCGGGAACATCGCTCAGATGGGGAAAACGAAATAAATACCTAACCCTACAATCGTTGCAGCTGTCGACAGTCTGACACAACAAACTTAAGCACGCATAGAGTCCACAATCAGCTAGACGGTGTAGAACCTCGCAAAAGGTATAAAATAATATGATTCGAACAACTTGATCGATAAAATGGCGTCAGCTTCGAAGGCGGCACAGAGACAATAATAAATTGTAATTACAATTTAAAATGAGCGGGCGGGCGTCATCGTGGGAGTGGTCGCCAGCCCCCATTCGAACCACCTTCGTTTCATGTGTGTGCACTTTTTACTAACATACGAGCAATCAGAATAGGTGCCTGCTGACTTACTTTACGAACTAGGTATTCTAATCCTATCTTACTTCTTACTGATATTATAAACGCGAAAGTTTGTATGTATGTAAGTAAGTATGTATGTGAGTTTGTTACTCTTTCACGCAAAAACTACTAAACCGATTGCGATGAAACTTTGTAGATAGCTAGAGATCTTGATTTTTTATCCTGATATATTCCCACGGAATTGCGACTGCGAATACCGCGTGGTGAAAGCTTGTAGAAATCTCGAAAAGTTAATTTGAGTAGGTACGAATAAGTTTTTGAAATTTTCTTTATCCTGAATCCTATGACATCAAGCATAGAAGTTAGACAGATTTTAAGATATCACTGCAATTATTTTAAAATACCGACCTATATACAATGACCCCCTTACTTGTGAATTGTATGTATGTGCATTAAAATAAACTAACTGAATTTTTCACACATACAGTGAAATTGTCTAGGGGACTTAGGAAAAGTAGTAGAACAAAATTATATAATTTTGTTAAATCCATGTCTGTCTGTTTCTCTATTTGTTTCTTATACATTAAAATCTACTAATCCGATTGAAAACTGGTTTTTGGAAATCTGGACTTTACATCGAAATCCAATCAGGTAGTAGAACCAGAGTAATGAACGAAAAAGTCGGCTATGCACTATTTCTACACAGATGAAGTCGCTGGTAAGAGCTAGTAATATAATAAGATTAAAAAATATATTAAACATATACCCCCTTACTTATAAACGCTGGTTAATAGCTCCATAACTATGTATCGTTTGTCATTTACTGTGACATGAAGTTTCAAAGTGGACAGATAGAGACAAACTTCACACAACTTGGTCATCTGTTAATCATCGTTTATAAGTAAGGGGGATTGTCAAAAAAGGCATACTATGATACGTCGTTATATCTTAATGAAAAGAATTCATGGTCCTGTATTTTCATTTTGGCGAAACCTAGTTTTAATGCGTGTAAATTGTTTAATTTCAGCGGCATGTTATCTATTTAGTTACTCGAAGTACAAGGAGTAATTATGAAAACAAAAATACTAGTGCCAAACACGGAATAAGCACGTTACTAACAAATGTTCCAATTTGGTTAAAGAAAAATTCGTCGCCATTTTTTTCAGCAACCTTCACACACTGCTCAAAATTGTTTCAAACTATTTGATAGTACACTATTAAACACGTGAAACTGCCTGAAATTGTCCTTTAATGCTGACAGAAAAGCCATAAGTAAGAAAATTATTAAACAAAACAGTTATGCAGCTGTTAACCAGCGTTTAGAAGTAAGAGGGTAGGTTACCAAAATACCTACAGCAACAGTAAAACTGAAAAGTATACCACCCATATAATATTAGAATTTATAGGTACCTTAGAAAATAATAAGCATCAATTTTAGATCACAACCAAATTTTTATTTCTGAATCGATTTGATTCGTATCGATAGCTATTTAACAAAATTATACGTTTAAAACATTTACTTGCTTTATTTTCCATTCCCCAATATTCGAATAAGTTTTTTTATAAAAACAGACAATCAGGTGCGTTTTAATTTGGAAAATGGTTATTTATTCGATGGATTCCGTACAAAAATAAATGAATTATAAAACGTGAGATGATAAAACTGTGCACCTAATGCAATTTCGTTCTGCTCAATTTATATAATTTTTCGATTAGGTATTATCAAAGATTCTAAAAAGAAATTATCTTCAAAACTTTTATTAAAGTCGTATCAGCACTAAAACAAATGTAATTGTCTAAAAAAAAACCATTTTGAAAATAATGACTTGTTTTAATAGAAATAGGTTGACAAAACAGTATTAATCAAAAGAAAAATAATGAAAAACCCATTAAATAAATTCTAAGTTGTAAATAATTGCCTGATTACGCCAGGATACCTTTAGATAGGCATCGGAATGACAGTCACAGTGTCCGTAAAGATGGATGATAACTGTTTATAAGAGACTTTAACTACTTTCATTATGTAGGTACGTTTACCATAAGCTAATGTTACCATGAGGTGCGAATTGAATCGTCTATCTTGAAAGCTGGGCTGCTCTAATCTAAGAGGCATTAAGTACCTATCTAGGTACCTAATAGTATGTGTGGTTGGTTATTATTTAAATGCACACACTTTAATTTTTATTTTAATAAAAACTAATCCATAATGCCTTTAACATCCCTTGTTGTTAGTTGACTAGTTCTATTAAAGGTGCCTAGGAGTAATTATTTCAACATACGACCTAGTTTTGTCAATATTATATGAATTTGACTAGGGGTCAGGCAAATAGGATCTGTGATCGGAGGCCTTAACTAAGAAATAATTTGACTCTCTTTTGTGTCTGTCAATCAATTTAATGCAAAAATATATTGTGGCAATGCAAAGAAATACAAGTTATACAAGCAAATGAGTAAGCCTGTAACTGTAAGAAAAACCTTGCCAACGTGTCTCTGTTACTTTTAATTTGCATATTCCGTGATGTAGAAACAAAACAAGGACGTTCAGTTTAATTTTTGTTTTTAGATAAGGTACCCTAATAAAAGGATAGAGATCGTAATCTCAGTGGTCCGAGTTTGGACCTCAATAAAATGAGAATACATTTTAATGATTATTATGCCCGTTAACGATTCGCCATTAGTCCTGTTATGTATGATATTAAGAAAATAGGGATAAGCATAAACAAATTGGACAACTTTTCACTCTAAATTATAAACATTTTTTCAAACAGAATAATTAGGATAATTAGGATTACCTATGCTTTAAGATAAGAGAACATGTAGTACATTGTTATTTTATTTAAATTTGATTGAGGACTTCATTGGCCTAACTGCGCCTTCCATTTGGTTATTGTATAATGTATATGTGAGTTAAGCAAACCCTGACTTAACACAAAACAAAAACTAAAAATACTTGAATAAAACCGAAACATGGGTTGAATTTGAAATCAGCATCGTGAAAACTGAGAAAAAATACAAATTATCAAACCTACTTGTTTTTTTTGTGAAATCCTGAAGCAGGGAAATTATTTATGACAATTTTTTATAATTGAATCATTTAAAACCCTCTTATAAATTTATTAACTAGGTATTTAATTTAATTCACAGACAAAATACCTGAACAACTACCTATATCATTAAAATTTTCAACAAAACCCCGTATTTAAGTCAATAACCTAACCCTACTATGGACTTATAACAACAATAATTTGACGCCAAAAAATTTAAGATGGATTGCCATCGTAAACGTCAAAATGTTGGACCCAAAATAAAAAGCTATGCGATCAAAACGACCATATCAAAAGTGTTTGAATTAATAATTTAATCTTATTTCTGTGTGGGAACCTTTGAATTATAAGGGTTCTGTTCAATTAAATGTTTATTTTTCACAAAAATGGACAAAACATCTTTAATAACAAACACTATTTGACAATACTTAACATAGAAATATGGATTGATTGTAAAATACACAAAAGGGAGCAAGACACAGACAGGTCTTCTCTATCGGCGTATCGCTACTGTTTGAATGATGATATCAAGTCAAGTTCTTATAAAATTCGATTCAAATTGATAATCAAGTCTCATTTCAGTAAAAAAAATTGTCTATCGCTATTTCTGTCGATGATACGATGATAGCTCGTGCGTTTTTGTCTCTTCACCTAGGGCTATAAGGACTATAATTATAAACTTTCTAAATAATTATAGTTTGCTAATGTCGTCATTTCCGAAACTATGTTTTGTACCGCCGAAGAGTTAGACGGCTAGGCCGATATAGATAAGCGAAATGTCGTTAGATTCGTCGTGATCGCGCGAGTGTCATAGGGCACTCATTAAAATTATATAATAATTCATTTTTTCGACTTCAGATAGCGAAACTGATAAGTCGGTGGCACTGTCTGTAGAGGTTATTTTGGTTTAATTTTTTTTATTTTTGTTCACTTTTGCGTTCGATCACTATCTCGCTTGTTCTTGTTTATCAAAACTTACAAGACTTGTACCTAAGCATACTGCAAGCAAGAATATTTATTTAAATACAAGTAAATACGTTTTGTGGGAAAAAAAACTCATAACTTGTAGTTAAATTCATGAAAATCATAAGAGCGTCCAGCGAATCTCCTTTGATCTGAGTTTGCTTAGTCTTAAGTTTTTCCTTTCCGAGTGAACTGAGTAAACTAATCAGTCTAATCACCGAGCTGATTAGCTGAATCACCGAGTAGTATTGTTTGTATTTTCATTATATATTTTTTTCCCATCTTCTCTGATCTTGTGTACCTTTTTGTTTAGTTGTGTGATTATCTGAATAAACTTATTTTCTTTCTTTCTTTCTTTCTGATTATAACTTGTGAGTTTGGATAAACAAAGCACTGATACGGTCTAAAACGTAACACCTAGAAGATATGATATTGTGTTCTAAATATTCCCTAACGAAATCAATCAACAATAGCAGGCAATAGTAGGTAGTTTCTCGTACAAGCTGATACATACCTATTCGTAAAATACTTGCACGTGAACATATCCGAGGCACTCTTCGTGCGCACTAAACTCTGTTTGTTTGTCCCTTCTGTTTGTTGTTCCAATGTGGCATACTCACGGCTAAACGGAGAAATTCAAACTGCATTTTGAAACTAAATTCAAAAGCTATGTTTACCTAGCTCTAATATGAGCACCAGCAACGAAACAGTAATTTTGAAATGAATGATAAATATCAGTCGGATCCCACACAGATGGAACAAAGTCGAGAGTCGCCCAGTTTGTCCAGAGGCACTATATCCAGTTGTCCCACTTCCTCATCGTGCCATTGGGTGCCGACTCGTGAACCTATTATTAAATCATGCCACACCCGTCCTTCTCGAATTTTATTTATATATGTTATAGCGTCCCCACCGTCCCACCTTTCGGTATATCAGCAGGGGCCGCTGTACCCGAGCGTACACCCCTAAGGGCGACGTCAGGGATCGAGTTTAAGACGGATCCAGTCCCCAATGCTAGACTGGTTCTCATAAAGGAGAGTAGCCTCGTGCCCTAGGACACTACCTGGTTGTCCAGACAGGTACCGGAGCAATAAGGCCGCTCACCACCCGCACCTCAATGAGGAGCTAACGACAACCTCGCTGGAACCGGCAGAGAAGCCACCTCCCACATCTCCAGTGTGGTACCGGAGCTAAATCATGGGACATCTGAAACCTCTCTTTATTTCGGTACTGGCTGAAGTAGGTACTATACATAGCTAGTGAGGTAATTAAACGTATTTTTCTGTAATGGCGGCATTGTCACAGCTTAGTCTACCATGATATTTGGGGTAAAAAAAGAACACTAAGTTGCACAGTGTATGGCCAATTGCATTTTGTGGCAATGGAGTGGAAGTCGCGTGCTTAGTTCCATTAGCCCGCCCTCCTGGGCTGCTTGCCAGAAATCAGAGCTATTACGTGAACAGAATGGTCACTAAGCGAATAACTATCGCTATTGAATACTAGATAGGTATAGCGAGCCGGATTATTGACCGAACTAGATTATTTTATTAGAGTACATACTGAGAAGTCTGCTTTATCTTCTACTATACTTATCATAATTCACTATTCGTTACCACTATAAAGTGAAATAGTGAATTGACTCTGATTGTGACTTGATTTTAAAAATGGACCGATTATAGTATAAAATAGCTGAATTACTTGCTTTTTATTTTAATAGAGTAAAAGTGTTTCTTTCCTTGGCCATTACACACCAATATCCTTGACTGCTGACGTTGACATTTATTTTTCAGCAGTTAAAGATACTACTTCTATGTAGCGGTAGATCTACACATCAGAAAAGATCATGTAAATGATACTTAGGTAAGCTTAATCTGTGAGAGAAAAAAGTAAAGTAACATAAAAGTTACGTTTATCATCACCCAAGCGAAGTTCTCAGTGGCCAGTCTCAAGAAAGTCCCCCCCCCTCGCGACGAAAACAATTGTAACACGGTCAAAACGTCGAGGGTAAAGAATAAATGATGATACGCGATTAAGACCCAGTAAAATGTAACTATGTCCACTTTCCTGCCCTCACGTCAAAAGTTCTCACTAAGCAATCTAATTCCTATCGTTCTTTACGTAATAAGGTTTACAACATCGCACGGTCTTGGTCAGTTCGAAGGTTCGGAGTGGCGACACGTCGTCTTATCTAGAAACCTATTTATTATGTCTAATGATTTTTATTATTGGGGTTGTACTACTATTTTTAGTGTAACTATTTTTATTTCGTGTAGGTAGCTTCGAAATTTTAAGACATTCTGAAGTCTTTAGAATTAAGTTGTGGTCCAACTGACATTTTTGTAAGGTATAAAAATTAATATATAATCCGCGCTACCATGCTCGTTTGTCGTTGCTATGTCGTCCTTTTGTCGTTCAAAAAAATAAAGTAAATTTTAAATAAAAAATACCCCGACTACTTTTAAAAACCACAGACAATTTAGAAAAATCTCTTTTTTATAAGTAAGTTTTTCTTTTTTTTTTTAATTATTTCATGAGTTTTTAATTTTATTTTTTTTAGCTGAACGACAACGCTCCGAGTTCGCGACGACTTATAAGACATCAAGGTAGGGCCCAATATGTCTCCCAAACATGTTTAATTTTATAATTTGCCTAGTAGGTAGGTAAATGTAAATAATTCAAGTAATAAAACACTTTATTTATCTGGTTGAATCGCGTTTTATTCATGGTTTTAAATCGCGAAAACCATAACAGAAATTATTTTCATTCAAGGAAAATAAGATAATCGACTTTACAAAAATAATTTGAGCCTACGTTCAAATTTATACTAGGTACAAATTGCATACATTTTTACTTACTTTATCAGATAAAATGTGCAATGGATAATAGGTCATACATAGCCTGAAGTTAGGCCTTTAGATATTTGAGCACAGTAATTACACTAAAAAACAAGTTGATTTAAATTTATTAACTTTCTTTCTATAACTGTAAATTATTATTAAAATTTAATTGACTACGTATGACTAAATTGAAATGGATGTTTTATTCCCCGTCAAGAATGTCAAAGTCCCTATAGTAGCATAAATAACTCGTAAATTTTGGCATTTTACTTTTAAAAATAAATCAATGAAAAAAGTAATTACCGTAAAGTGATTAAATAACTAATACGAATAAATTACAATAGGTCCAATGATGACTGACAGGTATATTATTACAGTTAAGTGAAGTGATCCTATTAAATTATTATAATTTACCACAACATATTTCAGTTGTTTCAAATATTTGTACTTAAGTACATTAAAATAGAAAAAGAAAAAATAACAGATCGCACTCTATGCACAACTATTAAAAGCATTAAAAATTAAATTTAGATAAACAAGCACACGATAAAGTAGGGAAATTTGTTTAATTTAACTGACCTTTGCAACCAAACTTAGGCCTGATTTTTCATTCCACGGATAAAAGATATTCAACCAAATTGAAAAGCATTCAAATTTTGATTCTTGAAAGGTAATAATTCCTAATATTATTGTGCAATTTTATATTTGGTAGTGTTTATTTGCCAGATATCTCTATCTCGGGATTTGATAAATCAGCCCTTAAAGGAAAAGGTTATTCTGTAAGTCGTGTTATTATAAGGTTATAAATGCTGTTAGATTTTTGTTCTGAGTTCGATGGTTATATTTGACAGCGTCTGTGCAGCGGCGGGCGAACGCCCGACTGCAATGCAGAAGGCTACGGGTTCGATTCCCGCTGGATGCAAATATTTATGCTTAAAAGTTAGATATTTGTATTTGGTCTGGGTATCTATCTATGTATGACATGTATGTATTGAAAAAAGTTAAATATGTAGTACGTTGTTTATTTCCCATAGTACAAGCCAAGTGCTTAGTTTGAGGCTAGGTTGCGCTGTGTGTAATGTGTAATGTGCAATATTTATTTATTTATATTTTTATATTCCCAAAAACCGTATTTAGATGATTGCATTTCATAATATAGATACTTGTTTCATAGATACTGTATGTATGTTATATTAATGAAGGTATGTGTAGGTAGGTGTGCTGTATTCAAAACTCGCATCTAGATAGCATTAAACGTAGAGGAAACTCATAAGACACGAGATGCAAGCCAATAACTCGATTACAAGGGGTGGAGGGTGATGTGGATTATAAGAACTTCGTTAGAAGGTGTCTCAGTCACAGATTATCTTTGCTGTTTAGAAGCGCATTTTGTCATCATTTTGTGTTATCTGATGATGTGTCGGATGTGTTGTAGGCTGTAGCTACGCATCGCCGCAATTTATGTCAAGAACCACTTACCCACCTGCCTTCCTCCAAATAGAGTGCTAATTACGTGATCAAACATAATAGAAAAAGTCAAGATGATTTTTTTAAACAATTATTAACCTACGTTTTACCTAATTTTAGATCTACATATTTTATATGTATGTTAGTTTCTAAGGTATATATTTACAATTTGAATGATTATCAAATGTTTTATACATTATTATATTAGTATCTCGGTTCCTGCAAGCTTGTGATTAGTGTAGATTTGTAGAACCGATTTTTAATGTAATTTGATAAATGTTTAGTAAGATTCATATTAATAAATAAATATCATATCATATCTTTATTACTAAACCTTATTCCGATTTTAATCGTGTTACTCGTTTTGATACGATTAATATTTATATAACTTTTTAGAACAACAAGTTTTGACAAATAACATCTCAGTTTACCCGTAATTTCGGATGTCTGTAAAGACTTTGAAACGGTGAAAAATGCTTAATATAATATAATAGAAACAACGCGATTGAAACGGAAAAATGTGTTCAATTTCATTTTAGTATCGCAAAAATAGAAGAAAAGTATCTCTATTTTACATTATACAGGTAAAACACGACTGTTATGTGATCAAGACCAAATAATATTTTTAATATCTATCTAGTCCACGTTGCTGCACGTCGAACGCACGCTTTATCATTTTTAGGGTTCAACAGAAACCCTTATAGTTTCGTCATGTCCGTCTGTGTGTCTGCCTGTCCTTGGCTTAGCTCAGAGACGCTTTGTATTAAGAAGCTATAACTTTGCATGAGTATACATATTGATCACGCAAAGTTATAGCTTCTTAATTAAAATGAGAAGCTATAGAATTAAATCTTAATTCTATAGCTTCTCATGAAATATAAATATCATATCATATCTTTATTACTAAACCTTATTCCGGTTTTAATCGTGTTACTCGTTTTGATACGATTAATATTTATATAACTTTTTAGAACAACAAGTTTTGACAAATTACATCTCAGTTTACCCGTAATTTAGGATGTCTGTAAAGACTTTGAAACGGTGAAAAATGCTTAATATAATATAATAGAAACAACGCGATTGAAACGGAAAAATGTGTTCAATTTCATTTTAGTATCGCAAAAATAGAAGAAAAGTATCTCTATTTTACATTATACAGGTAAAACACGACTGTTATGTGATCAAGACCAAATAATATTTTTAATATCTATCTAGTCCACGTTGCTGCACGTCGAACGCACGCTTTATCATTTTTAGGGTTCAACAGAAACCCTTATAGTTTCGTCATGTCCGTCTGTGTGTCTGCCTGTCCTTGGCTTAGCTCAGAGACGCTTTGTATTAAGAAGCTATAACTTTGCATGAGTATACATATTGATCACGCCGACGAAATGCTACAATAACGTGACCAGTCAAAGCCAAAAACAATAACGTTATTCAAGATTTTAATTCTACTTAGAGCCGATTTTTCATTCATAAAAGATGTCTGTCGAATAAATTCGAACCCAACCAAATTTAAAAGGCCTCAAATTTTGTTTCTTTTTAATATCATAGTGACGTTTTTTTTTCGGTGGTGTTACATTTTATTTGTCAGATGCTTCTAAATTTACAATTGGTGGGGTTTTTTTTAGAAATATTTATATCTAGGGATTTGAAAAATCGGCCCATAATCAATTAAGCAGTTCTACAACTCAAAAATTCCCATACTAATTTTAAATGTAGAAGCTACTCAATTATTTGAATTTCCCTTAAATTTCAAGTGATATTTCTCTATTCGGCTAAAATAAAAAAAATGGAACCAAAGGAGAAAAGTCTAGTGAGTTTAACCACTTATACCGTCAATTCCATTAAAACTAGAGTAAAGCTACAGAACACTGCGAGTGTAAGGTAAACGCGCAGCCACAAAGGTAGAAGCGTGCAAACACAAAAGGTACGAGCTGTGGGTACGAGTATACTCGTACGTATCGAACGTTGGATCGGAACGCAAAGTTGTCGACGATGCAATCACAACTTGCACACGTTCACCCGAACTTAATATTTAATCGCTTTAAAATTCTATACATGTTATTATTAGATGAATATTGAAGAACTTTGGTGTTATGCACGGCACCTTAATGTGAAAATGTTTAATTGAATATCTTACAGAACCTGAAATTTCGAAGCTTTAGAGTATTTAACAATACGATAATAAAATCGATTTAATAGTTTGATAATTATTTCGCTCAATGGGAGTACATACGCACTAATAACCTCTTCTCTCTGACAATACAGAATGGATTTATTTCCGACAGGTCAACCAAGATAGATCTTTTAGAGGACACGCTTAGGCCACAGTACGTAGAGGGAGCAGTATGGAAACTACACACACACATAAACGTGCACACTAGTCGTGAAGCACTTAGTACTGACGAAGCATACTTAAGGGTTTCGTTGACGCGCATGTTTGTAAGGGTGAGCCATTTCGACCATTTGTAGACAGTTTTCTTACTGCTGTGGCCCAGCCTCAGGCTTTCTATATACTGTGCTTAGGCTATATCGTTCAATTTACCTATTGATAAAACACAGCAATTTATATCGATTTTTCTGTTTCCGGGTGACATAACCTAAGGAACTGTAAAGTCTAAGAAACATCATAATATCTTATCTTCTCTTACTTAATATTATAAATCCGAAAGTCTGTTTGTTTGTATATTTGTTTGTTTGTTTGTTCCCTCTTCACGGTCAAACGGCTCGACCGATTTGGATGAAAATTTATAGCATATGGATAGTTTAAATATTGGAGAGTAACATAGGATACTTTTGATCCCAAAAATCTTACGGACTTACGCGGATGATAACTATTGAATAAAAATCGACACAAAGGTAGGGTAAGTGATGTAGAGTGGCATCATCATCATGGTCGTCGTCATCTATCGTCATTGATCGTCATTTATCGTCATCAATCGTCATCCATCGTCATTCATCGTCATCTATCGTCATCGCCATCATCACTTACAAACAAACTAACATACAAACTTTACCTTACTTCACCTACCTACTGCAGTGCAGTTCGAACAACGCGGGACACGACTTGCGCGGGTGAAACCGCGGGGCGCAGATAGTCATTTAAATAAATTATCTATCGACAACAGAAAATACGAAAACCATACAGAAATATTATTAAAAAGTTGGATGTTATAAAGTTCGTAACATAAAATTGCAATTTGAAGTTAGATTGGCTTCGAGTAGGTTTCTATTACAACTAGCGTGAACCTCTATACGAGCAGCCAACTACATTCGCTTCCAAGGAAGAGTAGGAATAAATGTAGCTGAAGTACACACATACCATAAATAAGTAACTTAAAACAACACAACTTACCTACTCTGCATAACCTGATAGGTGGACTTTTTGTATGGATTTGACATAAATAGAATAGATAGAATTATAGAATGTGAAGGTAAATGTATGTACTTAACATATTATGTATGTAGCAGATATAAAGTAGGTAGTAGCTATTGTGTATTTTTTTGGTGTTTTGGCAACAGAAACACAAAAGCAAAAATACTTAACAAGTGACTATCTGTTAGTGATAAAAAATGGTCAAGAGTTTTTCACCACGTGATACCTACGATTTCTCAGTAAATATAGGTCAGAGTGCCATTGAAATAACTGTTATACATACATAATTATATCTGACCTAAACCAACCATACCATAAAGAACAGTAGGTACTCGTATACCAAATAACAGACTAATCCTACATTTTATTACGGTACCTAGCTTCATAATATCTACAATATAACCTATGGAGTTACGAAAGTTTAAACCGAGAATATCCATCATTGCCAGGTAGGTAAGGCAGTTTCCCTACTGTAACATACATACGTACCTACACAGATTAGATGAAATGGTACAACCAAAACAATAAGTCAGTAACGTATCCCCCGGGCTTCGGACCGGAACTTCTCCATCCCTTACGAAACTAGGTATTTGTTACGTCAAATCTTAGTTAATAATTCTGGAAACATCTTTAAACGGGATGTGGTTAGATCTTCCAAAGGGGAAGGGTTTATCGAATGTATTATTTAATATTTTGCCGAACGAGTTTTCTATGATTGGGTAACTGTATTACTATAAGACAAGTATCAAGAATACATACATATGTAGGTACTCTTTAATACATATACATGTGTATAGGTTAGGTACAACTGGTTTGCCGCTTTTTCACGAAAACAAGGGAAATCCCGAAAATCTTTTTACAAAACAGACACAGACAATATAATTATTATTATCTAGATTTACATAGACGCCGCCCTAGATCAAGATGTATTGAAACAAAGCTCGCTATTGTCACGTGGCATTACAAAAGTTCATTTCTACAGTTTACTAAACGAATCTACTACGTACGATATGGTTTGATCGACTTATATCTACCGAACCAAAACGATTTAAAGTATCGTTTGGCGCAATATGAACAGTAGCAATTTAATTACAACTTGTAATGTGACTTAGTGTCACGCTTTTTTCCGTACATTTTGAGGTGGAAGAGGTTTATCTAGATAATATTGGTCTCAAATCTTTTCAAAATATCAGAATCAAAATTAGGCAAGCAAGATGCAACGCAATATATATTTGCCAATAGCTGCGCCCCGCGGTTTCACCCGCGCAAGTCGCGGTACCGCGTTGTTCTTACACCTACCTACCGCAATGTAAAAATCCACACTTAAACGGTTGCCTATTGATCGTCTGTATAAGTGTGGATTTTTGCACTGCAGTAGGTAGGTGAAGTTAGGAAAAATTTGTTTGTCAGTAAGTGACGAACAAATTTTGTTGATGACGATGACGATGAATGATTATGGATGACGATAGATGCCGCTTATTCAAAAACAACAAAATTACACAATTTTTATGTTTAAAAAAAACAAAAGTAGCCTATATGTTAATCGAAGTCTTAAGCTATTTGCATACCAAATTTCATTGAAATCGGTCCAGCCGTTTCCGAGATTAGCGCGCACAAACGCACAGACAAACAGACAAACGGACAAACAGACAAAAAGTTAAACACGGAAATGGGGTCTGTTACGTTAGTACATACCCCTAAAAATAGTTTTTTCAAAATATCTTTCAAAAACAGACACCGCTAAGTTACGATTTTATTATAAGTATACGATTTTATTATAAGTATAGATAGATATGACCGTGGTCAAGCCTAAACAAACTTAAAGCTTACCGGCTTTTACTTGCGTTTTATTCAATAACGTCATTATTTAATACCCGGTAAATATTGTATTTAATTATGCAAAATCGCGGAAACCTTAGACAAAATTATACTTAAAGCTATTATATTGTAGGCAATTATAAAAAAACTAAAACTATTGATTGTATTTTGGATTGTGCGATGATATCCAATCCATGATTCAGTCAGGGCTTTGAACCCCGCATGTAGTTTTATAAATACAAATTGTAATATCATTAATTATTTAAAAAAAATTAAAGAAATTGATTGTGAAAGCGAAATACAACCCTTTCAGGCGCGGCTTCCGGTCTATACCTACTTACTCAGATTTTAATGTTTCATCCACTCATCGTATATTAAAGATCGCTATCTTCAGGAAGGCCCACTATTAGTTTCGCTTCGGTTTCATTAAACTCTTTGAGCTATCGTTGTATCCTGCCAATGTATGTTTTCATTCGAAATATAAGTACCTACTCAAATGAATTTTGTTTGCAACGCGTTAGTGGAACGTGGTCCTGAATTTTCATTTTTGTGAAACCTAGTTTTAATGCGTGTACATTGTCTAGCAGAACGACCATTTAAGAAACTGAACTAAACTAATTTCTCAAATTCTGGGGGACTACTTTGTTTTGACTAAAAAAATGGTTTTTCGTGTTTTTGTATACTACTGAAAGAACGAAAAACCATTCCTACCACTTCAACTTATTCCTCAGTTATGGAAAAACAAAAACTGTATAACGTAAAAGTCTTATAAGTATCAAAAGAAAATTTGAATTTGGATTTGAAGTTCGTGGTCTAATCCGAAAAAGAATTCAATAAATTTGCACGACATTACACACAGGACAGAGCAATTTGACCCCAAACTAAGCACTAAGCTTAGACGGACATACTACATATTGTACTTTTTTTTTGTAAATACATACATAGGTGTATGATACATATAAAGACACAGAGACCAGATACAAATTTTTAGTTTTTACTATAGATAGTGTAAAGTATCCAATTACTATTCTACAAACGTAACTTCTTTTTACACGTAGTTATTCGAGCAGTAGTACTATATCGGTCGCGATCGAACAAATCCATTACAATGTTTAACAAACTGTGACATTCAATAACAGTACAGTTTAAACACGTTAACTGAACATAAATAGCACAATCAACACTAAAGTTAATACTTATAGATAATAATCATCGATAAACAACAAATTATTTACTTAATTACTTTGTGTTTTAAGACTTTTTTTATTTATTCATATTATTTATGAACAGTACGTTAGATCTAATATGAGTATTAACCTGTGTGGTAGCGCTAACAGTAGGCTAATCATCTTCTCTGCCTCTGGTTGAGCTTCTGGACTGCACAACTGACTGTTGAAGCGAAGAAACATATTATTATCTAATGTACTCAGCATGCTCTAACTACTAACTCTCCACTAAACATTATAACTCATTGGATTCCCAGCCTGCTGGCAGAAACTTGCAGGCAAATATAAAACCTGGAGTCTTATTTTGTAATAAGTCATTGCACATCAACTGATTTTATTAATTCAATATTTCCTAGTTTATGTTTAATGTCGGACTCTTGCGGCGAGTGGTTAATAATTTGATATAACTCTTTGGGGTCGTGCGATTTACAGACACACACAAAAATCGAGGTATTTAAATCGCTTGAGCAAATGATTCATGCATATTAAAACTGAAAAAATGAAATAAAACAAGTCCAGTAGTCACGGAACACAGCTACTTCAGCAGTCGGGACCCATTATTGGAAAGGTGATAATCTAGATTCTAGACATAACATAATGGGTCCCGACTGTTTAAGTAGTTGTGTTCCTTGATTACTGGACTTGTTTTCTTTTTTTATCAGTTATAATTATCGTTTAAGTTTTAAATTTAGTTTTTATAAACAGGCGGTTTTTTTTTTCAATTTTTATTTCATTTTTTTATTTAACACTTTTTAGTCATCATTAGGTTTGACAAGGTTAATTATATCAATTATATTTTAATCGCATCAGTTTATTGAGTGATTTAAAGTTGAAGATTATTTATTAGGTTGCGGTAGTCATGGCTGCTAACCAACTTTAAATCATTGTAAATCCTAAATGATATTATTAAATGAAAATTGGTTGAAGAAACCTAAGAATGATTTTTAACTATCTATTCAATATGCCATTCGACATAATCAAGTCATATCCACTTTCGTTTTTTTTCTATTTTACAATATGGCACCTAGTGGTCGCCATTTTGTATTTATTTTTAACCGACTTCAAAACAAAGTAGGACGTTATCAATTCGTCTGTATGTATATATTTTTTTTTTGTATGTCTACCGATTACTCGAAGACGGATTGACGGATTAAGATGATTCTTTTTTTAATGGATAGGTAGGAGCTCCAAGATGGTCCCATAAAAATTTGATGTGGATCTGATGAGGGTCTTCGGAGTGATGAACGGAAATGCTTCTCAAAACGCATTAATCAATCCAGTTGTTTATCGATTACTCAAAGATGGCTTGACCGATTGAGATGATTTTTTTTTTAATGGAAAGGTGAAAGCTACGAGGTGGTCCCATGAAAGTTTGGTAAGGATCTGATGAGTATCTTCGGAATGATGGACAGGATAGCATCCCAGAATTCAATAAATTACACATTTTTGGACTTCTACCAAAAATAATAGACCCCTAAAGAACTAAGTACAGATTGATGGGGCACCTGAAACCACCTTCTCATCAGCAAACTCTTCAATAATGAAAATTACGGTAACAATATTGTTGATTTTTAGGTAGGTAAGTATACTAAAAAGGGTAAAATAAAAAAAAAAAATTAACAATTAAAAAACCGACTTCAAAAAGAAACAAAAAATAATTTAAATAACAACCAAAAAAAAGAATTGATAAAAATTACCAAAATAACCTCTACATAGGTACAGAGCCACCGACTAATTAATCTGTTTTATCATCTGAAGTCGGGCAGTTTTACTGGTTGGTTCCATATTGTACTTAGTTTGGCTGCCCGACTTCAGATGATAAAACAGAATAATTAGTCGGTGGCTCTGTACCTATGTAGAGGTTATTTTGGTAATTTTTATCAATTCTTTTTTTTGGTTGTTATTATGTCACGCATTAAAGAACCATTGAAAAAATGAGACAAATCTAAAGATACCTTAATTGAAGAAATGTATCGAGTGGTTTGGATGATACACGGAAATTAAGAATATTACAAATATACAAGATAGGCGCGAAAAACAATAACCCTTGCCTTGCGACTGCGTAAAAATAGAACCCCTGGAAAATTGCTTATTCGCCTGCGAACTCAGGTTGACCGATGTAAACACGGCAAAGTTTTCAGTGCGAACACCATGTTAGACTGTGGTAGTGATGTCCAAACAATGGCAGCTCCGCAGCCGACCTCAACAGCGCCATAGCTCAAAAAAACATCTTTATTTCACGACTGCCACAGGAAGTGTATTCCTGTGGCAGTCGTGAAATAAAGATTTTTACTCATTTTCATTATTGATTATTGAATGGGTTGCTTGCTATACACTACACCTTTCTCGTATTCATTGTTATGAAGTGGAACTCTCTACTAGGTGACTGTTGACCCTAAAAACTGCAGTTTAGAACTTTTTATGTCTAAAGTGCATAAGTTTCTTCTCATAGTGTCTATCTCATCATCGTCGTTAACGTGATTTGTAATACGTGTAAAGAGCGGTTAAGGTTTTAACTAAAGATAGCTTACAAATTAACCCCCTTACTTATAAACGATGATAAACAGACGACTAAGTTATGTGACGTTTGTCTCTGTCTGTCAACTTTAAAACAGTGCAGTGCTATTGTTGCATTGCCCGAACAACTAGGTTTCATGTTGGAAACATTTTCCATAACTTGAGATCTTTGGTACACATGAAAAGCAATAAAGTACCTATTGAGTAAAATTCACGTCACAGTAAAAGATAATCGGAATATAGTTATGCAGCTGTTAACCAGCGTTTATAAGGAAGGGGGTAAAAGTTTCATCACTATTTTTGACGTTATTTCCGTACATTTATCACTGTAAACATTTTATGAAATAATAGTCACTTCTTCTATTAAGGTGTCTCCAAGTATCTCATCGTCCAGTGAATTTTTGCCCCTAGCAAGGTATCATAGTTCAATCGAATTATCGTCGAGCCGCCATCCAACCAGGAAATTAAGAATTAACATGGGACCAGATTATTTTAAAACACACCCAACGTATGTATGTACGAAGATAACCCTTTCTAACGAGTTTTCCGGAAACCTTCAGCGGACTTGAAACAGGAATCTAATTTCCATCTGGTGATCACTACATACATAGTACCTACACTAAATTGGATGTTTTTAGTATTGAATGCGTTCATTTTCATTGATTCATTTCTTTTTCATTTTCTAATACGACAAAATTATTTCTCACCTCATTGTGGAATAATTATTGTCATTTCGTTTGATATTGTTTTTTTTACACACCAAATTTGTTTTTTTTTGTACTGAGGTTAGATATTACGAAAAAAGGCTTATGTATTTAGCGTTATAAGTTCTACTATGTAAAGATGTACCTTAGTAATAATAAATGAAGACTTAATCGATTAATCGTATTTCACCTAAATAAACAAAACAAATTGTTCATACGAGTAGTAAACACTACGCGAGTACTAAATCGAGAGGAAAAACGTCGGCCACATGAAAATAATATTGTGTGGGAAATTGTATCGTGACAAACATCCATGCCTCAAGCGACCTCAGTAAATCAGGCCCGAATGAAATCCAATTACCGACGCAAAAAAAACTATTACTATTTCTATAGTATACCTATAAATAAATAACATTAATATACACGTGTTCTTATAGCTTTATTATATAGTTAGAATCAGTTGTAATGGAGGATATGGTGATTTACATAGATAAATTAACAAACGCCAGTGAAAAGCCGACCGTCTACCGCTAACTAAACTAAGTTAGTTTAGCTTTGGTTACCTGTTTTTCAAACAAGTAAACATAGATGGGTTAGTTTGCGATGCGGACGCACGTAGCACATCTATAAAAAACTCGTTCGACTATGCAGAGCTAAGCTTAACTAACTTAGTTAGTTGACGATGGACGTTGAGCTTTAATCTTCACGATTTCCGCTGGGTGCAAATATTTAAGCTTAAAAATAAATATTTGTTTCTGGTCTGGGTGTATTTCTATGTATAATATAATCATAATCATTTATTTATTGCTTCATGACAGTTAATGACTAGGTCTTAAAATTAGATATAACGTCATGAACCCGGTAGTGCAAAAATTTTGTACAATTAGGTATTCTTATTTCTATTTATAATATATGTATTTACAAAAGAAAAAATAATATAAGTAGGATATCCGTTGTCTAGTCACCGTAACACAAGCTTAGCAGCTTACCATGGCGGCTAGATAGCGTTGTGTGTTGTGTGTTGGGCTTGAAATCACACATTTGCCAGCCTCGTCGGTGTTCTGTGTTGCCACTAACATACATGGGTATAATGGCAATTCCACTGCCCTCTTTTCTAGAGAGAATATTTGTAAGTATTACTATGCTGTGACGGTGACATAATGCTTAAACAGTCACCTATAAATTATTAAAAATATACTGTTTGTTGCATATGCAACATAAGTAGATACACAATCTTACTAATAATTATTAGGTACAAACGTGAAAGTTTGTATGTGTGTATGTATGTATGTGAGTTTATTACTCTTTTACGCAAAAACTACTGAACCGATTGCGTTAAAACTGGAATATATGTAGCTGGATACCGAGAATAACACATAGGCTACTTTTTATCCCGATATTCCTGGGGGAACGGGAGTTACGTGGGTGTAACCGCGGGGCGCAGCAAGTATTATTATATGTGAGATTCTACAACATGGGACTTGTGCTGTAATACCTCACTTACCAGTTGAGTTCTCGTTTATTTTAATTAGTGTGCCGTATATCCCATGATATCCTGCTTTGATGATAATGTATAAACTGTAATTTAGTAATTATACAATGAACGTTTCAAACGATAAGTGCACAAACTTTGTTTCGTGTAAAGTTCTCAGAGATCGTTTATTATGGTAATACAGTGACATAAAAACATTCTTGCACGGTTCTTTTATACAGAAAACTACAGTCATATAATATAATTATTGAATTTCGCAATTTAATATTGGCGCGCTCGCTCACTGTTGGCCATAATTACCGATGCGGGCTCAATTCATCATTCTTTATTACATGCACGAAATTCCATGTAAATTTCATGCACGCTCGGTAGGTATTGGACCGAATGAGTTTCGATATATCGCAAGAATCTCCACTTTTTTCGACACTTTTTGTTTTATTACACAAATAAAAAATAATGACTTTTATAAGAAAGATTTGATTCAGTCATTTCTTGTGTAATTTGATCTGAGCAATTTAGTTTTTAATCTTACTTTTTATATTTTTTACAGGTAGGGTTGCCATCTATTCTGTGTATACGGGAGTGTCACTTCGATTAGTGCCAAAATGTTGAATTGTCAAAACTTGATCTTTTTTGACGACCAATAAATAACCGTCCGACCAACTGTATCGGTAAATGGATTTGGTGTATTACTGTTTATTTTACGAGTTACTGTTTAGTGTAATCATCTTTTCGAAAACTAGATCATAATATTCGAAGTAACAAGCCCAAAGAAAATGGAATTCTATAAACAATAACATTGTTGGTAAAATCAGTGCGAACTCTCAGTTTTTCCTTAACAAAATGACTTTCAATAATCTTTGTCTGAGCATAAACAACGACGTCCCCCTTTCCCACTGAAAATGTCATTAATGTCTAAGTGAAATTCGGGGTCTAATCTCGTCACTGCAAAGCTTATTACATTTATACAACGGAGTAATCTTCGGTAAAGTTTTCAATAGAAACTGTTGAATCATTGAGGATTGCGAACGAACCCTTGCCGCTGAAAGAATGCCATCCATAGCCGCTCTATTACATTGCTTATCAACATTCTGAGATATAACCTCAACCAATGATTTAAAAAACCAATGAGTATGATTTTTTTGTCGTATCCCTACTCATACGTATCATATGAAAAATCAAATATTTCGGTTGCTTAATTATGTACTCTCATCAGCAATGTTGAAACTTTTTTAAATAGTTTGAAACTTTGAATGGCAATTTTGTAGGTAAGTATCCTGTTTCCTGGTTTCAGAATGACTTGACAGTACCTACCACAGACGTACAACGTGTTATAAACTGTGCAATTCTGTAAAATAATAAATACCTTAATTTAATAACATCCACTTTCACCTAGTTGTGAACTAAGAGGAAATTGTTTCCTATAATAGATACTATTTTATTTATACTTTACGAATGAGACTGAACTAACTGAAGTTTCAGAAAATCAATTATTCGTATAAGGATACGATAAAATACTAGCCACAGAAGTGCTTCATAATCCTTAAAATTCTCTATTTTAATTAACTTTTTAAACAAATATTAAGTAGGTATTTAAAGTAACAGAACCAAGACGCAATTCATGGCATCAGAGATTTATGTACAAATATCTACGTAGGAATGTATATATAGCTCCAAAATATTGGCAATACATCTATTCAGCGAAAGGTACCTTTAAAACGTCACAGGATCCTTTTCCATTTTCCTTGGGATCCGTCATCCGCCAGCAAACCGCACAGTCATTGCAACGCAATAACCAATTGTGAGCGTATTACGTGTCCTATCACAAAGCCCCGAGCTCTTTTTACACTGATCTTTTAGAAATAGATGCGATATTTACTTTTAATTTTATAGTAAATATCGAAATATAAAACTCTATAAAATAATAGCTAAATAATCTGATCATATCTGATGCATAAATGTGAAAATTACGGAAAGATCCACACGATAAATAGCGTTTTACCACTATATCATCTGATGGTAGTGATGGATGATATGATCTAAGATGTAACACGCTCATTCAGAAGAATCTTTTTTTTTTTTTTGAAATTTGCCCTTTCGATTTCGAATTTGGAAACCTACCAGAATTTGGTAATTGGCCCTTTCCAGCTAAACTAATTCGATGTTTAGATTTTTTATTACTTTGACTGTGATGCGACAAAGTCGTTTTTGCGCAAACATATCAGTGACAATGGGAAACGGGGCTTTTGTATTTTTTAGTTTGATTGATGATTTTAATTTCCTATTTGGTTCATTGAATCTGTGCGGTGTATTGCTATGGATGAAATGGCATGTTATTCTGCTGTTATTTACATAAAATATTAAAGTGTGCAGATATCCTAATACTTACCTCATCTCTTGACCTGACTCCCTCAGAGTAGTAAAGGGAACCAAACGCACCATTTGAAAACATTCGACTCTTACTAATTAATAATAATACCTAATCTAGATAACAATCAGATCTAAGATTGTACTTGACGAAAGTCCGTGCGAATTTTTACCAGGTTCAACCTTGAGCAGAAAAATAATAATAACAAGCCTATACGTGTTAGCTTCGGCTCCACGCACACCTTTCAAAGGTGCGAGTGCTTCATAGCCCCGAGAATCAGAAATGGTAACAAAAATAATAATAACGAGGTGTCTGAGAATAGCGTCCCCGCGGTTTTCCGAGTGCTCCAAGGGGAAATCACCTTTTTCTCACCTCCAGCTGGCGTTAGTTGGGTGATTGGAGTGAACACTGAAGAGGAAGCGGTTCCCCGCCTCTGGCTTGCCTTCACCGGCTGGTCAGAGTAGAGTCGCGATCGAAAGAAGGACACCTCACGTCAGTGATGAGTTGGCCCGCTCCACAGGATTACCTAGAATGGTTTTAAATCCAGTGAGGTATCTCCATCCTTCAGCCTCTCAGACCCCTGTTGCCCCCGGCTGTAATTTGCTCGGCTTAATTAGGGTGGCCCAGTTTGTGAGTTGGAGTTGGCGAAGTCTCCATCTGTCATTTTTACGTGTTTATTGAACAATGTTACGGCAGGTGCCATATTCCCCATAGTTCCTCCCCAGTATCCAATCTACTTCTCTCCTATTTCCATGGCCTAAGTAGTTTTCACCCGTAGTTTATACATAGTTCTATCCGACCCGGGGGTTGTCTTTGGCTGTATTTTATAGTTCACAGGGATATCCACCGGTTTGGTATACGTACATCACAAATTTTGAAATCAAAATGTTACTAAAACGGACCTCTATGTGTTGGCTTCGGCGCCACACGCGTCTTTCAAAGGTCCGGGTGCTCCATAGCCCTGAGAATCCAAAAGGTAACAAGAAATAATAATAATAATAAATAGTTTATTGCCCATAAGAATTACATAATATTGGTGTACATTATTATTTTAAGAACTATGAAAGTAATTAGCTAATTTCACTCTAGAGATTGGTGTAACATTTGTTTTGTTCACCTAAGTTCGAAACTTGTAATAATAGAGTATAGGAGTCAACTCCATAAATACATATAACAATTTTATGAAATTAGTGATTTACATAACCCGAATAAACAATCCACCGATAAGAACTCATCTTAAAACAAACAGGTACTTACGTAAGGACGTCTACGTAAATATAATAAAGGCTAACGGGATACGCGGATGTGACATGGCCGATTTAAATATGGCGGCGGCGTCATCCCGCCAGTGACGCTGCGGTCGTCCATTTATCACTCTCGTAAGCCTCCGTCGATATTATGATCAATGCCATTCGCCCACCCAAACCGGTCCATTACGTGTATTAATAGCTATAAAACATTACTAATAAGACGATATGAAAGCTTATACCTGTGGCTTATACGTTTTCTTTTTCAGCCTTTGCTGGGCACTTAAATTATGTCCTTGATAAGTTCAACCCTCATTTTATTGCTGTTTATTAGGTGCATTGCATTAGGTACCTTTAATACACAGTAAAACAAAACCGAGGTACGGACAAAATGAATTGGTATTTTACCTTTTTTGTCACAACGAAAACATTATCTAACACAAATTCACGATGTATTAATTGCTTTTAATTACCTACTAATAACATTATAAATAATTATTATTCAAGAGGGGGGAGGAGTTCAATGGTGATGTCCACATTGAAACCCTTCAAGCCACATCATCATCATCATGTTTGGACGGACAAATACCTCCCCCAACTGTCTTCGCTAATATCTTGTGTCAACGGCCTCCCGCGATCTTCACGAGATCACAGCTATGCTGCATCTGCCAGTTTGTCGAAATCCTGAAATCTGAAATAACTAATTACTTCAAAATAAGATGCTATGGTACGTAATAGGGCCGACAGAAGGCGGTTCGCCCGCCTTGCATACTTTGTATTCTCACAGTCGCCACCTGGGGGTAGTGGCTTTTAAAAAATACCTTTACGTTTCACTTCGGGGAATATCGCTATATTTCGCTAACCTCTATGGGTTCTGTCTTTATAAGTATTTACCTATAGGTTTAATGTCTTTATAAATATTTACCATTACGTTTTGTTTAGGGTACCGTACTTCAAAATTAAAACAGACAGATATATTTGTGTGGGTCATTCTCATTGGAATTGTTAGGTTCGCTTTATGATAAAAAGTATGAGCAAATATAATTAGGTAGATCTAAGTACCTTTTTAAAAAATCTTGATTATTGGATAATTTAAGATTCAATCTCATTTTTGATGAAGATTCATGATGACCTCTGTGGCGCGCTTGGAGGACGCTTGGCTGCACTGCAGAAGGTTGCGGGTTCGATTCCCGCTGGGTGCAAATATTTATGCTTAAAAACAAATATCTGTATCTGGTCTGGGCGTATTTCTATGTATAATATATGTATGTATTTACAAAAGAAAAATAAATATAAGTAATATATCCGTTGTCTAGTCACCGTAACACAAGCTTAGCAACTTACCACGAGGCTAGATGGCGCTGTGTGTTCGTCACAGAAATTATTTATTTATTTATTTATTATTTATTTATTTTTAAATTTACTGATGCATTATACAATGCGTTATTAGATACAAACTTTATTTTATCTCAATCAAGTTTCTAACATCCATTGGCAAAATTATGAATCGACATAAAAATATTAGACCATTGATCTGTCTTATCTTTTTCTGTAGAAGTATCTAGATGTCTAAGTGTCTAGATAAGATAGGTATTTCCAGTTATTTTTGGTGTATATACCAAAAATAACTGGAAATACCTATCTTATCTAGACACTTAGACATAATTATGTTTTAACTGAATTCCCAATGACTTCAGAGGTTTTATTACGTTATATATGTATATTCACTTATATATGTATATGTATATTCTTGTAAAATAAATATAAGTAGTATATCCGTTGTCTAGCCACCGTAACACAAGCTTAGCAGCTTACCACGGGGCTAGATGGCGCTGTGTGTTCGTCACAGGATTTATTTATTTATTTTATTTTATTTATTCACTGATTTTGAAGTCGGATTTAAAATTTTTATACATTTTGCTATAATTTAATTAGTACATATACATTTCTTTACTTTACTTGTACCTAGTGCTAGTAGGTACAACAGTGAAATGTCACCGAGATATGGAAATTACCTAAAATTTTCATTACTTTACATTTATTTTTTATTGATTTAGGTAAAGGCATTAGTAAGTATTATATTGAAATTATACATAGAACCATATAGGACTAAACTAAACAAGGCAAGACATGGAATTTAAATAAAATACAAATAAGTAGTCGTATTACCTATAGTACGTTTAGTATAGTATAACTCTTAGCTTATCAAAGCTAAACTATAACAAAGAGATCCTCATTCAAGTGGAATCGAGAGAGCTTTTTAACAAAAGAAAGAGAACCGGAAAGATAGCCGAGTGGTCCTTGGCGGAGTCCTCCGATCACTCGGAGATCAAGCCACTGCGTGATTCCTGATCAATTGATCACGGCCTACTCACTGATATTGCTCTATGAGGACTTTTCAGAAAACCCACCCCCACTACCCCCACTTGATTATTGCTGTGAATACTAATTCACAACAATAATCAAGTGGGAGTATTAATTAGTTTTAATTGATTTGTCTCTAAATTTTCAGATACTTTGTAACGTGCCTCCGTTAACATTAATATCAAATGTTGACTGAGCTTTTAATGTTGATAGAAAAAAAAACAATTGCCAGCAAATCCAACGCGGGTCTCATGAAAGTATCACCACACTTTCTGTTATTTGCATGTGCATGCAACGATGTCTGTACTACGAAACTATAAATTTCTATGAAAAAGAGACAGGTAGCACACATCGACATTTTCTTTTGACGCATTTCTTTGTAATCGGCAGTTAGTGGTAGCTCTGAATGTATCTTTAGTTTCTTATGTATGTTTTTACATGATTGCCAAAATAAGTGTTATTTTTTACTGTTGGATTTCGCAGCATTTTCAGCATAGATAATTTAATAGTTATTTCATAGCACTGTTGAAATAAAAGACTAACATACATGTAGCTAGAAACGTTTTAAAGGATAAAAATCATCTTTTTAAAATTCACTCACGTAGAGACGAGAGTTTTTTTTAGCTTTTTTAAATATATTTAATTTTACCACTAGGTTGTCGTCACTAGAGTGGTAAGGTCTAAGATGTAGCACGCTCGATAGCACGCTAAAAGATACATAAATACCTAAATAAATATAGTTTCTTCTATAATGACACAAACTCAGTGAAAAATCACGGACTATGTAATTGCTCCTTTCAAAAAGTGTATAGCAATGCACTTCATGAAATTTACAAAATGTTCATACGTTACAAGGACTCCACTTATTAGCTCACTGTAGTGTACATAGCACCAGCGATTTTTTGATAAAACTAGTGTCAAGCGACTTATTTGTGAAGTTGACTATAATAACTTTCGCGACACTACTTTCGGAGTGAAAACACGGCCTGATAAAAGTTAAAGTTAAGGTTTAACTTGTGTGTTTGTTGTTTAACTTGTGTGTAACTGCAATTAGCCCTACTATTGGGCCTTTGTGCGTGATTTTAAGCTGTGAGTTTTCTCACGATGTTTTCTTTCATCGTAAGAGGGATGTTAATAGCGCACATAAATTTTAAAATTAAACACGGCTTGATAATTACATAGTATAAAACAAAGTCATTTCCCGCTGTTTGTATGTATATTTAGATCTTTAAAACCACGCATCGGGTTTTGATGAGGTTTTTAGTAGATAAAGTGATTCAATAGGAAGGTTTACATATACAACACATTCTGATATTCCCGCGGGATCAGGACTTACGCGGGTAAAACCGCGTGGTGCAGCTAATTATAAATAATTGTAATTTTAAATTGGGTTCAACACTGTACCTAACTATAACTGTGAGCACCCTATAGGGGATTGTATGAACTATTGTAGCACTTAGGTTTTCAAATTAGTCCCATTGACACCAAACAATTAAAATAAGTAATTTTTTTATGCGACCTACCCATACATAAAATCAACTATTTATTTACAAATCACACAGAAACTGAAAGAGATATGATAAGAACAGTTATATATAAAACAGCAGGTACACAAATTATGTGCGACATCAGCAAAAATATTTGACTTACCCAAGTTATTAAATAAAAATATTAAAATTCATATAAAAATATAACATAATCGAATTCTCACTTCGCAGAAACAAGTCGCACTCAATTATTCACAATGCCCTCGAAAGATCGCGACCACTTGAAAAAAAATCCAATCAGCATAACTCGTCACTTCCATCGATCCCCAATTTGCTAGCACTTATCAAATCGCTTTATGCATAGATATAATAGTAGAAAACCAATTTTATTTGCAAAGAGCGCCGGCGACTTTATACCTTACCCTATACGGAATAGCAAACCGTTTTCTTTCATTGATGTGTGGATATCGTTGTGGAAGTACAAAGCCGAGTGGTTTACTTAGAGTTTAAAATATTCATAGCTTGTACTGGATCGTATTTAAATATTTACATAAGTGTCACGCAGCGTCACTGACGTTTGTCGATAAAATGTATTGAGTGGAATGGAATTACTGAGTTCCGATTCAGCTATTTTAGGGTGATACAAAACTGTTACATTATAAAGCTTGTAATGGGCAATAAGTTTTGCCTCTAATTTAACGAAAGTGAAAATAATAGAAACTAAATTACGGCTTTCTACGAATGCTACGATCAATAGTTAAGTGCTACGTGACGTAGCGTCCTCGTAGCAGTATCTTTTTATCAGGCGCTTTTAATTGAAGAACTAGGTTTAGGCATTTTAACTAGCTATAAAACCCCCGTTTGGTAGACTAGTCTGAAAATCACTCTATTCTTTGGGAAACACAAAAAAACAACTAGGTAAATGAATTCCCAAAAATAGCAACAAACGAATCATAAAACCCATCGTACCTTACCTGATTTAAATGAACATAAAACGCTTGTTATTCAAAAATATTGGTTAGTCAAATTCCCATTGTCACCCCTTAGTGTAGTACCAGACGTTAACACTCGGTAGGCGGGGGTTCGATACTTCTAACCGCCGTGTATTCGAGCCATAAAAAATAATGGATCTCAGAATCGTCGAGATATGCGCGGAAATATGGAGTGAGGTGAGCGAACGAAAAATCGTAATGGCATCGAGAAAATGGGGATTAGAAACCGATCGAGTCGAAATCGATGCGGTTTTACAAACATTGAGTTTACACCTTGTGTATTTTGGAGAGGAAGCTTTATGGAGTGCCGTATGCCGGTGAAACGCCGTACCTATCTATCTGTGCAAGAGAATGGTGGTAGGTATGTTCAGAACGAACATGATCAAATTTTAATATTTACTTTTATACCCCAAAAATGAAAGGTTGAAACTAGAGATGGATCGACTATCGCATTTGCCGGACCAGCAAACTAGTCGGCTTGTGTCTTATTTATATTGTCATTGCATCCATGAACGAGAACACTTATTAAGAAACTTCTTACCTACTTCTACTATGTAACAACTGACTTACTTTTAAGTAAGAAGTAAGTGTTTATGTTAATAAAATCTGTTACTCATAGTATGTAGTAGGTAGTTGTAAGAGTTTAGTGCACAATCCTCAAGTAAAGTGTTGTTTAATAACAAATTAAGTCATTTCCAATTAAAAATCACGAGTGGCTCAGATCAGTTAGACCGTTATGTATGTATTAACTAGTAAAATAATCATCAAAACAAAATTAAGCTTAAATAGTACTTATTTATGGGTAGGTACTCGTGGGTAATAGCTAGAAAACGCTTCTTCTTCTTCTTTTCGTATGGTGATGTGCTTTACCTACCAAACGCTACACGAGTATGTCGGTCGGTACATAAAAGAAATCCCCTTTGGTCATTACTCATTAGGCAAACCTTCCTTTACATAAACTGAAAGTATGTACAGGTGAGTGTAGGTACTGTACATACAGTAAATAACATAAAACGTACTCACCTAATTTCAGGTAATTGTGTTTACTTGGCGAATGCAAACACGCTCCTGCAAAATGACGGGCGTTACCTTCTCCTGCCTAACACTTGAGATAATAATAAAAATATACGTGTTTTTACATATAATTAGCATTAATTTTTGTAAATAATGTTTAAAGAGTTACAAGAAGGTGACAAAACGTTTGGGCCGACTTTCTCTATAGAATCGCGAAATCCCTTAGTCCCTTTTTGGAATTGAGCAATATATTCTTCCGTTAATGCCGTGCCTTATATAACGTTTCTTATTTCCAATTATTGCTTCCTCCCATTGAATTCAGATCCTCGTTATTACACGTGACTCTTGGATGGTGCTAAAGGAGCACTGGTCCGACCACAGCTCACCACCAACCGGCCTATGGTAGCGTTTCCACCGCGAGCAAAGCGGGGCCATTGCTGTGTCCGTTTAAAACATTCTACTAAAATACAATATTTACCGGGCTTTACTCGCGTTTTATTTATTAACGATATTGTTTCAATTACCGACGTTTCGCTATCTTTACAGTCAGCTTAATCATGGTAGACTGAGATGTTATTTGTCTATTTTAATATTCTAATAAGTTACTGTAAACTACCGCTCATTATTATTATTGTATAAAAACATTCCCGAGTACGCTGACTTTTAAATTATTTTTAAATTTAGATTATTTCTAGTTAGCTCAAAAAAAAAACATTGACTAAACTATCGGTGAAAACCGGGTATTACTAGATAATATTCTGATATTCTGTAAAATTCCTTAGAAAAGACAAAAAAAAATGTTTGAGTACCTGCCTAAATCTAACTTAATCTGTGCACAAATGATCACAGAAACCAAGTTGAGCAACATCATAGCGAAACGATCTTTTGTCGAGGCCAACAAACTTTTATCTCCGCATTACAACCTTGTCAAATAAACGTAAAGGCAAGTATGTAGTAGGTATAGTACCCGAGACCCTTCATTATCCACCTACATTTGCGTAAGGTTAGCACCTCCTAAGTCCAAGTTATTCGTCTCAAGTTATAGGCAAGCAAACAAAGTTGCGGCCGACGGGGAGCGAACCCAATTATCTCTAATGAAGACAATGATATAAGCGCGGTTATTGATCTAGATTTAAATTTCATAACGGGTCAGTCCCTGCGATGTACCAGCCCTTAATGCTTCTTGCTAAGTTTAGGATACGCCGACTGATATATCTTGGTACTTGTAAGACATTAAGCTGTTTTACACAAAAAATAAATTTTGAAGTTAAAAAAAAATTTTGGGGCTCCACACACATTTTTTCGTAGGTAGTAAGTTAGGCTGATCCGTCACGCTCGGAGGTAAAAGGCTCGATCGGGTAAACTCGGGACCACCGAGTAGGTACAGTCAGCTTTGCGATTGCCAATTATGTTTTCACTTCTGCCGTGCGGTCTTAAAAGTACATATTCTTTTTTTTTTGTAATGTACCTACTCGTAACATTTTCTGTAGGTTTATGTACGTACAATGAACACGTATGGTGTGGCTGAAATTCAATATTTATAGTCCAAAGGTTTTCTAAAACATATACTCGGATTTAATCTTTGATTTGTCGGTTATAGATGATACTTTAATATAGAATACCTTAGACACAAACACAGAGATACCTTAGACAAATTTAGGAAGAACAATAGAGTACTTTTCTTTAAAAAAAAAATATGTTTTTGGTATAAAAAATGTTTTCTGTGTTGTATCATAATGGTAGTGGGTTAAACTAGTACTAGTAGGAGCGGATTGCATCAATACAGTTGTAGAGTTTACAATATTTCCAAAGGATTTGCTTTTTTATAATTGGCCGACAACTATAATCGATTTCCCCTAAAGAACAATAGAAAAAATAATTAAACAACTTAATGGAAACCCATAAATCACCGCAAAGGATTAAGACAAGCACATCGTAGCACATTCAAGTTTGATGTCCACTAACTAATTTCTTATCCCCAAAACATAATAATGTGAACCAACATCACACACGTACAAACATGTGAAATTATGATTAACGAGCTCACGCACACACTGAAAACACCTACGGACCTTTGTACATTACTTTAGGTACGACGGAATAGATCACCATAGCAGATTAAAATAGGCTCTTGTAGGCAAACCAATCAATACTCTTCATATTACTGGTATTACTCGTAAGTAGACCATGTACAAAGCTAAGGAAAATAGCTATTAAAGAAATTTTCCCTATTCACGTAATTCAGTATTTTTATAGTCGAAGAAATACAACTTTATGTATTCAAATAATGACCAATAATGTTTTGATTAGATATTATATAGTAGGTATAAAGAATTTATCCTGTTCATGGAATTTGTAAATATTATATAAACAAAAAATAAATAATATATACAAAAATATTTATTTCTTTGAGTACTTGTACAGTGTTTAGGTACTTACACTAAGGATTGTTAGGATAAGATGGCAATAGTCACGATCATCCTTTTTAATTAATTCTAGGAAATGTAAAATGGAAAATTATTACATGTATAAAGTTTGAAGTTCGTATAACTAGAACAACGGCGGTTGTTATTGCAACGATCGTCAGAGCGTGTCGGTTCAAACACTTCCTCTCCTTAAAGATATTAATGATTTTGCATAATAATTGCAACGAGCGAAGTTTCTCGCGACCGCCTTTCCATATCGTATGACATTATAATTAAACATAGACTTAATACTGTTGCTGTATTAAATAACAATTAATATGGAACGAGTCTAATAGAATTTGCAAGTTGGAAGGGTAGGTTTCGAATTGTTTTGTTAATGCAGTTCGTCTGTTATATTTTATTAGTGTAAAAATCATTATTTATTTACATAATTACACGAATCAAACATGTTACACATATTTTTAAAATAACATTAAACCTAAAGTATCAGGCAGTTGAACGAGTGAATTATACACTGAGTCATGGCCCATTGTACTGCTGCAGTACATACTTGTTGTATTTAGTCTTAGACGTACCTACATTTTAAGTTTGATAATTTATGTTTTTTGTAAAATTATGTGTATATAACTTTAGTCCAAATAAACTTTTTTTTGTATTCTATTCTATTTACGCGAGTTGAACCGCGGGACATAAAACAAAAGGCAATTTATTCCTTAAATAGGTAGCATTTATTAGAGTTTTGTCGAGCCCAATCTTAGAAGTCGAACGTTTCTAATATTCGAGTTGGAAAAAAACGATTTTATCCAAGAAAGATTGTATTGAATCACCCGAGGCTAGGCGTTTAGTGGAAACGTATCGGCCTCGCAGTGACCCCCGAACCGAGCTCCGCTTTCTCAATGATCCCATCTTCGCCACACTCACATAATTTTCATTCGTAACGATCTTTACTGTACGTACCTACTACATAATATACTGAAATACGGCTTCGACTTTCATTAACAAAGTGGTTCATATTTCTGCAGTTTTTTATACCTCAACGCAAATTGTTATCTAGGTAAGACTCAAAAGGAGGTTTTTAAAAAACTAACACCTACCAGAAACAGAAGCTTTGTTACTTTTTAAGTTCCCTAAGCATGATGCTAAAAAAATTCAAAAAAATACTCTTTAAAGATGCGACTTAATTTTGTCTCAGTGTTCTATCTAGAAATAATTAATCCATATGTAAAACTATTTTAGTTAGATTCCGCTTTATCGTTCAGCTAAAAATAATAAAAAAAACATCAAATCAGTATAAACAAATAATAATTAAAGACCAACTTTTAAAAAAGTTAGTTTTAATTATTTGTGTTTTTTAAAGTAGTCGGGTATTTTTTATTTAGAATTTACTTTACTTTATATTTATGATTGACAAAAGGACGACAAAACAACGAGAAACGATCATGGTAGGTAAAATTTTGTACTCATTACCTAAAAAATCTTGAATATCGTAAAATTATACTAGTGTGCTATACCTATCTATCTAAACAGGTGTTTAGATAAGTGTTATTGACTATGCAATGAATTTTTAGTTTTACAAATCTAAACAAAATCTCAAAGACTCGGTAATTCTTGTAAGTACCTACCCGTATTTCACTAGCGTTCATTGTATCAAGAATTTCGTAAAACACAATAGATGCCAGTAATATATGGACACAATAAACACAACAATGTTCTCTGAAACTGCTCTAATCCAAAAGCTGGACTAAGATACTGAAACATTTATCCTGAGGAAAATAAATAGATCCCTCGACGATACAATATGAATTTACACACCAATACGAACGTACACGGTATACTCAGTCTCGGAGATATTCGAAGATAAATCGATGTTTATCTAAGTACATCAAATCGTTTATACGTAATTTACACTAAATTATTTCTTAACGTATCTCTATTTAGTAAAAAAAAATCTGGAGTTAAATAAGCGAACATAGTAATCCTATCAAAAATCAAAAGAGGACATTGAAATTATGAACCAGTTTTAATAAAAAATTGGTAGAAATGTGCATAGCTTCATATTTTACCTCGGATTAAGGTAGGTAAAATAAACCCATGAATTTCTTGTGTCTCCTTCTCATTGGAGGTGGTAACACATGGTAGTTTGATGACGTCAATATCAATAGAATGTAATATGAAGAAAATAAGTGATTAAACAAAACTTTTTAAACTTACACGATTTCTGCTCATTACTATTTGCATAAACGCGATCGAGACCCGAGTTTTTATAAAAATAGTAATAAACAAAACTTAATGAATAAACATATATTGAATTTGAATTACTTTTTTGTCCATATATGTGGAATGGGGACTAATTTACATGAGTTGTAAAATAGCCGCACCCAACCGAATATCGTGTTAGAATCCACGTCTTCCCAATTTGAATCTCATGTGCGATCGATCGTGTGAGAAGAAAACAGAAGTAGGTATGTTTTGTCGGATATATCGGAGCGGGCAGTGGAGGTCCCTCGGGGCGGGCAGCTCATCAATCTGGCATCCTCCTCCTGATATATTATTGCCCTACATCCGGCCACTGGTTCATACGCAGATGTGACCTGCATTCCTGTAATTAGACTACCAAATCTGATTGACTCAATAATTGGAATAGATTGAGTTCTGATAGGTAATAGAGTAATAGGTAATTTGCTTTGTGGCTAGTAGGTACCAATTATGGATTAAATCTTTGTCAAAATAGATTCAAAAAGCACTCCCCCGCACTCTTAATTTCAAATTATAATAACGAAACTTGAATAGGAAAGCAAATAAATTGTTCACCACAAAATAATATTAATTAAACTAACAAGTTATCTTGGAGCACCACCTAGCGGCCACCTCTCTTTTGTATTTGCCATCTTTTCATCATCAAAACTCATTTCAATTAATTTTCGTAAAAGTAAGTAAATGATGTGCCCTTTAAAACGAAGATATCATTAACACTGGGTGAGGGAGAGATCTTTTAAGTAAAAAATGGATAAATATTATTAGTCACAGTGCTGTTAACAAATGTCCTGTTATGTCCTGAAACTGTTAAAAAATAAAATGATATTTAAATAACAATTTGTTATGTATACACAGAAGATAGAGATAGATAGAGTTAGCCAGAAAAGTAGAGAGAGCCAGTAAATTATGCAATTAGTAGATAGGTACTTACAGGAAATGTGTTGAATTGACTTCTATGCAACTACGCATCAATTTCAGAACGAAACGGTCTTAGAAAATATGTTAATTTACCACCAAATAATTAAATCTAAACATATAAATAATAATAAATATTGCACGACATTACTAAGCAAGAGGCTTGTACTATGGGTAATAGACAACAAATATACTACATTTTATACTTTTTTTTGTAAATACATAGGTACCTACATAAGATACATAGAAACACTCAGAACCAGAAACAAACATTTTTGGTCAGCAGAAATATTTATTCCAAGCGGGAATCGAACCGACGCATCACCAGTGGCCGTCGAATATTATAAATAAAGTCAAGCAGGAGGTTTATGTTAAACACTACTCGATTGTTTACAATGAGACTTCAATCAGTCTCATAATATTAACTGGAATACAAAATATTTGTACGCACACACACAAACAACATTCCGCCTTTCGTTACCTGACGATTTATACCTACAACTTCGTTCCGATACAATTAAATGTATGACTGTTATATTAACATGGCTATGCTTTTAATATTTCCATTTAATCCACACTAATTCTGTCGAGGCTGTACAGTGAAACAACGATAATTAAAGAAAAAATAAGGCAACCTACCCCCTCCCTACTCCCTCGGGAGAATCATTAGGAAAAAATCGTGTTGATGGATTTAATTACAAAAAATAATTATTCCAAAGAAAGTTGGCTGAATAAACTCGGACGGAGCGGGTTCTTCGATTCCCCCCTTAATCGGATTAATTTACTTTTAAAAAGCGGGGGGTGGCTGTTGTAATTAATGGAATGATAACATTACCCACCTCGTGGTTGGAGTCGGACGAAGACGCCTTCGACCGCTATTGACATAAACAAAGCTAGGCACGCTGTACGGACTCATACCGAAATTCAGTGAACGTTCTTTAATCATCCTACTATCCTATCCTACTAATATTATAAAGCTGAATGTTTGTGAGTATGTATGTATGTGTGTTTGTTACTCAATCACGCAAAAACTACTGAACCGATTAAATTTAGAAAATAGGTAGCTGGATACCGGGAATAACACATAAGCTACTTTTTATCTCGATATTCCCGCGGGAACGGGACTTACGCGGATGAAACCGCGAGGCACAGAGCTAGTTTTAGAATAAAGAAACCATAGGAGCGCTATGTAACCATAGAAGCGCCACGTTCTAAAAAATGGTGACAAAATATTTTAAAAAGTTTTTTCCTTTTTTTTGCGATTTTGCATTGGTATAATACACAATATTTTACCGGGTTTTATTGGCGTTTTATTTATTAAAGGCATTGTTTCAATGGTCGTACCGCCGTTTCGCTAACTTTACACTGAGCTTAGTCATGCTAGACTGAGATGTCATTTGTCTTTTTTAATATTCTAAAAAGAACAGACATACATTTTTAGGATGTTACATAATATTTAATATCCGTCGGGAGGACGCTCGTATAATGCAAAAGGCTGCGGGTTCGATTTCCGTCGAGTGCAAATATTTATGCTTAAAAATAAATATTTGTATCTGGTCTAGGTGTCATTCTATGTATAATTTATGTATGTATTTACAAAAAAAAAGTATTAAATGTAGTATATCCGTTGTCTAGTACCCATAGTACAAGCCTAGGGCTTAGTTTGGGGCTAGATTGCGTTGTGTGCAATGTAGTGCAATATTTATTTATTTGACATTAATTCAACGACTCTTTTTTGTCCTTACTTAAAACTTGATATTATTACACATTAGTAGGTACTTTAACTGTCTTTAATATCTGCATGGTTTATATGGCACATCACTGTATAATTTATTAAAATTTACTTTAAAAAACTTACAAAAACAGCTCACGATAAACCATCTTACTAAAACGCAATGCAAACGGAAACGATAAAGAAAAAGATGAGAAGTGCTTTTTCCAGTCGGTTACTTTCGGTGATCTGTTCGCATCGCCACTGACGCAAATCATATTGCGAGGAAGGGTTTCGAATTAGGAACGTTCTGGAAAAACATCGGCAAGTCATCGTGCCTGATTTTCCTTGGACCCTCGTAGACTACGGACTTATTAAAACAAATACAATCCAAACGAACGAGAGCAAGCAAAGAAAAACTAATGGTGCAATTGTTTTATCTCACAACTGCGTCTCGTCTTGGTTCAGACAGTAGATTCAATCCATTCACGTATACGTTGCGCCTGTGTGTGTAAGTTCGGTTTGTCATTACTTAGAAGCACACAGAAACAATTTGCATCTGAATGTACGCACACAACCGAGACTGAGATGCAGTCGTGAGAATCTATACTTATAATAAAGGAAGAGAGGACAAAAAGCCTGTACTTGTAAGTAAATTAAAAAAAAAATGTCTAGAGGACTTAGGAAAAGTAGTAGAACAAAATTATATATTTTTTTTTAATTCATGTCTGTTTGTCTGGTTCTCTGTCTGTTCCTTATACAATTAAAAACTTCTAATCCGATTGAAATATGGTTTTTAATATTGAAAAGTTCGATTTTCTAGGAACGTCGTGGTATACTTTGCATCGAAATCCAATTAGTAGAACCCGAGTAATGAACGAAAAAGTGCAACCGCTCGAGAACCGCTTTTCCGCCCGCGCCCGTAATAACGCGTTTTTCACTTTCGCGGGTGAAACCTCGGGGCGCAGCTAGTAACAACTATAATTTCTGATCGGTAGACATTGTTTTCATTAATTTGTAAGCCTTAGCCCTTAGTAAAATTTAAACACTCAGCATCCAATCGGCGGATAAAAAGTTTGTAGTTTGCTTACTACTTTAGTATTGGCTATAGACGGGTAGATACCCCTTCGATGTTATTTAATTTAGCTGTGTCATGTCTGCGATTGTGGTATTTTATTGGTAAAAAAGATGTTGCATTTTAAAATAGAACAGATTAAATTGTGGGTTATTTTAATACACGGATAAAGTAATGTACGTAGGTACTTATTTGCAACACAGATGGGTACTTCGCTGGCAACTATAGTTTAATCAGTCAACTAATTTTCGGCCTTATCCATTTTAATCCACATTAGTTTCTGTGCCAATTCTCAGCATTATTAGACCAAGGATATGTCACAGTAAGTCTATTGGGTTTCTGTTTTTTTTATCATACATATTGTTACATAGCCAGAAGGCTTGTGTATAAAGCTAACTAGCGAGTCAAAACAATATTTCGCGGGCGATTTTGAATGCAGCTTTACGAATTTGGCCTTTGCTTTATTATTGGTTATAACGAAAAAACGGCAGACCGGTTACATTGAGTAGTTTTTGTTTTTGTAGATATTCGGAATTCAAAACAAAACCAACAGTTTAAAAAAAATGTGTAGTCGAAAAGCGAAAATTGTATTTCTCACACATGTGCCGTCTCATGTTGAGATCATTCTTTACGTTTCGTTCGCCACTATCTTTTCCATGAGACGTGTTTTGAAACACTACCCACTAACAAAAAAAAAGAAATAAATCACAGACAAAAATACCCTAGACGTTTTGTGATATTAATAGGCAGGTACCATAAGGTAGGTACATACTTCTATTTATATGTAAAATGTGCTATGTATATAGGTAAGTCCTAACTTAAAAAGAAAACTAAAATGGTAGTTTAGACTTATAAAACCAGGGGTAAAAACGCCTTATTTGTACCAATCTACAGTGCAGCTGTAGTGTCTATAAAACTTGAACTTAACTAGGTAGTTAGTTTGTTATTCACTCACACTCCACTACCGATTCAAAATAACCTTATATACTCTCACTGACTATAGTTTTAGTTGAAGTTTAAGACTTAAGTTTAACTCGCTGCAAGCTCTAGCACGCATTGCATTGAACTATTAAAATAGAATGCCAATTAGAACCGAAAGATGACTGTGAGTTTTAATACAGAATCGAGATCATCATCATTATCTCAGCCCTTATTCGTCCACTGCTGAACATAGGCCTCCCCCATACGACGCCAATGACTCCCCACGACCGCTACAATGCCGTCGATCCACCGAGTACGTGGTTTTCAAATACTCCGTTTCGCATTGCATCGTGGTCACCACTCGAGGACTTTTACTCCCCAACGGTCGAGATCTAATCCTGGAAATAAACGTGGTACTAAATCAAAAGACCTGCCTAAATGACTCTGAATCTGACGAAACCAGGCATCGGTCTTAGCCAATGAAAGAAGAAATTTGGGGGGCTTTATATTAACCAACGCTTTTGCCTTACCCTTCCGTCAAAATTAAAATAGAAGAAAATAATAAAAAAACACTTTTTTATGTGTTATGTCTTAGTGGCCAGTTCGAAATGGCCGTATGCTACCAGAATCTTAGTGATTATATTATCCTCTTTCACCCTATAGCCTTATGAATTTCAACGTTCCAAATTTAAATTACTTCAAGCCCTAGGTCTATAGTGCGCACATCTAGGAACTAATTACTCGCTTTACGTTGACCTTTTTGGTCAAATAAAGTAACTTAATAGAGCCGTAGATGTGTAACGTAATTTATTTTCAGATCGTATCTTGATTGTACCTAATGGAAAAGTCTTACCTAAATAGAAATTGAAGATTAACTTTATTTTTGTACCGATTTATTAGCCCGTCACAGTTCATGCCTAAATTAAAACTTGACTTTACTTTTCAACGTAGTTTCCTTTAAGACAGACTAGATATTTTAAATAAATATTATATAGTAAATCTAATTTAGTTAAGTAGATATCACAACGATAAGTGTACTTGGACCAGGTTTGTGAGTAAATACGTATATTGTAATGAAATTATTGCGCAGTTTTAAAATGTAGGTAATGCATCATTCATTCAATAACTATTTCATAGTTTCCGTGATTTCTATGACATAACTTTAACTTACATTGTAGCCTACATACCTAAGTACCTAAGTGCCTAAGTACCTACATAAAACAACTTTATATAGGTAGTTTAGTTGTTCCGTAATTCGTAGTAGAATTTTGCGCGTTTGATTATTCTAAAGCATTTTGTCCTTTAGGGTTTTCGACACAAAACCTATGAACAACTTATCATTTACTCTAAATTATACAAGATGTAACGGAGATGCCCTTTTGAGCTGAAAGGGGGATGTTCTAGACGTCTAGGCGAACAACTTTTGTTCCTCGACTTTTGGAAAAACGAAGTACCTACTTTTCGAAAATTTTAAGTGTAAAGTTTACTTGAAGATCAGCTGTTTCTTAGAGTTCGAGGTCATTGACCTTATGTTGTCATTTCTTTTAGTTTGGTCTACTACAATCAAAACTTCAATTACCTTTATTTTCAAAAGCAGCTGTTTTTTCAGTGAAACATAACCTCCAAATACTCAAAAAAAAAGTTCGAATTTTCAAAAGTCGTAGAACTAAAGTTGTTCGCCTAGACGTCTAGAACAACCACTTTTCGGCTTAAAAGGGCTTACCCGTTACACCTTGTATTGTTTTAATAATAGGGGTTAAAGTATGAAATTGCCGTTTTATTGCAATAGGTTCTTTGAATTGACATAGAATCTTCATGGTTTGAGGTTTTCGAATGAAACTTTTTTCAAATGGTTTCTGTGATGTTCTTTTTTTAAAAAATGTGAAACATTTGAATATCGACTTTCAATTGTTTTTGTTATTCAATTTAGACAAGAAAGATGGATACTGCGAAAACGAGTGATTTTTGAATACGAGTTCCGACGCGGAACTAACGCGGCAGAAACAGCCCGCAATATCAATGCTGCGTTTGGAGAGGGGTCTACTAATGAACGCACCGTGCGATTTTGGTTTAAACGCTTTCGTGATGGAAATTTCGACTTAAAGAACGAGCCACGAGGAAGACCGCCCACACAGGTGAATAACGATGAATTAAGAGAGATAGTGGAAGCCGATCCTAGTCAAACTACCCAGGAATTAGCGGCATGGTTTAACGTTACCTTACCCACTTTATTGACTCACTTGCGTCAAATCAATAAAATAAAAAAATACGGAAAATCGGTGCCTCATGATTTGACTGATCTGCAGAAAGAAACGCGTGTTGAAACTTGTGTTGCCTTGTTGAACCGGTACAGAAATGAAGGAATATTGGATCGAATTGTAACATGTGATGAAAAGTGGATTCTTTATGATAACCGGAAAAGAAAAATGCAATGGCTGACCCCAGGTCAAATGCCACAACAGTGTCCTAAAGCAAAACTTACCAATAAAAAGGTAATGGTAACTGTTTGGTGGTCTCAGCATGGTGTTATTCACTATAGTTTTCTTCGATCTGGTCAAGCAATTACGGCAGATGTCTATTGTGCCGAACTCCGAACCATGTTGACAAAACTAGCAGTAAAACAGCCCCGACTCATGAATCGATCTTCACCATTATTGCTCCACGACAACGCGAGACCTCACACAGCACGAGAAACCATTTTGACCCTTCAGGAACTGCACTTAGAAACCATTCGTCATCCTCCGTATTCACCAGACCTTGCTCCAACGGACTACCATTTTTTTCGTGATTTGGACAATTATCTACGTGACAAGAAGTTTTCTTCCCAGGAGGCAGTACAAAATGCTTTCACACAGTTTGTGCAGTCTAGATCGTCGGAGTTCTATCGCAAAGGCATTAATAACCTTCCCATTAGATGGCAGCAATGTATAGATAATAATGGCAACTATTTTGATTAAATAAATTTGTTAAAAATTTAAAAAATTAACAATTAAGATTTTCAGTACAAATCGGCAATTTCATACTTTAACCCCTAACATATTCAGTTTTTAGAGTTTTCAAAATTTATAATTTTAAAATGAAATAAATACAATTCCGGCATTTTTTATTTATTTCTTAAAACAGTAGAAAGGAGTTTTTTTAGGTAATTCTACATATTAGAAATAAGTGTCTACATATACTTAGAACAAAAATTCCAAATTAAGTTAAGTTATATTTTTAAAAGCCTAGCGTCACTAAACTATTACTTGGACGTAGATCCAATAATGAATACGAGCAAGAACATTGTATGAATTAATTGGAAAACCTACTCCATAACTTCTACAACAGCTATAAAATAAAATGTGCTATTCATACCATGACCTACGATTGTATATAACCAGTATGTAACCATGAATAAACGCGATTCGGTCTGTAAGAACGCACGCATTACAGTACAGTCTAGTGCTATAGACCAACTCGGCCATAAAGATTTGCTTTTCACATTTTTAAGTTTTTTTGTGGTTATTTGAAACTCAACTAAAACTGGTATGTATATCTTACTAATATTATAAACGCGAAAGTTTGTATGTAACTATGTATGTATGTATGTTAGGTTGTTACTATTTCACACAAAAACTACTGAACCAATTGCGATGAAACTTGGATATATTCCAAGTTAGCTAGGTAGCTGGGGTAGCTGGGGACCTGGATTAAAACATAGGCTACTTTTTATCCCGATATTCCCGCGGGAACGGGACTTACGCGGGTAAAACCGCGGGGCGCAGCTAGTTATTTGATAAAGGTTAAAAATTTTGCTGGCTGTTTTGCGTACCTAGGTACATACGTAGCCTCATAGAGGGTATTTAACTAAGTGAATTTAAGACGCGGGATTCCTCGCGATGTTTTACTTCACTGTTCATATTTATTACGTTGATACACTATTTGAATTATTTTATAAACTAAGTTCTAGCTATAAATAGTCGTGCAATGTTTCTTTGTTCGGGAAAATGATGAATTACGTCACCAAATCGCTTGGGTCGCATGAAACCGGGGGCGCAGCTAGTAGAATCATAAATTGAAAACCTTGTACATTCAAAATAGATTTTAAAATGTGATTGGTATTACGTAGGGGCAGAATAAATAATAGTACTGCGTATACGTAGGTAAGTAGGTGAAATAGAAGCGTAATCGGAAACAATGAGAAGGTTAGTCACGTGTACCGATAAACACATTACCAAAGAAATTATGTTACAATCTAGGTACCTTCGTAATTTCACAGATGTGTGTTGTGTATGAAAATATTTTCAAACATTCCGCGCTACCATGCTCGTTTGTCGTTGCTGTGTCGTCCTTTTGTCGTTCAAAAAATAAAGTAAATATTTCTTCTTCTTCTTCTTCTTCTTTAAAATGGCTTTTCCTTTCGGACATTTGCCAGTGTCAAGTATTATCAAAATATTTGCAGGTTATTTGCATCGATAGAAACAGTCAAGTCGTCACAGTTAAAGTCAAGTCGAGAGTATCATTGTAAAAAGGGGGCCATTTTTACAATGTTTGTTCACGGAGCTTTGGAGAGAACACTAAGCTAAAGTCCATGTTTTGCACCGATTTTCACTTTTATTTTCACTTGTACAACTTTACGAAACTAAATTGATTAATATGCCCCCGAAATTAAACAATTTACACGCACTTGAACTAAGTTTCACAAAAATGAAAATTTAGCAACACATCTCCTCAACGCATTCCCGCCAAAACTCCAAGTAAATATTTGAATAAAAAATAACCCGACTACTTTTTAAAACCAAAGACAATTTTTTATTTGTTTTTTTTTTTTTTTTAATGTTTGATGTGTTTTTAATTTTATTTTTTTAGCTGAACGACAACGCGACGACTTATAAGACATAATGGTAGGGCCCATTATTGCCTAGCAACGTTATTGTAGATCATCTCGGTAGAAGGCTGCAAAAATGCAATGTATAATTATTATTATTGAAGAATTCGATGTTTCTCATACCATGAGTAATATGTATGTGCTTTATAGAATACCTTTTATCTCGCTATGATCCCGGGGTGGGAATTTACGCCAATTATTTCCTAATGAAGAATGTTAATAGGTATGCCAAATCCGTTGAAAGTTTGTTACAGTGTTGTATGTATACAAATATATATATTTACAAATACATTAGTTTTAGTTGTAGTGAAAAATTCCTATTAGTTTTGATTTAACAGTCACTTAAACTTAGGAAAAATATTGAGTACTAGATATCGAGTATTAGGATAAATGATGAAAATATTAATAATCACGTGACGTCATTATGCTCCGCTAATGAAACGTTAAGACGACATGCTGCGACTCTGTTCTGAGAGCGCGAGCGGACTGAGCGAGCGAGTGTGAGATGACGTCACACGAGTACGATTCCGCATCGCACGTTTACTTCTTTAAATCGGAAACGAATTGTAGTATCGAAATATTTCTGTCACTTACATTTTTTTTTTCGACAGAAAATAAAGGGAGCTAGTATTCAACATTAGTTATTTTTCTTCATTGTAATAATTTGTGTATACCAACTGTTAAACGAAGTACCTACATGAATTCGAAGAAGTCAAAGAAACTGTGAGTTCCATGTAACTATTTTTTATGTATTCGACAGTTAAATGAATTAATACACGCAGAAAACACCAAGTACCTACCTCACAATGTATACTTACTATAAACTACGCGCAATGAAATAAGGAAATTCTCAGTCGTAAGTATACGTACCTACAATCTAGTAAGTCGTAAATTGTTGTGACGATATTGAATTACAAATTTCACCATAATATGTTACTATTTAAGTAAAACGCATACATACATTTAATAGTAGTTTATGCACCGAGGTACTAAAGCGCTGTCTTATATAGCGGGCGTCGTCATATTGAATCCAAAGCGTACGAAGGACTCTAGAGAGTTAACTCCCGAGCGTAGCGAGGGTGTTAAAAACTTAACTCCTGAGTGAAGCGAAGTATTAAGTTGATTATTGAAAGTTATGAAATAGATTTACAGCTCTATATTAATTAAATTTAACAATGTTGCATCAAAATGACGAAACCCCATATCGGCCTTAGCTGATGAAAAATAAAAGTTGGGCTTTAATATTAACAAAAACTTTTTGCCTTACCCTTCAAAATAAAGTTGAAGAAAAACAGCCCAGTTTTTTTTAAATGTGTTTTGTCAAAGTGGCCAGTTCGAAATGGCCGTATGTTACCAGAACCTTAGTTCCAAATTAAAATTAATTTATGCCCTAGGTGTAAAAAGAATTTTTGAAATCAGTTCAATAGTTTCGAAGCCCATTTGTTACAAACAAACAAATCAATCTTTCTTCTTCATAATATTAGAGTTAACGTCGGTAGAATATGTACCTATTTAGTCATTTATTGTATCATCATGGAGCTAGCCAATTGTTAGAACGCCCAGGCGAGCAGTTTATCTACTACTGCTAGTAACTAATCTATAACACAAGCTTAGTTACTAATTGGGCTAGATGGCGTGGTGTGGTATAAATTGAATTGTCAGGAAAATACCTAACCTACCCGACATAGTTATGCAGATAAAGGTACAAAAGTTGTTCAAAGATTTCCTCTCTTACGACTAATATATTCTCCAACTGCCTTAATGTACAATACCTACATACTGATCACTTCTATTTACTTAGTTTGCATGTAAATGTGAAATTACAACGTAGGTGCCCACGTATTTACTATACCTAGATTTATATCTTCCTTTTATGCGTAATGTCATGACTCAGGTGCAAACAATCGATCTATTCTATCGGTTGCATTGACTGAACTGTCTCGGGGTTTTAGATCCACAATTATTTTTAATTCTGGATGGAACAGTGATCAATTACTAAAGACCACTTTGAGTAATAACTATTTTACCACAGTACCGTTTCTACAATTACCATTTCTGGAAATAGACATTTGACCACCTTGCAAATATTGTGAGAACCATCAATAACCATTAATTTTTATACATTTATTTGTATTTCTACCATTCTAATTCTAATGCCATCTTAATTAAAAATTTTAAACTTTTAAGCCGAAACGGGGTTGTTCTAGACGTCTAAGCGAACAACTTTTGTTCTACAACTTTTGAAAATTCGAACTCTTTTTTGAAATTTTGAGGTTATGTTTCACTGAAAAAACAGCTGCTTTTGAAAAATAAAAGTAACATAAGTTTTGATTGTAGTAGACCAAACTAAATGAAAGGACAACACAAGGTCAATGACCTCGAACTCTGAGAAACAGCTGATTTTCAAGTAAACTTTACACTTAAATTTTTCGAAAAGTACTTCGAATTTCCAAAAGTCGTAGAACAAAGGTTGTTCGCCTAGACGTCTAGAACAACACCCTTTCGGCTTAAAAGGGCTTACCCGTTACACCTTGTATAGGTATACCTCATAGCTATACCTCATATTAATTTTTAATGGAACCTTGGAGAAGGACATAGGTAATTTTTGATCACGATTGAAACGAAAATCGATAGTTTGATGAAATTAGTTTACGTGTTAATTTAGAAAATAATACTAAGAAGTTAATTCAATAATAACAACCAACAAATGTTTTGTTAAAGCTATTCCTGAGGGCTTACATTGTAAAATTCTATCATTTTTGGGTGTATATTTTCAGTATATCCCAGCACACGTGTCGTTGACGCTTCTCATATTTTTTTCTAAACCACAGATCACATATTACTACTAAACTGTACAAGTTGCAAAGTAATCAGTTGCATTATTGAAAGTTTTTAAATCGTAATTGCCCTGACAAAGTAGTAAACAGTAAACAGTTCATGTACTTACTTAGGTATTTACTTAAAATTTACAAAACAATTTACCTAGTTAGTTTCTGGTCTCCACAATTTTAGTCTTAAGAAGGTATAAGTTTGAAACTTATTAAGTTTTTATTATAAAGCAACTGAAAAGTTATCCATTCAAATTGTGGATACTGGAGCCCATTATCGAATCCAAGCTACAATTTTATACAAGAGACCCATAAATATCGCTGCCACAGTCAAATATAATTACAATCAACCAATACAAACAATTTCTCCACCGAAAACGTTAGATACATAAAAGCTAACTTACATAAATAAATAAATAAATAAATAAATAAATCCTGTGACGAACACACAGCGCCATCTAGCCCCGTGGTAAGCTGCTAAGCTTGTGTTACGGTGGCTAGACAACGGATATACTAATTATATTTATTTTTCTTTTGTAAATACATACATATTATACATAGAAATACGCCCTTACTAAAACTAACTTACATAAAAGTGAAGCGAGCTTTTCTCATTCTCAGATTGTTACCGTCGGCGTGGGCGATACATAACTTTAACTTCCGAAGCACACGCTCTGAAATATTTATTCCTGAAACGTAAAGATCTGGGGGTGGGGAGGGGGTTTATCCCGCGGTTTCCTTCCCGCCGTGTTTTACTTCGAGAATGGGAAGTCGCCGTCGAGCGACGGGTCGATACTGCCAAAGATAACATACCTACAAGATACGATATCAATGTTTTACTGTTACTAAAGAAACTTTTCGACTAGTATTAGATTTGAAGCGGCGAGAGTAAAAGGGTTTTACTTATCAAAAAATATTTAAAGAATTTGGTCATGCTTGTGATAGAAAATTTAACGCTAAATTCAATGGTAGGTACTAATAACTAATTTTTGATAATAAATATCAGTTAAGTAAACCTCTTAGTATTCTCATCTCTTAAAATATGATTTAAATCTAGTTATGATGATCAGTTTTTTTCAATAAGTTATCCATTACTGTTAAAAATATATGTATAAATAACAGAAACTTTTAGTTCAATAGTTAGATTAATCTACACGGGAGAGGTTTTTTAACATCATAATTAAAACACTCTATACTTCCCACATACATATTGCAGAACAAGCCAATAGAAGTAGTGTACTCAGTTTGTTCGATTGATCTTAACGGGTGGTGGCGAATACACCTCGGTATTGTGAAGAGATAGCTTCATAATCTATGGCAGTTCCCCGACCTCGAGTGGGAGGCCCCCCCACCGTTCGATTGTCTGCGGAGGCTGCCCCGCTGGTGCCATCTGATGTGCCGAGAGCACTCCAGATCTGCATAGATCGTTGCCTTCGTTTTTTCCCTATCGAAAAATCAATACAGTTTCATAAAGTCGGCACTCGGCACTGCGACTTACCTTAATATTATTATCGGCTAATTCTTTAGTTTTATAAGGCATGTTATTTACGTCCTGACACTGAAAGATTTCACATGACTCTCAAGGTACCATATACTCGAAGGTGATGAAACTCAAATTTCAATGAATCTTTGCAGTTGAAAATGTAGGTCATTCATTCGGAGGATGCAAAAGACTCGGTATATAATGTGAAAACCCTTATCCCAAAACCATACCGAGCTTTCCGCCGCTTCCACCCTCAAAGGGAAAGAGGCTCAAACTCCAAGCAATAAAGCCTTCGAATTCAGCAAAACAAATACAACGAACATTCCAATGCTAGATATCACTCGCTCCGCCCACACAGTTGGCATTACGTCTGTAAGCGTTCTCATTGGTCGCAGCGAAGCCTTCTCCATTTCGAATTGGTTATTTTTTTTCTACAATTGAAATTGGAACTGTCCGTTTGTTCTGTACGAGTGTAGTACGCATGCGTGCCGGGGAGGCGTCTACGTCACGTAGACGTAGATACGTTTTCAGGCTACGAATGTTTTATTGGATTTCTCTCTCTGTTCTCATTCGTATTTCAAATTGAGAATTGGATTTGTGGTGGCACTTTCTTCAGTGCGCAGTCGTATTACAGGTTCTCCGCTTTTCCTCATGCCTTCCTTTAATCTGTCTTTGTCTGGAAATTATTAAATTTAGAGAAATTAATGACCAACACATAGGAAGAGAATAATGTTGGAAAGAACTATTTTTATTTTAAGCTTATTCGCGTTACATTTTTAATACCTTAAAAATGTGTCCTAAAATCCTATATCTACTGCATATTAGCCAGATATATTATACTTAATTGGCTTTGTTAGGCACTTTACGGTACGTAGGTAATTTAAATAAATCGTAATGAAACCTAGTATGTTTGAGATTAATCAGTTTCGTGAAGGTTTAAGATTTTCTTGGCGATTTTCCCAAAAAGGGGAAGAGGGTTACTGAATACAGTGCAACCTCGATACAACAAATCGGAATAGACCATGTAAATATTCGTTTTATGAAGTAATTACTTAGTTAAACTGATGTTTCTAATATTAAGTTAAGTTTGGTTTATGACTTGTTATATACTAAGGCGTTCTGCCACTGATAAGGAACACCTTTTACGTTTCCTAGTCATTTCAACTTGATTCTTAAACAATAGTGACGAGCAACATTGCTTAAGTTGTGTGTTTACATTACTTTCCATCAAATAACAATGATAGTTTTACGTAAAACGTGTCGAAATCTGTCACGACATGAATCACATACCTACTATAGGATTAAGGATCATTTATTGGTGGGAACTTATATAAAGGTTTAGGAAGACAATATTTCGATAATTAGAGGTACATAATTACACTTTTTTTGATAGTTGAAAATTCGTTATATAGGGGTAGTTCGCAATGTAGAGGTATATTTTACATTGACACACACATTGACTTAAGACACTCCAGGGGGATTAAGAAAAAAATGTTAAATCGAGTTAATCGTTATATTGAGGTTCGTTGCATTAAGGTTACACTGTAATTGTAAAATAAGTATGAGAAATAAGTACGACTTTACATTTTTTATTTGGAGAGTAAAATATTCTATATTTATAATTCTGCCGGTCGAATAAACCTTTTGATTACAGATTGACCAAGCACCTGGTGAACTTATTGAGCACAAATACATAAAGGTCGCAGTTTGTATACCTACTTTCTTTATGAAACTTCGTTCTTTATGAAAGTTGGTTAAATCTGAAAGTGTCGCAAAACGATTGTGTTAGCGAGAACTATTTCTTACCTTGTTTAAATTGGTTCAACCATTGGGTATTTTCTAAATTAGTTATCCTAAAATGTAACTGTTTCTTAAAAAATATCAACCTATATTAATGCGTTTCATCAGAATTTCATCAAAACCAGTCGATAGCAATAATCGGTTGACAACGGCAGCATGCTGTCACCGAACCCCGGCATGTCGTTATCCCGTAAGATATACGGACGAAAATGTCATTGTATTTCTCTCTGGTCGACGTAACAACACGTTGGCATCCGCTGCTAGCTCTGTCCGGAACAATTTCATTTGCGACTGGGCGAGGATAGCGTTGTAATTACACCAACAATCGATAGAGGCGCCACCGTCTGCCGCACGTTTAATCTCGCCAGAATCAAAGGACCGTCGCCTCACACCCGTCTCCGTCCCTACACCATGCACACCCTCCTCCTCGCCTACCTCGGAATGAAACGTTTAGCGGCATCCATCGCTTACTCGATCTCCGAACGGATTCTCTCCCACAATACTAAGCCCGCAATGTAACGAACGCACTTCAATCAAATTGTTAAAAAGTAATACATTGGTGCAAACTTTGTCTCTGAACCTATATCTGCAAGGCTATGCCTAGGTTTAGATGTCCCCAGACCAGATAGTTGCATTTCCAGTCTGCTGTACCTACATAACTATTCCTGGAGTTTTATTAAAGCTTAACGTTGTTTGTTACCAGTTCTCGTTTAAAGAGAAGTGCAATGAGTTGCGTCTGTTTCAGGAATAACCAATTTTCATGGAGTATACGAGTGTTAACTTTTTCTGTTTTTTTCATAATAAGGTTTTTGTTAAGTAAAATTAATTAGTTAATTATAACTATTGAAATTATATTTGTTCCATTTCAGGTTGTGGTCGCGTTGCTTATATTTTTTTAACATTTATCAATACCCTACGTTTCGAGATAGTCATAACTAGATGATTATGTACGTCTGTTGCTAACAAATCTCAATTGAAATTGTTGATTTTCGCGATTACGGGTCTACAATTTGACATTTACAGTCGATAGTTTAATTGCAATATTATAATATGTTTGCTACTGAATGACATGAATACAACAGTCCCTGTGGCGCGTCGGGCAAACGCCTGTCTGCAATGCAAAAGGCTGCGGATTCGATTCCCGTCAGGTGCAATATTTGTATCTAGCCTGGGTGTCTTTTTATGTATAATATGTATGTATTTACAAAAAAAGTATAATATGAAGTATATCCGTTGTCTAGTACCCATAGTACCTACGAGCCTAGTGCTTAGTTTGGGGCTAAATTGCGCTGCGTGTAATGTCGTGCAATATTTATTTATTTCATTTAACCATTTCAGTTGTCTCAATCGAGATTATTTAGCTAACGTAAAATCAGCTAGCAGATCTTTTCCTCGGGGTAGACATAATGAATAATACATAATAGTGTAATAATTGGGTAATTACATATTTATGTGAAACTTTTAATAGAACATTATCTATCTACACGTAATTACGGCGCGCGGCGCGGCGCCCCGGGTTATATTGGTGTAAAGGTCAAAATTTTCTAGGTGTCAAAAAATCGTTATAATAAGGTAAAAACTGGCCAGTTGTATCAATTACTTTTGGTAAAGAATAATTTATTGCAGTAAATTAAAGCTGTCACAGATCGTAAATAACGGTTAAGCGAATCACGAATTTATCTGTAAAGCGTTTAAAGAAGTCATGCTAGAGTTGACAAGACAGTGAAATTGCTTATCCGATTTCATTGAAAGTTTGCCTATTCCTAACTAAATTATGTGATCAGCACATTGTATGCTGTAGCTACACGAACGAAACTGCGTGTCACAGCTAGTATTTTATTAATAATTGATTGCCTTGCAGGCTGCGGTAGGTAAGTAAAGTAAAGTATGGTGAATAATTTGCGAACAGCAATTAAACTCGGCCATTGTTGCGTTAAATTAATGCCCGTCCTGGCATTTGCGATTCACCTGTAGTTAAGTTACGTACGATGTTACTATAAAGGTTGTTATTCATTGATAATTTATTATGTCATAATGTCATTTGTACAGGTTGGAGATGAATTATTACTGCATTGACAAGTCAGTTTTTCTTTATTGTTTAATTGGGTAGTTACCCTTAGTTACGTACCTTTTTTATGAAAGGGCATTGTATTAATTTTAAAACACAATCGTTTAGCATTTGATCGCTAATTCATTTGTTGTTTGAAATCTATCTAGCTCGACCTTCATGTTACTATTTTTATATAATTAAAATTGTATTTTTTTATAAAAAATGTCTAACAGTTGTCATTGAAAATCTTCAGTATGAAATTAAGTAGCTTTATAATATGCATAGATATATTGCTATGTGGGCATTTTGTTTGCTTCTTAGTCAATATAAGGTTTAGGCAATATTTGACATAGACGTTTTGATAATTAGCCCCCTTACTTATAAACTTTTGTTTCTCTTTGTCAGCTTTGAAACGATACGTATAGTTTATGCAGCAGTTAATCGTCGTTTATAAGTAAAAGGCCATAGAGGAGGCGAAGGTGATTCCCTTGTCTCTGGGCCATAGGCAACCAGCTTAGTGATTGATTACGTAACTATGTTGCCAACAAATCCCGATTGAAATAAATAACATGGTTTGTTTCACGTCATTTTTGAGATCACGGATATTATATTTGACAGTTAAAGTCGCTGGTTTCAATTACAATGGTAATTTGTGATCATAAAACGATTCGTAGTGTGGATATATTTATTAAAGAGATGAGAATGAATATCAAGTAGGTATGTATGTATTAAAGTCGAACATACCTACACGAGAGAACAGTTCAACACATAAAGCTCTATCCAGCTCTACGAAGCGCTGCTTGAAATCCAATGACGAAGAGAGTAACCGTTTACGTTAAAGATTTATTAATCTATTTCTTACTACTTTATTTCATGAGAGATAGCTGGGGCTAAAATTGGGCAGGCAATGGGTGTCGGAAGAAGAACGTTGGATCCCCAGGCCTCGTATGTAAAACGATTTTGTGTTTATTTTTCTGTTTCATTGCATTCTTAATCCTGGATTCAAAATAATATTTTTGTGATATCTTCTGCCCGTCGTAAAAGACCAAATGGGAGGCTTCTTACAACCCACCGGTCTAAGTCGTAGAGCCAAGCAGACTCTTCCGTGTTGCGATACGTAGACCGGTGGCATCTACTAAGGAAGATGGGTCGGATTTTGTTCCACTGCCTTCTACCCTCTTTTAGATGAGCGTGCTACATTTCATGGCCATATCATCACTTGCCATCAGTCGTGTTAAAAGAAATGGAGATTGGCCAAACCTAGCTTGAAAAGATGTCAAGCTTGTCAAGGAAGTTAAAGTAACTTCGCTAAGGCTTTCGACGTGTCAATGATTTGTCTCAGAATAATATCCCACAAATTATAAAAAGGTTTAAAAAATGTCGTACATGAACTAGGTCTCGATGTCCTTTGCTAACTGTACATTAATGATTAAAGTCAGACATGTAGGTTGGTATTACTGACTGTTTAATATTTGTAAGTATAAAAATAATATTCCTACCAAGTCTAGAACGTGAATGTTACGTTCTAAGTTCCACGCTACTTATAGAATAGGAAGCGAGCGAGTGTAGGTAATGGCGCAAAATAGTGACGCAGTATTATTGCAGGGGGCGTAGGAGGTCCCATACTCCTACCTCCCGACACTCCCCCTCACCAGAGACTGAAACGTCCGCGAGAAAAATAAGATCCGTACTCCGTCCCGCTTATTCTTAGGAAAAGGTTTTTGTATATTTTTTAGATATTCGAGTGTATACCTCGTCAATGTGTGAGTCGGTAAATAATATTCTATACTTAGGTAGATACGTTTCTGCCTCTGTCTGTGTGCACCGTCGTCGTCGAGGTTTTGTAAATTGATGTCGAGTAATGGTTTTCTTTTCCTGAGCGTTTCGCAAGAAAAAGTTAAATATCTTTTATGAACGACAAAAATGTTTGTTTCGAAATTGAACTGCTAAAATGATTCGATTGGGAAGCGAATATAGGTAGTAAAACCGTTGGTAATAATTGAATTTTAGACGTCATCAGCGTTGTTTTAGAACTTTTAATATACTTATTTAGATACAGACTGTAGTGGTGTTTAGGTACCTAATGTAATTAACATTTCTTAGTGCAGGTTTCGGCGCGATTTTCAACCACCATCCGTGTCGTAGCCCTAAGCAAACTCCACCGCGTTTTAATACCTACGTAGGAGTGTGTGGCTGTGTGACAGGTGCAACCACAAAGAAAGATAACTACATCTTGTTCTTCTTCTTCCTATGCTATATCTTAGACTACCATATTATACAACATAGCATGTTCCAAAGTCTACGATCTTTATAAAGTTTACTACGAGAGTAGTGCCAAAACTAGAAAATCTTAAGTGCAGACCTACCTACCTCATTAGGTATATAGCGCTAAATAGCACAAGTAAGGTTTCGAGTTCATACTAGTCATATTAAACTTTCTTTGTGTTCTTACTGCATATAGAAAAATTAAAGACACCTGCTTAAAACGCCATCTGTTCGTTTGTATAGAAACTTTATAACAAGTGGAGAGGATCGGAGCACAGCGAAGGGAGGGTCCAATTTAGAACAGGAGCTCGTTGAGAAAGGTCGTTACTCCAATCGGGGTACAGAGATGGCAGTTTCTGTACAATCAACGAAAATTTATAAAAACTGGCCAAGTAGTCGGACTCGCAGACGATGAGTATAACAAAGACGGACAAATAGACGAACTTTTGAGTAGTAAAAGGTTCACGTATATTTATTAACTAAACTGTAGCTATACAAGATGTAACAGGTTAGCCCTTTTAAGCCGAAAGGGGGTTGTTCTAGACGTCTAGGCGAACAACTTTTGTTCTATGACTTTTAAAAATTCGAAGTACTTTTCGAAAATTTTAAGTGTAAAGTTTACTTGAAGATCAGCTGTTTCTTAGAGTTCGAGGTCATTGACCTTATGTTGTCCTTTCATTTAGCTTGGTCTACTACAATCAAACCTTCAATTACCTTTATTTTCAAAAACAGCTGTTTTTTCAGTGAAACATAATCTCAAAATTTAAAAAAAAAAAGTTCGAATTTTCAAAAGTCGTAGAACAAAAGTTGTTCGCCTAGACGTCTAGAACAACCCTCTTTCGGCTTAAAAGGGCTAACCTGTTACATCTTGTATACCGTGGATGAACTTAGTTCTATTAAAATTTACTCGTGCTTTACCAATTACAGTAAAGCTAGTAGATATTCCGATAGTAGCCGTGAGCCGAAATATATATCTTACAGGGTATCTCGAGTCGAGGTGCTGAGGAGGTAGTCAACGGGGTCTAGCTAATAACAAATAATTATTTAAATCGATGCCTGGGTGTGAGGTGACCTTACAGTCCTGAGTTTTCTGGTAGAGCTTACTGTTTCCTGTTACTTTAACGGCTTGTTGGCCGTTGTTGTTGTAAAGTTGGTTGGCTTATGAGAGTGATAAGGATTTTTTTGTTAATCAAATCAAATTCAAGCCTCTTTATCCTTTAACCGCTTGCTGCAATCTGTTCAGCCGAATTTAATGGTGACAGCTACCGAGTCTTCATCTAACATTTCAGAGTAGGTAATTTTTTTTTTTATACTAAAAACACTTAAAATAACACATACATAGCTCTGCCAAACTGCACAGCAGTTTGTCGGCAGTTGTTGGGCATTGTTACGAAAGGGTATCTAGTCTACTATATACCATTCCATCACAAGAGCTCAAAATTACCTACTAACCTAATTAATAGTTAATCAAAAATACACTAACTTTTTGTAGAAAATCTAGTGTTATTTATTTTAAACAATATAAATTTTGTTTTCACGTCATTTTGCGATTACAGATATACAATTTGACAGCTACAGTCCCTAGTTTTAATTGCAATGGAAATTTGTTTGCTACTGAATGACGTGAATACAGCAATTTCAATTGTTGCAATCAAGATTTGTTATCAACAGAGTTACGTAATTAGCTAGCCGATCAACATACGATAACAAAGAGTTATTTAGATAGCCGAAGACCTGGAGAAACATGATTAAGCTATTTGTTATCCCGATAATTTGGCGAGATCGGTAATGGTTTACGCGGGGAAAACCGCAGGGTGATTCTAGTTATTTATTATTTAAATCAGCTAAGAATGCTTAAAATAACTTAAAATTAAGTTGGTATTTAGTAACATTTCTGTCATACGACAACTTCTTCTTATGACCTTAACCACAAGAAACATAACCTGCCTTAAGTCTCGCTGGATTGTACGTCAATATAAAGTCTAATTTAACCGACAACGATGACTAAACCCTGTCTCTCACTCTTTCTCACATACACAAATAAACGACCAAATGACAGAGAAAGCAAGAGCAACACATTTTAAAATTTCGGCAGCATTACTCTTGGGGCAATGTACTCAGTAACTGGTTGGGAGAGGACGAAAGTACGAATTTTTTGCAAATAAACATAATAAGTGAAAGATTGTGTGGGTACACAAACTTTCAAGTGTATGAGATCATTAATAGATGTTGTAAATTGGAACAGGATATCACAGTTAGGGTGGCTGATCAAATATAACTATTAAATAAAAGACTATATTTAGAGTACTTATAAATTCGGTTATAATAATTTGTGTTTATTACTTTTCATCTCTTCTGTCCGGAAAGTTTAACTTTCATGGGTAGATATAGACGGGTTAAAAGTAAACTACATTTTTTTAATAAATGCAACCATTTGACAGTTCTTTTTATAGAAAAATTGTCAAACTCAGGAACCAAAACATCAGATTATAGTCTGAAATCAAAAAACGCCTTTTTTTCGTTTGGCTATAATATTTGAATTACCTACCTACTCCTCTATTCTGCCGCTCGCTATAATGCCATGATTGCTTCCTACTTTTTTTCTCGTGTCAACATAGCCGCTAAGATGCACGTCGGTCGTGCGTGACCAACTCGATTCTATTGTAGCCAATAGATCAGTTTTTCGGAAAAAAAAACATGTTGGCAATAAGGTATATTTTAACTTTTTTATACACTACTATTTTATTTTTACTTAAATTTTATATTAAAATTTGGATTATACAAATTTGTTCTAAACTCACTTGATATTTTAACTGATTCTCAATATACCTGTTTTATTAAATGTGCGAGTAGTATTTGAAATTCCCTTACAGTCGAAATGAAAAGTAGAGTGTTTAACTCTGGTGAATGTCACGCATTTCACCCTCGAACTATTGGTGAACTACTTAAATTATCGCAGGTGGAATGCTTGACATCCAGCCCTTCTCTAACAATCTACTATTGAGCATTGCAAGATAAATTTACTACTACGAGTAGAGTAATTCTACTAATATCATAAATTTGAAAGTTTATGAGTACGTATGTATGTGTACGTTTGTTACTCTATCTCGCAAAAACACGGTTTAGTTATTGCAGTGAAATATAAGTACTTGGAATAACGGAAAATAACCTAGGCTATTTTTATCCCTAAAAGGTAGTTCCTACCTCAATTTTTTTTTTTTTGAAGAAATAAACAATTTTTTATTTCTTTTTCATTGCCGCGGGATCGGGAGTTAAGCGGGTGAAACCACGGGGCACAGGTAGTGTTACATATTTTATTATTATTCAAGTTTTTAATCGAATTGTAAACGAAACCCAACGAGTACGTATCTACCAAAAGAGTAGTTACTTAAGTAATCTAACTGGTTTGAACTTAGTCTAACTTTTTAACTTTCACTATTGATTGCACCATCGGAATCCCTAAAAAGAAATAAAACCCGAATAGTTTTTTTATAGATAATTCCGAGCGAACAACACGCATCAATTAAGATATGTAGGAGCACCTACCAAATGCATTGGTAACAAGGTATTTTCAATTGATTGCATAACTGGATGGTATGGAATGACGCACACGGATGACGACACTTAGGTACCTCAATACATTCAATAGAAAAAAGATAAAAATAACCTGTTGATGTCGCTATAAAATTGAAGTGAAAGAGAATGAAAAGTGAAGATAGTTAAGACTGTGATGGGGTAATCGATTTCGCCCACAGCAGATCAAATAATAAATAAAAAGAGATAACGAGATTAACAGTTGGGATCACAGCCCTTAATATCTGATATAAATTTAAACCTGTAAGGTTCACCCGTACTTCATGAAATCGGTGGTGACACACAGACAGACAGACGGACTAGAAAGTAATTTTACGAGTGTAAGGATTTCTTTTTTATGGTTAAAACCCCATGAGTTTCTAGTGGTTCCTTCTCATCGGAGGGTTCCGAAACTAAACTAAAATAACAGTTATAAGTTGACGTATCAAAATGATCAAGTATTTGTTTATAATATAATAATATGTACCTACAATATGTTCTAAGGCCTGATTTTTCATTCCACGGATAAAAGATATCTGTCGAATAAGTTCGAACCCTACCAAATTTAAAAGCCTTCAAATTTTGGTCTTCTAAATTTAGATTTATTTTCTTTTAAAATATCCTAGTGACGTTTTTTAGGGTTAGCAAATTAATGTCGATTTTGAAAAATGACGAGGAATAAAAATGTCGATTTTCAAAAAATAAACATATTCGGCGGTGTTACATTTTATTTGTCAGATATCTCTATCAAGGATTTTAAAAAATCAGGCCTAAATGAAATGAACAAAGTATTTTGCCTATGTGGCTACCTTTTGAGGCACGAAACCCTAAAAGCAGCTCAAGTTGAAAAAAGAAGATAAACAGAGTGGATTGTAATAAATTGAAGTAACATAAAGTGTTATATTATAATGTTATCACAACAATACATGGCGGAATCGTTGAAGTTAGAGCAATAAAATTTCCTCAAGTTGATCCCTTTCTCTGACTGTAACGCAGGCCGAGCCGGGCGCGGGCGGTTGAACTCGAGAGGGGTGACATTGCGAACTGTGAGTGCTTGCAGCTTTCCGCCGCAAACTGTTCTTGATACTTGTTAGAATTTATTAAAAAAGTAAACACTTTCTTTTCGATACTACTTAGGGTTTACTGGCGGAATGCCGTATTCCTATCTTCTTCAAGCGTACCTACTGCATCTTAGAGTCGTCACTGACTTGTATATAATTTAGTGAGATAGTGGTCAAACGCTTACTGATAAATAATGAACAATAAATTCATGTTCATATTATTTATTGATGATAAATAAATAAATTTGGTACAAGTCAAATCATACATACATAAAATGCAATTTAGTTTTCATTACATTTGCACAGCTTAAGATATCTCAGTAGATACGTTCATACAATAGAGAAACGCTATAAAAAAAACAGTATTTTTACAAAGCGTCTGTCTATTACATCCATGAATATCTGTAAAGTATTAAAATGCGCGATCATGGCATATTTTTAAATGTCCACTGCACTTGCATTAAAACGTATGGATGCACCGACTTACATTTTTTTGGTGGTTTTTAACTTTGTCCTTGAATTTCAAGTTTAGATTACGCTGAGGATATTACGAGAAACGCGTTTTGCTTTAAATAAGTTTTTTTATTACCTACCACGATACCTACGTACGTCGGTACATACGTACATGGAAATGTCTGGTCTGAGTTAACTGCTGCAATAATAAATTATTTTTACTTAATATTATAAATGCGTAAGCAACTCTGTCTGTCTGTCTGTAACGCGTTCACGTCTAAACCGCTGAACTGATTTTGAGGAATTTTGGTATAGAACACTGAAAAAAATATATTGTTGTGTGCAACCAAACTTTCGTTTATGTGTAACATAAAAAAAGTGACTACAAAACTATGGTAATACATGACCAAATTGATTCGGTTAAATTTTTTAACTGTATGTTTTGTAATAATCTAATCGCAATGATGTCTAATTTAAACGAACGAGTTGAGTTGTATCTCAGCTTAAGTTTAGTTACCTCTATCTTAACTTTTTAGGTAACATATCGTTACTTAACTCACTCTGTTTTGTTAATACTAATCAATTAGCTCTGTATTGACTAACCAGATCCTTAGTCTTCTTATAACCACATACTTATTTTATATGTAAATAATTTGTTAGGTTAATGTTAACAAAACTGATTGCTTGTTTTAGCTGTACTTGTTTGATTACAATTTGCCATTAATTTTGTTGATTTGAACCAACTAATTTTGTGATGAGTAACTAGATTTTTGTTTTACTTATAACCCTATACTTAAGTTAATGGTAACAAAACAGTGTGATAACAATAACAAAAATGTTTTGTAGTGTGTATCACATGTTTAGTTACTAGTAGCTAATCATAATTATGGTTGAAAAATAAAATGCACTTTTGTTACATACAACATTTATTTTTATTTAAAATCAAAGTAACATCACACTAAGGGCCAGGAAAATCACTTAGTCTTGTCACTTGGGCTAATGTAAAAGGGACGATATACTGTCATCGTTCATGATGTTGAAGATCATGCTGACGTTAATTTTATGGTTATTAAAAATATATACAGGATGAACCATTTCAATGGACTGTCAGGGGGATATCTTAAACTATAAGAGATAGAGAAAAATGCTAAAAGGAATTGCGTCCCCGATTTTGACATAAACTAAAATAGCACTATTAGATTTTTGAAAAATGTATTTCTCTTGTCAGAAATCGAACCTTGTCATTTTGTAAAAAATAAACACCCTAAATTATTGTACCTATCGATAATGTTGCTGATAGAGATCAAATCCTAGAAGGAAACAGTGTGTTAAATCAAGAGATTTTTCTGTCGATTTACCATACTATGTTTCCAGAATTTGATCTTTGTCAGCAACACTATCAATCGGTACAATTATATAGGATGTTTATTCGATTCCTGGCTAGGGTAATACATTTTTCAAAAATATAATGATGCCATTTTAGTTTTTGTCAAAATCGGTGACGCGATTTCTTTTAGCATTTTAGATTAGGATATCCCCCTGAAAGTCCATCGAAATGGTTCACCCAGTATACATATATTTTTAATAAACATAAAACAGGCTCGTATTTCGTCTCTTTTACATTAACCCAAGTGACAAGACTAAGTGATTTTTCTGGTTCACAATGACATGAAATAATTAGGTATACAATTGTCAAAAGGAATCAATTATCATAACAAAACGGTAGGTTCTATTCCTACAATTTGCGAGCCCGCGCAATCAACTATACATAAAAATACTATAAATTAAACAGGTACTCGAAGAGGTAATTAAAATAAATTAAAATGAACTTACACAAGACCTGTCAATGGCTGCTTGCGAATGTTCACTATGTCCAGGTTCCTCAGCATCTATCTCAAAGTTTGTATCTAATGGCTGTACCACATATTTAATTGCCACACCTGGATCTGGAGCACTTTGTAAAATCAGTTCTTTAGAAGAAACCTAAAAAGCCAAAATTGATTAGAAATCGTATAAAAACAGGTTATGAATAGAATTTTAAAGTATCATTACAATTGTTTTTTTACCATATCTAACGAAATAGTAGTATTTTCTTCTTCATTACTTCTGTATGTTACTGATGGCAATCCTGTTATAGATCTTAATAATTTGATTTGAGTGTTGAGTTTGGCTCGATGGCCTACTATGGGTATGAGATCCTTAACATCATTTTCGGATAACATTTGTAAGGTTTCCAAATCTATGGATTGTTCTGGAAAAAAATACACAGGTACTCAGTATGTTTTACTAACAGGTCCTTCATATCCTATACCTTTGTCAGTCCGAAACACTTCAATTAGTAAGTAAATAGGTAAGTATCTAACAATTTGTTATCAAAGTACGTAACATATCACAAAAATAAAATAAATTTACCTTGAAATGTAGGTATGTACATTTCCAGTCCCCATTGACGCAAATAATCTGCCAGAGGATGAGCTGAGCTTCGGCCATGCCTTTAGTCCGCGAATCTTTAATAGTTTTACAAACACGATGGATAACTTATACCTATGTAAATGAACGAACAGGAATCAACCTGTTTTAAACAAATGTGTTCAGTTTCGTTTAAACAAAAAATGACTGCCATAAGATAACATTTGGTTCGAGATCAAAGTCTGGCTTTGTTGTTAACTGTTAAATTGAGTTTTGTTCTATGCAGCCAAAAAATAGACTAAATTGTTCGAAATGTTCGTCAAAAATAGTCAAACTTCACAAGTGCTTAGCTGTAAAACTTTTGTCTATAGCTTAACAAAAACGATCGTTTGATGGCAAATCAATGTTTTGGTAACGTTTAGACACTCAAATATTTTAAATTGATTTAACTGATTTTGTAACATGTAACCACTGGGGTTTGTTTAAATTACTTTAGTTAACGATAACTTAAAGTTTAGTTCCACACAACCGAACTAAAAATAACAAAACCTGTTTTGTGTTTCCTTAATTACCCACTTTTATTATTTTAAACCAACTTTAGTAGTGACTAACCAATTTTTGGTTAAAAGTAATTTAACTAAATCATTTTTGTTATTTATTTTTTTCAGTGAAGTAGATGTGACCTTGGAGAATTACATTGGCTGCTTCCAGCTTTATTCCAGCGGTATTGCTACTTGCGCGGGTAAAACCGTAGGGCACAGCAATTCTCAAAAATTGAGAACACGCATCTAACTGACTCTCTTGCAATAATTTAACCTAAAAAAAAAGTAGCCTATGTCCTTTTCCAAGGTCCCAACTATATCTCTATCCTAAAAGTCATCAAAATCGGTACAGCGGCTATGACGTGAAAAACACACATATTGTTAGTACCTAATTAAAATTATATGTACGTAACCCACCAAACGTAACCTAACCTAACCCAAAAAGTCTGTTGGTAGATGGCTGATAGGGACTTTATGTACCTACCTAAAGCTATGAGGTTTATAGCAATGGGTTGTGCACTTTATAAATTACACCAAAACCAATTCCAATATTTACAAATAAAACGGCACGTATTTATAACGGAATCATCGTTATCTAATGGAGGCGTGGCTTCAACATAAATCACATTAACCTAGGTCAAGATTCTCTAACCCAAGTAGACGTTGAATGCGAAATAAATACTAATAAAAACTATAAAACGCAACGCGAATGCGGGGCAATGTACCTTCTTTGGACGGTCAAAGACGATCGGCGGGCGTATAGCGCGTAGCCCTGGTCCTGCCGAAATTTTGTGACTTGAATGCCAATTTTACAAACATCCTCCTCACTCTCGGCTCACACTTATAATGAGCCTTATTTCTTTAAGATTTAGTAACATTTTCCAAAGATCCTGAAATTGAACCACGGATTTACGTGCTCAGTGCTGTAATGCTCAATAACGCATTTGTTGGTGCATTTTTTGATAATATAAAACGCAGAATATCCTTGTAAGAACTGCGAGTGGGTACATTGCTGCTTGCGAATTAATTTGGCCAGCCAAGAAACAACGTGCGGTGGGCCGGCTGGAGCCCTAAACCTTCACTCGTCATAGATTTTTTTGTTAAATTTTTTAATTGTATTTGAGGGAAAAGAATTATAAGATTCCATAATCAACCTACAACTTACAACCGCATGCACCGCACCTTACAACTTCAGCATGTTTAAATTGTATAGTCTTAAGTATGATTTTAAGAAATTCATACACCGACATACTCGTAATCTGTTCCTACTTACTTAAATTTATTTATTTGATCGTACCTATTAGGTTTAATAATATGAAATATGCGAACAATTTCAAAATAATAACTGTAAAATAAAACTACAGGATGACAAACAAAGGCGGAAAATATTGGGGTAGGTACCTATTTATGTAGACTACCAAAAATAGACTAATTACCTAATGGCCCATCTAAGAGTATGTAATATTTTTCATTATATTTATTATTTATTTATAAACTTTAATTACAACGGTTCCAAACTAATTACTATAATTAAAGACAAAAAAAAAACCCACCTGCTTAAAAAACTAAATATAAACTATTATGAGAATAAAAAACTTTAAAAAATATTTTGCTGCTAACCGCCTGCTTATAAAACTAATAAAAACTAAAAAAAAAACAATAAAACAAATCCAGTAGCCACGGAACACAGCTACTTTAAAAGTAGGGACCCATTATTATAACGATGGTCTAGATTTTAGACATTTAATGGGCCCCGACTGTTAAAGTAGCTGTGTTCCTTGGCTACGGGTTTTATAGTTTTTTTTATTTTAGTTTTTATTAGTTTTTATGCAGACGGTTTTTTTTATTATATTTTTTTTATTCTATAATTTTAGTCAATATTAGGCAGGTAGGTATAAGACGGTTAATTCTATAAATTGAATTTTAATCGCATCACGGCACTGAGGGAGTTATTAAGTTGACGATTATTTAGTACGTTGAGGTCTTTTTATGAATAGCTGTTAACCAACTTTGAATCATTGTGGTTCCTAAATGATATCAATAAATGAAAAATGATTGAAGATACCATATTCTTTAAAGTGTTTTCCAGACATGTAAAGTTTTTGGAAATGAAAAAAAAAAAACAAATTTCTCTTTAAATTCAGCACCCGGCGGGATTTGATCCAGACGGTCTTTGGTCGATCGACTCGGCAGGTTTAAATTCTATCAGATAGAAACTTTAGCAAAGCATATTGAATTTATATTAATGGATAACTATTCATCAAGAGTAATGTAACTTTCAAAAAAAGGACTCTTGTTGCAATTCATAATTATTAAGACCAATAATTCTTATAATCTTGTATCTACTATTCATACATTCGGGTATTCACCCAAGCGCGCCTCAAATATCACATACCTACAACAAAATATCATCATACATTTCACAGGTAAAACTTAGGTAGGTGCATAATTACAGAATGAAAAATAGTAGGAAAATACCTTCCCGGACTTGCGTAAGCACGGCACGTTTATAAATAAAAAAATATTTAGATGAAGGCCACTGATTTAATAGATTAACAACAATGGCCCATTGACAAAAAGACAGACATTGTCGATCAAAAAATGCTGATAGTTCCAAACTATTTTCGTATTGTTGCGGATGAAATCTTTGTGTTACAATGTTGTTAGAGGAAAATGTACATTATAGTCCGAGAGTCAACAGTTTAAAACGAGTTCATTGTTAAAGTTGGAAATTTTAAAATAAGATAGAACATCACAAATAAATAAATAGAGTTAAGACTTGCTACTTGATTATTGCTAGAAAAAAAACTAACAAATATTCAAATAAGTACAATTAACAAGGTTTTCAGTTTTGATTTCTTTATCTTAAAAATCTATTAAAACCTAAATTTATCATCACATAGCTTTCAAACTTTTGATTAAAATATAAGTACGGCCCTAACTTTTTTGTTGTTCAGTAGGTATATATTTTAGTATTGCATCAACAATAGACCTACGATACGAAGGTTTTTCTTGCAGTGAGCTTGTAGACTGTTTCCGTAGGTACCATATTTAGACGAAATATAAGTTTATAGAGCTGTATGTTCAATATATCGTTTAATTTTGATCTATGCAAAATCTTCCTACTTGATATTTACAATTCACCTTTACCTAGCATTACCTTCAAATAATTACTAATCTGTACAATAAAACCATACCTACTAACGAAATAAAAACGATAATTTACCATTTTCACATTTACATTTTCTAAACAATCTTTTAGTTAGCTCTTTGCCTACAATAGAAAAAGATAATGGTAGGATTGAGCTCATTGACTAACAAAGAAGCTCATTAGCTACTTCCATACAATGTTTCTATGTACTGTGATGAGCTAAAGAATAGATACCTAAGTAATACGTATGTAGGTGTAAAATGTAGAACCTACCAGGAAAAGAAACACGTGCCCAATCTATAACATGTTGGTACCTATATATTACTACTGACTACTCTTGAGACTAAGTTTTATGCTTCTCATCAACAAGCACACATAAGATACCGGGAAATGAATCCTTATACACAAGCTCAAAGCTTTTAAATATGACCAAAAAGTGATTTATTATTTACTAGCTGGGTCTCGTTCCTCGCACTTTACTAGCGGAAATCCAGCTGTGGTATCATCTAATTAGCATCCACCGCTAGTAGTTGCTAAGTTGCAGTACATTGCTGCTTTGAAGTAACGTGGTTGTTACCGGTGATTACTTCAAAGCAGCAATGTAGAATACGTTTTTTTTTTTGACAGTAAATAGCAACTAGTAGCGGTGGATGCTAATTAGATGATACCACAGCAGATCCGGCGGGAATATCAGCATGTGTTATACATAAAAACCATCCTATTGAATCATTCTATCAACTAAAATAACTAATCAAAATCCGTTGCGTAGTTTTAAAGATCTAAGCATACATACAAACAGACGTTGTTTTATACTTTGTAATATTGTCACCACTAACTGTTAGAAAATATTCGCATCACTTTTTTATTACATTTTTCCTAATACTATTAATGTTACCATAAGTGAGACTAGGAATTTACAAACTTTTTTTTTCCTGGAATGTTATAAGTATGTTACTCAAAAATTCAATAAGTTACCTATTGGCTCTACTTATTTTATTTCTACAATTTAATAATAATTTGAAATTAAATTATGACGTGATCTACTGGTTTTTTAAGTCTATCGTTTCGGAAACTTTATACTTTGCATAGTCAAAGGCGACATTTAATGGTACAACTTATTTAAATCGTTCGTTAATGTACCTATTGATTTCATTGCAAAATGCCAACCTACATTGTAAGTACCCATGTGTATTTACAAAAAATGACCCAGAGACAAACAATTATAGTTCTTTGTCACCGGTGGGAGTCGAACCTGCAACCTCTACGCCACAGCCGGGTTCTTGTCCATCCATCTTAGAATTTCCAACGAAATCATTGATTTGTTTGATTAATTGGATACAGTTTTTGGTAGGTTAGATACCTGTACGTAACGTAATTCTGGAATAAAATAATTTCCCAGATCTGGGAAACTATACTGTACTAATCTACCATTTAATTATTTATGTCAATTGCCTGAAATATAATTTAACTTTGAGAAAAATATTTATTTCCCAGTTGAACCCCTTGGGATACATCCCTCCCCAAGTACCGGACTGTGTGGCGGCTATAGGTTCGGGTCTCGACCGTATAAATACATACGCTCATCGTTCCCGCACCAACTGCCCGGCTGAACCGCGTCGAGTAGAACGCTTGCGTCTGCGCACTCCCGCTAACCGCTGCCTCTTCAAATAATAATCACATCAAATAACAAAAATGAATGACAACGCCGAATTATATCACAAAAATAATCGCATGCAGAGACGTGACGCTCTACAATGCCTGGAGAAATATTCAGAAAGAATCAAATGGAAAAAATCTGGGGACAAAATAATCGACATCGGATGCGGCGATGGAAGCGTGTTAAATCTTATGAAGAATTACATTCCTATTAAATATGAAGAAATATTGGGATGCGACATTAGTGAGAAAATGATACATTTTGCTAATTTAAATAATAAAGACCTTCAGACGAAATTCATGGTGCTTGACATAGAAGGGAAATTGCCGGAAGCTTTACGTGGAAAATTCGACCATGCATTTTCATTTTATGCTCTACATTGGATTAGAGATCAGGAGTAAGTCGCTTTACAGATACATTTTTGTTCTAGTTTTTAGGTAGTATTTGTTATTAATAACTATTACTACTTTCTACTACTAGTAACCCTTCTTACTTAGATGACCTAGATGTTGAGGATTCTAACAACGTTCGAATTTTTATTTATATTTTTTAAAAGCGTGTGAGTATTTTCCCGAACAGTTTGACAAAATGCATCACTATCATTCTCGGACATACGTAGTATTATAATGTCTTTGCTATCATCCTCCTTCCTCCTTTTCCTCCTCATTTTTAAGTTGTTTAAGTATTTTTCTCTTATTGTAATAATTTAATTGTGGTGTGTTGCAATAAAGAATTAATCAATCAATCTCCTTCTAGACCAGTTCTATGCCTAATTAGTAATGATCCCATTACTATTCATTACCACTAGCAATCTTATTATGTGTGCGGCCTCTGAATAGTATGTTTTAATATCTTTCAGGACAGGTTTTCGCAATATCTACGATTTACTAAACGACAATGGCGACTGTCTACTAGCACTTTTGGGAAATATGCCTTTATTCGATGTCTACTATATCCTAGCTCGCAACAATAAGTGGGTCACATGGCTGAAAAATATAGATAGTTATATATCTCCCTACCATAGTTCAAAGGTAAGAATTTTCTAAAATATGTGATTTTTAGTAATAACTGTTTATTTTATATCTAAGCCGCATAAACGTTAACTTACATGTTGCTATTTATAAAGTTAGAGAAAGTAATTGAATATTGAAAATATATTCATCTCTACGTCTATCCATAGCTAATAAGGAGGCAAGGGACCTGGTGGGGGAGTTAGGTCGTAGATTGTGGGAGAGGACAGGTGACCTCCGCTCCGGATCGTACTTGTAGCAAAGGCTGGCCATTAGCTATACAACGCGGCAATGCTACCAGTGTTATATCCATAACACAAGCGGCGCAAGGTACCCACCTTGCGCCGGGTACAATTCGGGGTGGGTTGTTTAAATTTGTTTTAAGTTTGACTTTGTTATTGAATATTGCACAATATTACACACAGCGCAACTTAGCCCCAAACTAAGCACTAGGCTTGTACTATGGGAACTAGACAACGGATATAATGATTATAAAAAAAATATGTAATTTTGTTCTACTACTTTTCCTAAGTCCCCTAGATTACTTTTTTTAATTTACTTTTAAGTACAAACTTTTTATCTTCTCTTCCTTTATTAAAAGTATAGAGTGTATAGATGGATAGAAGAAGACAAAGGTATAAGATAGAAGAAGAAAAAAACTATTTTTAATAGACAAAAATAATGTCACTTCTAAAACGTTAGCAACTACAGTTACTGATCTTGTGTTAAAGTGATATTCATTTGAAGGTAGGTAGGTATATAAATTAATTAAACATGTACTTTTTCTAGGATCCCGAAAAAGTAGTAACAAAGATATTAGAGAAAGTAGGTTTCAACAACATTTACGTCAAATCTGAAGAAAAGGAATATGGTTTCGAAAGTATTGCCGATTGGAGAAGTAAGTTAACATTATTATACCATAACGTATTAAGTTTTTCTTCTTCTTTTCGTTTGGAGTTGCTCACCTTATGTTAGATTTTTTTAAGTTGGCCGTTTAAAATAGGTATTAGGTATTTGCTTAAAATATATAAAAGGATATTACTCCTTTTATACATCTTCACAATTCGAATTCAAACACCGCGAGTTTTAACCTCGCCGCAAGTGATTTTTCAAAGATGTTCTTCTCCATAAAAATATTGTGCAATAAAAAAACAAATTACGAAATATAGGTAAATGTTAACTTACTTTGTGTTATTTTTACAGAAGCTATAGAAGCAATCAATCCCTTCAATATTCCACCTAATATGATGGACGATTTCATCAAAGATGTACTCCAAATCATTTGTGACATTGGCATTCTACGAACGGAGAATTACACCTTCGATAACAACTGCAAAATAAAATTTAATTACCATCTGTTAGTTGTTTATGCTAGTAAGACAACTATAAAAGGACAGTAAATAATAAGGAAATTACGTTAAAATTGAAATACTTTATATTCTAATTTTAAGGTTTCTTTTTTTTTTTTCATTTTAAATTATTAACAATTTTGAAAGTACAAATTGCCAGATTTGGTTTTCTATTATTTAATTATTTTTAATAAAGTTTAGTTTACTTGAAAAAAGTATGGAGTGGAGCTTATTAAGCAAGGGGTGGCTATGAATTTTTTTGTTAAGTATATTGTAGGTACTAAGTAAGGGGAGATAGGTACCTAGATGTAAGATAAATTATGAAGTATTGTTTTACCTCAAAGTAAATTAATAATTATTTAATGTAACAGTTGTGTTTTACTCCACCTCAACTAACAGAAACAATAAATAACTTGAATTTACCCTGTCTATGATTGATTCCTAATAAAGCAATTTATTTTAAAAAGGTATAAAAAAGTGAGTAGGTTTATTACTGAGGTTTTTTATAAATATAAATACCTACTAAACTTTATAGTCCAACTTTGACACATACTATTTGGTATCTTCTTACTGGTCTGTGACATACTGTGACAATGTTGTAGTCGATTTGTCAATTTCCAATTCTATGACTTTTATAAAATACTGATTGTGAAATTATAAAATAAATCGAAAAAAAATGAACAAGGGTGCGAGAACATCAAAAGTAAGTGCTTACTTACTATAATGCTTGGTTCTTTATCTATTTAGTATATTGAGAAAAAGGTCGTTTCGGATGTTCTTCGCTTTTCACATGCAAATACAGGTACTTAGGTCATTTTCTCAGGTACAATATACCTACGACTATAGGTAACTAAAATAGATCAAATAAGCTTACAAAATATTTACATTTTACCGGGTCTTAATCGCGTAATATTTTTTTATTTTCTTACCTCGACGTTTCGATCATGTTACAATGATAATGATGACAATGGCAGTCCCCTCGAGACCAAGATTATTGTAATATGATCGAAACGTCGAGGTAGGAAAATTAAAAAAAATAGCACCTACGCGATTAAGACCCGGTAAAATGTAAATATGTTAACAAATCGTGTAAATTTAAATTTTTTATAAGTATATAAAATGTTCTTCTATATACGCCCGAAATTAATACCTTGGTTATTTTATTACAAAGATTACATATATATTTATTATTATTTATTTATTTTTCACGTGTAGGTACTACTTTGCAGGTATTTCGAAGTAAAAACTGTCAATTATAGAACTGTAGACAATTTGTTAAACTAGATAAAGACAATTTTATGCGACCGTCTAGTCTCCACGAGAGTTAGATTCGCGGCCATAATATCGTCGAGCCACTTATTTCCATACAATCTCTATGTACGTGTCTCCACACGGCGATGTTAACGCGGGCGGGACGATTGGATTCTTGACGATTCTCCCGCTCGTGGAGATGGTCCCTTAAGGTTCCATATTCAAAGAGTCAAAATGGGGACCCTTTTAATAATACCCAACTTTCCGTCTGTCTATCGTGTCAGTCACCGTGATGAACCATGATAGCTAGCCTGTTAATATATTCACAGATGATGTATTTTTGTTCCCGCATTAAAAGCAAATGCTTTAAACATAACTAATATAAGTGGGAATTTCTGAAAGAAAGATTTTTTAGAGTTATTATTAGAATGTCTATCCTGTTTTGACGACCCACAAGTAGCTAAGTATCGACTTTGACGCTGACTGTACATATCTAAAATCTTTCTCAGTCATCACTTCGCTCTACCAAATCAGTTGGTGCACAACAGATTCCAGAAGATATATATTTACCGCCACTTGATGTACTTATTTTGAAAATTAAACATATTACGGTGAAAGAAGAAGAACCACCATTGTTTGCAGTCAAAGTTACGTTCTTCGACCAATTAATCTTAAGCGGAACTATCAAAGCTTTGGGACTACGAGATTCCACCGAGAAGGCGGTAACATTTTTAAACGGTTCTATGTCTTACGACCCTTCGGATTATGAGAAGATGTGTCTTTTTGCTGACACTCCTCTTATAGGTAAGTAGATGTATGTAGGTACTACTACTTGCTTTAGGCGTGTAGTTCCGGCATAGTACAGGGTTACCTACATCTCATTCCGAGGGTATCTTCTTCTTAGTTATTGGCTTCTGCTCGCCACAAAGCAGCAGGAAAGTAGACAGTGTCAAGTATTATTAATTTTTGCAAGTTATTTGCATTTTGTATCAAAACAGTCAAGTCGTCATAGTAAAAGTCAAGTCAAGGAAGTCATTGTAAATGGATTCACGCGAGCTTTGGAGACAACGCTAAAGTCCATGTTTTGCACCGATTTTCACTTTCACTACACTTGTACACCTTAACGAAACTAAATTGATTAATATGCCCCCAAAATTAAACAATTTACACGCATTTGAACTAGATTTCACAGAAATGAAAATTTAGCAACACATCTCCTCAACGTGTTCCCGCTAAAACTCTTCCCGAGGGTATCGTAAAACGAGACTAAGCAATCTCGGTAAGACTAGCAAAGCTTAAATAATCGAAATTTGAAAAATGATACATCAAAAGTTCACCATGGACGTCTATTACAATCTCCTTTTAGCTTTAATCACCGTCCTCGAAACACTGTGTATAAAATTTACAAGAGTACAATTAGATAACTAGTAAAACAGTAAAAATCAAGCGATTAAGACCCGAAAAAATGTAGGTAAATATAAGTTCCAATCGCCTTTAGCTAAAAATTTTATTACAAGTAGGTAGATATATCTATAATCAAGTAGATGTCCAATTATTGAACAATCCAATTTTCAGTGACTGTATTTCCCTTAATAAGAAGTAAAGAGCCATCGATAAGCTCTAAAAAATCATCAACGTCTCCTCCGGCCAGCCAGAAGGACTCGAGTAAATCTGGATTAGGTTCCTTATCCAAAACAGAACCTAGCAAGGCCGATATCAGTTGCTGTAACATCGATATATTGCCTCTATTTATTGGTTGGTACATAAATCTTTTAAGTCTTGTCACGAGAAAAGAAGATGATTGTTTGTTTATATGACCAGTATCACGAGGCTTTATAGCCCCGGACTTTTAGAAGGCGTGCCTGGAACCAAAGCAAACACATAGAGATGTTTTCAATAACAATTTTACTCGCAAACTATGAAATGGACACCGAACCGCCAATTATCCCTATCTGCACTATAAGATGCAGCCATGAAAAACCACCTAATCCGATAAAACTATTGAGAAATCTACTAACACAAAAGTAAGCGCGCAAACAATCACAAGAGTTAGTAGGTACGTTAGTTATTTAGTTAACCCTGGCTAAGTAAAGCAACGCAAGACAACCTAAATGTACTCAATAAAAAGTGTACATAACTTGTAACAGTAAAATCTCTTACATTACATTAAATTATAGGTTTACATGAAAAAATAGTTAACAGTGCAGCTAAATCTATAAACTAGGCTTGTAATATAAGTACTAAACAACTGCTATACTACCTACATAGAATACTATTTTGTTGTAATTACATACATAAACATAATTATCGAAACCACCCAAAACCAGAAACAAACATTTATGGTCAGCATTAATACTTATCCCCGGCGGGAATCGAACCCCCTTCTGCGTTGCAATCCACATATATACAAACATACAGTATTCATTTGTTACTTTATTTTAAGAAAAAAACAAGATGTCAGTTCAGAAACGCTTAGAACCTGCTGTGACGCCCTCGGTCCTCGCTAGAAAGAGCTACGACAACCTCCCACTGCTGACCATGGAAATTAAAGTTGATAGATTCGAAGATAATGAGAAACATCATAAAGTGTTGAAAGCGGCAAACTATATGAAGATCACTTTAATAGCTTCGTACAATATGCCGATTCCTTTTGATTCTGAATTAGTTTATACTGCGGCTACGAAGATGCCTGTTTCTAATGAAAATGTTAGCGATCATAATGTTAAACAAAAGTTGTTAGCTAGACGTTTAGAACAAACTCCTTTGGGCTTAAATTGCCATCGTTGAAACCGATTATTCCCAGCTGTCCCCTCTAGCCCTGTCCCCCGGGGGGACAGCTGGGAATTATTTTCCCAGTTGTCACGGCAGGGGGACAAGTGGGAATCTATTCTCCCATTTGTCCCCCCTATGTTGGTGTTATAATAGAAGTACCTGCGCCCCGCAGTTTCACCCGTGTTCGGGGTTAGGGGTGAAGTCGTCCCCCTCGAAACTGGGACCAGGGACAGTTTAGACATTGGGACGAGTTGACTACATAATAATATTCTCCAGGGGTGAAGTGGTCCCACTAAGCAGTTACTCAAGTTAAAAACATACTTAATTTTGAAGTAAAAAAAAAGTCTATAGAAGAGATTTGTGGAAAACAAAAGACGATCGAAGTGAAAACAAAAGACGATCTAACCTAACTCCGAAACTATTGATACTAGACCACTACTTTCTTATCATAAGTAATAGAGCTCCTCGAGATCTCCATTTTGGTTGACAGCTGTCAAACTTGAAACGTCAATATCTCGGAAACTATTGACTTTAGATCACCAGTTTCTCAGCATAAGTTATAGGGCACTTCGAGATCTTCATTTTGGATGACAGCTGTCAAACTTAAATACCCTTTATCTCTGAAACTATTGACAATAGACCATCAGTTTCTTAGCATGTGATAAAGCTCTTCGAGATCTTCGTTTTGGATGACAGCTGTCAAACTTAAATACCCTTTATCTCTGAAACTATTGACACTAGACCACTAGTTTCTCAGCATAAGTTATAGAGCTCTTCGAGATCTTCATTTTGGATGACAGCTGTCAAACTTAAATACCCTTTATCTCTGAAACTATTGACACTAGACCACTAGTTTCTTAGCATAAGTGATAGAGCTCTTCGAGATCTTTATTTTGGATGACAGCTGTCAAACTTGTACAAAACTTGCATAATGTTTGTTTTTTTAAAAACTTATTAGTTTAAAATTGTAATAGTTTTCCATTTAAATTATAATTAGTTTTATCCCTAGCTAGTTAAAATAACTACCATGGCTTTGGCTACCAAACCATAAATAAAAACGCGATTCAACCGGATAAATAAAGTGTTTTATTATGCAAAATCCCGAAATCCATAGAAGAAATTGAGTTATTACCAGTTCAAAAGCATGCAAAAATTTAAGGTGTTGTATTAGATAGAAAATTAATAGGTACGCCACATGCAGATTATGTAACTAGTAGATGTAACCTAACGTAACCTCAATATGCTCCGCCGTCTAACTGGAGTTTGGTGGGGTGCCCACCCGTATTCTTTAAAATTGGTTTATAATGCTATAATCAGAAGCATATTAGACTATGGCACTTTTCTATTAGTTCCTTGCAATGTCACAGCTAAGAAAATTTGATTCTATTCAATCTAAAGCTCTTTGAATTGTGTCAGGTGCCATGAAATCTAGCCCCTTGAATGCTCTAAAGGTTGAATGTAGTGATCCTCCGTTGAATTTAAGACGTCAATATTTATCAAACAAGTTTTTCTAACATTTTATAGTATTATATTACAATTTACCAACCACCCTTTACTACGTAAACTTCATAATTTAAAAAATTTAAACCCTCTAAGATACCATGTTTAGTTGTAAATTTACAACGTTTTCTAACCATTATGATCATTATGTTTGAGTGTTAAATAAATAAACCAAAGTACCATTTTTAAACTAGTTTTTATTTAAAATAAGAGTAAAACAACCAAAAAATTAATTAAGTAGGTACATCATTTTATCGCAATCTGTTTAATCATTCTTGAGTTGTAAAACTTGTAATTAACCTTATTGCGGGTTTATTTTAAACTAATAAGTTATTAAAAAAAAAAAACAACGTTATGCAAGTTTTGTACAAGTTTGACAGCTGTCATCCAAAATAAAGATCTGGAAGAGCTCTATCACTTATGCTAAGAAACTAGTGGTCTAGTGTCAATAGTTTCAGAGATAAAGGGTATTTAAGTTTGACAGCTGTCATCCAAAACGAAGATCTCGAAGAGCTTTATCACATGCTAAGAAACTGATGGTCTATTGTCAATAGTTTCAGAGATAAAGGGTATTTAAGTTTGACAGCTGTCATCCAAAATGAAGATCTCGAAGAGCTTTATCACATGCTAAGAAACTGATGGTCTATTGTCAATAGTTTCAGAGATAAAGGGTATTTAAGTTTGACAGCTGTCATCCAAAATGAAGATCTCGAAGAGCTCTATCACTTATGCTAAGAAACTAGTGGTCTAGTGTCAATAGTTTCAGAGATAAAGGGTATTTAAGTTTGACAGCTGTCATCCAAAACGAAGATCTCGAAGAGCTTTATCACATGCTAAGAAACTGATGGTCTATTGTCAATAGTTTCAGAGATAAAGGGTATTTAAGTTTGACAGCTGTCATCCAAAATGAAGATCTCGAAGAGCTCTATCACTTATGCTAAGAAACTAGTGGTCTATTGTCAATAGTTTCAGAGATAAAGGGTATTTAAGTTTGACAGCTGTCATCCAAAATGAAGATCTCGAAGTGCCCTATAACTTATGCTGAGAAACTGGTGATCTAAAGTCAATAGTTTCCGAGATATTGACGTTTCAAGTTTGACAGCTGTCAACCAAAATGGAGATCTCGAGGAGCTCTATTACTTATGATAAGAAAGTAGTGGTCTAGTGTCAATAGTTTCGGAGTTAGGTTAGATCGTCTTTTGTTTTCACTTCGATAGTCTTTTGTTTTCCACAAATCTCTTCTATAGACTATTTTTTACTTCAAAATTAAGTATGTTTTTAACTTGAGTAACTGCTTAGTGGGACCACTTCACCCCTGGAGAATATTAATATGTAGTCAACTCGTCCCAATGTCTAAACTGTCCCTGGTCCCAGTTTCGAGGGGGACGACTTCACCCCTAACCCCGAACACGGGTGAAACTGCGGGGCGCAGGTACTTCTATTATAACACCAACATAGGGGGGACAAATGGGAGAATAGATTCCCACTTGTCCCCCTGCCGTGACAACTGGGAAAATAATTCCCAGCTGTCCCCCCGGGGGACAGGGCTAGAGGGGACAGCTGGGAATAATCGATTGAAACACGCTGTATTGTAAAAAAAAAAAATTATTTATTATTTTGGTAATTTGTCTCGCTATAGGGCAACGGCTTGTGGAATGTGTGATCTCACCGATTATTAATATTTATTTGACAACTCTGTGATCTCAAACTTGGCCTATTGACTGCTTCTAGGGATAGTAACGTTTCTAAAAGTTTTGCTTAACACAAAACGATCATGGATGTCTCTAGGTAGCTGCAGCTCATGTGCGGGCAATTGCAAATGTGCATGCCTAACCAACCAATCATTTTAGCAATTGAATGGGTGTAAAACAAACACAGATCCAACATGATCTTTAGTGATAGGCTTAGCAAGCCCCCTTATCCCCTTATCCTGACCTAGTAATATAGTTTCAACGTGAAAGTTTATTTGTGAATATGTTTGTTAGATACTCTTTCACGTGAAACTACTGAACCGATTGCGATGAATTTTATAGATATTGCATGCAGTGTAGATAGCTGGAGACCTAAATTAATACACAGCCTAGTTTTATTACGATATTCCCGAGGGAGCGAGACTTATAGGGGTAAATAATTAATAATATTGTGATCATGTTACTCCAGCACTCTACCGTTATGGTATTCAATCAAGGATACAGGAGAACTGTTAAGTTCAAAAACATGAGCTTCTTTCCAAAATGGGAAAGCTTAAGACTCGGTTACGACATGTTCACGAGAAGTGATGACAAATTTGTAAGTGAAGTAGACGATTTCCGAAATGAAGAAGGCATTGACTTGGATTATTATTTTAACTTTCCTTTTGTTTGTAAGTTTATCTAATTTGTTTTATTAACATTTTCGTCTAATGTGAATAGTTAGTATAGTAGTGCACAAAAATGTCTTAACTCAGTTTTTAAGTTTCGGAGATTATCTCCAAACATTAAGAAATCCAAACTTTGCCTCGTTATAAGTGGGTAGTTATAGAAGTAGGGACTTACTAGCTATGCCTTTGCCGATTCAGTCGCATTTATGTAGCATTCGATCTAATGTGACAGATACCTAATTACACGACTGCCAAAGGAAATGTTATGTTTTTAAAAAAAAAAAAACATTTCTTGCAACACACGTAAATAGATAGATTCTGGCTTCTTATCTTTACAGATTCTACAACATGGGGATCGTTCCACAGAACATTATTACTTGGTAGACAAGCAAAATGGTTGCATAAACACATTATTAATTATTTTTGGCCGTTTGAACTTCATATTTGCGGAGAAAGTTACGGAAATAGTTTCATGGGGTTCCTAGATTTGAGGAAACTTCTTTATCCTGGAGGTACCAATTGCATTGTAATATAAGTCCAGTATCACTAGGCAATAAAGCACCGGATCGTGCTTTAGAAAGCGTACGTAGAACCGAAGCTAAGATGCATAACAATTTTACTTGCAAAAACTTTATGATGAGGATATCAAGCCAGCAATTATCTCTGTCTGCACCATAAAATGCCAGCCAAAGCTAAATGAATGCCAGTTGTGAAATGTCACAACTTTCAGATCGGATAGATTTATTGTTTGAGAATACTACTTGGGTTATAGTGATTGATAATTAATAACGTATTGTAATTATATTACTATTGATACCCAGAGATATGTAAAAACTTCTAGATACGTAATAGGGCGAATCTTGGCGACACAAATCTAAGCCAGCTAGCCAAAGAAGTCTTAGTTACATCCCAGCTCACGTCACGATCACCCGCTTGTTAACACACAGTACATTTATTCACTTTCACAACATTATTCACAAACAACAATGCCTTCGTGCGTCTTTAGGCGATGCACGAATTATACTCCAAAAACTGGCAAAAATATTTCATTTTATACGTAAGTAAAGCTGTATTTATTTATTTTAGTTTTTTTTTGAAAAAGTTTTTTTCCAAAAACTCAACGAAGTTATTTTATTTATTTCTTATCGGTTGTGAACCGATTGTGGCCATTAGGAAATTAGCCAGTGTCATGTATTTTAATATATTATGCAAGTTATTTGCATCGAAACAGTCAAGTCGTCATAGTTAAAGTCAAGTCTAGGGAATCATTTGTAAACACGGCGGCCATTTACAAACAATCTTCACGGAGCCTTGGAGACAACACTAAGTCAATGTTTTGCACCGATTTTCACTTTCATTCCACTTGTACACCTTCACGAAACTAAATTGATTAATATGCCCCCGAAATTAAACAATTTGCACGCATATGAACTAGGTTTCACAAAAATGAAAATTTAGCACCACATCTCCTCAACGAGTTCCCGCCAAGACTCAACGAAGTTATTGACATTGACGTTTTATCATTCTCTCCTAACCGCTTTAATAATAAATATTATGACATCTCTTTTTTACGTCATGCAAGTAGCATTGAGTCTTATGTTTTAGAAAGAGATAACAATAGTTTCGTCTATTTCTTCTTTAAATTATGTGAATGAATATAAATAATCAGGTTGTATAGCATACTTTGTGCCGCTTTTCAATAATGTTCTGCAATGGCGTCTCTATAACTTTAATAGACTCATTGTTAATACCTACATTTTTTCTTCTTCTTCTTCAAGTCGATGACACAGAAAGTAGTATGAAAAACACACCACAGAGTATGGTAGAAAGTGGGGTAAGACGTTAGAGCAGCCCACTCCAGTATTGAGCAAAGTCTTTAGCGTTTTATAGCTATTAAGGCTAGTAAGCCCCACTAGAAGGTACAGCATAGTTTGCTTGGGAGCTGAGTCCACTAAAATACTACCTACAGAAATCATGTTTTGCCTGTTTTAGAGACAACTGTTCGTTTAGCAGTGCCTTTAGATTGGATAAATGCAGAAACAATGCAGCTAGCCTGTGGCTGCGACCCATTGCTGACACCAAATGAAAAGGCGCCAAGTGCAAAAAAAACTGCAAGCAAGTAAGTCAACTTTAATAACAAATCAGGCTCTTATTACTTTGTCCACATCTAACATATTGATCAAAACTAAATTATTAATATATAGTAAGTAATATATATATTTAATTATTAATAAGATATATAATTTTTATATTTTAATATATAGGGAAAATATAGGTGAATTACCTATTGTTTTTGTTTTCTTATGTGTCGTGTGGTTTGAGCTAATAATAGATTTTCTTCTTTCTTCTTGTTATAATAGGTACATACTACAATTCACCAAAATTGTGACTCCTTAGTATTAGCTTTTTTTTATTATTTTTATATATATACACTTTTTCTTTTATAAAAGTACTTAATACAATAAAGAAAGAGCGGACTAAAAGTCAACACTTGAACGCAAATTGGAAAAAAAGAGTCTCTAATAATGTAATAAAAATATTTGGACTCCTAGGTAGGCAGAATTGCTGTAACCTGTTTTATTTCAACACCTTTTAAATTAGAAATTCTTGACCCTATTATAATATAAGCACTGTATTCCCGCTACAATTGTCTTCTAAGAGGGGTTACTCCAGATTGTCGAATTACCCTTGCCTTTGAATAGTGAATCAGTTTTCTCATAATCGATTAAAAAACAGAACAACAGCTGGCATCTCTGATACCAACGCCGCTGTGAGAAGACCAACAGGGGCGGATGACGAAAGCGCCTTCGTTATTCTTGAAGTGAAACTTGCAAAACCTTTAGTTGAAGTCTCTTTACCGCCAATCATTAAATAGTAAGTAAATGTTATTGGTTTTTGTTTCTGTTCCTTCAGTTTAGATAGGTACTTACTTTTGAGGTGTAAAAATTTTAAATGCGAACATTTGTGCCCATGTAAGTAGGATAACTATTTCCAATAAGAACTTCTTTTGTTTACTTTTTTTTTTAACACTATACAGCATTTGTGCAGTATTATCACACCTGGTAAGTGTTGATGCGGTCTAAGTTAAAGCAGGCTAACTTAGAAGATGTCTGTGCACTCGCGATTTATAGTTTGCCAAATTGTTTTCGTCGGCAAAATCCAATGGTAAAACCATCCACGATTGATAGTATTTGATACAAATAAGTAATTGCTATTATAACTGGCCTAAATCGATTATGAAATCATATGTACGAGTACTTTGTGATATCGTTTAGAAGTTAATTCGTTGTGTAGTTTATTGATTACCTGTGTGTTTTTCGCAATGGAGTTACAGACCCGGCCTAAATTTGTATTTCCAGTAAAGAAATAAAAGAAATGTACTGTGATTTGGACCAAGCTGGGCCAAATAAACGCGAATGTACTGGACGGGGACAACAAGATCGTGAATGGATATTTACTGTGAGAAATGCAGCTAGCGCTTTACGAAAAGTTCCATATCATGGTAGGTGTCTACTGAGGGTTCTACATGACAATAAATGGCACTTATACCATCCAGAGCTAATTTTTAAAACACTAACCTTATTAATAAGCGTAGGGTAAGGACGGAGGAATTGTTCCACTTTTTGATGTGAAACATCTATAGGCGGAGGTAAGCCTGATTGTTGGCGTGGCGATACAGGTGTGTGTTCATTGATTTCATACACGCTCCGCCACGCTATAAGTGAAATCAATTACGATTTTTCACATTTGTCAGGCGTTCCGTGACCGCTCACATTTTTTATTTTGTCTGTCAACTTTGAAAGTTCTTGTAACGGAACGGAACTTGTGGGTCAACATGTTACATCTCATTGCAAGTGCTCTACGTTCCTGCTTTATGTCTATGTTATCACTAAGCACTAAGACGAAGCATGTTCTAAACAAAGAAGTTATATTACTACGCTCTAAACTGAGTCATCTTGACAGAGTCACCACACCGTCTAAACCTGTGAGACATGTTACATCTCACTGCAAGTGCTCTACGTTCCCGCTCTATGTCTATGTTATCACTAAGCTCTAAGACTAAGCATTTCTAACCAAAGAAGTTATATTAATACTTGAACTAGAATGTTCACGTATAACTAAAAAGTGTTCCGCTACATTGATCATACTGTCCTGTTCTAATAACACTATTAGAAAGGGACAGCATGCTCAATGTACCTGAACACTTATATTTCTACGTGACAATTCTAGTTCTACTAATATATAACTTCTTTGGTTCTCACTACTCCGACCTTACGAATTTTAATAAGGCTTTATTATATGTCTAGTCAGGCACTGAAATTCTCTAAATATAGACTTAAAAAAGTCAAATTAAACCTTTTTACTTTAATAATAATGATAACTTTCCAGGTGCGACAGAATTTTGTGCATTTAATCGTCAACTAAGTGAAACAAGAACTAGAGTTGAGATAACAACATCGTGTTGGCAAGACGCAGCTGTATACGTCAATAATAACTTTAATATACAGAACTTTATGAAATCTGATGACACTTTTGAAGTAAATATTAAATTAAATATTTTATTAATAACCACAGTTACAAGCCAATACATTAAGGAAACGTCAAACTTAACGTTTTTATGGTAGCTTTAGGCTTTGATAATATGACCCATCATCTTAATTCTATGTTCATTATATACCACAAATGCACCTCTAGATCTAATTGATGCACCTTCATTGACTAGTCTGCGTTTCCAAAATTAAATCGATCGTAACTTAGACATATGCTTAATTTTATTTAAATATGAGTATGTTAGTGTACGTACCTACCTGATAATGATTGTATATAGTAAATTAAATTTATGGCTATACGACATATACTGTACCTATACTAAAATATATGTTCTGTGAACTCAGGAAATGTTGATGATGTCTCACGCATGTCTAATGATAACTGCTGGCAATACTCTGTTGGGAATAGAGGAACAAGAAATGCCCACGGTTGTGCGTGCTGCGAGGCAGGCTAGGCAGATGCAAGACTATCCACATGCTATGGAATTATACTTACAGGTGATTAGATTACTTAGGGCCCGTCTCCACGAGCGTTAGAATCGCGTCGATTTCTATATAACGCACCGCCGCGTTAACATCGTCGTGTGGAGACACGTTCATAGAGATTGTATAGAAATAAGTGGCTCGACGATAATATCGCCGCGATTCTAACGCTTCAACAAAATCCCAGAGAGAGGGCCCATCTTTGCAGTTTTCCATTTCTGAACTCTAAACTCAAGATTTCGCTGGTACAAAGTTAACAAATCTCACGCTACATAATAAAATTTGTGAAGCCTACAATAGAATATTTTTCACATTTCTACAGCTCAACAAAGTAACTTTATATGACCATAAAGGCCAACGTAAAGCGAATCATTATTCTCTAGGGCTTAAACTGCGATTTTAAGCCCTAGATTAAATAAAGTAATTTATAATGTTAACGTTGGAATCCATGAAGGCTCTGGTCAAAGAGGATATAATCATCAATCATCAAGTTCAGTTCGAACTAACCACTTTAACACCCCCGCTACGCTCGGGAGTTAGCTCTCGAGTCCTTCGTATGCTTTGGATTGACGCCCTCTATATACGCCCTATGACGCCCTCTATATAAGACAGCGTTTTAGTACCTCGGTGCATAAACTACTGTTCAACGACCAATCGAATCGTTAAATGAATCTTAATTTAAATATATCATAGTTTTATTATGTTTTCGCGATTATGCATTGTAAAATCAATATTGACAAAATATTGTTGACTCACATTAGAGCTGAATTCAGCGAAACGTTGGTACGATAAACAATGCCGTTTTAATAAAACGCAATTTAAACCCGGTAAATATTGTGTTTTAGTTGATTTTTAATATTCTAGCGAGTAGCTGAATGTCCTAAATGTCCTCAAGCTTGGCGCGAATTGGCCACCTGTCTCGTGGATATTGACAGAGATTGGGCTAATGTTTGCATTAATAAAGCAATTGCTCTCGACCCAAGGCATCCATTCTCGTAAGTATTTTAGTTAAGTAAAATAGTTATAGATACGAGTATACTTATCCGTTTTTCACACATTGGTTATTAGGGGATGAAATTTATCATCGGCAGCCGCTACCCTGCGATTGTGTTTCTAAAATAATTTAAATGCCGAACATTTCGTAATCTTTTCAACTGTTTGTCTGTTTAAAAGTTTTGTCTATGGTATAGCAGGTTTAAGGAGAGCAGTTTAGAACCTACTCTTAAAGGTAAAGGCCCTGGTTTCTAATTTGTCATCTTTTTTCCAACAGTCTATTAGCAAAAGGCGGAATTCTTTACGAAGAAAATCCAGAAGCAGCTGAACCGTTTTTCGTAGCTCTATTAGCCTTATACCCCTTTTGGACAACGGTGTGGGTAATCGCATCCGCCTACTACATCGACAGAGAACTTTTTAACATGGCTGATATTATCTTGGAACAGTACAAAAAGTAAGTCAATTTCATACGAAATAATCTTATTATGATAATTATGGTAACGGGAAACGGTGGCTTTATTCTGCTCACTGGTGCGTCAGAGTTTAATAATGCCATTATAATTTGGCAATAATAATGAATTACAAATGTTACGTATCAACTCGAAATCAGAATTGTATTATTTAGAAATGATTTAGGTACCTATACCCTGTTTTCAAAACTTGGATCAAACTGTAAACAAAGAACTGCCTTTTCCTTTTTTAAGCGTACACGATTTATGATAGCGCGTTTACTAAAACGTCAAAATCTAAAATTATATACAAACTAATAATGATAAAACTGTCAATTAGAAACAAAAGTGCTAATAATGCAAGTCTTTATTACATTTTTGATCTTAGATTCTAATCTTCTCTTCTTTTCTTTCATTATGTTATACTCAGTCGAGTATAACATAATGAAATCCAGAAAAGGATTTAGGTTTGACACATGTAACGTATATTATAGTAGAAGGCTTGTTGTCTTGATTTACTTTCAGAACTGGACAAGAGGGTTTAGCTTCTGACATAGGAAGACCTCGCAGCTGGGGTTATGAGCTCGGAGACTGGTGGGAAAACACCCCTGTCCTACCAGGGATGAATAAATATTACGACGCTACTGACTTGCTGCTAAGATTGAGGGCTGTTGCTGTTAGTTATCTACAACAAATAAATCTTACTAATATTATAAACGCGAAAGATTGTACGTAGGTATGTGACTTTGCAGTTACTCTTTTACGCAAAAAAACTACAGAACCAATTGCGATGAAACTTGAAATATAGGTTGCTGGAGACCTAGAATAACTGGATTTTCCCGCAGGACTTAAGCAGGTAAAACCGCAATACGCAACTAGTATAAAAAAACAGCTTGATCATTTGTTCCACTACGGGACAAGGGCCTTTTCTTAGAAGAAAATACATAGTTTGCACTAACAATTGTTTGTAAGCGAGCATTTGAATTTTTGAGATTTTGCTTACAAATATATTCGCGTATTTCTTAATATTCTTCAATATGATTATGATATGATTCGCCGAATGTTTTTTTTCGACTCCTGTGTTGTATTTGTTTAGGATTTATAAAAGGCTTCTTATTCCGGTAAATCCTGAACAAAGAAAACAATTTCCAAATTTCATGTCTCTTGGACCAGCAGTTTAGATTCTGCGTTAGTAAATACATATTCAGTTAGTCGGCAAATCTATCATATTGATTCGCCGAATGTTTTTTTTCGACTCCTGTGTTGTATTTGTTCAGGATTTATAAAAGGCTTCTTATTCCGGTAAATCCTGAACAAAGAAAACAATTTCCAAATTTCATGTCTCTTGGACCAGCAGTTTAGATTCTGCGTTAGTAAATACATATTCAGTTAGTCGGCAAATCTATCAAATAGTCAAGAGTAGGACTTTGAATTTTGTATGGACAACCATCATCAAAAACTACAGATTTTTCATCGGCCGATAGTTCAAAGGAACTTGTTGATTAGATTAACAATAATTATTGTTTTAAGCTAATCAATACATAATATCGACTTATGACGTCTGTACCTACTACTACTAACTATGTTCCCTTTGAAACCGCTTAGGTACACAACTATTAAGAAAATCACAAATTGTACATTTTTTCAGTTAGCTGAAGCATGTTTGGCACGTGCTTTCATAGAAGTCGGCGAATCAGCCGCTTACTATCATTTTTTAGGTCTCTGCTGTCGACTTAGAGGAAATATCAACGATGCCCTCTGTCATGTTCAGAAGGGACTCGAAAAATATGGAGAGGTATCAAACTTAAACGATATTTTTAGGGAAATAGCAAATTCAAATGATCAAGGCACTACTAAGAGATTTGATAAAAGACTTTGTTGTGGCCGGTAAATTATTAACAGCAATAGCATTTCTAAAGAAATAAGTATTTATATAAATAGAACAACGGTCAAATATTGTTTTTATTGCTCAAGGTATTTCTACTCGAAATATTTTAAAGGTAAAAAACATCTTCAAAATTCGCCGCGAGTGAATTTTAGAAGATGAATTTTTCTTTTAAAATATTTCTAAATAATTTCTAGTATATAGAATAGATGGATCTAGTCTAGACGATGAATAGCTGACTGTGCAGTTCCTAATTAAATTGAAATACGATTCAGGAACATAAATTACAATTGTGAAATGGATATGACATTGATCACAATAGTACCTACCTAAGTACATTACACAGCACTAACAGTACTTTTTTTATAGTTGATAGGTAAGCATTTGACCATGGAGAGCGACGATGTGGTCTAAGATGTTGCACGCTTACCTACCTGTTCACTCGTGACTTGAAGACCCCCAAGTTGTAGACATCCGGGAAGACATACTCAGGCAACTAATTCCACCTGTACTTAGAAGTTACAAACATTATACACTGAGCTGTTTCGTTGTAAAATAAATAGATAGGAGAACCTGTTGTACTAAGAACCCAGTTCCACTGTGGTCCTAATCAAAATTACCGCTTTATTATTTCAAAACTAGTACCTAATACAGCTTCATATTAAATACCGCGTGGCAGTTGAAATTGGTTACGATAATCAATCTTTCAATATGATGATTTTTGGCTAATCATAATTACAGATTACTTATTTAAGGAGTTTGGAAGCGGAATGTCTTCACCAACAGGGTAATATCCAAGCAGCTATGAGTTCCTTTGAAAAGGCCGGAGCTAGCACCTTGAGTGCGTATAGGTAACAATAGTATTTTTCTCAAACATGCTTGGAAATTTGAGCATTATTTTGAAAACCTTCAAGATAAATCGAACTTGCTGTAGCTACTAGTCGAGCAGCGACCGGCAATAGTTGTATGAAAATCCATAACTGTCGTGTTTAGCGGTCAAATAAATTACAATGTAAAATCATATTTATCGTGTTCGTTCCATTTTTAAATTATATAATTTAAAAATTGAACGATCTTCTACTCCGCAAATGGCAACCAAAGAGGTAACTTATCAAAGGTTTAATTTAAATTTCGAACTGACTTGCACTAGAAAGCTGTTTAGTGAAAAAAAATACTTAAATTTTAAGAATCGTACATTCAATAATTGTATTTTCAAATATAAGTACTTAGTTTAATTTCCGCGCATTATTTGTGAAAAGTACTATACAAGCCTTGGCCGTGACTAGGCACTGATGGACTTACGTATGTGTACCTCGGCTTCGCCTCGGCCGACATCCACACGTTCGTCCATCAATGCCTTTCTTGCCGGCCGCTGCAATAATGTACGAGTACTAAAAATGACAATATTTATATTTACCCAACTGAAAATAATGGTTAAAATTAGTCTAAGGGAAACTTTTTCGACTTGATAGATAAAAAATAATGAATACCTACTTGGCTTATCCCGCAGATTATTATAGATTTATATAGTTCTCAAAAATAAATGAGTTGCACTTAAACAATTAAGCAGCCCTGAAGTAATTAAGTACATCTTAAATTTTGAGTAGCTGTTCTGTATTCGACTGTAAATAACGATTAATAAATACAATTAATTAAGCCTACCTATAAATTATTTATCTAAGACTATCACTAAGACCCTACAGCATTTATCCATAGCATTGGACTAAAGTTTACTGTTATGTATGACATAGGAAATGGCATTTTAATTTCCACAGGATCGAATGTTTTTAAATAATTGATAGTTAAGCGTTTGACCACTATCTCACCTGATGAAAAGCGACGATGTGTTCTAAGATGTTACAGCTTACCTAGGAGATACCTGTTCATAGCTAATCCACAGCATAGAATCATGGTTGCATATATCTATTTGTATCAATATTTTCAGTGTAATGCTATCATTGCCATGTTGGGAAGGAAACAAGGCACGTACAGTGTTAGTCGACTTGGTCCGAAGACAACCTAGTGCTTACTCATGGATCTGCCTTGCTGACGATTGGATGGCGGTATTAAAATATTGTATAGTTGTTGTTCTTGTAAACTCCACAAATATCCATTATTAGGTAATTTAAGTTGGTCATGATATCATGCTTTTATAATAAAATGCCAAAACGGTGGAGGTGTTTCACCGACTGAAATAATTAAGAAAATGTACGTCACCTTAAAAATAACGTAATAATGATTTATAGCCTACTAGTAGGTCACCGTTTAACCCGCTTAAGTCCCGATAATGTAGAAATAACTGAATAAAAACTATCATATCAAGTGATAATCCAGATCTCCGGCTAAATGCCTACCAAGTTTCATCGCAATCAGTTCTATAGTTATTGATAGATAGATAGAATAATACTTTATTTGATCAACGACAAAAGCATTACAAAAACAAAACATTTAAAAATATAATTTGTACTTAACTAAATAAATGTTGAGCAAATAGGCGGTCTTATCGCTTATTGCGTGAGGAAGTAACAAACAAACTTGTTCACTTACTAACACACAAACATAAAATACATTTATAATATTTGTACATTGTTTTTTTTTAATACGTAACAAAGAAGTTGTGCCCTTGATGTTATACAGCGCACAATAATCGGTGAAGGCGGCGACTCCGGCGCACCCACAGAAGAGCAAATCGGAGCCAAAAACTGCGCGTCAGCGTGCGCAGTACAGGCACTCAAGTGGGACAGAATGGCGGGACGAGCGTGGGCCTTGCTCTACAAGCTTGTGACACCTAGCGCGAGGAGACTGTATTGCAGAGATATGGCGATTGCTGTTCGTGAAATACACTATTCTCGTCCTTAAGTATCATAGATACAAAAACGTTCGAATTTTGATTCGACCTTTGGGATGCGTAAAGGTGTACGAGTTTCCTGAACAATTTGGCTCTGAACCTGATAAAGCTCGTCTGTCAGAGTCGAGTTCGAAATGATTTACACACTTTCAAACGATCATTAACCTTCTAGACCTGCCTAAATTCTTTGACTATACCATACCTATTCTTTTTTCATTTACACCAATTGGTATTTGTCCAAAAAATATGCGTAAGTAGTCGACTAGACCACTTAGATCTACTGAAACTTTCCCACTAAGTGATCTGAACGGATAAAAGTACTATCAATATTTAGTAAACTGCTAATTCTTTGATTTGCTTTGACTTTTCTTCATTCTACGATTAATTAGAACAGATTATGTCCTACTTTAGGCACACACACAAGTCCTTCTTCTTCAAAATTAAGTACCTAACAGCCGAATATAAAAAATCCCATACTTATATGTACCTACTAATGATAAATATAGAAGCTACCTAGTCAATTATCTAAGTGCTCCTCAAATTTTATTTAGTTCGGTTCTGTATTCGGTACTCAGTTAATGTTTTATAAAAGTGTCGATGTTGATTTCAGTGTGGATTCGATATTTCAAGTCCAGGTGTGAACTCTGAGTTTTGTCGTCGAGAGTTCAGATCAGAGTCCAAGCAGTCACTCTGTTATCGTCTGAGCAAGACTCTCCAAGGATGTCGTATCTTGTGCGAAAAGATAAAATTTTAATTAACATAATATGTGTGTATGTACTTACTTACTCGTATATAAATAAAACTTAGTGTTTACCTACCTATTCTATTTCTTAGTCTCCATTATTCGTTCCATAATCCACTTGAAATAAGTATTTTCCAGTTGATACAATCATATCGCCTTGAAACTCATGAATCTTGTTAAGATTTCCTGGGGCGGATCGACTTTTTTACATGAGGAAAGGACGGACGGACGCGGCACGACTGTCGCGTACTCATTGGAATGGAATCATATTAATTAATATATCATTATAATTCATATTCTCACTCGAATCAGACACCGCTCCGGCTAGCGCGGTTGAAAACGCGGGTTGCAGCTAGTTTAAAACTATAGTGAGTGACTCACTGAGAAAGATGTTAATCTGAGCTCCCAAATTAAACTGAAATCATAATCACGTCCGAATGTGATTCAATCAACAATCAAATGTACATTTATAGGTATGGACAAATTAGGTACTTAATTCATATTATTAGGTAAAGTGGTATCCTAGTTTTTTTATTTTGTATCAAAATGTTTAGCAAAATTGTGTTTGTATTTGTATCAAGTCTAGTAGCGTTTGCTTATCTAGACCCGTTATTGAAGAATGCTAATAACTATGTAAGTATTAATACATTAATTTTAAACCATAATTTATGCACCGAGGTACTAAAGCCATGTCTTATATAGCGGGCGTCATATTGAAACTAAAGCGTACGAAGGACTCTAGAGAGTTAACTCCCGAGCGCAGCGAGGGTGTTCAAAACCTAGAGTCCTGAGTGAAGCGTGGGATTCAAGCGCTCAAGATAAAGACAGGCTTTATTACCGAGGTGAATACTCTACTCTGCACATCTACTGCGAGACAATAAAAAGGCTACAAAAATAAGCATTTAACTAACAACAAAACAATAGATTATTGCAACGTTAATGAATATATTTACAGCTCTATGTTATAATTAACCCGACGTTTGTCGTTAGCCGACGGAAGGGTTCCCCGTAATTTGGAAAAAGGCGTTCGTAACTCCAGTTCATAAAAAGGGTTCTAAAACAGATGTAGCAAATTACAGGCCGATATCCAAATTGTGCATTGTATCCAAAGTGCTTGAGAAGTTAGTATATATGCAATTGTACCCAGCACTCCGGCAGTCCCTTAGTAGTTCTCAGCATGGGTTATGCGCGGGCGCTCCACCGTCTCTAACCTAGTTCTCTTTAATAATTTTTTGACAAATGCAATGGACAAACGTGAGCAGGTTGACGCAATGTATACTGACTACAGTAAGGCATTTGATCGGATCCAGCATAATTTACTAATATATAAGCTATCTTCCATAGGATTGAGGGGGGACTTGCTCCGTTGGTTTACTTCTTACATTGAGAATCGCTCGCAAGCCGTTGTCGTTAACAACTACATTTCCAGCTGGGTTCCTGTGCCTAGCGGGGTGCCACAAGGTTCGCTTCTCGGGCCTTTAATGTTTATTATTTTTGTCAACGACATTGAGCGGTGTCTGCGTTCAGCTACGTTGTTATGCTTTGCCGATGACATCAAAATCATTGCAAGGGTTAAGTCGGAGTCTGGTGCGTTAGCACTGCACGCGGATTTACTTAGGTTGGAGGATTACTGTATCAACATAATTTAGATCTTAATCCTACTAAGTGTAATGTTGTAACATACACTAGAAAACTTAATCATATTTATTTTTAATTACAAGCTAAAAGGTGATCAACTTAATAGGCTCTCAGTTATCCGTGATCTGGGAATTATTCATGATAGTAAACTTATTTTTGACGAGCATATTGAGGCCATCACTGCAAAAGCATCCAGGGCACTTGGGTTTGTCATGCGTACTGCAAAGGATTTTAAGCAAGTTAAAACTATCAAAATACTATATTGTTCTTTTGTGCGTAGTCATTTGGAGTCGCATCGCAAATCTAGAACTCGCAATATAAGGTTTACGTTGATCGATTGGAAAGGGTTCAGAGGAAGTTTCTCCGTTGCCTATGTTTTCGTACTCATGATTATTGCAGCAGGGAGAGTTACACATATCTATGTAAGAAGCACCATTTGCTTCCATTGATTAATAGAAGGGCTATAGCTGACCAAGTTTTCGTTTACAAAATTGCTACTAGCTTGATTGATAGCCCTGAACTGCTCAGTCAGCTGTTTCTAAGAGTCACCTCCGTGGCTTTGAGATCCTACGACTTATTGTTTCTACCCAGGGCATCAACTAACTATAGGCAGAATGAGTTTCTTTATCGGGCGAGCATTAAGTATAACAGGCTTAGTAGGGAAGTGGATATTGACTTGTTTAACACTGGCTATAAAAGTATTAGGCGTATGCTTAGCCAGCAATTCTTTAATTCAATTCAGGTACCTACCTGATTTGAGGGCGCACGGTTGCTTACGTTTGCCTAGTTAGTATCTACTTGACTGGGTGGATGTGGGTAGTCTGCGTTAATATTGCCTGTTGGTACTTTTGTTTTTCTACTTGATATCTTCATATATTTCTTTTTTTTTTATTCATGCTGTCTTTTTGTTATTACGTTGTTTCTATTTGTGAATGTTCGTAATTGGCTTTGTGTTATCTATATATATATATATATTTACTTTGTATTATGGCTGTAAATGTTCCCTCAATAAATAAATTAAATAAATTTAACAATGTTTACCTACATCAAAATGACAAAACCAAACATCGGCCTTAGCCAATGAAAAAAAAAAGTTGGGGCTTTATATTAACTAAAACTTTTTGTCTACCCTTCCTTCGACATAGAAATTGAGAAGAAAAGTAGCCCAGTTTTGCTATGTATGTCTAGGTGACCAGTTCGAAATGGCCGCATGCTACCAGAACCTTAGTTCCAAATTTAAATTGCATAATGAGCACTTTATGCACCTAGGGAATAAAGACTCGCTTTACGTTAACCTTTTAGGTCAAATAAAGTAACTTTGTAGAGCAGTAGGTGTGTAAAATTAGTTTATGCACCTAGGGCATAAAGTAATTTAAATTTGGAACTAAGGTTCTGGTAGCATACGGCCATTTCGAACTGGCCATCTAGACATAACACATAAAAAAAATAAAAACTGGGCTAATTTTTTCAATTTTCACGGACGGAAGGGTAAAGCAAAAAGTTTTGGTTATTATAAAGCCACAACTTTTTTTTTTCATCAGCTAAGGCCAATGTGTGGTTTCGTCATTTTAATGTAACATTGTTAAATTTAATTAATATAGAGCTGTCATGTCCTGTCATGGGGATTTTTTGGAAATATATTTCCTTGCTAAAAATATTTCTAGGTTTAAAATGCATTGAGCAATAAAAACAAAAAGAAATATTAATATATAGAGCTGTCAATATATTTCATACACGTTGCATTAATCTATTTTTTTGTTGTTAGTTAAATGCTTTTTTTGTAGCCCTTTTATTGTCTCGCAGTAGATGTGTAAAGTAGAGTATTCAGCTCGGTACTAAAGCCTGTCTTTATCTTGGGCGCTTGAATCCCACGCTTCACTCAAGACTCTAGGTACATAACTCCTTCGCTTCGCTCAGGAGTTAAGTTTTTAACACCCTCGCTACGCTCGGGAGTTAACCCTCTAGAGTCCTTCGTACGCTTTGGATTCAATATGACGCCCGCTATATTATAAGACAGGACTTTAGTACCTCGGTGCATAAACTACTATTATTGTATGGTACCCTATTAGTGAGAGTAGTTTTTTGTACTTACATATTATCTACTTATAGCAAACGTGATTTTACGTCACTATCATGATAGCATGAATGATCAACAAAAATCTGTATAAAGCTGAATTGCGTCCCTAGCAAAAGTAAGTTTTGATGTTGGCAAACACTGTTAAAGTTTTTAGTGTTTACGTTTCTAACCTTATAACTGGGCCTTTTTGTGTGGTTTTTAAGCCGTGGGATTCCTAGCGATGTTTTTTTTACACAGCAAGAGGGACGTTGGAGCAAATATTTTTATCTTGAAGAAAAAAGCGTTGGTGCGCGGGAACGAAACCACGACCTTTGAAGTGTATTCGGGTATATAACCACACCGCTTAAATACCTGGTTATTCATTATTAGCTATACCTGTATAGTTGCTTAGTCCAGATTTCAGATAGACATTTTTGCCTGAAATGTGGATTAAGCAGCTATTAAAAACAGTTAAGAAAAGCCAGGAGAATTCAACTAAAATTTCGTTACTTTCACCAGGGACCCTACGAATTACATGTGGATGAATTCACACTTTGCAAAGGACCGAAATCAATAAATGCAACAGAAATGACAATGACTTTTGACGAGCAACTAAACATTATTTGCAACTACACTTTCTTATTTGACTGTAAAATAGACGAGGTGAGTTATTGGCTTCCTTTTGGAAAAAGTTTCAAGAGCTTATTACCTATATTATAGCGAGCTATGTGAACCAGTGAACGGATATATCCGTCATGTCAATTGTAAAACTATCGGAACGTCTACATTTGGTATTAATTTATACTCATTTTAACGATTGGTTATTTTCTATTTGGAAATTCATTCGACATTTCGTTCTCCGATTATGTCTTTCGAAATAGCGTTACGGACCCGGCCCGGGTTACTTAAGTATTATAAAAAAGAAAATAAATGTATTTTTATTTTTGTTCTTTCTTTCAATTAATTAAGTGAAAAGCCAGGGAATTTTATAAAAAATCCTTTATTTTTGGAAAGACTGTTTGACACTTGATATTTTGGAACGAAAAAGTATGCAAAACAAAATGACTGGCCACGAAGTTCGATTAAAACTAAAACAATTCATTTTTTTAAATTTGTATTAAGTTTTTTCTCTGCATTCAGCCAGTGAGTTTAATCTTTCATTCCACGAATAAAATATATCTAACCGAAATAAGTTTGAACCCAACCAAATTTAAAAGACTTCAAGTTTTGATCTTCTGAATTTCGAACTTATTCGATCGATATATCTTTTATCCGTAGAATGAAAAATTAGGTCAAAAATAATCGTATTTATAATCAAATCACAAATCTTTATCACACCCGATTAATATAATTTTATATTTGTTAGATAAAGGTGAAGGTTTCAAATATAAAAGGAAATATAACAAATCACTTGTACAACAATAAAGTTACAGATCCCTGCAAGCACTACAGTATGGGGATTTTAATAAAACAACAATTACAAACGGACAATTGTCAAGTGAAAAAGGTAATTATGTTATTTTATCACGTTATAGGTAATTATAGTGGGGGTACCTAATGTAAATCCCCCAGTATCCACCGATTCACCACCACCCCATCTCAATCGCACAAGTAGTATTAAAGCTGATTTCAGACTACGCTATAATATAATAGCTTATAGTATATAGCTCATAGCACAACAATATCGCGCTCCATACATTGTTATGGACACGTTCACATTGTACTGTACTATATATTATTGGCTTGCTATACGCTATAAATTGGTGCGACGCGCAGATGCTATATCGCGCGGCGCCCCCTTCCTCCCTCACCACCTGCCGTCCCGCAAGCGATACGAGCGGACACGATCCTGTGCCGACGGATTTGCGCTAGCGAATAGTTTCCAATTCATTGTCATCATCGCTTGATGAGCTTTCAAGACTATCCAGTATTAAATCCATTGTGTCGATCGTGATGTGTGCTGTGCAACTGTGCACACTCTTCAAAGATCCCGGTTGACTGAGCTTGCTATAATATCGCGTATGTGAACGTCATGCTATATAGCATAGCATTAGGTCCTTCTTTGCTATACTTTATAGCGCAATAGTATAGCGTAGTCTGAAATCAGCTTAACCGATTTCAAACAAATGGATTTACTAGAAATTAAACTCATTTTATTTTCTACATTTTTCCGGTTTTGGATTAGGTATGCAATCTTAATTATAGTAATTAGATAGAACAGATGACCCGGTTTCGACCATTTAGGAATTTTTTCACAACCAAATTATGTTTTATTTTTAAATATTAATTTGTTGTCGTTGTGGTCAAAGACATGTTCAATATTCATAAAAAGGTATCAAGAATATTCTATTGTAGCCTAACAAAACCTTCATTTTTGTATTAACATCAAATAGAAAAATCCTTTTAGAGAATATAAAATAAAAAAGTGCCTTAATTTGTGGTCTTTTGGGACTCTTATAAACCCCAGAAGACCACGAAGGGGTCAGTGGCCACAACCGAGTCGTCTGCTCTTTATCTACTTGTAAACTTTGTGAAAAATATCTTTGTATATTTTAAGGGAAACTACTACAATAAAATAAATCTTCAAGAAACTATGCTTGGTTTCATGGGAAATTCCTTTTTCTACGGAAAATATTGGTTTCGCGCCATCGTCATTTCAAAAAAGGGAAATATTAGTTGCTTTTCAGCTAAATTAAATTTCGAAAAAAAATAAAAGATAACACAAAACCTACATATCTGTCCATATATCTAAAACTACATTCTTACCTCAACAACTTACTTTACGTTAAAATTAAGTAAACTATACACACAACTGTCTCCGTAAGAAATGAACTTTTACGTTCCTGGAACGTAACGTTAACAGTTTGATCCTGATTCGAGCGCAGCGCGCCCGCCTGTTCTACCGCATCTGTAGGTGGCGACTTGTCGGCCGGGCGACCCGTGCCCAAACCGTTAATGTTACAGTGCATGTATTTACGTATCATATCATGATAGAGGTACCTGTTCTACTTATTAGATAGATGATGCATGCAGGTACCTACATAGAAAAGATAGGTACATATTTGCATGTAAAATAACCTTTTTATAAAAAAAATCAATCTAGTTCGATATTGGAAACGACTTCCTCAATAGAACTTCTTTATGTAATTGGTACCCATATTATGTTTCTGGATACTTTTTATTAAAGTATTTTAACAAATTGTTGTTTTGAGTGTTTTATTATTACTTGGTTTATGTCCAACCCAGAGCAGTTTTACCCGGCAGCAAGGCAGGGTTACGTTTTTCGCCCCTATTTTGTATGTTTGTAATATTCCTTATTCCCTCATATCTTCCAAACCACTCGATGAATTTATTAATTAAGGTATTGTTAGATTCGTCTTATTTCCCCAAGGGTTCTTGATGGGTGACAAAAAAATAAAAACAAAATGGCGACCACTAGGCGCCATATTGTATTAAAAAAAACGAAAGTGGACTGACCATGGACTGACTTAGTCGAGTGGGATATCGTTGAATAGGTATTAGTAGATATATAGCTAGGGAAAAAATACTTTTTTTACTGCGAGAGTGTTTTTTGAATCCAGAGAGAAGCGAAGTATTCTTGAGTAGAATCCTGAGCGAATCGAGGGATTTAAAGTACCTCACTCGAGCAAAAAATAGTATTTGCTCCTCAGGTAGACATTTTACTTTTCATCGCCCTCTATGAGAAAATGAGTATGAGAACATAACTAAAGTCATTATTAATCTGTTCAAAACTGGGAAAGAAAATTGTACTGAATTTCATTCGTCCTCTAGGGGGAGAATGTGGTTAAAATTTGGAATACTTAATAAAACAAACAACTAAAAATATGGAGCTCAACAAAATAAATCAAAAACATGGTATAGCTCGTTATTTAACAATAATTTTAGTTAAAACATCAATGTAAGTTTAAGATTACATAGGGTCTAAACCCTTAAACATTATTCAACATTTTTACGTTTCATACGGTATTAGACCGTACCTACCTTCTTGTGTAACCATTTGAAAATCATAATCTTAGGTTGAAGAACTATGGCACTTTTGGTAAATATAAGTATAATCCATTTATAATAAACAAAACATCCTGTATAATTATATGTATGTACCTATCTATGTATATATATACTATCTATCTATCTATGTAAAACTAACTAAACATTTATGTGAATAATATTCAAATACATTTTGTGCCTTTGTTATCTATAGTCATGAGTTACGATTACCTAGGGCTTCCAATCCAAATTACGGATATCCAATTTATCCGTAAATTTGTCGTATTTAATATTCGGAATAAAGAAGTTTTCTGTGTCCGGATAATTGAATGAATGAATGAATTATTAGTTTATGCACCGAGGTACTAAGGCCCTGTCTTACATAAAGGGCGCCATATTGAATCCAAAGTGTGAAGAAGGATAGAGTTAACGCCCGAGCGCAGCCTAGGTTTCAAAAAATTAACTCCTGAACGAAGCGAAGTAGTTATGTACCAAGCGCTCAAGACTAAGACAGACTTTGTTACCGAGGTGAATACTCTACTTTACACATCTACTGCTAGACAATAGAAAAGCCTCCAAAAATAAGCATTAAATTAACAACTAAACAATAGATTGATGCTACGTGTATTAGAGAACTTTATTAATTAAATTAGAGTAGAGTACTTAAATAAAATAGAGTTAACACCCTCAGTCCTGCGCTAGGGAGTTAGTTAACTCTAGAGTCCTTCGTACGCTTTAGGTTCAAAATGACGCCCGCTAATAAGACAGGGCTTTAGTACCTCGGTGCATAAACTATTATTACACACCAAATATAAATTACAATAAGTACAAAAAAAACATACAGAATATAAAAATAGATGGCACAATGGTGGCATTATTTGGATTTTTCGGATACCTACCTAATTATTTTGTAAGTACTACTTTACGTACCCACAAAGACACGTAGTAAAGACTTTCTATTTTCATTATTTGTTTAATTAATTTGCTGACATAGCGTTATTAAATATTTAGATATAAATAATCGCGTCGCGGTGGACAACCATGCTTTGTAGAGTAATGTTGACTTTACTTGGTGTGTTCTTGTCTGCAATACTACCGTATTTATTACAGTCTGTGTTACTCTGTAACATAGACTGATAAGGATAGTTTAGTAGTTTATGGACTATTTTGGATAACCAAAGGAAGATTATTTTTATTGCTGTCACCTGCAGTGTATGATACAAATTTTCTACTAATTAAATTAATTTTTAATTTAAACAACTGACTTGTGTAAAAAAATAGATTCTGATATTATCATGGCTCAAGAAAAACTTTTTTGCCTGGTTTTGTTATTTTTTGCATGTAAATTCGTGGTTAGAACTAGTGGGGTAGATTTGATAGTAAACACAAAACAAGGGAAGATAAGAGGATATCTTAATTTGTTGGATAATTACGTCGAATATTCGGGCATACCATACGCTAAGTTCGAAGGAAGATTTACTGTGAGTGATTATCTAAATATTTTACTACTGCTTATTTTGTAGGCACCAAACAATCATTTTAATTTACTTAAGACCTTCAACTAAATAATGTTATTCATTATTTCTCATTAAAGCCACCCGGCGATGCTCCAATCTTCGAAGAAACCTTTGATGCAAATCGCAAAGATATTTCATGTAAACAATATTTACCACTAACAAAAACTATAATTGGTCAAGAAGACTGCCTCACGCTAAGCGTTTACAGACCAATCGACATTAGTACCTCAGAACCATTAGCTGTCATGTTGTTCATTTACGGAGGTGGATATTATTGGGGAACATCCAACGATTGGCTTTATAACCCAAAATTTTTAGTTAGAAAAAACGTTATTGTAGTCATAATAAATTATCGTGTTGGAGCATTCGGATTCCTCTGCTTGAGAAACGAAGGGGCTCCCGGAAATGTGGGATTGAGAGACCAAATTGCAGCTCTTAAATGGACAAAAAACAATATCGCCGCATTTGGAGGAGATCCAGACAAAATAACTATTTTCGGAGAGAGTGCTGGAGGAGTATCTGTTAACATTTTAATTTTAACCCAGTTTGAAAAAGGGCTTTTCAAAAGGGCAATAGTTGATAGCGGTCCTGTTAGTATGGTACATTTATTTACTTTGACACCGATAGCTACAGCTGAGAGAGTCGCTAAAGGTATGGGATACGATGGCCAAAATAACACTCATGATATTTTAAAATTCTATCTCGATTCCACTGACGATGAAATTGTAGAAGGTTCAATAAGGGATCAAACAAATAATGTATTCGCACCTTACTTATTCAAATTATGTATAGAAGACGCAAATACCAGTAAAGATCCTATTCTAACGACAACTACTCGACGCTTAATAGATAATGCTGAGAACATTGGGAAAATTGATATACTATATGGATATAATAACAAGGAAGGAATTTATTATGCAGATACGTATAATAAGCAAGGATTGCAAACCCTTGAAACAGACTTTTCAACTGCTATCCCAGACACGTACGTCTTTAGAAATAGAGACACTGAACAGAAATTTATCAACGATGTAAAAAAACAATATTTTAATAATTCAACGATTGAATATGAAACACTGGTTGACTATTTCTCTGATTCCATTTATTTTTTTCCTTCTATTGAAAACATGGAAGCTTATTCGAGAAATCCCAACATCACAATGTATAATTACTTCTTCACATACGATTCTTTACAAAATTTTAACAAGTTATCTTCGATACTATTTTGGATGCCGGGGGCTAACCACGCAGATGAACTAGGTTACTTATTTGATATGATTTATTTTAAATGTGTACCATTAATTCCACAAGATGCTAAAATAATTGAGTTTATGACTCTTCACTGGACTACTTTTGCAAAAACTGGGTAAGTTAAATAATGCTCTATTGTTTACCTAGTGGTACCTACTTATGGAAGTGTGTACCTATTTACTAAGTTCAAGAAAAGCCTGTTGTTACCTATCGGTAAGACCAAGTTTTATTTCAAAGGTCTTAAATAATACTTGCCCAGCGAAGAGCTGATACGGGACTCAAGTAGATAAGTATTTTCAAAATTCAACCTTACATTTCTTTGTGAAATACGGTTTCTGGCCTACTCTGTCATTCTAGTTAAATTTTCATTAATACCATACCAAACACTAAGTAAAATGGTAGTTATATATGTCGGCGCGGGGTACGTTAAGTACCTAAGTAAGAACCAGCGATTGTTTACATTACACGTTGGAGTCGAAATGTTTATATTAACAACATTAAGTCTTATCGGAACTTTGGAACAAAGAGAGTCCTTGTTATATTCCGTGGAAACGGGGTGTGTTTAATACCATCGAACGTAGCCGTGGACCAGGGTACTGGATAACGTTGTTCATGGTGCGAGCTCGAGTTTGGTCGTCGAGCGATCGATTCTCTATAGAACCGGGATATAGATGTGACGGTCCATGTGATGTGACTCGTGGCCCACGGATTCGTTTCCGTTTCATTAATCAATTTAGTGTTATGTGTTAACGCCTAAAGTCTAGTGTGTGTCTTTAGGGAACCTTGTCGTGTCGAGTGTAGGGTGACCTGTCTATCAATGAGACAGTAGTATACAGGCGGAGTTAACTGATGACAGTCGACATTACCCGCACACACCCGTGCATAGTTATGATGTTGAACTGTATCCATTCGTTAAACCGATATGTGTGTGATTGTATCCACTCTAGCCCACAAGTTTATGAATCTAAATAACCATGCAGATGATGTCGTAGAGTCCTTTACCCGTTCGCCCCGACATATATAATATGTTCAGTACCTGTAGGTATTTAGTAAGTGGGTACATATTTTTACTTAGCCCTACCACTAGATTTAAGTTTTTTAATTTTATACCTTTGCATGATGTTTGTCTCCTTTTCAGAAATCCTTCATCATGTTCCAACTTACAATGGACTAGAAGCCAAAACTCTCTAAAGTTCATGGAAATAGGCGACCAAATCAGAATGATTGACTTACCAGATAGAGACGGAATAGAGTTTCTAAGACAATCTCAAGCTAAATATGACTTTATGGTTTGATATACCAATCATTGTACGGTAACACTTACCTGTAGCCGTATTCTTGTAACTATTTATGAACTTAGTCTACATTACTTACTGCTTAGAGTGGTCCATATCCCCTACGCCTAATGTACCTAACCTACGTAATTCTGAAAATTCCATCCTAATTTAATCTTATTCCTTTTCCTAACATTAAGAAGACAGCTTAGTTATTTATTATTCTGTGAAACAATTCCGTAGAATGTGCCGATGTATGCTTAGCACAACTTCTTTTGATTTCGTTAGTTGTTATTTGTCGTAATGTATATAAATCGGTCCTAATTCTACCTACGTTCCTTGTTTATTGTCTAAATAAATCGCTTCTTTCTTTCAATTTTTATTTTATGTTTATACAAAATGTCTTCTATGGTTTTCGCGAATTTGCATAATAAAACACTTTATTTACCGGGTTTAATCGTTTTATTTTTAATCGGTTTATTACCGGGTTTTATTATACTTATACATCTAATTTATACAATATGACCTTGACCTTTCGGAAGACCCCTGGGGTCAGGCTCCGGTGTAGTGAAGTCCTCTTCCTTTGGTGGGTCCGGCCACTGTTGAAATTGCTGGTATAGCCAAATCCACGCGTACACAAGGAATGTCATTCTGAAAATAAACACAATGTTGCTTATTTAGTACAATCCTATTGATTTGCAACTTACCTTAGCCTTAACAAAAAATTAGTCATCGGTCAAAAGGTGTTATTGTTAATATCTTCAGCTTATTTATTATATAAGTAAGTTAGCTAGTTATTATAATAGTTACACAGTAGGCACTTACTGGCCCATCATTTTGGCGAATGTGCTTCGATTTGACGTAGGAACTCACTTCAAAAGATATATTCTGAGATCAATTGAATTGATTTTATTGAAACCACTGTTTCTTATTGGCACATCCACACACAGCCTATTGCACTTGTGTTGCTTGTGCTATCATTTGTTGGGTGTTCTTCGTTTTATAACAGTCTTAGCCAATTCATGTAATGATGTAATCTCAATCAAAACAGTAAACACCTAAATATAACAACTAAAGTACAACAAAGGATCTTGTTGTCCATTTTAAAATTGTTATAAAACAAGACAGTCAAATTATTTGTAAGGTACGAACCTTTTGAAAGAAGACAAACACTTTTCAATTTTACGCACATGTGTAAAAGGTATCTATACTATCCTACTAATATTATAAAGCTGAAAGTTTATGTGCGTATGTGTGTTTGTTACTCAATCACGTAAAAACGGCTGAACCGATTACCATATTATGAAACTTGGAATATAGGTAGCTGGAAACCTGGAATAACACAAAGGCTACTTTTTATCCCGATAATCCCGCAGGATCGGGACTTACGCGGGTAAAACCGCGGGGCGCAGCTAGTACCTAATAATTTATAATCTATCTTCTATATATTACTAGCTGCGCCCCGCGGTCTCACCCGCGTAAGTCCCGATATTTAAAAAAAATAGCATTTTTTCTTTCATAAGAACCTTCTCCTAATCATAACAAACAACAAAAAGGAATAAGCAAAATCGATCCAGCCGTTTACGCGTGATGCCGTGACCTAAGGAAATAAGGATTCATTTGCTGCGCCCCGTGGTTTCACTGGTGTAAGTCCCGATCCCGCAGCAAAATCGATATTATTATTTTTCTTTCATAAGAACTTTCTCTTGACTATTAGAAGCACCAATTACAAATACGTAAAGAAACAACAAAAAAAAAAGAATAAAAACAAGCCCAATAATTTGAAATTATGCTAAGTAATAATGAATAATCATTCAAATAGTTTTGTAATCGATACACACAGAGCACATTAAATGAGTAAAAAATTACTCAAAGTCGGGACCCATTCATTTTACCGAACGAATTTTTTTCCAATGGGTCCTGACTGTGAGTAATTTTTTACTCATTTAATGTGCTCTGTGTGTATCGATTACAAAACTATTTGAATGATTATTCAATATTACTTAGCATAATTTCAAATTATTGGGCTTGTTTTTATTCTTTTTTTTTGTTGTTTCTTTACGTATTTTGTAAATCGAGTTTTTTACGCAGTCGGGTTTTTTGCTTTTTTTTTAATTTTTTTTTTTATTTGCCGCTTTTTAGTTATTTTCATTTATTGACGGTAAGTCTAGTAATCTATTCATTTCATTAAGGGAGTTAATTATCATGTGGATTATTCAGTAGATATAACTAAAATTATAATTTATTTTTTACTTTATTTTTTATATATTATATTCTATTTTAGTTAGGTTTTAGGTATTTATTGTTTAAATTTATTATTATTCTTTTAACGTTTTTAGCACCTAAGTACCTAAATGTTATTAGGCTTTTATTCACACAACAGGTACAATTTATGTAACTTTTTTTAGTTTATTTCAATAAATTTCTGTCACCTGTACCATCACGGCTTATAGTTTGGTAGTTCTAAGCGTAACTACGTAACAAAAATAAAAACGTGTTCGTTCGTTAGTAATAAAAAGCAAGAATACCTAATTGGTAATTAACTTAAAACCGTTCTATTTCCTAAACTGTTATTTAAAATCAAAAATGGTAAAAGAAACCTAACATTGATTTTCAACGATACCCATCTTGACATAATGGTTTCTGTGATGTTCTTTTTTTAAAAAATGTGAAACATTTGAATATCGACTTTCAATTGTTTTTGTTATTCAATTTAGACAAGAAAGATGGATACTGCGAAAATTCGAGTGATTTTTGAATACGAGTTCCGACGCGGAACTAACGCGGCAGAAACAGCCCGCAATATCAATGCTGCGTTTGGAGAGGGGTCTACTAATGAACGCACCGTGCGATTTTGGTTTAAACGCTTTCGTGATGGAAATTTCGACTTAAAGAACGAGCCACGAGGAAGACCGCCCACACAGGTGAATAACGATGAATTAAGAGAGATAGTGGAAGCCGATCCTAGTCAAACTACCCAGGAATTAGCGGCATGGTTTAACGTTACCTTACCCACTTTATTGACTCACTTGCGTCAAATCAATAAAATAAAAAAATACGAAAAATGGGTGCCTCATGATTTGACTGATCTGCAGAAAGAAACGCGTGTTGAAACTTGTGTTGCCTTGTTGAACCGGTACAGAAATGAAGGAATATTGGATCGAATTGTAACATGTGATGAAAAGTGGATTCTTTATGATAACCGGAAAAGAAAAATGCAATGGCTGACCCCAGGTCAAATGCCACAACAGTGTCCTAAAGCAAAACTTACCAATAAAAAGGTAATGGTAACTGTTTGGTGATCTCAGCATGGTGTTATTCACTATAGTTTTCTTCGATCTGGTCAAGCAATTACGGCAGATGTCTATTGTGCCGAACTCCGAACCATGTTGACAAAACTAGCAGTAAAACAGCCCCGACTCATGAATCGATCTTCACCATTATTGCTCCACGACAACGCGAGACCTCACACAGCACGAGAAACCATTTTGACCCTTCAGGAACTGCACTTAGAAACCATTCGTCATCCTCCGTATTCACCAGACCTTGCTCCAACGGACTACCATTTTTTTCGTGATTTCTTCTTCTTTTTCTTAGTTAATGGCTTCTGCTTGCCACAAGGCTGCAATTGTGCCAATTATGGTGAGGTGAATAATATAAGTCCAAGTTCGACGGATTATTGTACAGTAAAGAGGCCTCAAGATTGATCTTGTAGAGTACAGTGGAGATATAGGGATTCCACTTTAAAAATAACTGTTCTTGGGTTCAGTTGAAGAGCAAAGAGTTGATTTAATAACTTCATCAGAATGGACGACTAGATGTGATGAATAGCTAATCTACGGACAACACAAAATATATATACAATTAATATTCATTTAATATACCAATAACTTACATAACTAAAATAACTCATAAATAATATATAACATATAAATTATAAAGTAAATAATATTATATAGGTACACAGCTAGCTAAAGTTTAATTTTATTTCTATGAATTTTCGTGATTTGGACAATTATCAACGTGACAAGAAGTTTTCTTCCCAGGAGGCAGTACAAAATGCTTTCACACAGTTTGTGCAGTCTAGATCGTCGGAGTCTTATCGCAAAGGCATTAATAACCTTCCCATTAGATGGCAGCAATGTATAGATAATAATGGCAACTATTTTGATTAAATAAATTTGATAAAAATTTAAAAATATACAATTAAGATTTTCAGTACAAATCGGCCATTTCATACTTTAACCCCTAATACTTTGTCGATTTTGGATTTTTTAATTTTGACATTATGGCATCTGGTTGTGACATAAGTTGATTTGGATTACTGTCATGTCTTTAGCCACACTCGCCAGATTAAGACGAGGCTTTTGTTTTTTACGCGTTAGTGAAATGTCGTCCTGAATTTTCATTTTTACAAAATCATTGTTTTATTGCGTTTAAATTGTTTAATTTCGGCGGCAAGTTACCAATTTAGTTACGCGAAGTTCAACGAGTTAAGTGAAAATAAAAATACCAGTGCCAAACACGAAATTAGCACGTTACAAACAATTGTCCCATAGGGTTGGAGAAAAATCGTCGCCATTTTTTCTACAGCCGTCACGCATTGAAAATTATTTCAAACGATTACAGTACAATAGTGGTAGTTCGCTATTCGTACGAGAAATTGGCTAAATTGTCCTATATTGCTGACAGAAGCCATAACTAAGAAGAAGAAGAAGATTAAGTCGAATCGATTGACGTAAGAATCATCAAAATCGGTCCACGCGTTTGGTCCCTAGAACGCCACATAGAAACATCCATACATACATACATAGACTGATAAACACATTACCTTCCTTTGCGTCGCGCAGTCGGGTAAAAAAGAAAATCAGTCCAGCCGTTCAGGTGCGATGCCGCACTATGGGTAAAATGCCTCAAAAACGGACCTATATTTTTATATATCTATTGGATAGAGACTGTAGGTTTTTCATTTCAGTTTTTCGAAAGAAAGTTTCAGAAAAACTGAAACTGATAATGACATTTCGAAATTATCAGTTTTGCCTGCACATGTTACGATTTAATTGGACAGTTTGGCTGTACAGTTAAATCTCGTTAAGTTTCGTTTCGTCTGTAGCCGTTTTTAGAGGTAGTGGTCAAACAAAACTTAGTAGAACTATAAATAAGGCTGCATTTTCTGTTTAATTGTAAGCATAAACTTTTTATTAAATAGTAGGTACCTAGGTTTAATTAATAACTGTAATAAAAAAATAACTTTATAAAATAAAACGTCTATAGGCTAGTAGGTTATGCTCTAGATTTTATCCAAATACTTATTGAAGAATATATTTATAGATCGTTACAGCATCATTCTGTAACGATCTATAAATATATCGGCCTATATAGGTAGGTAAAACCATGGGGTAAAACTACTTTATCCTTTAAGTTTATGAAAAGTTTAAGGTGACAAATAATTCTCCACGCAAAAAAGAAAAAATCTCTTTCCACCCCTCAGCATTATCTATTGCACCAGGTTAATCCAGCGGTATATAGGGCGCCCAATCCAACCAATCACTAAACTACAACCGTAAACTTTTTACATTTAAAAAAAGGAATAGGTTTCATTTTCCTAAAAACCGTAAAAGGGCCTAGTTCTGTATGAGGCTTCATACATTAAAATACCCAAATCAATCAGTGAATATTAAATTAGTGGAAAAGAGATTTTTCTTTTCACGAAGAAGTTCGCTTCAACTCGTCCGTCAAATAATAACACTTTGAGAAATAAAGTTTTAGCTATATCCGGGTGTTGAAATGTTTCGAGGATGGTGGAGAGCATCGTATTGTTGCGGTGGACTGGGCAGATCGCTTAGTTTCTTCGCTACCCAAAGAAAAGCATACAAGAAGATATTCAGCGGTGAACTTAGACCAGCTAATCTGAAAATACAATAACAGACACTATTAGCACAACATACATATATACAGTCAAGATAGAAATCGAAGCCACAACCATACAGCAGCTTCTACCGGACATGTCACAAAAGTCGTTAAATGTAAACCTTATTGTTGTTGTTATTGTTGTTGAGAAAATAGGTAGTGACAGCGGACAACCTACCTACATAAGGGTTACTTTTTTTTAGGGTTTCGTAGTCAACCAGAAACCCTTATAGTTTCGTCATGTCCGTCTATCCGCTGGCCCGTCCGCCCGTCTGCGGCTTAGCTCAGAGACGCTTGGTACTAAGAAGCTTGAGTAAACATAATAATAATTATTGTTCACGCCAAGAAAATTCTACAATAAAAAACAAGCATTTTTTCGGGTTTTTTTCATGTTTACTTTATCGTGTGGGGTATCGGATAGCTCTTTTAAAATCATTGTGGGTTTTCAAAAACTGTTTTTATTTTAGGTTTCCGTTTTTGATATTGTTATATTTAAAATGATAGATTTTAAAGCCATCTGTACCCCCCTCTAAAAACCAAGTAGTTGTACTTTGACACATCACATACCTAATTATATTCACGATAGTACAATTAAGTTCAACGGAAAATTATAACAGCTGAGTTGTTATTTTTTACGTGTAATTGGAAGAAAGAAAAAGTAAAATTTCGATCAAATTCCGTTGGATATTACATACTTACTCGTACTAGGTAGTTGTAACGACTTTTCCAGATTGCAATCCGTTATTTTTTGGAAACTACGAAACCCTACACTGCGCTTGGCCCGACAAGGCACGCACTTGCCCAATTTTTATATTTTGAGGTACGACGGAACTCTAAAAACTTTTATACCGACCGATAGCCTTCCATGAAATCTAGCCTTAGGGTGCCATACGTTACCTAAGTATACTACAAAGGTTTTGTCTGAAGAGTTTATTGTTTTTTTTTTCATAAATGCATCCAGTGGGACTCGAGTCGGCAATCCTCGAACACTTGTCAAGCGATCTATCCATTGATCTTTTGGGGTTTCTTTCTCGTGTCGTTCTTTTAAGTCGACATTAAGTTATTATTATAATAATCTACTCTGGTAAACCTGGGACACATAAATTATTAGTAGTTTCACTATTTTCTATTCCCACTTCGTATTCTAAGGTATAGATAGATATTTTGACAGATAACTACTTAAAATGATAAAATAAACTTACGCGCCAATCATTGTAAGACAAGTAATTAATAATATGAAAATACAAGTAACAATTAATAATTATACTCCGATTTATTAAAATTGATTAAATTGATAAGTTATAAGTTTAGTGGTGTACGATCACGTATGACTACAGGTGATTGAGTGATTGGTTGACAAATGATTAAATACCAAGATAGAAAAAAATGTAATAATATTATTGTTTACCTACGTACCTACCTACCTATATTATGTATATCAGTTGCAACAATTTGTAACATCATCTGCCATATTGTTTCGCAAGTAAAATCTTCCTTTAATCTTATTTACAAAACCGTGTCCAACAAGAGTCAGATGACAAAATACTTGAAAATACCTGAGATTTCTTACCTACAGTTACTCATATAGTCAGTTGTTAAAGTTACTGTAGTAAACAGACAATTATATTTGTTGTAGTATCTTTAACTATTAAAAAAAATGAAGGGTAAAAACGGGACCTTTTTTTTGAGACTCCAATGTCTGTCACGCTGAATCTCACTAACCGTGATTAGCTATTTATGATTAGCTACGTATTTATTGGAACACTAGCTGCGCCCCGCGGTGTCACCCGCGTAAGTGCCGCAAGATTATCGAGATCAAAACACTATCACTTAAACTATCCCTATGCAAATTTTCATCAAGATCAGTCGAACTGTTTTACCGTGGTGAGGCAGCAAACAAACAAACGAACTTTTAGATTTAAGTATAATTATTAGTCCTTACTAATAATAAAAAAAGCGGCAAACCGACCGTCTATCCTTATAGACGGTCGGTTTGCCGCTTTTTTTCACATAAGCATTTCATCTAAAGCACAGTTTGCACAGACTTGAGTCCCCATGGCAAAATAAAAATTACGAGTCTCTCGTAGCACCACGGGACGCATCACGTGGTGCTACGAGTTATTAGTACTAGAGCAATTACCTATTCTATTCTTTCTTCTTCTCTCATTTATTTTTATGACTAGAGTAGGAAGATCATTTCCTACTCTAGACCAAATCGGCGAGATAGGTAGAGGAGAAGCGCTCCACCTATCTCTTTATACTTATAAAACAAAGTACCTAATTGAAAAGTGGCTGAACCGCGATTGTGTGATGTTTCATTTGTTATTATAAGCGTCGTCGGTCTAGATTTTTTTTTTGTTTGCCCGACATAGTACATCTACAGCACATTATATCGAATCAAAATTAAGTATCTAAAATTAAAAAATATAAAATTAAGTAATTAAGTCGATGTGGTGTACGTGAATTTCTTCATGTGTGCTGTCTATAACTGCCGTAGACTCCGGATAAGCTAGCCATTTATAAAAAACATTCTACTTACGCTCTCCTTTAGGCTCAAAATGCACTTTCTTCCATGGTAGGTCTGTAGCAGTCTAGCAGTTTACGACTGGTAGGTACAATAGCTAGGTGTAGGCATAACTGGACACACAACAAGCATCGAGGTGCGTATAGCGAAACTATGAAACAGGTTAACTCATACTAGCGAGATTGTTACCCTTATTCACAAACTACACTATGCATAGCCTCAGCTTTTGTCACATTTTCACAGAGGTTAATAATAATTGTCATTCATAAGAGCAAGACAAAACATTAAGCCGCATAAGGGTCGTTTCTGAATACGGGCGTCACGACTATTCGTAGATGAATGATTGCCAATATAATCTAGAAACGCGGCAGCGTGTCAAGCCAATTAGCTCGATAAATGGTCGATGAGCGAGATGGAAACCAAAAAAGTGGCGAAGGGAGGATCGGAGTGAGAAAGGGGTGAGAGAGAGACCATGACGCACCAATTTGTTCCCAATTTGGTGTGGAGAAGAAAGACAAGTAGTTTCGTAGTCACTGTGTTAGAAGGCCTTTACTTTCAGAGGAATTTCTGAGTCCCTCCTGGGATGATTTATATTAGACCGTCACCGGGCCGTACCGTGTCCGAGCTTCGTTGCCTATTGCTCGGTCACCACTCGGTTCCAACAGGCCGATCGACTTCTCGCCGAGCAATGGACAACGATACTCGGGCACGGCACAGCCCGGTGATGGTCTAATATAAATCATCCCTAATTAGGTATGAATTCGTAGATCGAAGCAGTTTGCTGTAAGTTCTCTTGTCCAATCTAAATCGAATGGTTCATCACTCTCTAAACAAAAATTTTTTCTAAGACGTCTGAGCCACACTTCTTCAAAATGCGCAGACCATAAAAGTCTTAGGGTATGCATTTTCACAAAAAAAAACGTCAATTTTTAACAAAAACTCGACACGACGAGCGAAGCTTCTCCAGCTGATAATAAAATTGTACTTATTTTTTTTAGTTTTCTACAAGACGTTGGAGTTCGCTTTGCAAGGGTTCGATCGAAACGAAACTGAACGAAACGGTCGAATGTGCCACTTGGCTACATTAGAACATGGCGCTTATCGCAGGACTTTACGTTTCGTTATATACAAGATGTAACGGGCAAGCCCTTTTAAGCCGAAAAGGGGTTGTTCTATACGTCTAGGCGAACAACTTTTGTTTTTAAAGTTCGTTACGCTCTGTTACGCTAGACCACGTGACATTTCGTTATCTAATTTCAATCCCTGTGGTCGATCCTCGGTTATTTCCATACATTACCATTCTATTCTATTAACGATAATAGAAAGCCATTTGTCTAGGCCTTCAGGGAGAAGTATTTTATAACAGCTAAAATCAACTGTGCCTCACTTTTACAACAGTGTAGCAATTTTGCAAAATTTCCAGAAAAAAATTGTACAAACCTTAGGCAAAGTCGAGACATTTTATTTACAGAACAGGTGCCCAGTGACGTGCGAGGATTCGTAGATAGGGATGCGCTTTTTAAAAACGTTAGAATCGCGGCGATATTATCGTCGAGCCACTCATTTCTATCCAATCTCTATGAACGTGTCTCCGGCAATGTTAACGCGGCGCTGCGTTGTATAGGAAATAAGATAATATCGCGCGATTCTAACGTTCTGGTGAAAACGGTCCCTATGTATGATAATATGTATATTTTAACAAATATTTATTTAGATGTAGAATTTCTATCAGGTTTCACATTCCTGGCAATAGCAACGAAGTCTCCTACACCTCTAATGGAACTGCATCTAAAACGCATCAAACTCTAATCAATAAAGTACAAATGCTCTATCTAACTAAAGTTTCCATTTCCTTGAAGTAATTACACAAAAAAAATCACACTTGTTTAATTTTGGGAAAATTGGTGTTTCATTTTACCTTCGTTGTATGGAGTTGGCTTCGACTCTCCCATCAAGAAGTCCTCTTAATTTCGGAGGTAGGGGTCCTAGGGAAATAAGACAAAAACGACACGAAAATCGGTTATGTTGCTTTTTACTATCAATTTTTGGATGTATGTAAGTATGAATTCGAGGAAAATAAAGTAATATGTAATAATGTTTCATATAATATATACTCTACAACGCAGTACTCGTTACGAACAAACATTACTTATTTTCGATATAGTATTTCTACTTCAATCATATTTGATCGATCGCCCGTCCTTGCTTAAGTTACCATGAGAGCATGTAAGTAATTATCATTACATTTTACAAACCAAAAGAAAAGTATTCTCTAGAGTATCCAATCGATTTAAATAATAATATAATTCTAGCTAAATTAATGTAATGAAACACCATTCGTTCTCTGCAAATAGTTAGCAATTACTGTGTAACATTTAACTGTACATACAATTGAAAATACAAAATTTGTGTTTACAAAGGAAACATTTGCCAGTACTGTAGGTAGGTATCTAATACGACATTCAATAAAAGGACTCGCTTACAGATGCATAGAAACGAACAATATTCTCAACACTGCGTTATCGTAAAATCGGTGAAAAACTTGCGATAATAAAAACGTAAAATTCATGTACTGAAAGTCTAAAAATATATTATAATAATAGATTTCAAATGTCTATACAAAGATGAGTGTTCACTACGCGCTTACGAAGAGCCTAGCGCGCGCGTCCATACGTTTACAATACTCATTAAATAGGGTAAAAGGAATCGTCGACAGCGACGGTTCCGTTACACGTGGGGACTAGACACTCGCTACACAAACGTTCGTATCGAAAGTGAAATCATAACGTAACGTACATATATTATGTATAGGAGCGTATTGTATATACGATACAAGTACTCGAGAGACCCGCGCACTCAGACGAAGACCTTCGCGAGACCGTCGGCGCCCGCGCTCGCGATATAGGGCCGCAGCGGATGGAACGCGACATCCAAGATACTCTCGTCGAACTTCTTGCGATGTGCGGTGATTTCCTGCACGCAGGTCTTCGTGTCGAGGTTCCAAAGACGCACGGAGCAGTCGTGCGAGCCCGACAGTAGAAACAGCCCGTTGGGGTCGAGGGCGAGCCCGGTCACTGCGTCCAGGTGCGCCACCATGGCGTGCGCGCAGCGACCGGACACGGCGTCCCAGAAGCGGATGTGGCGGTCCTCATGCGCCGTCACCAGCAGCGGGAGAGTGGGGTGCGCGCGCACCCGCGTCGCCGCGCTCTCGCACGACACGCGTAACACAGCCTGCAACGTGTAACGTGCAACTTAGTATACCGTCGCCGTAGTGGATCGTAAAAGTGTACCACGGATTTATAAACAGAAGAATGGACATAGTGAATTACTTGGACATAAAGTCGAGGGAGGCAATAATGTCGGCAGCTAATTAAATCTATAAGCTCAGAAAGAGTAGATTCAATATGCGGAAAAAGAATGAGCTAATTCACTTTGCTCTTTCTTTATTCGCTCTAGCTGGCACTACAGCATGAGAGCTTTCTTTAGGAAGTAGAGTCATTTGATTTATTTAGCCCCGCTCAACCTTTGGTAAGTAAAATCAATGCATTTTCAGTGCAGAAACTTTCACTAGTGTATAATGCTAATGCGCAACGTTTAAACAGCTCATCGCATACGCTGACTAGTTAGTTCAATGTTCGATAGTTCTACAACAATGCAATTCTTGTATAATATGTCCAAGCAGAATAATGAATTGCATGTTTTGTTTATATATTTTTTTAAATTGTGTCAGTGATTGGCTTAGGTCTTCAGTGACATCAGGACACATTCAGTTCACAGTACACTTCGAATTCAAACAACCCAGAGACACTAGACCAGACACTACCAGAGTCCTTAGTATGAGTTTTGATAGTTTATCGCCTCGATGAAACTGGCAGTTTACTACATACATTTTCCATCAGCGCCCCTAACGGTAACTATTATGAACTAAAATAATGTATGGAAGTAAACTGCCAGTTTCAGCGAGACGACAAACTATTAAAACTCATATTAAGGGCTCAGTACCTTTCTATAATAATATCAAGTGACTTAAGCACAAACGCACCTGTGTAGTCTCCAAATCATAGAGCAGTAACCCCCCGTCGCGGTAGACGACGGCCGCGCGAGCGCCATTGTCCGCGAAGTCCGCGGCCGCCGGCACGGCGTCCGGCTCGGCGCGCAGCGTGGCGAGCAGAGGGCGCGGCGCGCGCGGCGCCCACAGCCGCGCCGTGCCGTCGGCTGAGGCGGACAGCAAGCGGCCGTGCGCCGCCGACACCGACCACACGGCGTCCGTGTGCTCGCGCAGCACGGCGCCTTGTACGCCCGGCTCGTACGGGTCGTAGGGGTCCGCTGTGGCGGGTGGCAGGTTCCAGACGCGGATCGTCCCGTCCAACCTAAACATGTGCGTGACATGTCCGTTACAATAAACATTTTAAACTTACAAAATTTGTACTCATATTATAATTTTACCCAAGTCCCCTCGCGACCAAGATCTTTGTAACGTCGAAACATCGAAGTAAGTGAATTTAAAAATAACAATACGCGTATAAGACCACGGAAAAATGATAATACATATTATTATGTCCATTACAAGATTCAAAAACTATATCCTATAATATTTGTGGGTTGAAAATGAAAAATGAAAATGATTTATTAGCACATATCAAACAATAAAATTACAAGTTTCCCTGTTTCTGTAAAATCTAATGTAGTTTTGAGTTTTATTACAAAAAGAAAAAAAATACTAATGAAGTGAATGGGTGTGTTTGTGTGGAGAATGTGTGATGCTTCTGCACATGTGTAGTGTTAGTGTGATAGTTAGATAATAAAAATACATGTTAAGTTTAATATAGCATGTAGATAGTGAATATGTTAAACATAAATAAGTACATGATTTATAAATTCATACATTACATATACAGTACATACATACACTCCAATACATATTACACACATAAATACAAATATACAAATCAATAATAATTACACAATAGGTTATATTATAATATGTATAATATATACAACAACATAATATGAATGATATATTTACTAAAATGCTTTGACTTTATTTGATCAAAGCTCCCCCCAATCACCATCCTCTAGAGAGTTGGGTAGGGGAAACTTTTAACCAGCAATATACCAAGAGAGTTCCACCCGTGCGCCATAAAAATAATTATGATCCATAACTACTTGACAACACCCAGCAAGTTCTCCAGCCCAGAATAGTCAAGGTCATCAAGCCAATCAGCTGTCACTTTCCTAAAATTGTGTCGATTAAGAGTTCTAGCATCAATGTTACTCTTTGCACACATTTGAGCTAGCCGATTGTATAAGAATGGTCCCAGGTAATTAAAGTGCTGTTCAAACGCTTTACATTTGGCACAGGGCACTGGAAAGTGCACTGGTCTCCTTGACGGGGCTAATTTCTTTGAATTGGGTACTGTGGAACTGTGATAACGCCCCAGACACTGCTGAATGAAAAGCTTCCTAACATTCGGGAGTTGCGCCTTATTATAGACATCTGTGGTTGGGTGTCTAAATGGTAGAAACAAGATGACCTTTAGTATAGCTCTTTGTGCTCTTTCCAATATGAGTAGATGACTCTTTGCTGCACCACCCCAAACACAAATGCCGTATCTGATAATGCATTGACCCAGAGCCTTGTATGTTTGTATACAAAGCTTGCGATCAGCAACGTAACGCAATGGCTTAAAAACATAGATAACTTTACGCAATCGACCAGTTATGTACCTGACATGAGAGTTCCATTTAAGGTTTTCCACCTTAGGTGTGGTTAGATGAATATTATAAACGCGAATGTTTGCAAGTATGTATGTATGTGGACTTTGTTTCTCTTTCGCGCCAAAACTTTTGAACCGATTGCGATGACACTTGAAATATAGAATACTGAAAAAAACGCATTTTAATCCCGAAATTCCCGTGATAACGAGACTTACGCGGGTGAAACCGCGGGGCGCAGCTAGTTAAACATAAATTTTAACATACTTTTATAATGAAAAGAATCCATGGATATGATTATTGTTTGTTGTTCTGGTATAGATATTGTTGCGGACTGTAACTTGAATTAGTATAGGTGCTGTGCTTGAAAAGAAGTAGAACGTTTAGTTTAGTTGAATATAGTTTTATTTTCCAATTTATAACAAATGCGGCCATCGATGCCGATGAGTAAATTCAAAGAGACCAAAGTGTTGCCACCATAGATTTATCAAAAGTTACATTTTTATAATAAAAATGTTGCCAACTTATTCTTCATTTAGTTGTCATTATTATGTTGTTAACAGATATCTGTACTAATTGTAAGGCCTGGGCAACGGGTAATCGGAGGGCGCATTCCGAAATCACACTAAAGTAAATCATTATAAGTTGTCATACCTAACTAATCATGTATTTATTATTATATGTTCTTAGAGAAATAAGGTATTAGATAATTAGACTATTGACTAACCCTCCAGAGAAGCATTCTTCTGACCGCGGCGCCCCCATTGCTAAGCACAGCACGGGTGCGGTGTGAGCTCGGAAAGTATAAAGCGGCTCAACATCGAGTCCGGCTGATTTCTTAGCGGGAACCGTGCGTTGCAGGTTCCATAGTTTCAGCGTGTGATCTTCGGATGCCGTTACTAGTGCCGCTTCTGTTGGGTGGAATGCGAGTGCACGGACCTGTGGATGTAATATGGTACTAAGTATTATCATTATTGTAGTCATCATGATTGGATGACATCTGTGGTGCGGTTTGTGATGCAGAATGTTGCAGTTTCGATTTCTGCTGGGGACAATGTGTTTATGCTGGACACTAATTATAGGGGTTAAAGTATGAAATTGCCGTTTTATTGCAATAGGTTCTTTGAATTGACATAGAATCTTCATGGTTTGAGGTTTTCGAATGAAACTTTTTTCAAATGGTTTCTGTGATGTTCTTTTTTTAAAAAATGTGAAACATTTGAATATCGACTTTCAATTGTTTTTGTTATTCAATTTAGACAAGAAAGATGGATACTGCGAAAATTCGAGTGATTTTTGAATACGAGTTCCGACGCGGAACTAACGCGGCAGAAACAGCCCGCAATATCAATGCTGCGTTTGGAGAGGGGTCTACTAATGAACGCACCGTGCGATTTTGGTTAAAAAGCTTTCGTGATGGAAATTTCGACTTAAAGAACGAGCCACAGGTGAATAACGATGAATTAAGAGAGATAGTGGAAGCCGATCCTAGTCAAACTACCCAGGAATTAGCGGCATGGTTTAACGTTACCTTACCCACTTTATTGACTCACTTGCGTCAAATCAATAAAATAAAAAAATACGAAAAATGGGTGCCTCATGATTTGACTGATCTGCAGAAAGAAACGCGTGTTGAAACTTGTGTTGCCTTGTTGAACCGGTACAGAAATGAAGGAATATTGGATAGAATTGTAACATGTGATGAAAAGTGGATTCTTTATGATAACCGGAAAAGAAAAATGCAAAGGCTGACCCCAGGTCAAATGCCACAACAGTGTCCTAAAGCAAAACTTACCAATAAAAAGGTAATGGTAACTGTTTGGTGGTCTCAGCATGGTGTTATTCACTATAGTTTTCTTCGATCTGGTCAAGCAATTACGGCAGATGTCTATTGTGCCGAACTCCGAACCATGTTGACAAAACTATCAGTAAAACAGCCCCGACTCATGAATCGATCTTCACCATTATTGTGTAAAGGTTTCATTAATATTAACATAATTTCAATTGATTTTGACAGTGGCAACCTTTTTAATAAAGCTTGACGGCCGGAAAAGAAAAAAAAAAAAAGACAGGAGATGGCGCCTAAAAGCACTCTTGTGTTTATGTTTGGAAAATTTGTTGTAGACTTAAAAAAGGAAGGTTTTTAGTAAAGTCAAGCAATGTTATAGATTACGATAGTTTAGTTAAATGTAGTGGTTATAATATCTGAGTTTAGTTGACAAGGAATGTTGTACTAGTGATTAATATTAAGATGATCTGTCGTTGCAAGTAAACAGGTATTATTGAAGACATTATGTGAGTATTATTTACTTGAATCCTACTAGGAAAGACAAATCATAACAATTGCTCCACGACAACGCGAGACCTCACACAGCACGAGAAACCATTTTGACCCTTCAGGAACTGTACTTAGAAACCATTCGTCATCCTCCGTATTCACCAGACCTTGCTCCAACGGACTACCATTTTTTTCGTGATTTGGACAATTATCTACGTGACAAGAAGTTTTCTTCCCAGGAGGCAGTACAAAATGCTTTCACACAGTTTGTGCAGTCTAGATCGTCGGAGTTCTATCGCAAAGGCATTAATAACCTTCCCATTAGATGGCAGCAATGTATAGATAATAATGGCAACTATTTTGATTAAATAAATTTGTTAAAAATTTAAAAAATAAACAATTAAGATTTTCAGTACAAATCGGCAATTTCATACTTTAACCCCTAATATTTGTTTTCGGTTTATAGTGTTTCTGTATGAATCACATTTTGTATTTACAAGTAAAACCTGTTTATATGTATTTTATCTAGTCACCATTATACAAGCCTCGTACCCTGTTTTAGAATATTAAATCAAAATATTAACAAAAAAATATTTTTCGCAAGGAGATCATACTATACTCGCACACCCATACTGATTATAGTTTAGCAAAGACTGATTGCAGTATCAAGAAAAAAAAAGAAGGAGATATATTAGGGGTTAAAGTATGAAATTGCCGATTTGTACTGAAAATCTTAATTGTTTATTTTTTAAATTTTTAACACATTTATTTAATCAAAATAGTTGCCATTATTATCTATACATTGCTGCCATCTAATGGGAAGGTTATTAATGCCTTTGCGATAGAACTCCGACGATCTAGACTGCACAAACTGTGTGAAAGCATTTTGTACTGCCTCCTGGGAAGAAAACTTCTTGTCACGTAGATAATTGTCCAAATCACGAAAAAAATGGTAGTCCGTTGGAGCAAGGTCTGGTGAATACCGAGGATGACGAATGGTTTCTAAGTGCAGTTCCTGAAGGGTCAAAATGGTTTCTCGTGCTGTGTGAGGTCTCGCGTTGTCGTGGAGCAATAATGGTGAAGATCGATTCATGAGTCGGGGCTGTTTTACTGCTAGTTTTGTCAACATGGTTCGGAGTTCGGCACAATAGACATCTGCCGTAATTGCTTGACCAGATCGAAGAAAACTATAGTGAATAACACCATGCTGAGACCACCAAACAGTTACCATTACCTTTTTATTGGTAAGTTTTGCTTTAGGACACTGTTGTGGCATTTGACCTGGGGTCAGCCATTGCATTTTTCTTTTCCGGTTATCATAAAGAATCCACTTTTCATCACATGTTACAATTCGATCCAATATTCCTTCATTTCTGTACCGGTTCAACAAGGCAACACAAGTTTCAACACGCGTTTCTTTCTGCAGATCAGTCAAATCATGAGGCACCCATTTTTCGTATTTTTTTATTTTATTGATTTGACGCAAGTGAGTCAATAAAGTGGGTAAGGTAACGTTAAACCATGCCGTTAATTCCTGGGTAGTTTGACTAGGATCGGCTTCCACTATCTCTCTTAATTCATCGTTATTCACCTGTGTGGGCGGTCTTCCTCGTGGCTCGTTCTTTAAGTCGAAATTTCCATCACGAAAGCGTTTAAACCAAAATCGCACGGTGCGTTCATTAGTAGACCCCTCTCCAAACGCAGCATTGATATTGCGGGCTGTTTCTGCCGCGTTAGTTCCGCGTCGGAACTCGTATTCAAAAATCACTCGAATTTTCGCAGTATCCATCTTTCTTGTCTAAATTGAATAACAAAAACAATTGAAAGTCGATATTCAAATGTTTCACATTTTTTTAAAAAAGAACATCACAGAAACCATTTGAAAAAAGTTTCATTCGAAAACCTCAAACCATGAAGATTCTATGTCAATTCAAAGAACCTATTGCAATAAAACGGCAATTTCATACTTTAACCCCTATTATTTATCGAACATTTCCCATGACAGGATTCGAACCTGTGCCCCCTCGCAAACCAGGCGAGTGCTCTAACCACTGAGCTACACGGAATCACGTGAAAACTTGTGCAAAACATGGACTTTAGCGTTGCCTCCAAAGCTCGCGTCAACCGTCATTGTAAGGAGCCACCATTTACAATGACTCCCTGGACTTGACGTTTACACGACGACTTGACTGTTTTGATGCAAATAACTTGCAAATATTAATAATACTTGACACTAGCTAGGAACTTTCCAAACGGCCATAATTGGTTCACAATTGTACCCCTACCATGAATTGCTACGTAAATACGTAAACTGACGTATTGCTATTTGACATTTATATTAATTTTAATTACTTTTTGACGTTCTAATTCTTATGAAAATTATTATTTATCAATGATTATAATAATGATTTAATTTTGAAGAATTTCAATATATTTATTGTGACAACCTGTAAAATGTTGCATGTCAATACATTGACTAAAGTTGAGATATTTTCTATTTTATACGAACACCTATGTACCTATGTCAATTGTATGTACCAACTTTTATGCAAATAAAGAAACTGAAACTGTAATATGAACAGTTCGGGCATGACCGCAATGCAAAATATCGGTTCGCGCGGCCGACATGTCCCGAATGGTGCAACAGGGAACACGCGGGGCGGGGAGGTCAAAATGTTAGTTTACATTACAGTGTACGTATTTACGTAGCAACTCATGGTAGGGGTACTGATAAAAAAATTATAAAATGACGCCTAGTGTCGAGGGCATGTCAGACTGACCCCGTCAAAGTGCGAGCGCAGCGTGTACTTGGCGTTCCACGTCTTGCGGAAGGACTCCTTGCTGGCCGAGTTGACGTCGTACGCCTCGGGCTCGTTGCTGACCGTCAGCTGCGCCAACTCGCCCAGCGCCAACGGCTCCTCGTCCGCCTCACCGCCGCCGCTGCCACCGCCGCTAGAACCTCCGCTCGCACTCGCTCCGCTCCCGCCTGCGAATTTTACTGTGACACGTTCAAAGATTATAAGCTAGTTAGTTACATGCAATGGTTACTAACTTCTCTTCCTAACTATACCCTGTTTCGGAATCTTAAATCAAAAATGTAAACAAAGAACTGTCAATTATCAAAGGATAAGTCAACAAAGAGCTGGAGTCTTGGCGGGAACTCGTTGAGGAGATGTGGTGCTAAATTTTCATTTTTGTGAAACCTAGTTCATATGCGTGCAAATTGTTTAATTTCGGGGGCATATTAATCAATTTAGTTTCGTGAAGGTGTACAAGTGGAATGAAAGTGAAAATCGGTGCAAAACATTGACTTAGTGTTGTCTCCAAGGCTCCGTGAAGATTGTTTGTAAATGGCCGCCGTGTTTACAAATGATTCCCTAGACTTGACTTTAACTATGACGACTTGACTGTTTCGATGCAAATAACTTGCATAATATATTAAAATACATGACACTGGCTAATTTCCTAATGGCCATAATCAGTTCACAACCGATAAGAAATAAAAAAAAAAAAATAACAAAGAGCTGTCACTACTTAATAAAAAAATTATGTTTTTTTTTGTTTACATTTATGATCTAAGATTTTAAAAATAAAGGAATAAAGCTCTAAATAAACAATCATAGAGATACCCGGGCAGTGGATTGCAAGATCCTGCGACCATGGCCTTTGTAACCCTAAACGTTGAGGTAATTCAAAACTAAAATTATCTAGGTAGACTCGAAGTTCTTAGAACAATAAAAATCCTTTTGGCTGCATTTTATAGTGCAGACAGAGATAATAGTCGGCTTGGTGGCCAGTTTGTGAGTAAAATTGTTATTGAAAAGGGCCTCTACATGTTGGCTTTAGCTCCATGTACGCCTACCAAAGGTCCGGGACTCCATATCCCCGTGATACTGGAAGTTTAACAGACATAAAAATGGACTGAAATTGAGTAAATTTAAAAAGTATGGTATTTAAAACTGTGTAAACTGTGGCTGTCAGGCTTGAGTCACCGATCTGGAGACTCTTTCGTGACATTATCATCACCAAACACATTTTGGTGTATGATTGACATAAATAATAATTGATAAATAATTAAGGAAATCAAATTTAATCTATACTTCTATACTAATATTATAAAGCTGAAGAGTTTGTTTGTTTGATTGTTTGTTTGTTTGAACGCGCTAATCTCAGGAACTGCTGGTCCGATTTGAAAAATTCTTTTTGTGTTTGATATTCCATTCATCGAGGAAGGTTATAGGCTATATTACATTACGCTACGACTAATAGGAGCGGAGCATCCATGAAAAATGTTGCAAAAACGGGGAAAAAATCACCCTGTTCCGAGATTCTGTCGCGTGCGCTGAGTAAACGGTCAGAGTTACATAAAAACCATATATGAGAGAATTCTTCCTCTAAAAAGGATCTTATAAATAGTCCGCGACAGCATATGTCTAACTCTTAAGGTTGACTCAATATAACATCTTTTAGAGTAATGAAATTTATTGTAGAACAATGCATTGTTTCCGAAGGTAATTTTGTAAATATGATATTAATCCTTATCCAAATAAATACGTTATTCATTAAAAGTATTTAATTTTAAACATAATTGTCCATAACATCACTTGATTTCAATGAATATCTCACGAGATATTACAGTTTTAAAATAACTCCACAATAAATAATTACTAAGTACCAAGCGTGCATTTATTATACACGTAGCGGGCGACTATGATGAGGGTGGCCAGCCAACTCTGTGAGGCATCATGCCGCGCGGCTCAATCGGTCGGCTCTATGCGAGACGGTTGTGTCACCAAGCTGCAGTGCTTTTTAAAAATTCTTTTGCAATATCTCATTGTACTTTTGATTCTTAATATTTTGGTTTATGTTGGTATAATTAATATTATAAAGAGGTTACGTTGGTAACATGTATGTAAGTAGGTATGTATTTTGGGGGTCATCTCAGAAACATCTAGACCTATTTCAAAAATTCTTTTACTAATAGAAAGCTACATTATCCAGATATGACATAGGCTACTTTTGATCCCGATATTCCCTCGGGATCGGGACTTACGCGAGTGAAACTGCGGGACGGCAGCCATGAAAAATAAAGTCGTGTATTTCTAACTCAACAACCCGTGAACCGATATGAATGAAATTTGTACAGGGTTGGTTTAGAGAGGTAGAAATAATATACATATAGGGTACTTTGAATGATCGTACGGGTTAAGCAACACTTGGTACAACATACGTGATGGGTGAAAAAGAGCGGGTGACCCGATATTCATAAAACTTGGTACAGGGTTGGTTTAGAGGTAGAAATATTATATAGTACTTTGAATGATCGTTAAGCAATACTTGGTATGACATACGTGAGGGATCATTAACGTTACGGGATAGGAAGTTACGCGGGTGAAACCGCGGGGCGCAGCTAGTTAATAATATAATTGCTACTAACACTAGTTCTAAGTTACTACTAACAAATGGAATTGTATACCTATCTACATATTCTGAAATAAATGACATTTTTATTATTATTTTCCGTTTTATATGTTTTATCTCTCTTTTTAAAGAGGTGGATTTTACACGGGCCAAAGCCAAGTGCGTTTTTTGAGTTTTAATTTAGGGTTGAAGGGACAAAAATTTTCGAACAATTCGACATGTGTTTAGTATAACCGCTTTTTGTAACATGATATACATAGACTTCGGCAAATCAAGTGTAGTTAGGCTTGTGTGTAGCGTTTTGGGGATCACTCCTGTAGCTGAAATTATAATTGGTATAGTTTTTACGTTAGTTGCTTTCCATTGTGTTCTTAACTCTATTGATAAATCTGAGTACTTGGAAATTTTTTCAGTATGTGTAGTCAGCATATTGTGAGTATTACAAACGGCGATGTCTATTAAAAATACAGATTTAGTGGGTTTATGAAAGACTGTGATATCAGGGCGATTGAAGTGTATGGTTTTGTCTGTGATGATGGTTCTGTCCCAGTATAATTTATAATCACTATTTTCATGGACGGCATTTGATACATATTTATAGTAGGGGACTTTTTCACTAATGAATTTATATTTAAAAGCAAGGTATTGGTGTATGACTGCTGCAACCTGGTCGTGTCGGTGTTTGTAATCTGTTTGGACAATGGATTTGCAAGCACTAGTTATATTATGTTGGATCGTTTCAGAGCAACTATGGCATCGACGGCAGGAGTCTGTGGTTAAGTTTGGTAGACGGATTATGTGCTTTTGGTAGTTTCGAGTTTCTATTGTTTGATCTTGAATGGCCAGCATAAAACCCTCGGTTTCAGGGAATAGTTCTCCTCGCTGCAGCCATGCGTTCGACGCTTCTTTGTCGACATGTGGCTGCTCGAGGTCTTTCCAGTGTCTCCCGTGCAGGCTTTTTTGCTTCCATTCTTCAATCTTATGCTGTGAGTCTTTAATTGTTTCGTTTCGTTGAGGGTTAAGGTCGTGTAGATTAAGCGGCGTGATTCGTCTGTCTGCTAGGGTTACTAATTTGTGTAGTATTGAGTTTTCCGAACGGCTGTGAAAATATGTCCGAAGAATGGTTATTTGTTTATTATGTAAGTTCATTATGTCTATGATGCCTCGTCCGCCTTCCTTTCTTGACAAGGTAAGTCTTTGGATACACGACCTTGGGTGATGCTTTCGGTGTGCTGTCATTTTTGTATTGATTGTAGTTTGTAGTTTAATGAGGTCGGTTTGGGTCCAGCTAACTACTCCAAATGAGTAAGTTAAGATCGGGATAGCAAACGTGTTGATGGCTTTGACAAGATTTCGGGAATTTAGTTTGGATCGGAGGATACTATTGAGTCTGTGTTTGTATTTTAATGTTATGTTAGCCTTAGTTTCTTTTCGGTTTATTTGAAGTGCCTGTTGTAAGCCCAGATATTTGTAGAATTCGTTATCTGCTAAGCCATCTATACAGCCACCAGATGCTAGTTTAAAACTGTTTTGTGTTACTTGGCCGTTTTCTAATGAAAAAGTTTTGCATTTATCTATCCCGAATTCCATGTGTATATCCTGTGAGAATATTTGAGTGATGTCTGCTAGATGGTGAAGATTGGGTTTTGAATGGCTGTAGAGTTTGATGTCGTTCATGTACATGAGGTGGGTGAGTGTAGTGTTTTCAGAGGCTATATTGATAGTAAGTCCGCTTTGAGTAGCTGTTAACATTTTCGACAAGGGATTGAGGGCCAGACAGAACCAGAAAGGGCTGAGGGCATCACCTTGGAATATTCCTCGGCGGATAGGGATGGGTTCAGACGACTCGCAAGAATTACCGATTAGCTTAAGTTTGGTTTTCCAGTGAGGCATAATATTTTCTAAGAAGTTTACTATGGTGGGGTTTATTTTATATCTTTTTAACACATAAAGTAGCCAAGAGTGTGGGACAGAGTCAAATGCTTTTCGGTAATCTATATACATGGTATGGATATCTTTTTTACTGGTACGTGCTTGTTTAATAGCCACTGCATCAATGATTAGTTGCTCTTTGCAACCTTGGGGGTTTTTGCAACATCCTTTCTGTTCTTCGGATAGGATATTGAATTTCGTAGAGTGGTTGTGAATTAATTCGGATATGCACGATGTGAGGAGTTTGTAGATAGTCTGTAAGCAGGTAATTGGCCTATAATTAGATGGATTCTGGTGGTCGTTGCCTTTTGGTATCATATAGGTTACTCCGGTAATGTATTTTGGCATTGATTCAGGATTTTTAATAAAATTATTGATGTGTTTGTAAATGTACGGTCGAAAGTTAGTGAATTTTTTATACCAATAATTATGGATATTGTCAGTTCCTGGCGCCTTCCAGTTGTGGGCTTTGTTCAGTACTTTTTATTTAGAAACTCGGAGATTACAAAATTCCGCTCTAGTTATCAGTGAGTTTTGCGCTTTGGTTTTCTCTTGGTTTAAACGAAATAACAAACCATTATTTAAAAAATAACATTTAACATTAGACAAAATAGAAATAGTGACTACAGAACTTTCCGAATAGCAAATAGGATTAGATTAACAATAAAAACAAAGATAAATTTACAAATTAATTCCAAAAAAAACATATAAAATAACAGAAACAACAACACACAAACAAGTGGAAATATGTACCACAATACAGTCCAACCGAGTTACCTGTGCAGGCAGAAGTGCATGGCATACGAATCTATAAAACATTACTCAATCACACCTTTTAAACTTAGTCATATGTTAATCATCGTTTATAAGGGGTTTAACCGCCACACTCAGAGACGTTTAATGGTTGATTAAACTGTCACTAATTGAAGATTTTAAACGGAAATTCATTATTTAGTGATATATTAATCAACCATTAAATGTCTGAGTGTGGCAGTAACCTTTCGACTCGAGAATTAACATTAATTGTATTTTATGAAACTCATTTTTCAGTTTTAGTTAAGTTGCTTTTATTTTATTGAGCATTTATCAACGATTCGAAACTTCACTACTACTACTACCACTTTCTACTTAGCTTGTGCTTAGTGTAGAATGATGTCTGATATATGTAATTTGAGAAATGTCTAATAAGTGTCATAGTTTAAAAATAGATATTTGATTTGACTTCTGAGGTGTTTCGATTTTTTGATGGGAAGTGTATATTCATACAGCCCTATCCCCAGTTCCCTAGCAGCCCGCGTGCACAGTCAAGTCGGCGGCGCTGTACGTGCATGGTATGCGATGTGTGACGTCGTACCTGGATACTCATCGCCCTGCCCGCCGCCGTCCGCTTCGGTTTCAGTGATCAGTTCCAGCTCGTGGATCACCTCCTCCGCCTCGTGGTCCACTTCTTCGCCTGGACGGACAAATATAGCAGATTCACTTTAGGTACTATATATTCATATTCAAGGTACTATATTGTACAATGTGATTAATAAAGAAATTAGCAACTACTAAACTAGCAGAACAGAATTACCCTCTACTTGTACAAATAGTGGTTTTCCTTATTGTATTTCTTTATTATTTTATTTGTGGAAGCAAAATAAATTAAATTTATTTATTTATTTTAGGGTAAAAACGGGACATGATTACTAACTTCACTGTCCGTCATTGTGTCTGTTTGCCACCAGGCAGTATAACGTTTTTCTGTTGCAGAAATACGTCATCTGATGATTCATTGGGGCTCCCATAGAACAAACAAATGTTTTTTTTGGGACTACATTTTTAAAAAGAAATCAAATTTTCCTTGGCTTTTCAATTTGATTGTGTTCAATTTTATTGGTAGATTGAAAAATTAGCCCTCAGCAAGTCAGGTTTTATTTAAGTTATTCTAAAAATAAATTCTACCAGTCACCTTAATACAAAATTAGCTGCGTCGTCGTACAGGTCTAAATAAATCGAATACGCAATTTATTATTTGAGATATAAGATATATTGTACCTATATGTATTAAGGTTGTTGCGGATAATATGCTGTTAAAATCAGCGTCAGCATCAGCAACCATCGATGCTGATTTTTAATGCTATCGTCGTCATATTCGTAACAAACGTTATACATACCTTGTTTTATTGGGGCATGTTGAGATTGCTTAGCATCAAGGTCATCAATCTCAACCAACTCCACTTCCTGATTAGTGAGGAACTCAAAGTTTGCGAAGACAGCTGCTGTCTCTTGAACCGAGAGTCCCTCTTGATCGTAACCACCGCTTCCGGACATATTGCCTTTGCGTTGGTCTTTACCATCTGAACAAAAAACGTTTCACATTAATGTAATAGACAAACACTGTGCGGCGTTTCTTTATTCTCGGGCTCCTCAATGCTTCGTAAAACACGATTAGCACTTGGTCCCGGTCAGTGAAAACAATCCCTGATAGCAGTCGTTAGGTTAAATTAAAAGCCGTAGGTCGACCTAAAAACTTAAACGCTAGGCACCATTTTGGGGATGGGGAGATACCCTAAACATTGTTTTTTTTTTGGTTACTTTGCCATATTCATGTAAATTTACTGCTTCTTAGTAGTAAGCGTCTATGATCTAAGCTGCGGATGACGGATGATGATGACAGACGGACATGACGAAACTTTAAGAGATTCATTATTATTTTTCCCGGGTCTTATTCGCGTATAAGTAGTCCCCTCGCGACCAAGATCATTGTAACATGATCGAAACGTCGAGGTAAGAGAATTTAAAAATAATTATACGCGAATAAGACCCGGGAAAAATAATAATGAGTTCAAATCGTGTGAGTTTAAAATGTTTACTATAAGAGATTGTTGTTGACTACGAAACCCAATAAAAAGAACGATCTGGAAAAATAAAATAAAATTCTCACCATAACCGTATTTGCGGACGACATGATTCATCGAGTATTCGCATCTGTCGTGAGGTTTATCATAGTTTCTATAGTTGGTGTCCGCTTCTTCGAGCAGAGCTCTCACTCGATTCGAACGGACGTCCAGTATCGTGTCTGTGTAGCCGATCTCCTGTACGTACGACATTGAAATTTAGGTCTTTAGTATAATTTAGATTATGTCTTCCACTCCCATGACAAGAAAGAGAGACGGAATCTTGACGTCGGTTCGACAGTGTTTTTTGTGCCGTCATTCTAGCCTAGCTGGTTGCTAGTTTAATAAAAAGTAAATCAATATTTCCGTAATTTACCTGGAGATACTGTTTAATGAGCTGTCGTCCTTGTTTCCATTGAGCACGCTCAGCTGGCTCGGGCTCCACCGGGACCTCCTCCGGAGGGGGACGCACATCCCCTTGCTGAAGCTCCACTCCATATTTTAACTTATGAAACTTCGCTCTTTCCTGCTTCAGAGCATACTCTAACATCTTGATTCGCCTCACGAGGTCATTCTTTAGATTCTCTTGTCCCTTCCTCTCGCCTTGGAGGAAGGCGATCCGTGCCTGTGTTATGTCAAATGTAAATAATATTTTGGGTACATTGACAGGATAATTTTGTACTGTTATTTCAGTTATCTTAAGTAGGTACTGAATATTATTTGTTTGTAAATGTTTGTTAGTAATTTCATACATGTGTAATCTGGGCACATTAGAAGCTTAGTATTGGGGCTAGATGGCGCTTTAAGCCACTTACTCATTATCAAGCTATAATTGTAATCATTGCATATACTGTAAAAAAATACAGGCAGTGTAGCAAGTGCTACAGGAGTGGCACACAGCAACCCCACAATTGTCGGTGAAATCGTCCACACTTGAATCTCGTCACAATATCTGTGATACTGTTCAGTTGCAGCACAATAATAAGTAACTGGCTTTATGAATGTATTTTTTTAAAACCTATTTCATTTTAAATATTTATCCTTAAATTCGCTAAAAAGTTAAATAACTAGGCATTCCAACTAACAAATATAGGTTACCTCTCCACACATATTTATTGTGAATGTGGTAAAACACAGCTTAATCATGAATAGTATGTACGACGTACGTAAATAGTAAGTAAAAATATTATTTAAAAAAACAGTTAAAAATAAAGATGTATCTGTATTGGCTTTGAATTGTACAGTTGTATACATTAACTATTTAAAAAATTCAAAAGGTTAACATTATTCCTTTGTTACAAACTAGATACCTATTAGCATGAGATTTTGGGAGTGTGACTTCAAATCTGTCTCCAAATCTGTAGGCCTATACCAAGGATGGATATAATGAGAGTTTGCAGTTTAGTTTATTAGGTAAGAACTAAGATGTTGTATTTATTAATTAGTTAGATTGACTAATAAATTATAATTTAGTTATTTATTATAAATATCCTTTAGTATTTTATTTAGATTTTTTTATACTTAAATGAGTAAATGATATAATATTTTTGTAAATATTGCTCATACAAATCTAGTGCATTGGTGCCTTAGTAAAGTTTATACTAAGGTATTTAGTTTATTATGGTTAAATACTAAAACACCAGGACTATATAAATAATCAAGCAGTTTCTGAATTCATTCAAGTATGGGATTTTTTTTCTTTAACAGCTACTTAATTCTTTAAGTACCTAGCCCTCAAATTTTATTGTACAAATAAAATATAGTATTTTTAATGACATTTAGTAAGCACCACCTAGCTATAAACTAAGAAACTAGGCTTGTACAGTCAGAATAGGACTGAGGGTGCCCGGTGAGGAAACATATTTTAAAGTTTTATTTTATCCACTAATAGGTAGTTCAGTTAATTGTTGATAATTCTGCATGATGTCTCTATTTTTTAAACATCTTAACTGTTAGAAATTTCATGCAGAATAACCAAAAATGACTACACATATTAAAACTTTAATATATGCACCTGGTACCCTAAGCCCTTTGCTGTATGACCACACTTTTACTATCAAATGTAGTTGATAATTTTGTAGACAAAGAAAATTTTAGCTGTAACCAAAGGTTGTAAAACTGCCCTAGTAAAAAAATAGCAAAAATGTTTTCTAATTTATAGTTCTAGAACATTTTTGTAACTTGGTATCTACTTAAGCCTTAATTATGCTTTACCATTATTGCAAAATATTATGTAGTTCTTGTTTATACAAAGAGATAACTCTACAACATTTTGTTACTACTTATATTCTGATTTAAATTTAGTTTTAATGCCAAACAAAGGTTTTGACTATTAGACAATTGTAGACAATTCTTGACTATTAGACTTTACCTACTCCTTGTTTACAAATGTAAACAAGGTGTAGGTAAAGTTTTACAAGATTTTATTAATAAATCATGTAATCCTACTAATATTATAAATGCGAAAGTTTGTATATATGTATGTGAGTTTGTTACTCTTTCACGCAAAAACTACTGAACCGATTGTGATGAAACTTGGAATATAGGCAGCGATTTCGATATTCCCGCGGGAACGGGACTAACGCGGTGAAACCGCGGGGCGCAGCTAGTATGGAAATATTATTGTGGCAGAAACTTGTAGGTAAGTAGGTGTCAATAACACAGGCCACACAGTACCATGAATATCATGGATCTATATTAACTGGAGATGTATAAATCTTCTAGATTATAGGTACAAAGCAATATTATAAATGAGTAGATATAAAAATACCTAAAATCTTCAAACTACTTATTCATAATCATAAGTATGATAGGTGAACATAAAGAATGTGAATTCCAATCACTTCACATTTACAACTAATGGGCTTTGGTATAAATGTAAATAAAATTAGGTCTAGAAAATAAAACAAGAACATTCTGTCTTTGTCAATATTGAAACATGGAGGTAGGTAGGTCTCACAGGCAAAATCTTTGTTAGAATGCAAATTAGACTTAGAAAAGAACTAAACTACATTTATACAGGTAAGTAGTTCGGTTTTTCATTGATGACAAAGGCCTATAGGTTGAAAAACAGTAATATTTCTGTTGTCATATTGTAATCTAGTAGAATTTCTAATCAGAATCCTACCCACTAATATCATATTGTGCATACAAAAGATAAGATGATCGCAATATTACAGTTCATTTCAAAATGAACATTGAAGAAAAAAAAACAAATAAAATCACCTCAAACTCGGCTCTGTCCACCTCCCATTGTGATCTCTCCAGCTCGAATCTCGCCCATTCGTGTTGGATGAAATGCAAGATGCCCGGTATCGAATACTGGACACTTTGGCTAGGTTCGTCATTTTGTTTGTTATTTACACTGACGCCAATTTGAGATCCCACTTGCCCTCCGTTGTGATGAGATACGGAGCTATCATCCATGGCTGTGGGGATTTTCATGACATGGCCACCATTACCGAACTTTACTTGTCACACACCTATTTGACAAATCTACATGCATGAACTATGAGAAATGAAATACTAACACATTATTTTAACTAACGTTTACGTTAGCGACACCATCTAAATTAATTTCTAACAACGAATTCATGAATGACAAAAATTATTATTGCATGACGGAAAGAAAAGTCGCTCGCAACGACGTCCGTCGCATTGCTATTTTTTGATCAGTGTTGCCATTCTTGTCGAACCATAAACAAAATAAATTCCCAAGAACCCCATATTCCCAGTGGTTCCAAATATTCTTCACGAAGTTAGGCCACTCTACTTACACATCCACTTTACCATCTTTCTTGATCCTTCGTTTATCGTTTGAAGCAAAACTAAATATAAATTCATAAATACAATCATGAAAGACATTTTTATCTTAATATTGTCCTATACCTATTATTGCCAAAATTATTTCTTAGGCACCCAAATGGAATATCCACGACTCTTTTTCTTCTTCCTGCCATCAACACAGTAAATTGAACCTACACACATCCTCGATAATGATTCCATAGGAATTTCTAACCAATCATACCATACATTATTCCTCCTATAAAGACCTTAAGGAAAAATGTGAAATGGAAGTGGAATAAATAGCCAGTCCACAAGAATGAACGAGAACGAAACCAAAAAAAAACCATAGACAAAGATAAAATAAAAAAGACCTCCCCCCGCCTCACCACCCTCCGACCGAAGCGGAAAGTCGATGACGCCATTTTGATTTGAATTCACTAATGGATTCGAAGTGTTCGTGTTATTTTAAAATAGGCTAAATAATTATTTATTTTCAAACAAAATAGAGTACAGTTTTAGCAGGTGAATGTGGTTTTTGTTCAGTTAATTTGATATTTTGCCAAAAAAATGCTTATTTTGTGACAAAATGAAGTTCAGCCGATAACGCGTGCACAAGGTTGGCGTCGGCGTTTTGTTAGAATGACGCGTAATAATGAAAATAATAATTCCAGATATGTCGCGATACGGAGATTGTAAGGTTTACGTCGGGGATCTCGGGAATAACGCCAGTAAACCCGAACTTGAAGATGCATTTTCATACTACGGACCATTGAGAAATGTTTGGGTCGCCAGAAATCCACCCGGCTTTGCCTTTGTCGAATTTGAAGACCCGCGTGACGCTGAAGATGCGGTATGTTTTAACATTATTACAACTTGACTGTATGTATAAGGTAAATTTCATGGAATGTGTAACTTCCAAATTGCGACTTTGTATATTTCAGATTCGTGGGCTAGATGGACGTACGATTTGCGGGCGACGGGCTCGCGTGGAGATGTCTAATGGCAGCCGTGGATACGGCGGCCGAGGGCCTCCACCACGCTCCAGATTGCCATCAAGGCCGTACGACGACCGCTGCTATGACTGTGGAGACAGGGGTCACTATGCTCGCGATTGCTCAAGACGTCGCCGTAGAAGGTATAACCTATTTCTTCAGTGTTTCAACTTTTACAAGGATGGGGCTCCTATATTAGGATCGCACAAAAGTTTGGATGATTATGTCATTTCATTACTTCCCATCTTGTCCATTTTTGTTTCGGTCCTTATCAGAAGGTCCATATTTTAAGGAAAATGACGTATTTTGCAGAATATCTGCTTATTAAATCGTCGATATGGTGGCAATGTCTTAGTGGCAAAACAGCTTACTAGCAAAACAACCAAAATTAACAAATGATATTGAATGTTAGGAATACTCAATAAGAAAATAATTTGAAATCTTTATTAAAAAAATTAAATGAGAAAGAACATTTTTGTAAGCATAGATTTTGCAAATTAGTCTCCAAAAATGTTGTTCCTACTCCCCTGCTCTTCATGCCCAACCACCTGCAGAAGGAAAGACCTAATAGAAGCCACAGGGGTTGATGTGGATGTGGCTGAATACTTGTCAACGACAATTTAACATCTCTATGGTTTACGTACGTACCTACATAAACTCCTTATGTAGTTACATTTTCATTGAATGCAATGTTTACTGGGGTTTACTCATGTTTTATTTATTAACGGCATTATTTCAAAGTACCAAACTTTACAATTAGCTCTTTGAAGGTTAACTGTAAAGTTAGCGGAGCTCTGTACTTCATAACAATGCCATTATAAAACGCAAGTTAAACTTTATAAATATCGCGTTGTATTATGGAAAATCGAGAAAACCTAAGACAAAATTCTTATAATTGGAATTTTATATAAAGAAGAAGACTAAATTAGAAGTGGCCAATCAGTATAACAAAGGAGTATTAATCTCAAGTAGTACTTAAAATCTAAAACATTTAAAATCTTCCCACTCCCCTTTCGGAGCTTATACATTTGTTGATACCTGTACGTCATAGTTGTGACAATTTTAAATTTTGGACATTTTACTAGTAAGTTGTTTTTGCCCTTTACGACCCAATCGTTTTAACCGACCAACGTTCTGTAAACTACATCATTTTCCTTGATAGACCTTCTGATAGAGAGTGTTTTCTTTTTATGTTCCGATTCAACCACATTGACATTTTTCAGGCCACAAAAAAAAATGGATTTGACACTGCTTCAAAGCCAAAATATAAATAAAAATATATTTTAATCTATGTTTTGGCATTTGCTTGCAGTATTCATTAGTTCTATATGACAAGTCTAAACCATTTTTGTTGTCTGTGTAAGTAAAAATTATTTATTGGGATGGGAGCAACATTGGTCTTTGTGGTCTTGACAAGAACGTAAATTTTGGGGCACAAAAAGAAGTCAGAGAATTTCTCTTCTCCTTTACGAGCCTAGGTGTTGTTATAATGCCTACCTAATGTAAAGATTCTCAGTATTTCGGATCAAAGTAAACCAATGATAACTATGTTATAGGTTATCATTGGCCTGTGCGCCGAGAGCAAATCCGTCAGTGTCTGCACTTCTTATTGTCTGCGCTACGTAGCTTTCACTTCACGGCGGGCACTCCGCTAGAACTTCGTTAACTGCGTGAACTGCATAGCTACAATGACCTACGTAGCTTCATATAACTCCGTGAACGGCATTGCTACTGTGTAACTCCGTGAAAGCTACAATGTAACTCCGTGAACGGCATTTCAACTGTGTAACTCCGTGAAAGCTACAATGGGCTACGTAGCTACCTCTTAACTCCGTGAAAGCTACAACGTAACTCCGAGCTGAGCTACGTAGCTACCTCGTAACTCCGTGAAAGCTACAATATAACTCCAAGCTACGTAGCTACCCCGTTACTCCGTGAACTACGTAGCTTCCTCGTAACTCCGTGAACTGCGTAGCTACGGTGTAACTCCGTGAACGTCATTGCTACAAACTTCATTGAGAATTATGTTCACTCCGCGTCGCGCCTCCCAACGCACGTCTATTGTAATCACTGCGTGCTACCAGTGAGTTACACATTCTTTACAAATATTTGGGTTTCAAAGACTACTGTTACAGATCGATATTATTATCTAGGTACAAAATTCGCTTCTTATAAAGCACTGAGTGGAAATATTACGAAATACCCACAACCTACATTATAAAATCTTTTTTTACACTTAAGTGAAGAGCAGAAGTCTAAACAATAAAGTGTTTTTCTGCTGACGGTGAAAATCGTTACTTTACATAAATTTATAAAGTCAAGAACAGAAGTTTTTGAACAACAAAAGTAGTCTGCTGATGGTGCAATGTGTAACAATCCCCTAAAAATTCTCATTGTAAGGAATTGGTTAAAATATCTTTTTTTAAAAGCTCATACACACATCGTAGTTATATGACATTAGATGTAGGATAGTAACACTTGGAACAACAGCACTGACCCATATAACAAAAAAAAACAATTTTTCAATCAACAAATTGGCTAATAGGTAGTTGATTACCTAAAATACTCATTATCATTTGTAAAACTTGTCTAATGTGTTTTCTTTTATGTTTCCAGCCGGTCGCGTTCGCGCAGGCGATCGAGGTCCCGCTCAGCGCGTTCCGGTTCGAGGTCCAGGTCCCGTAGCCGCTCCCGTTCCCGCTCCAAGCCGCGTTCCATGTCACGATCGCGGTCTCGTTCCCCGTCGAAAGAATCTAAAAAGTCTAACTAAGTCATTAGAGCTAGAGCTACATTCAATCGGAAGACACATCTGATGTAAAATCAGTAAAAGATTAGGATACAATTGAAAAGAAACATGCTTGCGTCATGTAAGTTCGTCGCAGTGGACAGCAACGTTGCAGCGACACATAGATTGATGGATTCATTATAACAAAATGTATCCTAGTACCTTAATGGGGCTTTATCGATGTGTTTTTTATCGTAGTTCTAGCTTACTATCATTGGATTTCACATGAGTGAATTTATAATTCTATTCTGACTAAAAGTAAATACAGATTTTGTGGCGCTTTCCACCATGTTGTCAATGTAAGATTTACCATTCCTTTGTATTATGATTTGTAAGCAACATTTGTGTATTGATTTAAGATCAATAAATTGACGTTTTTTTAAATAATGCTGCTGTTTTTTTATTGTGAAAATTTAAAATACCCTAAGAGAGAGCCACATAGCGGTCAGGAGTTCTGAGTTCCGCGTTCGGCGTTAATTAGAATGTACCGACCGAGTCTACGAAAAAGGGTAACGCCGCGCCGCGTTCCAAGAGTTCTATTGCCGCCGAAACAATGACACGGAAAAAATAATTTTCTCAAACATGCTAGGTAATTTGAGCATTATTTTAACAACCTTTGAGATAAATCGAACTTTCTGAGCAGCGGCCGGCAATAGTTTTATGAAAATCCATATCAGTCTTGTTTAGTTTAGCGGCCAAATAAAAATTACTGTGTAAAATCATATTATATTATTAGGAGTCGTGTAATTTAAAAATGAAACGATCTACTCCGCCACATGGCGACCAAAGAGGTATCAAAGGTTTAATTTAAATTTCGAACTGGCTTGAGAGTTTTGGCGGGAATGCGTTGAGGAGATGTGTTGCTAAATTTTCATTTTTGTGAAACTTATTTTGAAATGCGTGTAAATTGTTTATTTTCGGGGGCATATTAATCAATTTAGTTTCGTGAAGGTGTACAAGTGAAAATCGGTGCAAAACATGGGCTTTAGGACACATTCACACGTTCGTCCATCAATGCCTCTCTTGCCGGCCGCTGCAGTAATGTGTATACTATGAATTGGTTAGAGAAAGAAGTTTATTATAGGTACGTGTTAATTGGTTGCACCCAATACTTCCTTTTCTTTCTAGAAGCTGCTAAGCTGCACAGAGCAATAATAATCTTCGTCCGACCATGAACTTCTAGTTACACGATGCATGTGCAAAGACCCAAACGAAACTAGAACGCGAGAATTTGAACGCATCCTGTGTGCGTTGGAACTCTTGAGCGGTCAACGGTCTCTAGAACGCAAAACTCTGACCGCTCTATGTGTGTGACTCTAATAATACAATCTTAAAATTCATTTGACGAAGAAGTTCCCATGGCGTAGGTAGCTATTTTAATGCAAGTAAATCGAGTCCAGCTGTGGTATCATCTAATTAGCATCCACCGCTACTAGTTCTTAACTGTCAAAAAACATATTTCGTATTCTACATTGCTGCTTTGAAGTTTTCACCGGTAAAAACCACGTTACGTCAAAGCAGCAATGTACTGCAAGTTAGCCACTAGTAGAGGTGGATACTAATTAGATGATACCACAGCAGAGTTCGCAGTAATTACGGGAAAACAAACTCGCATTGGCCCCAGCGGTGACGGTGTTGTTGTGGACCAACGGGAATGACAGAATGTCGTGCCCATCCCCATCATGTGCTTAGCCCAGCAGGAAAATAATATGTTAGGGAACGAATCGAGTACAATGCAATGAGTAATACAGAGGGCACGCAGTCATTACGGGAAACACAAATTCAAAAGATTTCACTCGGAATCACCGGAGGGCAAAGTATTAGGGGTTAAAGTATGAAATTGCCGATTTGTACTGAAAATCTTAATTGTTTATTTTTTAAATTTTTAACAAATTTATTTAATCAAAATAGTTGCCATTATTATCTATACATTGCTGCCATCTAATGGGAAGGTTATTAATGCCTTTGCGATAGAACTCCGACGATCTAGACTGCACAAACTGTGTGAAAGCATTTTGTACTGCCTCCTGGGAAGAAAACTTCTTGTCACGTAGATAATTGTCCAAATCACGAAAAAAATGGTAGTCCGTTGGAGCAAGGTCTGGTGACTACGGAGGATGACGAATGGTTTCTAAGTGCAGTTCCTGAAGGGTCAAAATGGTTTCTCGTGCTGTGTGAGGTCTCGCGTTGTCGTGGAGCAATAATGGTGAAGATCGATTCATGAGTCGGGGCTGTTTTACTGCTAGTTTTGTCAACATGGTTCGGAGTTCGACACAATAGACATCTGCCGTAATTGCTTGACCAGATCGAAGAAAACTATAGTGAATAACACCATGCTGAGACCACCAAACAGTTACCATTACCTTTTTATTGGTAAGTTTTGCTTTAGGACACTGTTGTGGCATTTGACCTGGGGTCAGCCATTGCATTTTTCTTTTCCGGTTATCATAAAGAATCCACTTTTCATCACATGTTACAATTCGATCCAATATTCCTTCATTTCTGTACCGGTTCAACAAGGCAACACAAGTTTCAACACGCGTTTCTTTCTGCAGATCAGTCAAATCATGAGGCACCCATTTTTCGTATTTTTTTATTTTATTGATTTGACGCAAGTGAGTCAATAAAGTGGGTAAGATAACGTTAAACCATGCCGCTAATTCCTGGGTAGTTTGACTAGGATCGGCTTCCACTATCTCTCTTAATTCATCGTTATTCACCTGTGTGGGCGGTCTTCCTCGTGGCTCGTTCTTTAAGTCGAAATTTCCATCACGAAAGCGTTTAAACCAAAATCGCACGGTGCGTTCATAAGTAGACCCCTCTCCAAACGCAGCATTGATATTGCGGGCTGTTTCTGCCGCGTTAGTTCCGCGTCGGAACTCGTATTCAAAAATCACTCGAATTTTCGCAGTATCCATCTTTCTTGTCTAAATTGAATAACAAAAACAATTGAAAGTCGATATTCAAATGTTTCACATTTTTTAAAAAAAGAACATCACAGAAACCATTTGAAAAAAGTTTCATTCGAAAACCTCAAACCATGAAGATTCTATGTCAATTCAAAGAACCTATTGCAATAAAACGGCAATTTCATACTTTAACCCCTATTATTAGGTACTTTGCCCAACCTATTTATTTTTTTATTTTAATAAGTAGCTTACCTATTTATTATTTGTCTTTTAAATGAAACAAATATACATTATTTCAATTGTTTATTAACACTTATTAAAAACATTCTACACTTACAATGTTTTAAACTGGTTTTATAAAATGGCTAATTGTAAAACTATGTATGCTGTTTGGCTCGTATTGACTTTCACATAAAAATGGTTGCTTGAACCATAAAACATTGCATAATAAAGCTTACGATAAAATTCTTTCTTGAGATCATTTCATGATATATTTCAAAAACGTTAATTAAGCAAAACCGTTGGTATTATGCGAATAATGTTGTCAATCATCATCGTACAATGATAGGTATTGATATTATATACAGAATATATTACTGAACAGTATAAAAATAACTCATGTTAATCTCACTTAAGTATATACTTTCTGCTTATGATAAATTAATAAATATATTACAGGTTGTAATTTAATATATCTAATAAAAAAACATATGAACTTAAAATTACATGAAATCGTTTATTTAAAACCCAAGGCTTTTCTTTTTATTATAAAACTTAATGAGAACATCAAGAAAAGGCTACACCTTAATAATTATTGAATGAGTAGGTCGGCAAACATTCGTATACTTAACACATAAATAACATAGTTAATTCGGTGGACATCATACTTATCAAATGTTAAATTTATCGCAGTTGCACACCTCTTTTTCCAGTGGGAACGACCGGAAAAAACTTAAAATGGGATATAAAATGTATTGTACATTATTTCAGAGATTTTGACATGGTTCTTATACATTATCCACGCCGAAAGTTAAAAAAACTTTGAAATTTATTTATATTTCACAGACATTACAAATGTAGAATGGGGATAGAAAATTTCATCTACTACGTGGTGATAAAATAAAATACGGGTTTGGTAAAATCGCTTTCCGATTCAGATATTAAAATGATAAAGAGTCAAGTGTTATCTAAAGGGGATAAACAAGGGTCCTCGAATTTACGACAAGTCGCGGAAGTATGCGTAGGGTTATGTGTGTGGACTTGCTCATTAGTATAGTAAAGCCGCCTCGGCGTAGAATACTGTGCCAAAGTGGGTAATTATCAGTCCGGTTTCACAATAATGAATGCAGTAAAGTCAAACATTTCAATCGGAATGCTAATAGAATAGGTACTATTTATAACTGTTAGAGTTATTTATGTGTTGCTTTATGATTATTTACAAAAAAGAACTTATTTCTTACACGTGTTTATTTTTATTATAAGTAGGTACGTGTAAGTTATTAACAAAATAGCGAAAAATACATATCTCTTACTTAGTACCAAATACTTTATGTTGTGTGTATTGAAATTTATTGATAAATTTTATGACATGATGACAGATAACTATTTGATTCTGTAAACGTTCAGAACTATTCCTAATTTCACATTTCAAAAGCTATTTTACAAGTAGGTATATTTTAATAATTCTGAAACTTTACAGAATTCGGATCTTGCAATGGTAACGCGCCACAGACCGGCACGTAAACCCATCTATAATGCTTATTTAACTTATTTTGTATGATAATTAAATCGAGTTAGTTAGGTATACTAAAAGAAGTATTTTTTATTGGAAAAACAAGATACTTTGTATCAAAGTAACTTATTATAAGTATTAATAACATACAAGCTGGTCCATTTGTATTGCAGAGGTAAGAGTGTTTGAAAGCTTGGACTTGTGCTCTGTTTCCACAGGCAAACTACAAAAGATTTCATTAAAACATTATTATCAAATTTTTCCAAACAAAATGCTAAAAATTGATGTTAATCTTATCATAACTTGTTCAATATTACTTTACAAAAGTGCCGTATAAATCACATATCAAATAAACCGACTTAACTCATTAATTGACGAGACTCCAAACGTTAATTACAAATTAATAAAAAAGGTACTTAAACGTACCTAAAATAAATCAACATCTCTAGCCAGTCGTTAATTTTCATTTACAAATAACGCCAAGATGTTTCAACTTTAAAACTTAAATGCTCCTCATTTGTTTTTGTAGTACCAGTTCTTACGTTACCTTAGCACTCATACTGATTACACTTTGTACGACTTACATACAAATTGTTTGCATGTTATATACAAATATCGTAACACTACTAATTACACATGAAAATATCAAATAATTACTATCACATACATACATATCAAGTTTATCTCTAGGAGACCTTAATACTAACTGAGTCTGCATTTCAAGAAGGAATATACGGAATATAGACAAGTCCTCCCTAAACGACGCTTCTCAATTACCATTTTAGTCCGTATCATTTTCACAAATTACGCGTGTTTAAGATAATTCGTTACCAACAGGGAGGTCTATTTCAATAGAATATCTTCTTATCGGAAGCGGAAACAAAGTTAAAGGGGGCAGTCTTCGAGTTTTTTTTCCGGTTATCCGTTGGAATTGGTTTAAATGTTAAAAGACTTCGCAAATTTGTTTTAGGGAATGCGACGCCAAAACGTTTAGCTTTGAACGGCCACGTGACCTCGGTTTTAGCAGGCTATCGGTCGAATATAGAAACGTTACTCAACATTTAAGAACTACTTAAACAGAGCAGCTCTCGAACTCAAAAATTGCCTTACTAATTTTGAATTTAGAAGCTGCACAATAATTTAAGTACCTCTCAAATGTTAAATGACGTTTCTGTATTCGACTGTAGGTCTTGTACCGTTGCAAAGTCGATGGTTTTTCTCCGCATATTATGATAAAACTCATTGCACACAAATCAAGTTTTTTTTAAACATTCTATTTTCACAAATGGGACTCTAATTATTATGAGAAAAATATTCTGTTTTCTCGTAACTACAGCAGATTAGGGAAGTTAAAAATTCAATACATGAAAAAGGAGGAATGGTTTCCTTAGAACGTGTTATCGATGCGACAACAGCAACGGTTCAGCCTTTAAAGCGCTGAATCCTGTTAAAATTGACCATCTTGTGTATGCAAATTGCACTCACTGAAAAATGGAATGTTTCCGTTTCTGTTAGCAATTGATAAACATTCAAATAGTTATTTCATAAGCCATTATTAATTGCTACTCCATCAACGCATCAGCTCTACAAATGTAAGAAAGTAGAAGTAGATAATAAATATGGCAGACTCAGTACCTAAATCACAAACGACGACGCGATATACTTTCGTAACACGTAAAATAATATACTGTATAATATATATTATATTTATAATAATAATGTTGATCTCGACAGTCTCCGCTTTCGAATCATTTACATCCGATCCGTAAAAGGCCCCATATCATAACACCAAACTAAGGAAGATCTTGATCCTTTGGTTAATAAAGGAGGAATTCTTACCACTCTACTAGATATATCACATAATAAGTGTATCTATAGTGAAAGTCACTAAAACGCCACTCAAAATTTGAGGACAAATTAAAAGTTATTAATTATACAGCTTCTAAACTCAAAATTCTAATGTGAATTTTTGAGTTTAGGTGTGCTGCATAACTACTTGAGTACTAACCGTCAAATTTTGAGAAACGTTTTAGTATTCGGCCGTTAAACTGGCAAAGACATTAATTGAAAAAAAAAAGTTACAGAAGTCAATCAAAGTTTTTGCCAATTTATAAAATACCATAGATATTTTCCCTCAATTTTTTTTTTTTACAAAAAATGTGGTCAGATTTTTCTTAAAATAAGATAAGCTCTTGGAAACATTTGGGCTTTTTTATATCAACACAACTACTACCAGTTATTATTTGTAATATTTTTCTTTTTACAAAGTGTGCTACGGTTTCTAACTCAACATTTAAAGTGCTAAAATTTATTTTCACGCAATGTTAGTACCTACACAGATAAGTTTTATTTAGATATTGGATGTAAGACATAGTTATGGCTTAAAACTGGCTTTTAATTCGGGATAATGTAATGTCCCGAATCATTTTCTTTATTCTAAAAATCTCCTTGCGTTTAAAACAGACATGTAAAATATTAGAAAATTTCGTTGTTTTTTTAAACAATTTAGAATAGCACAATCAAAGTTTTTTTAACTAATACTGATTCTTACGATTAATGAGCGGGACAAGTTATTCTGGATACCTAAATATACCATTTACTGACTTTTTTTACGTACGTTTACCTTAAGACATATCCTGGCACTGATTCCATATATATATACATATAACATATATTTAAATAATATTCCTATCTTAAGCAATATTTTTATCTGTCATAGTACTTTTGCCGTAAATTCAAACAATATTTCAATGAACCGATCCCCATAGTGCTGTCGGCATTACTACTTTTGATTATAAAACTGATTAGGCATTACAATAAAATACCTAAATGAATGAAGAACAGCAAAATTTTTATGAAAGAATATAATTTTATTGCTTATGAGTAAGGGAAGAAAAGTAAATAATATAATATAGAATATGATGATAACAGTGCTTTTAGAATATGCCCTTCGTAGCTCTATGAGGGGTAGAAAAGGGATACATTTTGTTGATCTTGATAATATCATTGTGCTGATGCATCATTACTGTCAAGTAACCTTCATAGAAGACAGAGAAAGGTGGAATTTTATATCAAAGTATTGCGACATCTACATACGTTCCTCCAAAAGTCTTCTTTATTCAATTTTCATCCAGTTTAGATATTCGGGTAATTATTTCTCAGGTTTCTTTGCCAAATGTGCGTTGACGGGGTACTTGAGGCCGGTTCTGAGTTGTTCATTGTGCTCTTCGAGGGAATTAACAGCGTAATGCAGTACAAGCTCGTTCAAAGTCCTGAAAAATAAACGAAATAGATCTATGTTACTTTGTTCACATGTTAAGTATAACATGTGAACTTTGTTTGGCAAATTTTACGAATCTAGCTAGAGGGATCCACAATCTAGTATAATAAATAATTGGAAAATCTATACCCTTTTTCAGAAACTTAGAATCAAAAATGGAAACACAGACTGTTAATTACTATTATTATCAAAGGAAAAAGTAAAAAGAGTCACTGTCACTTTGAAGTAATACACAAGTTTTTTGTTTACATTTCTAAAAAAGATTATAGTTAATGTAAAACACTAACATTGAAATAAATAATATTTTTATTACAAAATACTTTTACAAAATGCTATGTATTTAATTTTAATACATTCTTTGTTTTTTGATTGAACATAAAATAATTTCACCATAGCTAAAAACACTAAAAGGTCATCCAGAAATTTCTGAAGGGTGAATATTAAATATGGTGCAATTCAGTCAGTGATAGTTTAAGTACTAATTGCATCACTAAACTTGTATAAACTAGTAAGAAATGAGTCAACCTTCCCCCTATCAAAAGTAAACCAAAATATTTTATAGGTTTGTAGGATGAGAAAATGATTATAAACTTACTCATAAACATTAAATGGTTCAGCAAATCCATATCCACGTTCAGTCTTGAATATAATGCAATGATAGACCATTTTATTGCATACAATAGACAAAGCACGCTGTCCAGTAGAGTTAGGCCTTATCAGGAAAGTCCCTTGAGGTTTTCCAGCTAGTTTCTTTTCAGCTTCATCTCGAGTACAATCAATTTCCCAAGTTCTTGGGTCTCTATGCGCATACAGCTCTTCTAACTTGTGAATGTTGTCATCTTCTAATGCAAGTAAATATTCATGGGTTTTTCCTCTACCTTGTAACCATCTAGAAAATAATTATTGCAGTAGTTAGTTGTCTACATAAACACTTTTCTTTTTTATGGAATTAATAAATGCATAAAATTAATGGGTATTTTTTCCCATTTGTTTAATTTTTAGCTAGGTATGTATGCTGTTCAATACTAGCTGTGGCGAAAGTGGATTGGATAAAATTAAGCAATCTATGTGTTTATAAAGATTGACTAATCATTATATACTATAAGAATCAAAATATACTAAAATAAAATGTTAGATAGTTAAGTAGGATATAAAACAGATAGCTTCATTTCCCCAAAATATACAGAGATAGGAGAAACACAAATAAAGACATTAAAATATGACGGCCTCTGTGGCGCGTCGGGCGAACAGCCGCCTGCAATGCAGAAGCCTACGGGTTCAATTCCCGATGGGTACAAATATTTAAGCTTAAAAAATAAATATTTGTATCCAGTCTGGGTGTCTATCTATATATTTACAAAAAAAAAGTATAATATGTAGTAGGTATAAACGTTGTCTAGCCCCCTAGTAGGTACAAGTGTTCAGTTTAGGGCTAAATTGTGCATTACACACAAATGTTGTATTTTTTTATTTATTTGTACAAATGTGTGGGTGTGTGTGTACCTGAAGCATTTTTTTTACAGGCAAGCTATGGATCTATAGATTTTAAATTTTAACTTACGTTTTGTACCGGTCCTTAACATTGTACAAGTCTAAAACTTCAGATTTTAACTTTGTTATCTCTCTCTCAAGTAATAATTTGGATTCTAAAGTGCTTCTTAAGATATCATCGAGTTGCGCTTTGGCTTGTTTCAAATTCGCAACTTTCGCTATTAATTGAATGTTATTCTCGATCAGCATATTTCTTTCATGTGGTTTCAAAGCCTCTGCTTCGGTCTGAACTTTCTCTTGTAATTTAAGATGATCTTCACACACTTTAACAGTTTCCGTGAATGCATCCAGGGCTTGCCTCTTAAGATTAACCTCCTCTCTTACTCTTGTATATTTGTAAAACCGTACATCGTAATCTCTAGTCTTTAACACATACTTTTTGTGGATTTCTTTGTATTTTGTTTCTAAAGTTTCAACACTAACGTTTTCTGCCCCTTCGTTTTCCTGTAATTTCGATAGTGGGTATAAGAGCTTGATATCGAGACTGCCATTGCATTGTGCAAGAGAAAACTCAGTGTAATATCGCACTAAATCCACAACCGAATTGAATTCAAAAGGTTCGCAGAATCCATATCTACCTAGATTATTGTAGATTTTTATTAATTTGTTTGTCCCCCCCTTTCTAACGGTTAAAGTGTATCCGCTGTCTTTGTTAGATGAATTGCGGACAAGAAATGTACCATCGCATGTATCACGAAGTTTTTCAGTTGCTTGATCCCTAGAAAATTGAAATAGAAATTAGAATGTCATTACAAACAAACAGAAAAAAAATATTTTGCTGTTTATTTCTTTATTGGTTGAATACTGAAACGCTACTCAAAATTTGAGGGCTACTTAAATAATTGAGCATTTTTTAAGTCTGAAATTAATGTGAGAATTTTTGAGTATGAGATACTTAATTTTTAAGTAGAACACAAATTTTGAGAAGAGTTTCTGTATTCAGCCTTATTCTAAAACAATATCCATAACTCATTAAAGAAACTGCAACTAAGGACATTTTTACACTTCAAATTTAATTTATAGAAAGATGATTAACAGTTTAACAGTCTTTTGATATTGATTACATAAAAAACGATAATAGGTACAATAAAAAAGTCATAGATCAAGGACATGTTTAATATTGGAATTGTTGGTGGGCAAAGAGCTCTATGTGACCATAGGGTTATTGCTACCTTGGTCAATAGCTCATCATTGTCATCTAGAAAATCAATGAAGCTAGGCCTTTATTGTATCTATGTCCGTTGTCCGCCCTATAAGATACTTATTTGGATTGTTATTTAAAATGTAATAGATTAATTTTGAATTAACTATGAAGGTAGATAGTACTTATAGCAAGGAGAATAATTTTCAGTACATTCAAAATAATATTTCATTCAAAAATACATACTAGTATTACTACTAGGTTAAAATTAATACAACTTACCTGGTGATATCACCCCAGTACCACTCTGCATTTTCGAGAGTATCATCTGCCGATTGTTGTGGAATTCCTATTTCGACCATTATCCCACTATCAGTATTCAAACTCTCAAAATTCAAAAATTCTAGCATAATAGACCATCTTTACTTGGCACGAGATTATGGAATAGGTATTACTCGGTTTACCTACTGAGTTTCAGCTGGTACGATGCGGCGACTTACGAACTTCCGTGTTCGAGGTTAAAGGGAAATTAGATAGGTCTCTAATCACATACACATCTAATAAGCACAAGATAAGAGTCACTTTATCACAACTAAAGTCAAATCACGCAAAATTCTCACAAAATTTAGAGATATGGGTAACTAGATCACAAAGGAAATGGACAGGCAAGATGGGATGATAGTTGCTATGGGACACATACTTCCGCAGACATCGTGTACAGTATCACTGATGTAACAAAATGTTTATATAACGATAGCGGCTTGATGTAGTCTGGTGGATTACTTAAAATATAGCACTTAAAATTCGTAGTTGAATAAAACAAGCCCCAACTCCATGATTTCCGATGTTCGCTACTTGTCCGCCATGAAAAACTACTGAATGAACAAATGAAAAAGAGAATTGAATGAGATTGCTAAGAATGAACTAATGTGTTATGGTGTGTTTAGACGATCAAGAATAGAACGTGCAAGATCGATCACCCACTGATTGACTGTGTGCGTGTGACTGTAAAGACCGAAAATGATTATTTTTTCTATGGTTTTGCAAATTACTTTTGCACTCTGTGGTAAATGTCAAAATCAATTTAAAAACCACAAAAAAAAAACTGCTTACAATTGCCAGTTTCTATTACTTCCCGAAAAGTAGGTAAGTAAAAAAAAGCATTTAAATAAGTCGGCGTTGTAAAAAAAGACTAAGGTTTATTTTATGTATTAGTAGCAAAATATACCACTAATAACTTGTAGAATCATAAACAGGGTGCACGGCAAACTTTCTTTTATTTTTTTTTGTTGTTAATTCCTCTTCATCAATGGCGATGTTGCGATATCTGCCATCTCCAATAGCGAAAAATATTTAAGTAACCTTAGCTGGCCCCGACGACGATAACTTGAGTATCGTAGCTCCGATCTTCGTGAATTTTGGTATGCGCGTAGCTTTAGCAATAGAAGTTATGTGTGCATCAGAATGGCGGGTGTACAAATGCAATTTATCATGAATCTAATATGGCTCAAATCTACCTTAATTCTACCTAATTCTACCAATAAAGAAATTAATAGTACCTCTCTGTACGCATAGAAAACTCAATAAATATGTGAGCCGCCAATCTGACGTCAGGATGGCGGGTGTATTCCTTTTCTGGGCGAAATATCATTCGTCAATATTTATATTCACTGCCATATAAATCTACCTAAATAGTACCTTACAGAACCGTACGTAGTAATCAAATTCAGGCAAAGGCTAGAGAGTAATTTTGAAAATAAAATTTCGCAACTTTAAATTTCTGCAATGTTGGTATTTAGTAATGGAGGGCGTGTCGAGAATCTGGGCTAAAAAAAGATTGTACTTTTTTTTATAATTATGGCCGTTTAGAAAGTAGCCAGTGTCAAGTATTATGTTATAATTGAATCGAATTAGTTTATGTTATGAGTTCGAAGATGAACCGGATCGGTAGGGGGGTTGGGGAGATAGGGGGTCGTGAGGTCTCAGTTCGGGGCGAACTCCTAGTTATATTAGGGGTTAAAGTATGAAATTGCCGATTTGTACTGAAAATCTTAATTGTTTATTTTTTAAATTTTTAACAAATTTATTTAATCAAAATAGTTGCCATTATTATCTATACATTGCTGCCATCTAATGGGAAGGTTATTAATGCCTTTGCGATAGAACTCCGACGATCTAGACTGCACAAACTGTGTGAAAGCATTTTGTACTGCCTCCTGGGAAGAAAACTTCTTGTCACGTAGATAATTGTCCAAATCACGAAAAAAATGGTAGTCCGTTGGAGCAAGGTCTGGTGAATACGGAGGATGACGAATGGTTTCTAAGTGCAGTTCCTGAAGGGTCAAAATGGTTTCTCGTGCTGTGTGAGGTCTCGCGTTGTCGTGGAGCAATAATAGTGAAGATCGATTCATGAGTCGGGGCTGTTTTACTGCTAGTTTTGTCAACATGGTTCGGAGTTCGGCACAATAGACATCTGCCGTAATTGCTTGACCAGATCGAAGAAAACTATAGTGAATAACACCATGCTGAGACCACCAAACAGTTACCATTACCTTTTTATTGGTAAGTTTTGCTTTAGGACACTGTTGTGGCATTTGACCTGGGGTCAGCCATTGCATTTTTCTTTTCCGGTTATCATAAAGAATCCACTTTTCATCACATGTTACAATTCGATCCAATATTCCTTCATTTCTGTACCGGTTCAACAAGGCAACACAAGTTTCAACACGCGTTTCTTTCTGCAGATCAGTCAAATCATGAGGCACCCATTTTTCGTAATTTTTATTTTATTGATTTGACGCAAGTGAGTCAATAAAGTGGGTAAGGTAACGTTAAACCATGCCGCTAATTCCTGGGTAGTTTGACTAGGATCGGCTTCCACTATCTCTCTTAATTCATTGTTATTCACCTGTGTGGGCGGTCTTCCTCGTGGCTCGTTCTTTAAGTCGAAATTTCCATCACGAAAGCGTTTAAACCAAAATCGCACGGTGCGTTCATTAGTAGACCCCTCTCCAAACGCAGCATTGATATTGCGGGCTGTTTCTGCCGCGTTAGTTCCGCGTCGGAACTCGTATTCAAAAATCACTCGAATTTTCGCAGTATCCATCTTGTCTAAATTGAATAACAAAAACAATTGAAAGTCGATATTCAAATGTTTCACATTTTTTAAACAAAGGACATCACAGAAACCATTTGAAAAAAGTTTCATTCGAAAACCTCAAACCATGAAGATTCTATGTCAATTCAAAGAACCTATTGCAATAAAACGGCAATTTCATACTTTAACCCCTATTACTAAGGTAAGAGAGCTGGAACCAGAGAGTAACGCATGCGTTGACAAGTCGTTGACTATCTCTTGCGTGCTTGTTCTATCTCTTTCTCTCTCTCATGTAAAAAGATTTGTAAGAAAATTATTAATCCTGACGATTATAATTCTTATTTTGTAAAAAAAATAAAGCTGTTGGTGTTACAATCCTACAAAAAACCAAATTTCTGTAAATGGATTCACGTGAGGTCTCAGTTCGGGGCGAACTACTAGTTGACCGAACGAGCGAAGCGAGTGAGGTCCAGTGTAGACGGGCCTGGCGCTTGTATCTTTGTATCTTTGTTCGACGATAACTTGAGTATCGTAGCTCCGATCTTCATGAATTTTGGTATGCGCGTAGATAGGGGGTCGTGAGGTCTCAGTTCGGGACGAACTCCTAGTTAATTGACCGATCGAGCGAAGCAAGTGAGGTCCAGTGTAGACGGGCCTGGCGCTTGTATCTATGTATCATTGTAACTTTGTATATTTGTTCGATGATAACTTGAATATAGTAGCTCCGATCTTTATGAATTTTGGTATGCGCGTAGTTTAGGCCAATAGAATTTATGAGTTCGAAGATGAGCCGGATCGGTAGGGAGGTTGGGGAGATAGGGGGTCGTGAGGTCTCAGTTCGGGACGAACTCCTAGTAGAAATCATTTCATAATACTTTAGTATCTTCTTACTAGTCTGTGTTCCATTCCGTAGTCCCATTACACAGGGAGTTGCTGTGGGAGTCTGGGGAGTTGTAAAACTTGACAGGCAACATTGTCTCGATTGGAAAATTTTGAAAAATAAAAGGAGTCGACGCGACGATGAAAATAATGTTTTCCCATACGATTTATGAAATGATTGTTGTAAAAATAAATAAAATGTTCAAAATAAAGTTATAAACAGACTGAATGACTCAATTTCAAAGACTTGGTGTTCCGTGGAGTGTACAAGGAGATGTCTACATCTGTATTCTGAATAGGCATCCCCTGGACCACAATCAAAATGTGTATCAAGATCGTGATAATATTACTGTGCTGTAGTGTTTCTAATATTATTTGTACACACATAACTGGTGACTTTTCCACGGGAGAATTCTTCAAGTTCTTAGTAAAGTTTGGTTTCCAAAAAACAGACATTCATTATCAAAAGGAAACATATGGATATATATTTGGCAATATAACATCAAAAGATAGTTTTAAATATCCTATAACATTTGCTGTATTAGATAGAAGACATTTCTTGCATTATTACAAAAGTCGGGATATTATTGACAAAGAAGTAGCATGTCAGGTTATGTTTCAAAACTTGAATGCATCTGCCTATCACCCAAAATGTAATGCCTATGGGCAAGATCTGTTTCGACGAATACCTTGTCCTAAAGGTGAATTGTGCGTAGACGAGGATACTCCTTGGAATGTCATAAAGAAGAATCAGTTCACTTATGTGATACAGAACACTGGACAGCCTAGGTGAGTTATATTTTTACATCTTTGAACATAAAATCTGTAAGTCTAGAAGTTTTATATTATGCTAGCAGTGGTTCCACTCGCTTTAGTCCCAATCCCCCAGTAATATCGGGAGAAAAAGTAGCCTATGTCTCAGCCCAAGGCTTCAGCTATCTGCATACTAAATTTCATCACAATTGGTTTTGCAGTTTTTGCATGATGAATGAACAAATACTCTCATATATTTCAACTTTTTTATCCCCTGACAGAAAAGGAGAGGGTGTTATAAGTTTTACATGCTTGTCTGTTTTATATTAGTAGATTACATGCATTCTATATGCTATAATGAAGTCATCAACATCATGTGATAATAAATTGATTATGTAGACAACTCGTAAAATATACAAACAAAATAATATCTTATATTAATTGTGCTGGGTATATCTTTTTGTAATGTCATTATGCTGTATCAGTTATACTTACTTCCTTTAATTTCTTAACAGATTTTGGTATATCTCAATGGTGTCTTGCTACTTAGACGAGGAAACATGCTCCTGGCACCACTACACTGGAGCTCCGACAAAAGACAACAAAACCCTCACAAACATACCACAGACAGTTCAATACGACTTCTGGCTGGTGAATGGCAGCCCTAACTTGTCATTCTATAATACACTGCTGTATCAATTCTCTTTTGATAGACAAAACACATTGGAGTTATATCTTGTGTTCTGGCTGTGCTATATTGTGCTTTTACCTGTTCAAATTTATGCTGTACGGTGAGTTTCATTTATTGATAAAGAATATTTGGTTTTTTAATACATTATTTCGAAATTCTGTAAAACATGCGAATCCTTGTGAAGGAATTGCAGGATTAAATCTTGTCAGGTGCAGAATTTTTTTACTTGGTTTTGTTAAAAAAATATTTAAACAAATGTTAAAATCCTTATAATGCCATCAAAAATTGCATAGTTAAAGGAAATGATCTAATTTGATAGATTATCATTAATAAAGATTAGGATTCAATTTTATTATCAAAGGTAATGGAATTAAAAAGATTACAATTGTGTGAAATGTGTGGACCACCTGTTTGTTATCTTGTCGCATTTTTTGTTATTATTTATAACATTTGTGTAGAGTAAGTAGTAGACAAAGCAACATAATGTAACTTACATTATCAAACAATCACATAATACTATTACCAATCTCTCTTGAAAAGTCACTTGACTTCTCTTACAACTATAACAATTAAACTGCTTTTATATCTGCAAATAACTTGCAAATATTATAAAATACTTGATGCTGGATCATACTTGGTTCAAGACCGAGAGAAAAATAAATAATAACTACCATTATTCCTTATCCATGAGAGTTGATTAAATTCGCTTCTCATTTACACTTCTTTATGTTTCAGTATACAAAAGCACCCAGTAACAAAATTGTTCACATTCAGTCTGGGGTTAGAGTTCATAGCTCTCTGCTTCAATGTCTTGCACGCTGTGAAGTTTGCAGCTGATGGCGTCGGGTTTGCGGGACTTTCGGTCGCAGGAGATATACTTGATATTATGAGCAGGGTAAGATTTTACAACTTTTTTTCTGCACACCGAGACATTGACAGTATCGGATACGGAATCCCATAAAATGGTTTTACTGAATTTAACTATGAGCATTAATTGCCTAGTACTTTATTACCAGATGATAAATAACAGAGTAGCCAAAGACCCTTCTTCTTCAAGTACCTTTCTTGAAATAAACCTGAGTGTAGCAAGATGACAAACCAAAACAAAATGAGTGTTTGACCACTATTTCACCTGATAGTATTGATATGATCTTAGATGTAACACATACTTCTAGAAGAATGAAGACAATAGTAGAATAAGATCCAACCCGTCTTCGTTAGTGGCTGCATGGCCAACATACAGAACATGAATGAGTTCACTTGGCCACCACATGTTGTGGCTGAAGCCTCCCACATAGAAACCCCTTTAAAGTTTTTCAACTATAATAATTTGTTTTTATTAATGTAAGACACTGCTGGTTTGCCTTGCATTTAAGTAAAGAATTGTTAGAATTAATGTCACATGTACACACACAAAATTTTATTTGGATACCAGCTGTGGCCCGCGGTTTTACCTGTGCGAATTTCTAAACACGATTATTAAATGCCTACATCATAAAAACACTTTGAAATTCAGTTCGTTATGCTATCAGCTGTTTATATTAGACTGAGCGTTAATCCATCAGTTAGGCCGTCAGGATAAAGCCTTTTCTAGAATAAAGTGACTAGCAGCGCCCCGCGGTTTCACCCGCGTAAGTCCCAATCCCGCGGGATTGTCCGGATAAAAAGTAGCCTATGTTATTCCAGGTTTACAGCTACCTATATTCCAAGTTTCATCGCAATCGGTGCAGTAGTTTTTGCGTGAAAGAGTAACAAAGTCACTAACATACAAATCTTCGCGTTTATAATATTAGTAAGATAGATAGATTGTCTACCACGCCAATGAGTTCTACGGGAAAATAAATCAATATTCCAGGACTTTGCTTAGTTTTGCGATCGTTACATTGTCTTCGATTCACCGAGTCGACTCCATTTCGTTCGCAATATTGTAAAATATTTGTTTGAATATAAGGTACATAACAAAATTTCCTATGTTCTTTATTCCAGACATTGTTTATGCTGTTACTACTCCTCCTAGCCAAAGGTTGGGCGGTCACCAGGTTAGAGTTGACATACAAACCACTCGTGTTTGGGGTGTGGCTTGCATATGGCATTGTTCACATACTGTTATATGTTTGGAACACAGTAAGTATAACTTCTTTCATACATAGCATAATATGAATACTGAATCTAAACTCAGAATTAGAGCGCTATTTAAACAATTAAGCAGCTCCAAAACTCTTAATTTGCAGATATATTTTGAATTTAGAAGCTGCTTAATTATTTAAGTAGCTAACGGCCGAATACAGAAACGTCATTTAAAATTTGAGAGGTTCTTAAATCATTGAGCAGTTTCTAAATTTAAAATTAGTAAGGCAATTTTAGAGTTTGAGAGCTGCTTCTTTGTTTAATTAGTTCTCAAATGTTCAGTAGCGTTTCAGTATTCGGCCGTAAGCTATCTTATAACTTGACGGGAGTTACGCGGTGGGTCCCTGTACATGTATCGGAATCTATAACCTCTAAAGATACAGATTCGGGGTAATAAATAATAATATTGTATATGTGTTACCATATGTTTTATAAGTGTATATGTATAGCTGTTGAACTTCCTAATAAATAAATAAATAAATGTGGGATACTTTGTTTCGCCACTATGCAAAAAACTACTGAACCAATAGCGATGGAATTGTAAATATAGATATCTAGAGATCTTTAAAACACCTAACCGAGGAGCGAGCAGAAATTGTCAACGTTAAAGCCACAGACAATTTCTGCTTGCTCTTTGCGCAGTAGGTTTTTCCAACCCCGTTATCGAAAGCATCGTATTACCAAATCGACGTCGTCGAGTTGAACTCGACGCGGTAGGGCTGTTTATCTCGATAGTATCCGAGAATAGAACATTCATAGTCCCCAACGTTTTTTTAATTTTATATTGTTTTTAATATAAAATTGTATATTGTATTAGTTTCACTGTACTTTTTCCATACTCAGCCACATAATAGGGCCATTGTACGTCTAAGATAATCTTACATTTGACCTCATCCATATATCTCATCAGCTGGAGATGATAAGGTCGACGATAGATTCTGCTGTAAGCAAGTTATTCACTCTATTTCAAATACTCTTAAGTTAATACTCTTAAACTCTTATCTCTAATACACTTAAACCATAAGTTCGTAGATAAGTTCTAAGGGCGTGAGAGGCTAGTTGATTTAAAAAGCCTATCAAACTGTGTTTTCTATTACAAAATTAAAATACGACACCGACCGCCTGCCGCCGCCGGCCGGAACATTGCAGTTACTCAACTTTTAAATCGAGGTCAAACCAAAAAAAAGATTAATTGCTAAGTTATGTAACGTATCTATAATGTAGAGCGTGTTATGTAAAACGAAAGGTTAAAAAACCCAAGCTACTGGTAATTGAAATTCAGTCATTATGGTTTCGGTTTAACCCGAGGATATGAAGTACTAAATACAATTTGATTATTAAGGCTCATGATGAAATTGGCTAACATCCGCTCATTGTTGTACAAAACCCTAGTATCATCAATGTAGCAGCAAAAAGCTGCGCACCGCGGTATAACCCACGTAAGTCCAGTTCCCGTGGGAATATCGGGATAAAATGTAGCCTATGTTTTATTCCCGGTATCCAACTACTTATATTCCAAGTTTCATCGCAATCGGTTCAGTAGTTTTTGCGTGATGATAACAAACATCCAAACACACACACTTTCACATTTATAATATTAGTAGGATAGGATTAGTAGGACTAGCTGCGCTCCGCGGTTTTACTCGCGTAAATCTTGATCTCGCACGAATATCAGGATGTGTTATACATAACCTTACTATTAAGGACGCCACTGATGTGAAATCCCTTCCGGTTGAATATTTTTCTTCATAACCGGTATCAAATAGATCTTTAAACAATGTATTATGTTATTGTACATGATACAAGAAGTGTCCCCTTCATTTCAAAAACAATAAAAAATAACTTTAAATACCACTATTATACAGGCAAAGTTACCCCTGTTTTACAAAATAAATCAATTTTTCTTCTAAATCCTTAACCGCTATATTTTCTTATAGTCATCATAAAATTAGAAAATACAATACCTAGAACCTCTTCATCGCATTTTATAAAAATATTATTTTAATCTTCGTTAATGATTAATTTTACGAGAAATTGTAGATTTTTTCATACAATTCCATCTCGCTCATTTATATGCAATCGGACAAGGACCGATAATTATCATCTATCGCCGTCTTAAATTACTCTATTTACTAAAAAAAAACTCCATCAAAATCATGAATTGCTCTTACGGTGAAGGAAATCATCTTGTGAAATCCTGCGTCATAAAATCACATACAATGGTCCAATTATGAAACTGCGTAGGAATAACATCTCGCGAAACCTTTAAAAAAAAAGATAACCTACTCTTTCTCCATACGAACGTAAACATCTGTATTCTCACTGGATGAAGTTATTAAAGCAAATATGTTGATGATTTTTCTTGGTCAGAATAAAAAAAATATATAAATTACGAAAAAAAAAAAATTACCTAGCCTTTTCAAGGTTGAATGAAAAAGCCGACTGTAAAATTTGCGAAAGCTCGGTACTTTGTACTTTTTATTATGCAAAATCGCGAAAACGTTAGACATAATTACTTAAAAGATAATAAAAAATAAAAAAATGCTGTTGTCACGGCACGCAAGCTACTTTGACAGTCGGGACCAAAACGTCAGAAACCTTTTCAATAATGGGTCCTGACTCTTAAAAGTAGCTATGTGCCCTTTAACTACTAACTACAGGACGCGCCGCGGCGGTAGATTAATTGGTTATGTCGCTACTCCCTGGTTCAGTTGAACTGCGTTGTTGGTCCGAATCCCGACGTCGCTCGTCGTCGACCGTGCGTTGCGACCAATCATCGACGTCGACCGTGCGTTGTGCTTTTGTAGCTGTATTTTCCTTTAAAATAGTTCTATCAGCCTACTAATATACGTAAAACCAATGAGTCTATTAAAGTTATAGAGACGCTATTGCACAATTTGCAGAACAAATCATTATTGACAAGCGGCACAAACTATGCTATACAACCCAACGTAAAACGGCAATTTTAAGCCTTAATTTTATTATTTACAGACCGAAGTAGACATAATAGAAGAGATAGATGAGTACCAGACATGGCCGGGCTGGTTAATCCTGGCCCTTAGAGTGGCCATCATGACGTGGTTCGTGTTAGAACTGCGGAACACAATGATGTACGAACACAACATGCCCAAGTTGAACTTTTTGCTGCACTTCGGCGCGTCGAGCCTCGTTTGGTTCGTTTACTTGCCGATCATTGCGCTCGTAGCGCTACAGATCAGTCCGCTTTGGCGGTTCAAGTTTATTCTTGGTAAGTTACACATATTTTTTGTTATTGGACGGCCTCGGTGGCGCGTCGGGCGAACGCCGGACTGCAATGCAGAAAGCTGCGGGTTCGATTCCCGCCGGGAACGAATATTTCTGGTGACCATAAATGTTTGTTTCTGGTTCTGGGTATTTTCTACGTATCATATGTATGTATTTATATTAAAAAAAGTATAATATGTGGTATATCCGTTGTCTAGTACCAATAGTACAAGCCTAGTGCTTAGTTTGGGGCTGTGTGTAATGTTTGCGTTTTTGTAAAATGGGTTTTATTTCAAGTTACACACATTCGTATTTACAAACGACGTGACTGACAAAGAATTTAGGCTGGTCTCTTATATAAGAGACTAGATAATGGATAATGGTCGCTTGCCAGTGAAGCTTTTCACACTGGGCTCAGTCAGCCTAGCTTCATCAGCTTCACAAAGCCTAATTTAATTGTTCGGCAAATTAATCACACAGCTATAAAATAAGGTTTAGAATAAAATAAGGAATAAGGTTTTTACGTAATAGCTCATGGTACCTCCAAAGGGAAGATTTCTCACCGAGAAGGTGGTTATGCGCGGTAGGCTGCGGCCCGACGATACGACGATGTTGTATAATGAGCTAATCGCAGAAAGAAAGTTGATATCGCGATTAAAGATTTCATACTAGTAACGCCATCTAGTAGGTACCGTGGGTGTCCGCCGCATACGCACTGCACTATCTATTATAGTTAACCTAAGATTGACTTCATTTTTTGTCTTGCTCTTATGGGTAGTCATTAGTCAACGTCAGTGACAATGACAAAAACTAAAGCCATGCGTAGGGTTGTTCGTTGTGAATACGAATGTGTGTTACTTGAAATAAAACTCATTTTACATTTTACAATTTTCTTTGCTAATTTTACCAAAAAATAAAAGTATAACATAAATTTGAAACACATTTCAGGTATAACATATTCAGCAGATTGTCTTGCATTCTGCGTGATGGCACATTTGTTGTGGCCGACGAGATCGGAGCAGTATTTATTACTGGCACCTTCTGATTATACAGGTAAATATCCAAATATATATAACTCAAATGTGACTGACTGACTGACATAGTGATCTATCAACGCACAGCCCAAACCACTGGACGGATCGGGCTGAAATTTGGCATGCAGGTAGATGTTATGATGACGTAGGCATCCGCTAAGAAAGGATTTTGATAAATTCTACTCCCAAGGAGATAAAATAGGGGATGAAGTTACTAATACTTCTTAACGCGAGCGAAGCTGCGGGCAAAAGCTAGTAATATTATATAACGTACGTATAGATAGACTAACTGCACTCCGCGGTTTCACCCGCGTGAGTCCCGATCCCGCGGGAATATCGGGATCAAAAGTAGTCTATGTTACTCCTTGATAATGTAGCTATATATCTATTGGTGAAAGGAAGAGAGTTTCGAAATCGAGTATAGTTCCGGAGCCCATTTATTACAATCAATCAAATAGATGATAGACAGATAGATTGATAAAATCAAAGCCATAATATATTTTTAGTAGGCTGTATGTGTTAATCCAGAAGTGCTATTCTTTAAGTAAGACTTCGTAGTTCCGATGCAGACTTCTGTCAATTTTTCTAATACGATGATCATTGATCACTGTGAATTTATTTCGCTTTTTTAGAAACCAACAAAGTCAAAGAATATTTAACGTAATAACTTATAAGTTTTAGTTCTAGAACAGCAGGTTATAAATGTGGCAAATTTCAACCAAATCCGATCAGCAGTTTCTCAGTTATTGACATACAAACAAACATAATTTTATTATTTATGCATTTATAAAATTAGGTAGACAATAGTTTTATTTATCATCTTTAGACACGATAAAATTGTAATCCAATTATTTTCAATCTAATCTTGTTCAGATAACTATTTGTCAAATTGAAGATATTTTTATCTACAACAGACTGTTTTTCTTTCCTGATAAGATTGACGAAGCGGTAGCTAAGATGACACGAATTGAAGTAAACAATGCCCATCAAGTCTTATTGGATCTACTAGTATAATTCCCATAGTGAGACATTTTAGTACATTTTGAAGAGCTATACTCGAGAGCTATTATCGCATTAGAAACTCCATAATCCCAAACAAACAAGCTTGTTGTTTAAGAGCTCTACATGATATAATATTTATTTTATTCTGTCGTATGTGGCAACAGGGGCAGACATACATACTATCGGTGATTCACTGTTTTACTATTGGGCTACAGCCGCATTGACAGCAGCTTGCTTAACACCCGAGGCTAGCGAGTCATGAAACGAAACGAACGGTCTAGCTAGAAAGTTCGCGAAAGGCCGATGTATTTTGTTAGAATTCATGCCGCTAGGCGCTAAGCAAGTCGCCTGCCTATACGGCCGTAGCCTCACGATCGAGAAAAAAATTACATCTGAGACGAAAGTTTCTTGTCGATTGAACAAATGTTTCTCGTGTTCGTATGCTACCACTGCGGTCTGCGAGTGACAGATCGACAGGAAGACAGTGAAAGGGTCTTGTATTTATTACTCTTTGGGTATAATACCTTGAAGCATAATCAAGTAGCCCATCACAAGATTTAAAAAATATGCGTACTAAATTTTAATGAAAAGAATCAATAGACATAATTATTGATTGCTCCTGTTCAAATTATAGATTATATATTTGTATTATATGACGATTGTAATTTAACACATGATCACAAAAAAACTTCATGAGTTTCTTGTGACTTCTTCTCATCGGAGGGCGCGTTGTGAAGCCACGCTAAAATCTTTAGTTTTAAGACGTACCTAAGTGATCATGTATTTTACAAGCATCCTATGTATGAAAATAAATAATTTCAACTTTGACTTTGGCCCGTTTCTAAATCAACTATGTATGTATTTATGTTTTTTTTTTTAATATTAAAAATTGTTTTTTTTTTTTCAGCGGGTCTAGAAGAATTAGACGAATTCAACGAATCGCCACATGTCGTCCACAGTGACACGGTAGCGCTAACATCAGCCGAGAGTATAAACGCAGACGAAGAAGACGTCATATTCACACGAGTGCCCCACAAGAACGGCAACGCCTACTCATAGCAACGAAATACTGATCCCGGATTAGAAGTCTGATTTTCAAGTCTATTACTTGGGAGGTACAGTTCAATTTTCAATGAATTTTTAAAACGATTTTACGGCTTTGTTGCCGGTGTTTGAAAGGTTTTTGGCGGTTCGTAAAGATTTAAGCGACTATTGATGTGGCAATTAAAAATGATACTTATACGTATCATTTCATTTGATGATTGTAGTTTGTCACTCATTTTAACTGACAACGATTGAGTATGTTACAATTTATTGAAGATGAGGATGAATATTTTACTGTATACCTTGTCTGAGAATCTTAGATCAAAAATGTAAACATAAAACTCATACATTTATTTGAAAGTGACAGCTCTTTGTTTACTTTTTCTTTTGATATGGACAGTTCTAAGTTTACATTTTTGATCTAGGTTTCTGAGACAGAGTTATAGATTTCGATGTTGTCAAAACGTGTTTTGCGATAGGATGTTACTAAAAAAATTAAAAATCTGCAAGTAACAGTAACGGGTTACACTTCTATTGCCGTAAAATAAAATGTCTTATATACTAAGACTTTGACTATTAGTTGATACAGAAATAAATGAACGTAATATGTATAGATTTATAATACTTAAGTAAATATGAACGATGTTTAATTCTCTTAAACATAGAATAAGGATTTAATTTACTACTTTTTGTTTCTGTCAGTCAACTTTGAAAAGTCTTGTCACGGAAAAAAGCATGTTGTCCCTAATCCGACCTTACTCCAAATTTATTAATAAGGGTACTAAAGTCTAAAGTCGAATTCAGAATATCTGATAAAGTTCCTAGTACTGCCATTACAATGACTAAAAGACGCTTTAGAATTACAGTTAAAACACCATCAGACATACAACCACAAAAGTTTAGAATCACAATAGTAGATAGTTGGGTTGGTACAGATGTTTTAATTATAACTCACAAAGGCGGTTCCTGTTTCTTTCTTCTCATTGATAAAACGATTAAGAATAAATTAATTCCATTAAATCTTTATCTGCTATAATCTAGCCTCCTTATTTTTTTTAATATTCTTTTTTCTAATTTCTTTTTATTTTCGTTAGGACATGTTAAAACCAAAGAAGTTATTTTATTAAAACTAGAATGCTCACATAGAACAAAAATGGGGGCCGCTTCAATGTAGCATTTTGTACCTTTCCATTAGTGTAATTAGAAAGGGACAGCATGCTCAATGCAAAGTTCTGTCCCTTAATAATAGTGTGATTAGAAAGGGACTTGCTATATATGTAGCGGAACACTTTTTAGGTCTACGTAAGCATTCGAGTTTTAGTAATATAATTTCTTTGGTTAAATCTTAAACATAGGGCAAATATCCACCTTTTTTTACAGTATACTACGTTTGTATGTGTAAAAGAGTAGGTATCATTTCCTCTTAACTCTAAATCTAAGCGCACGCACACAGTGACCGTATGCCCATAACGAAGTTAACGAAAATTTAATTTTAACATCATTTCAATATCATCGCAGTCAATTTTCAATATCGAATTTGACGGTTGTCAAATAACATTTTCGATTTTACATTTCTCCCCGAATAACATTTGACATGTCTCCTAAGAAAAGTTTATCGTTAATTGTCAAATGTTATTTGACAATCGTCAATTTTGAGGTTGAAAATTGACCCTGATGATTTTGAAATGATTTTTTTGTTAATTTACACGAGTGAAAACCGGTATATATTGTGATTTAACTGTCAATACTGTCTACTGTTTTACCCGACTATGGCAAAAGAAGGATTATGGTTTTGACCCACATGTATGTAATTTATTTTTTTGTAAAGAACGAGAATCCTAAATTAGTATTTTATTAGGTACTTACATTTCTAGATGAAAATACGTAGGTACATTTTTAGATCTGATCATAAATTACGATGATTTTGTTATGGTCACCATTAAGAGCGCTGTTGGTCTAGTGGTAGATACTCCGACTTTCATTCCGAAGGTCGTGGTTTCGAATCCCGGCCGCGTACCAATGTCTTTTTCTTTAAGAAAAAATTATGTGGGCTATTTACATCACTCTTACGGTGAAGGAAAACATTGTGAGGAAACCCACGGCTTAAAATCACGCACAAAGGCCCAATAGTAGGGCTAATTGCGGAAAACACACAGTTAAAACTTTAACTTTTTTATGGTCACCATTATATCAAAAGGGAAATTATTAAACTAGGTATTTTAATCTTAAAAATTACAAAAAATGCTATGGTAAAAAATTCATGTTTTTTTTCTTTTTTTTTTTTTCAATTTGCAAAACGGGAAAAGACATTGTGTACTTTTTAGGGTTCCTTAATTTTTCTCTTTCGTAATTATCTATTTTAAAAATACAAATATATACAAGATGTTTCAATTAGGGTGATATAACCCTCACCGAAATATCGACTCATGTAGATGTTTTAGTTAAAAATTAATTATTAATGTAAGTAGATGAGCTTTTTGTACATATAAAATACTTCGTAAGTATGAAATCAGTTAGTCAAATTTTCACAGTTTTATATGTGCCAACTTTGATCGAACGTTATGATTGTCAAAAATCCTTGGTCACTGTATAAATATACTGTGCCTTGGTTTGTCTGCACACATACGTAGAAACGTTCCTCAAGAAAATTAACTATGAAATGCATTCTCATTTTCACTAATGTCTAATGTCACTTGTAAGAGCGAGACCAAGCATTACTTACGTTATATTTCTTTTAGGAAGTTTTCTAAGTACGACTAATAGAAATATTTCGGGCCCAACTACATTTAACTCATGTCTTTTAACCCTTACAATGCACTGGTCACTTTCACACGAATGTTTTAAATAGTCAGGTAGATAAGATGGGTATATTAGTAATTACTGAAAAATACCTTATAAATTCTCTTATACCTAATCTAATTCTTAGATATATCTATTAATTAGAAAACTTTAGATGTATTTTATCTTGGCTGTGTATATTATGTACGATATATGAACAAATAATAGAAATTCTATGTATTGTATGAAAGTATATGGCATAGTGAACCTTTTTGATTTTTAATTAATGTAGGTGATTTTTATTACTCGAATGTGTGCACTAGCTTGTTATGTAGTAAGTACTTTATTCATAAAAAACGATTTCTTAATTTTTTTAAGTTAAGTACATGGTTTTAACAAACAAGTACACTTTTTATGGTTTCATTGGGTAATAGGTAAAAAGGGGACCTTTACTAAGACAACTATTCGTCTATCTCTGTTTTTTTCCTACTAGGTATTTTGCGATTTCGTGCAAACAATATTCGTGCCTTTCCGCACGAATTTCGTATCCAAAGTCACTAAGGCCTTAGATAGGCGACAGAACTTGTTAGGTACCTACAGTCAGCACAAAACGTCATTTCATTCGAATATACATTATTATATGTATAGTTGTCTTAGGTAGTATGTATGTATACGTAGTGATTGAATTAACTGTAAATGAATGTATGTTCGTATGATAACTAATGTTATTTTAATTTTAAAGTACAATAATAATTAGAACTCGCCGTTTTAGAAATTGTTTTTTTTTTACCGATTTTTAATGGGACGTTCGGATGAGGATATATTCGAAATATTCTGTCCGCTACATCTTGTACGCTTTCTAGTTATTTTGAGTTTTTTTTTAATTTTGTGAAATTATTATTTTGTAATAATTAACATAATTATACAGTTACGGCCGAATACTGGGCACCTATTCTATGACTAAAGTGTCGCAACTATGCCTTTGCCCTGTTTATTTTTCTCAAAAACGGTTTAATATTTATTGGAAGTTCCGCAAAAAATTCGCCAAAACTTTTAATGTGCTAGTGATTTCTTGCAAAATTACCATCAATTGATGAACCGTTATAAACAAACATTGAACAGTGATTGAATATGTGATGTGAATATCTGAGTGACTGAACATACATAGTTGGTACCTACATTTAGTTGTATAATACTTGCACTTTAACACTTATGTTTGTGAGGGCAACTTAAACAATTAAACAGTACTTCAACTAAGAAAATCTAATTTTGAACTTATAGCTCAATATAATTTAAGTTGCCAAATCTTAAGTGATGTTTTTGTATTCGGCCATTATTTACCTAACAAATAACTTTTCAATTGCCACTTTTAACGCTTATCTCTCAAGCTATTAGAGTCTGTTGTGTTAAGGTAGACTTAGTAAATCAAAATATATTATTTATTATTGAGAAAAATCGTTATTTACAAATTGAATACTAAGAGGTTTATTATTTGATTAAATGTGGATGTATTTTCGGTTTATTTTTGTCTTTTTACTTAACATTCAAAGTCACGTTTTTTTAAATAAATGCACTTAGGATATGTACTTTTTAATACACTTAAGATTTTATAAAAAGCCATTTAAAACAAGAATTTATATTTAAAAAAAACTTGTAATTTTTTAAATTACAAGCGTGCCAAGCTTTTACTGATTTTTCACATTACTGAAAATGGGATATTTACATGTTTTATTTATTTTAGTGATTGATTGTAAAAGCAGTGGTAGCATACGATCAAGATACCATAGATACTTTTCTTGTCGATTTAGTTTTTTCTCGACAAAATGTTTTTCGTGGTCGTATGCTACCACTATAATAGGGCTCATATCAAATTCGTTTAAACTTTTCAAGTACTTATTTTGAAAATATAATAACAGAGCTGAGGCATACTCGAGGCACTTAAATTTTATAGAATACGGGCCCAACTCACGCACGCAGTATCCAAAACTTACTACAAACAACAACAGCAAAATTGATTTGAGAGCTAAATTAACAATAATTATAATATGAATTACTCTTATAAATTTGCTAATAATAATATTGTAGAACTGATTATGAAAATATATCAACAGAGCTGAGGCACGAGGCACTTAAATTTTATAGAATAAGGGCCCAACTCACGCACGCAGTATCCAAAACTTACTACAAACAACAACAGCAAAATTGATTTGAGAGCTAAATTAACAATAATTTTAATATGAATTACTCTTATAAATTTGCTAATAATAATATTGTAGAACTGATTATGAAAATATATTAACAGAGCTGAGGCACGAGGCACTTAAATTTTATAGAATAAGGGCCCAACTCACGCACGCAGTATCCAAAACTTACTACAAACAACAACAGCAAAATTGATTTGAGAGCTAAATTAACAATAATTATTATATGAATTACTCTTAAAAATGAAATATGATAAATATCCCGTTTAAAAAAAATTATAGAAATGACACCTTAAATTAAGCAGTATTTAAGTGAATCTTATGAATATAATCAATTACTCAGAAATAAGAGGAGTCTTCATACATTTTATATAAAAGAGCTTTATAAAACCCATTTAGGTAGTACTTACCTAATATTATAAATGTAAAGTGTGGTGTATGTTCGTATTATGTTTCTACAAAAACACAGTTTGCTATGAAACTTATTGGGGCCGTATTCTGCATTTAAAATGTCTTAACAATGCCTCAGCGATGTACAATTTTCTTCAAAAATCGGTTCAACAAATTGTTGATAATGTTGCAAAAAAATCGCTAGCCTTTGAAGTGTTAGTGATTTTTTTCTGTACAAAGATGAGCTTTGGGACATTTGAATTGCAGAAAACGGTTCCTGGATAAGAATTTTAATGTGGAGTTTATCTAGTTTTGTTTATAAGTTACTGTAATCAATATTGTAAATTTTTATTTATACTTTTACCAAACTCTTATGAACTAAATGTAAATAAATTTTAGTGTTATGTACCAGAGACTTTTTTATTTAACCTTTTAATTTTAGTTATAAATTGAACAATTTAAATAACTGCACTGTTTTATCTGTAGTCTTTAAACTAAACCTTGTGGATGTTTGGATGGAAGTTATGCCCTTAACCTCCGGAACTAACTAATGGACTGATTTTGATGAAACTCGACAGCTATATGGACACACTAAATTATTAGGAGTAGGTACCTAATTATTAGAATTCCATATAATTGCTAATTTTTGTCCCGATATTTACACAGGATCGCAACTTATACATGTGAAACCGAAGGGTGAGACTTGTATGAATAAAAATATCAGGTTGCCAACAACAATAATTTATTTTCTCACACACATAGATAATACATAATTATAAAAGAACAAAGCTAGCACAGCACTTAGGACATTATTAACAACTTTTTATAACAGACAGAAAATCTACTCTACTATCTAGAAATAACTAAAACAATATCGTTTATTATTTAATAATCAAATAAGGTGGTTGTTTCAATACAATAGGGGCTTGCGCTTTTCCTTAAAAACGTAGGTATTCCTCTGTTTACTTCCTGAATATTGCCTTCAGCAGTTGGTAGCATACGCACCCGAAAAACATTTTTTGACGTTCGACACAATATCCTGTCTCTTTCTCGTCGTTTGAAAAAAAGAAATGGGTAATTTGTCGACCGACATAATATATTTCTCTTGCTCGTCGTAGGTGTGCTACCATTGTAGAGCATTTCTTTATAAATATGTTTTTGCCGTTCGTATTTCAGCCGCTTTACTTATTTCCAGATTTTGAGTAAAATAAATAACAACGATCTAAGGCTCTATTTTTGAATCACATGCGCCATTTCGAGCGACTTAAGCACCTCGATTTCTAATGATTCTCATCCGCTTTATTTCTACTGTTTTTCATTCGATTTCTGTAAAAAAATTTTATGTGAATCGCGTGACCGCAAGCAGTGGTATCAACCACTCGCCGTAGTAGTCTGATGTCGAACTAAATTCAGCAGATATCGAACACCAAAATTAAATATTTATTAAAAACGCTATGGAGTTTGGTGGCAATATTCAGGAATATTTTTGTATGGAGAAACGCAAGTGCAAGTGAGTTATTTGGCCAATACCACATACATACATAATAAATGGCCTAATAATGCCTGAGTCCCCATCATTAGGTAGGTATCCAAGTAATTGGGTAGTTGCTATTTCAATGTAACATTCATTAGTGTCGCCAAATTAACTTTCGGTATTACAAATTGGACTTTAAGCGCTGGTAAATAAGGTTTAACGTTGCACCCGGCGGCGAGTATGCTAGTAACTATGAGATTATAAATTTAATAACTCACGTAAACTTAACCAACTGTAGAATTTCTTAAAGGTATTTAAGTATTTAACAGTCATTTGAAAATATTTTCAGTAAAGTATTTATAATACTGTTTAGAAAATGAAATACTGGTTTTCAACAATGTAACCGACTTCTGAATAATTATATTATTAACACAGCAACTATTAGTAGGTACAATTTTTCACTACCTGCACACCGGTCATTATTAAATCCTGTAAGCATTTGGTACAGCGGTACAGTTTCTCGATAGTAATAATGCGCAGCACAACGCCCGCCTATAATGCATGTAAATCATAAATCATTTATTGGCCATGTCATTACATTTCGCAATATTGGCATGTTAAAGTAGATAGGTAATGGAAGCAAATTGTAATGGAGGTACATTATACAGATGTTATAAATACGATAATAACAATTACATTACATCTAACGCACGTAGAATCTACTAATGAGAGTATGACATTTTTCGAACACGAATAGGTGCAGTCAGGCAACAAGAGTTAAGTTTTTAAATAACATTTAACTTATTTCTAAGTGTTTCATAAAATTATAATTCAACTGTAAAAGACGCACTAAGGTTTTCACAATTCTGTTCGGTGTTGAATATCGAAATCATTTTTAAACTAAGGTTTAAATTTATCGAATTGTATTAAACTACAGCAAGACATCGAAAGTACTTTCCATATTTTAATAATAACAATATTTAATTACTTCCCTACTTAATAACATTTTCATAAAGTAAACCTCCGTTCGATTGGTATATTCTTTTGTTGCCGAAACTGTTCCTTAAACCTACGCGTACATGACGTTTACCGAAAACTCATATCAAAATAAAAATACAAGTTAATATAGTAGGTACAACACAGCTATCTATTTGATTTGTTTTCTAAAAGGGTACACCGAATATTAAGTCTGTGAAGTGGCTTTTGATAGGTAGATAAATATAGTTACTCATATCTTCTAATATTTTATAGAGGAAATATTGGATTATAGTTAGTAATAAATGGGCTCCTTTTGAAAACTGATTTTGATAAAACCTAATAATAAAAAACATTGAATCATTGGATTGACACTAGCTATTTCTTAGCCCTTATACCCAATGAGGTCAGGGCATTCAATTCCGTAATAAGGATGATTCGTATTAGCCGACACCCAGCCGTGCCGGGTCCGAGCTGCGTTGCCCATTGCTCGACCGCCACTCGGTTGCAACAGACCGATTGACTGTTCGCAGAGCAATGGACAATGAAGCTCGGACCCGGCACCGCTTGATGACGGGCTAATAGATTCATCCCTTAGGTTTGTTTTTAATTTCATTTCATTAGCAACTGAACTGTAATCAAAACTTCATTGACTATAAAATGTATATAATTCAAGTGTTGAAATGAAATTTCACTCTAAAACGGAAATTGCCAACCAGGCTGCTAAAACTGCGCAGATAGCCATATGCGTTATTGAATAATATCGAACGGCGAAACTATACCTACCTACCAACCTATAACAATCATGAAGCTGCTTTGATTTTATGATGTTTTCAAAGTAAACATGTCTGTAGTCTGTACCTACGATCAATTCAGGGCTTCAGACTGTATTAAATTTAGACTAGCGACGAGTTAACCTCGTAAGGAAGCCATACAATTACTATGTTGGGAAGGTTGCATTTAAATCCCTATTAGGTAATCTATCTCACCTAGGCACAGACTGGAGAACTCTGTTAATAATAGATTAAACTTAGGTAAATACAATCTGCCCTTGCCCTTTACACGTCTTGGATTTACAGTGAGGTAAGGTTGGCACATTTGCAACTTGGTTTTCCATGATGTTTAGTTGATGATTGAATCGCTAGTAGGTCCATGCGACCTTCTTCTATTTACTAAGATCGCAATTTATAAATCAGTGAGAATTTAAGGTAAACTAATACGAGCAGAAACGTATTTATAATCACAATTTAAGCGACTGTCGACATTAAAGGTCGAAACATCAGATACCGCAGCCTGACTCTACACAAGGCATATTTAGGCAGCGGCAGGTAAGTATGTTTATCAGAATTTAATGTAGGCACCTATTACTTTAGGTTTAATTACGTAACTAATTAATCTTAGTTTCTTAGTGGGTCTACACGGAAACACAGGATACATAATATGAATACCTACATGATAAAATAAGCGTCCCATCACAACAATATCTAAAGAACCATAAAGACAAAAAACAATGAAATTATTGGTTCATTCAGTTTGGACAACTACAATTACCTTCATTTTCAAAAACAGCTATTTTTTCAGTGAAACAAAAATTTCGAAAAAAAGTTACTTAGATTTTTTTAAAGTCTCGAAAGTTGTTCGACTAGACGTTTGAACACCCCCTTTCGGTTTGAATGGTCATCGTCGGAACACGCTGTAAATTCATAGGGATCGTCTCCACGACTGTTAGAATCGCGGCGATATTACCGTCGAGCCACTTATTTTTTCTATTCAATCTCTATGAACGTGTCTCCACATGGCGATATTAACGTTGCGTTGTATAAAAATAAGATAATGTTTTTACCTACTCTATTGCATTGGGGGATCCTGTAAAATAGCTGTAGTTGTTTTTGAAATAAATAAATAATATCGCCGCGATTCTAACGCTCGTGGAGACGGTCCCATAGTGTTGCTACTCTTCCTTAGGTCTCACTTTAAGGGTGGCTTAAACATATTTACCTAAATATATACCTAATTATTGAAGTTAATTTATGCATGAAATATTTTCAAGAAAAAATACATCTTCAAAAATTCACTCATGGCGAAGCTAGAGAGCATAGCCCGGGAGGAATATAAAATATATTGAATTTAAGCTTCTCAATTCCGACATATTTAATAAAGGACCTATTAAGTCTCTGGCACTCGAGAATATTCCATCACATGATGTCCTAAAGTGACTCGTTTTAAAAGGAAACTGTTTGAAAGACTTCACGTGTTTTTATTTGTAATGTGCTCGCCAAGACCTTTCTTTTGATACCAAACACTATACATCAGTTGATTTTTTTTCGAGGTTAGAATCTAAGTTTTAAATACCGTCATATAAAATGTTGATATAACCTATGACATCCGGCCCATTATTGGTTAATGTTTTTGACAGTCTATGTATATGTATGTATGTTCCACCATAGCGTCGAGACTACTGAACCGAATACGTAAAAATATATTACGAATCTATTGACACCTCATTTAAAATCGGTTAATCAATTTTTACGAATCTATTGACACATCATTTAATCGTTTCAGTAATTTCGGCGCTAAAGTGGAACATACATAGACTGCCAAAAAATTACCCTTCCTTTTGGCTTTGCCGCAGTAGGGTAAAAAGTTTGTGCCCGACGGAGGGGACCGTCACAAAGTCACAATACTAATTTGTTAAGTGTGTCACACCCAATGTCCATTTAGATAATAAAGGTTTTAATACAATTAAAAACCATTAGGAGAGTACCTGCCTACCTTCACTAAAGTTAAATGAAGATTAATTGTTCCAATATGCACTGATACCGTTATAAAATTTTAATCATACTCATCTGTTGATAGCATTTTGTTATTAAATATGTTTAAGAGTCATGTTTGATTAACCAGCGGTCAATGTAGGTTACATTATTATACCTTATACAGGGTGTTTCCGGGATGACCATTTAAGCCTAGGCGAACAACTGTTTTGTTCAAAGAATTTTAAAAACCTTTTTTTGAAATTTTTAAATTTATGGTTTAATGAAAAACAGCTATTTTTGAAAATAGGGCTAATTAAGTTTGATTGTAGTAGACCAATTAAATGACCTCTAATTCTAAGAAACAGCTGATTTTCAAGTAAACTTTCGAATTTTCAAACGTTTAGAACAACCCTCTTTCGGCTTAAATGGGCATTCTCGGAACACCTGTATCCTATAACATATATTAACATTTGATCAAATATGCTAAAAAATGAGACTTGAATAAGATTGTGCCTAGACATGATTAAGAAATCATTTTTTTTTTAATTTAAAAAAAAATTGGGCTCATTTTAATAACAATAAGGCAAATATTACCTAATCACAGGGAAGTAATAGTTTTTGACACGCTGACAGCCAGTTATTATTAAGTATAGCGATTAGTTTTATATTTATCAATTATTCTACTACTACTTACAAAAAATACATTCAAGTAAGAAAGTATGCATAACTTAGTAATTTATTGTAAATAAATAAAATCAATAAAGTCAAGAGAATGTTAATTACTTAGATATTATAATTATTATTGTAAATAATTGAAATATTAAAATAGGTTCCCTACAATATTTATATTAAAAATCTTTAAAGTTACACAAATATAATAAATAGGGTTCTATTACAAATTTAATATAGATAATCAAAAAGTAATTCTTATTTTTAAACAGGAATGTTAATACATTTAATGTAGTTTAATTAAATATGTTAATAATATATTTATTTAATTAATTTAAATAACATATTAATTTATCTATGTTCACAATGAAGTCATAGTACGATATAGAAAAATAATTTAGAATCAGTTTTAACAACGTGATTTCTTTTTTATTCCATAAAAATACACAGTATTGCCACATTATTTTAGACATAATAATTTCCTAATTGATTTAAATATTAACCTAGTAGCTATAAGTATGTATTTTAGACTTTGTGATGGACAGTCTTATATACCGATGAAATTATGCTATATCTATAGAAGTTAATTAAAGATAGCAGCTACTAAATAAGACCAGCAAAACCAGCCTAAAACGACAACTTCACTTAACGATTTACTTTTCAATTCTTCTACCGATCAGATATTATAATTCTTTGAGCGACGTAAAATTGGTCGCATTGTTGACTGTATTTTTTAAATTACTCTAAAGAACGACTGAACTGAAACGTTACTCAAATTGGAGGTCTACTTAAACAATTAAGCAGCTCGTAAGCTAAAAACTTCTCATTCAATATTTGAATTTTCCTGCTCAATTATTTAAGTTACCCTTAAGTTCATTTTCAGTGGCGTTTCAGTATTTGGCCGTATCCGTTTGTCGCATGATTCATTTTATTTCATAGATATTGTGACATTTGTGACAGTAATATCTTCAAATCTTATAGCTTAGGTTCAGAAATTAGACCCAAAGCCAGTTCAATAATGATTCACTATTTCACCACCCTCATTTGCTCATATAACATGATTTAGGTACTCTAACAACAAAGCCTATAGATTAATCTTGATTCTAATCTATAGGGTGTGTAGTACTTTACCACATGGATATAACACAGTCGGGATCCGCTTCTATAAGTGTCTTCATTTTTATCAATTATAAAGTGGGTATTTAACATATCATTCTTACTTTTAATGATTTTTTTAATTTTCGCATGAATTGGGCAATGAAACTAACTGCACAAAACCAGTCCGTATTTAAAACAAGAAATAACAGAGAGCATGATAAGTATTGGCAAAATTCATTCACACACAATTTAACTCTTATAATTAAGTTTAACCACCAAAAAAATACCTTATTGTGTTATAAGAAATAGGTAAAATACTAAAAATATTTAACAAAAGCAGTTAAGCAAGTATAAATAATATCACTTCGTTTTAGAAAACAATCACATGGTGAAGATTCTTACGAATAACTGCATGACATAATATAGGTAAGTACTATAGGTACTATCCGTATTTCAAAACCTTATTCATATAATAGCATAGATAATACGTAAATAACCTAGAATATTTATACGAATTAGGTATTACATCCACCACCATGAAAAATATTATTAGATTTTCATTTCATGGTACATGGTACCTTGCATTCCTATATGAATATAGGTCAACAGTCCCCTTTAGTAATATGAAATATGTATTACTATACAACAAGAATGCATTGTATTGTTTGTTACACGTGGCTGGTTACGTATCTGTGTCTACCGTTTTAATATCTGACGAGACTAGAATAGATTCATGTTTATTTACTTTTCATATTAAACAGAGATTCAGATCCTCCGATTCGGCATCTGTTAGATACAATCTATAATACATATTTTTAATACATTTTAGACTTATGAAACATCTTTTATACTTCAATACGTATGTAGGTACCCACGTCATTTTTGTGTTTCTTTACAACAGTTATATTAGGTACATCAGCGTTTTACTATTTATTTAGGTACATGGTGACGTTCTTAATCTAATATTATTATAATGCAATGCAGTAGATTTCTATACGTAGCACTTTATAAATTAATAATTATATGAAACAAAGGTGAAAGATAGCTTATTAAATATAATCTAAGAAACAGAAATAATATAATATACGAGATATTATTTTATGTATGAGATATTCAAAACATTTTTTTTACAGTAATGAATGACACATTCAGTATCAAGCACTATTACGATAAACTATCACAAACACCACTTATCCTAGGACTCATATTAAGCGTTTTAATAATGTAACCAGTAATCATTCTAATTACGTCGGCCGCGGCTTGACGATGTGCTGGGCACAGGAGCCAACAGTCGTCTTGGCACTAACAGCCGAGCATTTCCCCTAGCAGGCCTAACTGCGCCAGGCTGTTTCAAATCTGCTAAATGCGAAGCGTAGCCATCATTTAAAGTTGTCGCCATATTGCTATATTTTTTACTTATTCGCCCGATAGCGTAAATTTGTTTTGGTGATAATCCACAGTTGTTGTAGACGGTTATATCTTTGCCAGATCCGTATGCAGCGTTTAAGATAATTCCGTGGTCATTTATAAGACTATTAAGATGTGCTGCTTTGTGTCCTAATGGATCAGTAGAGAAGCCATCGGAAAAGAACACCAATCCATGGGGGAAGTTGTGTTCTGCTAACCAAGATATAACTTTCCGCTGTTGCATGTCTGGACGACCAGTTATGTACAAAATGAGGTACCCGAGATCTTGCCAAAAGCGGACGACATCGACAGCACCAGCCCGTACTTTTGGATCTCTGCCCGTTACCGATACACTGGCCGTGAAGGAGCCGTCTATGCTAAAAACGATGCATTCCGTTTGAGGAGGAACTACAGCAAGATGGAAGGTGCAATGGGTATGATCACCTCTAACAACGGCTCTCATTGGAAACACACCACAACTTACACTTTGTCTGTCGGATAAAGTATATGTAATTCTTCCAGTTTTATCTGTTACTACAGTAGAGAGTAGAGACCATTCTCCTGCTGGTGGATCTTTTATCATGTAAATATCAACTTTTTCACCAGTCAAAGTTATCATGTCCAAAGGTCCGTACATGAATCGAGCAGTAAAGGTTTGAGGATTTCCTTCTTTGACAATCACATCATTAGCCCTATGATTTGCAGCGACATTCTTTAATTTAACTGAAGTCCTCTTCCTCATCCACTTTTCTCTTTCTTGCCCTGGTTTAAAGGTTGGGCCTTCTTTGTCATCTGAATGACCGTATAATGCTAAATCAAAATGACCAACTTGGCGAAGGATAAACGCAATAACGTCTGAACTCTCCCAATAACTAGCATGAAATAAATGAGGTAAGGCATTAGTAGGGAAGTTATTTAATCCTTCAGGACAATACAAGGCATAATCTAATCTCTTAGATCCCCACCACTTGTGTTGTAGTGCATTCATAGTAATAAGTGGAATATTATCAACAAGACCACTAATAGTGCTTTGAACAGACACTTCAGATAATCTCCTTAAAACGGGCGTAGGTGGCATTTGTAAATGATCTCCGAATAATTGGGGGTGACTTTGTATCAATTCCATCAAGTGATAAGGTTGGCCATTTCCCAGAGGGTATTTAGCGTATCTCGCGACATTAATAGGCGGCAGATTCGTAAATCTAGCTGAGAGTAAGGGTTCTAATCTCGAAGCAACTGGATCTGTGGGATGAAATAGATTGTACACTTGTTGCGCTGGAGGTTTAGCGATATCTTTGCCTTTATCGTCAGAGATTTTTCTAGAGGCTAAAATTAGCGCTAATGGACTGCCAAATGTGAAGAAGTCACTCACTTCAAATTCAAGTTTTAAATGATTGTCACTAGTTGAAGAAGACCGTCTTCTAGGCGTTGGAGCTTGTAAATGAGATTTATTTAAATAATTTTGCTCTAATGGATCATTAGGGATTGTTATCTCGGTATCTAAAATACTGTTTTCACTGTCGTGGCGTGACTGATATTGTAAAGTTCTATTAAGAGCGTCGTAAGCCAACACTGAACCCATACTGTCTCCTACGATACACACTTGACCGTTAAATCCTTTTCCATCCTCTGACTTAATAAATTCCGTATAAACGGAATTGGCTGAACTTATAGTCTTTGCAATAGATTCTGCATATTCTGGAGAGGAAGTTGCAATCAAAGGTATGGCTCCAATAGGTATTAGATCATTCGTAAGGGAAGGAGTTTCTACTGTAGATGGAGAACAGTCGAAACTATAAGGACTTAATGTGGAAAGAACTCCCAAAGCTTCGGTGCATACAGATGGGCAAGAAACTAGTTTGATCGCGATGTGCCCCACTAAAGTTGGATAATGTTGACGCATTACAGATTCAAAAGCACCTTTGAATGTAGTTACATCTGATTTCTTGGCTGTCATGTCAACATTAGCATCTAATACGCTGCCAGCATGAAACACTAATATAAGAACTGTTATTGGACACGAACTGTGAACTGGCGTTTCTGGACATCCATCTATACTGTGATGACTTTGTAGCGTAATTAATCTACGCGAACCTCTCTCTGATGTAACTCTCTTTAAGAATGTTGGATTAAAAATACTATCATCTTGACTCTCTCCTTGGGTTGGTGATATATCAATATCAGCTTCATCAAGAGAACACATTGAAGACCATTTATTAAATGAAGTTTCACAGTCATAAAATTCATCTTCTGATCCTGTTTCAGTTTCAGATTCTCTGACAAGAGTTTCCATTCTCCAATTTGCTGCCTGTGCTTGCAAACTTTTGACAGAGCCAGATGAAGATGAATGTAGATTAGTTTTAGAAGATTTATGCTCTGATGGGGGGGTTCCTTCAGGTGTTAAGTGTTTCTGAATCCTGTTTTCAGGGGCAGTCCTTTTAGGTGCAACAGGACTAGAAGCTTCCTCATTTTTCTCTAAACTGCTCATGGTTGCTGCAAGTGATTTAGAATTTTCTTCTGACAAATCCAATTCATCACATGTTTCACCAGCCATTTTTTTCTGCAAAGCTAGTTGAGTTTGTTTTTCAATTTCTCTTATGTCTTCCATTGTAAGTCCATGCCATTCATCTTGCCATGCCCAAGCTTGTCTATGTGCTCGGAGCATAGTTTTTCTCAAGGCAACATCATGTATAAATTTTTCAAGTTTAGTTTGCATGCCCCAATATCTGAACTCTACTCTGCATAGTTTGTAGGCACACATAAGGGATTTACCATTTGGAAGAGGTTGGGACTTGCCCTGTACCTCTTGCCAGTACTCATCAAGCCAATTTTCAGAAAGAGGACCCCGGTCGCACTTTTGAGATACAAATAATTTAGGGTCCTCTTCTTTAAAATAATCGGCTCCATATAGCTGATCTTTAACTACATCAATAACATCAACAATTCTGTTTTTCAAATCACTTCCACTTAGTTTGAATACATTTTCTTGGTGGCCATTGTCACTGAAGTAATAGGTTTCTATTTCTAGAGAAAATTTTTCAACAAATGGACAGGTGTACCTTGTTTTAGTGTAAGGGTAGGCATTCCATGCTTCTTCGGAGACTGTTAAGGCAGACTTTGGAAGAAGACTTTTAAACCAACCAGGAAGGTGACTGCCAACATGATAAATTTTTTGGGTATACTGACCTTTGCCACCAGGGCCATCTTCATAAGGCTCGTTAACTAGTATCTCGACCCCGCTTCCTTCACCAGAACTTTCTTCACGACTTTTCTTTGCTATCATGTATAGCTGGGCAATGCGATACTCCTCTACAGTGAGCGGTAAGGGTATTCTGTACTCTTTAATTAACATCTTGATGTATCTTGACTTTGGTAATCTATATAAACATGATCTTCTTATTCTTCAGGAAGCTGAAACAAAGACAAAAGGATAAGGAATGGATCGCTTTCCAAACTTCTATGTCTGTATCCAATCAAACCTCTTCTTATTGAATAAATACTCTGATTCTCTAACAGCTAACACCAATAGTTGAAAGTCAAATGTTGTATCAAGCCTAGTATGAAGCCCCCCCCTGAGAACATTGTTCATAGACATACCTACCCACAAAATAGTGCCCCAAATTACATGAGTTGTATTAGTAGAATTATTAGAACTATTAGTAGTCCCTAAGTAGGTCTAGATAATCATTGATAGTTATTGTAACCCCCAGCTAGCTATGTTCAGAAAAATCTATTATATTTTTCTATATATCTGCAGTTTGAAAGGCGCAGGCTATTTTAGAAAGATATATACGGTTGAATTGACCTTTACTTTTATTTTTACCCACTAAGTACCTGTCTAAAGGTTTCAACACATGCACTAAAATAAAACAACACCCAAAGGACTTTTAGTCGGATAAGTCCAAATACCTCGCACTAAACATGTGAAATAAGCACTAAATGACCACAAGTAATATCAGAGTGATTATTAAGACAATAACGCTGACAATTCGCTTTTTGTACTAGATTTGGCAACCTATTATCAACGAAAACATCATTGATTCGATAACTTAGCAATGAATAAATAGATATTTACCGTTATTAATTGAATTAAACAGCACTTTAAGTAACCGTTTATTATAATACACAAAGATATAGGTAATTAAACTATTACTAAATTAATTGAAAAATGTCTCGGAACATTGTACCGCGCACACACACATTCCATGGGACATCAATGGGATGAACTTTGACATTTCAATTCAGAGTAATGTCAAAAAGGCGTATGTGCCTCCACCTTTCCTTTTCACGGGTCTCTGTAATGCACTTTACGAACGACACCAAACAAAGCGCCTACTACCTTTTATTGTTATCTTGAAAATTGATGCACCTACCTTATCATAACGTAGAATACACAATGGTTATCATTGTGTAAATGCTACGGCGATTTAACACCAATTTCATTTTGCTATTGTACAACACACAATCTCTGTTTCAACAAAATTACGTATTTTACGTCTTCAGTATTACAAAATGTAGTATCTTTTGGTATACACACGCAAACGTAGATTGGAACGGTGCTGTAGATTCTGCGTACGTTTGACAGGCCGTATCTATAGAGGAACGACCTGACCGCGCGCGTAAGTGTGAGAACTGATATGCTATGCTTAGTACGGTGTGGGTAATTAGCTTGTAAACAGTATGTACTTCCACTCAGTTGATATCAAATCAAATCATTTATTTCAGGCATAAAAACTCAAACAATTCCCCTCCCCCCCTTTATACAATACAATATAGATATAGCATAGGCCACGGAACACTATTACGGGGAAAAATCGTCTCTCTAACTTAATCTTAATTACGGCTCCACAATAGTAGTTTATGCACCGAGGTACTTAAGCCCTGTCTTATACAAGGTGTAATGGGTAAGCCCTTTTAAGCCGAAAGGCGGTTGTTCTAGACGTCAAGGCGATTATGTTTCACTGAAAAAACAGCTACTTTTGAAAATAAAGGTAATTGAAGTTTTGATAGTAGTAGACCAAACTAAAAGAAAGGACAACATAAAGTCAATGACCTCGAACTCTAAGAAACAGCTGATCTTCAAGTATAAACTTTAAACTTAAAATTTTCGAAAAGTACTTCGAATGTCCAAAAGTAGTAGAACAAAAGCTGTTCGCCTAGAGGTCTAAAACAACCTCCTTTCGACTTCAAATTCTCAAATTTTGAATGGCCTCAAATTCGAAGTGTATTCAAAATTAATTAATATTTGAGGCCACTTAAAACTTGATGGCTACTTCAATAATTAAGTAGCTCTCAAATTTTAAATGATCTCAAATTTGAAGTGGATTAAAATTCATTAAAATTTAAGGCCACTTAAAACATGAAGGCTACTTAAATATTAAGTAGCTCCTAAATTTTGAATGGCCTCAAATTTGAAGTGGACTTAAAATTGATTAATATTTGAGGCCACTTAAAACTTGAGGGCTACTTAAATACCAGATAAATGGCAGACGGACACTCTTCAACTCACAAACTGGACTACCCTAACCAGCTGAGCAAATTACAGCAAGTAACAGGGACGTGAGTAGTTGAAAAATTGAGAGACCATATATTTTTTCATCACTGGTATGCCGCTAGTGAGCGGGCCAACTCATCAAGCACTGACGTGAGGTGTCCATCTCAGCATTTCAGCTTTCGCGACTCCACTCTGACAGACCGCTGAAGGCAAGCCAGACCGCTTTCTCATCAATGTTTCGATCAATCAAAATGAAATAGGTTTCATTTTCTGATTTGACTTAGGTACATCACTGGTTTCGATCAAAGAATTAATTCTTGTACGTACCTAACCATGGTTTCTTCAAGCGTAGTGCGTACCTACTTTATATCTAAGACCCTTGGACCACGCCCGCTCACCTTAAAGATAAGAACTATTTGTTTTCATTAAAAGATAAGAATATTATAGGTAAGATTCTTATTCCCAAAAGAAACAAACTTGTTCCTAGTGGTACAAGTTTTTGCACCAACACCGCGTCGGTTTAATACATTCTTATTTATCTATCGACTTATTTTTACCTACTAATTTTGGGCGCAGACTATGAATACAGCCATCTATTTACTACGTAGGAAATAGATGGACGAGCGGCGAGCGTGAGCGGGCCAAAGAAAATCGATATCAGTCGGCAGTCCCATTCTATTTAACCAGAGTACCTACATACTTGGTACCTACTGATAAAGATCGCCCTGCGTAGGGACAAATGTAAAGCTGTCGGTACCTACGTACCTTTTTGCTAGAATTATGGAGGGACCTACCTATGTTAGGGAAGGAATGTAAGGGGGGAGTTACTAACTGTTTTTATAGTTTCCATATCTTTTACTTTATCATATCTACGAAGGTATCAATGAATGTATTGATAAGTTATCATCATTTTACGTTATACGTCTTGGTACGATAGCTGTATTATGTCTGTAGTAGGCATGGGTCGAAATTCGTTTGACATTCGGTTTAACCGAACTTCGGCAGTTTAAACAGAACTTCGGCATTCGGCCGAAAATAATATATTTAATATTGACATTAACCGATTAAATCCGGCATCTTCTACAACCGAGATAGGTTGGTTATCCAACGCTATTATTTACGAATTTGTTGAGATCTCAATATTCGCTTGATTGAGAGAGCACAGCATAGTCGATGTCGCCGCGGATGCGATTTGTGTTCGACGTTGAAGCACTTGTTGAAGGTAACATTGGATTTGCCGTATGAAGAGGGTGATTCATTTGTGCAAATTCTCGGTCATGTTTCACCCTAAGATGGTTCGTCAAAGCAGAAGTAGATGCTGCACGGCCTTTACCACCACGAGATATCAGTCAACCGCACAAAGTACATTTCACTTTATTTTGTTCGTCAGTTTCTCTATATAATGTCCCAACATTTGATTTTTTTCCTTCCACTCATAATTTCCAACAACACTTGCACAACACTACTAATTGACCGAACGAGCGAAGCGAGTGAGGTCCAGTGTAGACGGGCCTGGCGCTTGTTTCTTTGTATGTTCGTTCGACGATAACTAGAGTATCGTAGCTCCGATCTTCATGAATTTTGGTATGCGCGTAGTTTAGGTAAATAGAATTTATGAGTTCGAAGATGAGCCGGATTGGTAGGGGGTTTGGGGAGATAGGGGGTCGTGAGGTCTCAGTTCGGGGCGAACTCCTAGTATTAAATATTGTTTACTTTTTTAAACTTCGTTCGCGTAAACAAACTTCGTATGACATATTTGTTTATGACCGGCCGCATGAGAAACGCGGGGGTTGCGAGGACGGCGGGCGGGGTGTACGCACCTATCATTCAATTGAACTCGTAAACTAGTAGTTCGCCCCGAACCGAGACCTCAAGACCACTATCACCCCAACCCCCCTACCGATCCGGCTCATCTTCGAACTCATAAATTCTATTGACCTAAACTACGCGCTTACCAAAATTCATGAAGATCGGAGCTACGATACTCAAGTTATCGTCGAACAAACATACAAAGGTACAAAGATACAAGCGCCAGGCACGTCTACACTGGACCTCACTCGCTTCGCTCGTTCGGTCAACAAGATTTGACCTGTCACTCTCAAGAAAGTGCAGTAAAACAGAACTTTTTATTTTCACCGAACATTCGGTCGAAGTCATATTCGGTTCAAATCACATTCGGCACTACATTACTAGTCTGGTAGGTACAGCAGGTACCATGGTATTTAATATAGTACTTACGGTGTAATTACACCTACTTTTAGAAAGTGGATAAAGTAGGTACATAGGTAGGTACTTAGGTAAGTATATAAAATAAAGTAAAAATTCAAAAAGTTATAGATTTATTAAGAATGTATTCATCATTTATACCACAGATAAGCAAATGACGTATATAAACAACAATAAAAACCCAACATTTTCCCATTAAAATTAAAGTTTACCAAAAAGATAAAAATCTCTTACAACTAAATAAATAATTATTTTTATAGTAATTTAAATTAGTTACGTACCTACCTAATGTGTAAATAAAATGCTTTTTCCGTTATTTATTCTAATGTAGGTGAAATATAATTGAAAAGCTTTTTTAATTGTATATTCCCGGTGGGGTATGAACCCACGACTACCGCTACTGGTGTAACCAACTAAGCCACAGGGTTCACAGAAATGCATATTTTATTTACGCTCCTAGCACCATCTACCTTAAAGTTTTCACAATTTTCACGCGGCATTAAACAAAAAATTGATATAGACTACTTAGCTGTATCCCGCGGTTTTCCCACGTGAGTCCCGATCTCGTAGAAATTATGAAAAAGCCTTTCTTGTCAGATGCAAACATCATAAAGAACACACTGTCTCAGCTCCTGCTATCAGTACCCCTGCCATGAGTTGCTACTTAAATACGTACACACTACACTGTAATGTATCTGCACCGCATCGCAAAATTGAAGTAAGCGTGGGTTGGTCATGTGTGCCGAAGGGAAGACGGCAAGTGGAGTAAAGCGGTCATAGAGTGGAGACCTAGAGTCGGAAAACGAAGTGTGGGCAGACCACCTGCCAGATGGTCGGATGATATAAAATCGCATGCTGGGGCGATTTGGAATCGGAAAACCAGCGACAGAGCTGTGTGGAAGAAGATTGGAGAGGCATATGCCCTGCAGTGGGCAAATACATGCTGCTGAAGAAGAAGAAGAAGAGAGACACTGTAAGGTTAATAGTTTGAGCTTGTGCACAGCGCGCTCGCTCCGCGTGTTCCCTGTTGCACCGTTCGGACATGTCGGCCGCGCGACCCGATATTTTGCGTTGCGGACATGCCCAAACAGCAGCCCTAGGCTGCTGTTCACGTTACAGTTAAAGATTTTACATACAAACTCATGGTAGGGGTACAGAGCGGTTTAGGATGTGCGTGTTCCAACAGTCAGTCAGAACAAAGCATTTTTATTTTTTATAGACACAGCTTGAGGCTTAATAACGCTCGTTGCGATCAATTTCTTACAATATAGATTTAATTACTAGTGAACTTATGTTTATTCCACATTTTGACTCAGTCGCAATTCATCATTTATTACGTAAAATATAAAAACCTATTAGAGATGTACCGACTCTTGAATTAGCGATTATTATGATAATGTTACACCGCTAAATTGCCCCACTGTAAGGCCTTCCTAAGGTACGTCGGTTTCCTCACGATGTTTTCCTTTACAGTAAGAGCTTTGTTAATAAAAATCGTAAAGATTTCCTTTCTTTACGCAACATGTCTAAATATGTTGTTGCATAACAGAGGTTCTAACCGCATAACCTTAAAAATGATAGTCTATGACTAGACCAATGCCGCTTGTTTATTATTAGTCGCTAGTCGGGAATTTATGACGATTATTCGGCATAAATTCCTGACTCGCCGCCATTCAGGGCAATTATTCTATAAATTATAGTATTCACATATTAAAATCTTTAATTTTTTATCTTTAACCTTTAATTAAAAAAATAAAAATTGAAACATGCTTGAGCGAGGCATTTTAATTATTAGTACTACGGGTCTAGATCGCGTTTGTAGATCATTTTAGATCTATATTACCTCGACGTTTGGGCTCGGGTCACACTGAGACTTTAGCAGAGTTTCACTAATGTTTTTAAAATTTTAGTAATTTCTCGCAAAATTACCAACAATTACTGAACCGTTTTCGAGAAAAAACTATGTTGAAGCGATGCTGGAAAATTCGTCATAAAAGTTATAGAATACGTGTCCAGGCGGCTAGTCGACCATCTCTAATATGTACAATTATCTACATCGCCACTACATGGCTTATTATAGTAATCTCTAATATATTATCTTTACCCATTTACCCACCCGTTTACTCTGATAATATTTTAGTTATATCTATAAAAGATTTATGTAAGGCCTCTATAAATTGTGAACTGTCGTTATATGGCTTGTAACTTGTAACAGCCGCACCTAATTTGTCAGGGAAGGCCGAATATCTGAAAAAAAAAAGAAGTCTAATTACAAATTAAATTCACACCATTTGTTAACACATCCTGGTCAAAATATGGCTAAGAGATTTGAACGCTATGAAGATAAACATGTATCCTACTAATATTATACAAGGTGTAACGGGTGAGACCTTTTAAGCCGAGAGGTGGTTGTTCTAGACGTCTAGGCGAACAATTTTTGGTTTATGTCTTTTGAAAATTCGAACTTTTTTTTTAAAATTTTGAGGTTATATTTCACTGAAAAAACAGGTGCTTTTGAAAATAAAGTTTTCTATGCGTACAGAGAGGTACTATTAATTTCTTTATTGGTAGAATTAGGTAGAATTAAGGTAGATTTGAACCATATTAGATTCATGATAATTTGCATTTGTACACCCGCCATTCTGATGCACACGAATATTCGAACAATTTTTTTTTAAATTTTGAGATTATGTTTCACTGAAAAAACAGCTACTTTTGAAAATAAAGGTAATTGAAGTTTTGATTGTAGTAAACTAAACTAAATGAAAGGACAACATAAGGTCAATGACCTCGAACTCTAAGAAACAGCTGATCTTCAAGTAAACTTTACACTTAAAATTTTCGAAAAGTACTTCGAATTTCCAAAAGTCGTGGAACAAAAGTTGTTTGCCTAGACGTCTAGAACAACCCCCTTTCGGCTTAAAAGGGCATACCCGTTACATCTTGTATATGTGAAAGTGTGTGTGCTTGGATGTTTAGATGTTTGGGTGTTTGTTACGCAATCACGCAAAAAGCAGGGTAATGAAAAAAAAAACTAATTATGCCATTTTAGTTTTTGCCAAAATCGGAGACTCCTTTTAGCATTTTTCTCTTTAACTTATAGTTTAGGATATCCCCTCGAAATCCCTTCGAAATGGTTCACCTGTAAATTAAGTCTTCAAAATAATTTATCTTAAAAAACAACGCAATTAAAATCGCCAAATGAGTTTTATTTCAACTTACCCAATTCCAAAGCCTTCTTTCACCACAGGACCAAATCCTCCAGCCATAAGAGTTGGTGATGACAATGAACTAGTACTCAATATAGACTTGTTTAAAAACTTATATTCGTGACAATCGAACAATTCCGGACGAGGCAAGTTGTTCTCTTCCGCAATCTTGTTTAATGCAAACAAATGTCTGTCAAAACCTATAAAAAAAACAACAACAAAAATTTCATAAATTTCATTTACATCACCTTCTAAGGTTGACTTGCAGGGCTATACTTAGCCAGGGCTAACTAAATAAATAGCTAGCTAACTCTTGGTTGCTTGCTTGCTTGGTTGTGCACTGATACAAATGTCAGTGCACAACCAATCACAACAGTTAGTACTGCGTTAGCTCCTAGCCCAGGTGCCTTATTTTTGAATCGCTCGTTGCACTTCAGGCGATTTAAATAATTCGATATTCTGCTGATTATCGTTTGATACCGGACTCCTGCTGCGAGTGGTTGATACCACTCGTTGAGGAGGTGCGATTCACGTAGAAAAATTACAGAAATTGTACGAAAACCAGTAGAAATCGAGGTATTCAAATCGCACGCAATGCCTCATTTGGTTCAAAAATAGAGCCCCAGGGCTAAGTAAAAGCAGCGCACGTCAACCTTAGTCGTAGGCTGTAGTTTTAAAACGAGTATTTCTGAGAAATTATTTAAAAAAACATCACAAGTACCTATAGACAAGCATCATACATTACATATTTTCTCAATGGCCAATTTATGAGGCTAAGGGCGGATAAAGCCAAGCGAATGACACTTAAAATGTTAGTAGTGGTATTTGACCTACCTTGGCCCATTGCAGCTTGTTTCACTAATTCCGAGTGAAAAGATGAACAGTCTGCCATTAGGGCTCGTAATTCTTCTTTGGATACTTTGTTATTTCTTAATCCTTCGCAAAATGCCTGAAATTTTAACATTAAATCTGAAAAAATGCTTCGGATTACCAGTCGCGCGACTAACAATTCGAACCAGCATGTTAGACCGATTCCACGTTGCAAAAACTTTTCCTAAGTGTGATAAAGACTTTTAAAAATAATATTTAGATTAAATCTGACTTAAGTTTTGTTATTTGTGTAGTTTGCGTAATTTTAGAAGTTGGGAGGACTGAACATTGAGAGTCTCAAATTAACAATTATTTATGGGGAATGGCCATTTTGTCAGGAGATTCGACTCCGTATAAAAATCGCCAATAATATTGGCGATAAACAATATTATTGTTTCAGTAGTATATTATTGTAATTACTTTAGGAAATACATAGTCATATTATTAAGCTGTTCGAAACAATGAAATTGGTAATATGGGATTTAAATAAATTCATTAAGCATTTAAAAATAGTCTTATTAAAAAAGTTCGTATGTAAGGCCAACATGTAATTTAATTTCAAATGAGATTGAAATTCAAATAAACAAACTAACAATAGTGTTTTCCATATTATAATCTGTTTATCCAATTTAAACGTTATTATGTTATTTTTGATCGAAATAAAACGGCGAATTATTTTGGAGGATTTGAAGAATTTTGTCTAGCGCGCAATACGCCATTTTTTTATTGAGTTTAGTATAAAAAAAAAACAACAACAAGAGAGAAAAATAGCACGTAGGGCATAAGTGGTTTGATTTGCCGATTAAAATGTAAAAGATGATAAACATTATTTACCTTAGTTTTATCTGTGCAAGGTCTCATAGTTTCCGTCCTTCCATGTTTGAATGCGGATGTACTGCATGATTCATACGTACCCACAAAATTACCTCTTAGAAGATGATAGGCTGCCTGTAATAGAAAGAAGAATTAGTTTACTTAGTGTAAGGTAACAGACATACATAAACTATATTAAGCCTCGTACTCATTGGGCGACAAGTCGAACGATACGTGTCGACTTCGCCTTGTCAACACGAACGATAAGTGTCGACTTCGACTTCGTCTTGTCAACTTTTGTCTATGTCCGTTTTTACCCGACTTTTATCATTAACATTTGTCTCCTAGTGAATACGTGGCTTTAAAGCTGAGGGAATCCAATAATTCAAGACATTAATAATAAAATAGGATAAAGCTTAGCACTGGCTGCCAGTCAATAAATCCCCCAAGTTTGGTTTTTACATACCTGAAAACTAAGTTGCATAATACAGTCAGGGCTAACTTTATACTTCTTACAATCACCTTTATTGAGTCCTTCATATAATATGTAGTCAATGCTCAATGAGTCGCACCATTGTTTGTACTCCTTTTTAGCATTTGCAATAAATTCCTTTGATTTGTCATCTAATTTGAAGTCTAAAAAAATAATGTTTGAGTATAATAATGTTTTAAGATTTAAAAGCATAAACTATTTTAAAGATAAATTCCATTCTACAGCCAAATTACCTAATTTACTAACACTGATGTTTGTGTCAGAAGGTTTTGAATCTGGGTGTACAAAAGGGTTCTTAGTTGTTTCCTTGTACACATCTTGGAAGAACCTTAGAACGGCAACACCATCTCCCCAGGAATGTTCGAAATTAACACCTGATACGCCATCTTTTGTTACGATTAAACTGAATGACTTGTCGAACCATCTAGAATGCAAAGAAAATAAGAAATGAAGTTAAAAATATAATACACTTATTAACGCCTGATGCCCATGTCATGGACTAGTCAAAAAAATGTCACTTTTCAATGAACAGAATTTGATTTAGGTATACTATAGAAGGTACATCTTTATTTTTGTTTTGAATTTTACCTAGAGAAAATATATCGTTTCTCTAAGGCAGGTATTCAAATAAAATATCCATCTAGCCATCACATTAAATAAAAAAATAAAATGGCAGACTATTTGGCAACCAAAATCTTATAACCCCTTTTATTTTACTCAATAACATCTTTTAGTAAATTTCATGCTTCACTTACCTATTAGTTCCATCATCATGCAAATACTTCTTCAATAACTTATGTTTATCATCACCTAAACTGTCATCATCAAGTACCAAATTAAAAACAGCTGAGTCAATTTTCTTTAAAACATCACCATTACCAATTTCTTCTAAATAAGCTCTCTGTTTCGCCCAAGTGTCTCGATTCTGACAAGTTAGGATACCTATGTGATGATCCGTTTTTGGTGATGTATCTGAGATGATTTTATTTAGATTACCTAGTAATTCTGTGGGGGATAGTAAATTACCTGTAAAATGATAAATAAATATGTTGTAGGTACATTATACATAGCAGCCATCAAACTAAGCACCTGTGATTAAAACAGTTGTCAGACAGCAGATAGAATATTTGTTTATTTTTAATAAAGTAATTTCATCTACTTTTTATACAATCAGAATCAACCAGGTTTAGGAAAATTGAAAGAAATAGATACAAATTGAATCTTGGAAGAAAGACATTTTGAAGATGACATACAATTTTAAACTAACATAGTTATTTTCACTACTTAAATTACTTATTAACAGGGTGTTTACCATGTTTAATAATTTATTCGCGGAGCTTGATATTTCGCTAACAATTTCAACCAGCTTGTTCACGAGACTGGAGAATGCGGGTAGGTGATGACAGTTAGAGGCGTCCATATCGGACTACCTGCTTTCTGACACGAGTTGAACGTCTGGTTATCGGTCCCCTACTATTGTCACTAACTTCATTATTTACTCGGTCCTGCATTCGACAGACTACACTCACAGTATCTGTTCGCAAACTTTTTGTAGTGTCATTCGTGGCTTTGCATTATTTAACAACCGTATTCCAGGCTTTCGACAATTGAAACCCATCTTCCCTGTTGAAATTAAGCTGGTTGAAATTGCTAGCGAAATATCGAGTTCCGCGAATAAATTATTAAACATGGTAAACACCCCGTTAATAAGTTATTTAAGTAGTGATTTTGAAGATGGTATTAAAGATTGTATAGAATGAATGACTTATTGAAAAGAAAACTGAACCCCATCAAAATCATTACAATCTAAAACATATTTAAATCTTACCATTAGAATCCAAAACATCAAATACATAGAAACTTCCTCCTTTCTGTACAACCACATGCTTGCTGGCAGGATCTCTGAATATCTTGTCTTTATTTAGCTGTGGTATACGAGTTGCACCGAATAAACCATCAAATTGACTCATGTCTAATGGAAATGCTTTGAATAAATATGCTCCATACCTTGAAAGGAAACATTGCAAGTTATTTTTAAGTTAAGGTACAACAGTTCCGTTGGGTTTTTTCACAATATTAGCCTCATAATTGGACCATACAACAAATAGTGATTATATTAAAATTTCTTATTTAAGCAATGGTCCTAATTGCTTCCCTCTGAAGCGAAGAGGCTATGATGAGGGTCTGCTTAACCTAGTGGCTAAGTCTTGTTGACCATAACTACTTCTGATGTTTTATGGTCGGTCTTTTTCAGACGCAAATCCTTATTGGGACGAAGCAGTTCTGCTACTGTACATGAAAACTCCAGGTTCACGAGTCTTTCCCAGAGTCTTAAGTAATCTTTTACAACACCCACAAATGAGATAGGTAGCCTTATTAGTTACCAAGGCTATGATACAAATACCACTTATTATTTAGAAAAAGTTATAAATACTAACCAAGAAACTGCTTCAGGCAAGAATCTAACAACACTTCTAAATGTTTCTGTATCACTTTTTTTTGGATTCAAATGAAATACCTCCGGCTCCAAAATTTTTTCCCTTAAAGACAACATAAATCTCACTGCACTTGTCAACAGATTAGTAGCCCGAATAAGTTGATTGTTATACTGAGGTCTAACATCATTTTGCCAAACAATTAAAGGATTATAGTTAATAGGCAAGGCTACACGATCTCTCAAGTACAGATCAAACCAATAATCTGAAATATAACTCGTGTGCTTGTTTGCCTTGTCTTTTAATATTAACTTTTCTTGAAGTACTTTTCCTTCGCCACTTATAAAGTTAGCTGTCCTTGTAGAAGCTTCTAAATGTTGTTCTGCGGTCAAAAGTGGTCGGAGGGCTTGTAAATATCGTTCTCCGGACTTCTCTAGTTCCGGTACAGGAAGACGTGGTAAGGACTTCTGGAAATGCATAGTAGGCACCTTGCTTCTCTGGATGTATTGATATTCGACGTCGACATTCTTGGGTTTGCTGGCAAACTTTTGCGACAAAACTTTTTGTAAAGTTGTGTTACTACGAAGTATTTTGTTAACCGTTAACATTTTGACTTGGATATTGGTTAGATTGTGCAATTGAAAATAAATAAATTAACTGGGTAAACCACGAAGTAAAACAAAAATAAATAAAAAGTAAAAGATAACAATTTCGTTCGAGCCTCCCTCCTTTTGACAGTTTATTGAACTTATAATCTGTATTACCCTTTTTTAAAATCAGAAAGAAAATAAAAATTGCTAGCTAGATAGCATGCGTTTGTTACGAAACAAGTTATTTCATAAAAAAATTTGCTTGTTACTCTGGGCAAAATCGTTTAATTTTTTATGATATTGAACCATCTTTGATTATTATCTTACTTGTTACGTTCAATGATAAAGTTAATGTCTATTGTGTACACGGATTTGGCATGATAAATAGTTTGGCATGCAGTAAAACCGAGCCGAGGGAGAGGACTTAAAGTCTTAAACTTTACACGTCCTTGTCTGAATTAGCTAGAGGGCTAGCGCCAAAATTTGGGTAGGTATTTGAGGCAAGCTGAAAACTTGTATTATACCTCTCTTATACCTCAATACGGATATGAAGACCTGCTCAAATCTTAAGTAGTCCTCAAACATTAAGTAGCTCTCCCTTGACAGCTATTTACCATTTGTGGCCTACTTTAAATTAGAGGGCAACTTAAAGTTAGAGTGCTACTTAAAATAAGAGGGCAACTTAAAGTTAGAGTGCTACTTAAAATTTGTGGGCTACTTAAGGCACTTAAAATTGGAGAGTTACCTAAAATTTGAGGGCAAAATTTGTGTTCTACTTAAAATTAGAGGGCAACTTTTTTGAGCAGGTTTTTGTATCCGTATTGGGGTATTATTGGGTAGGAGAGGTATATTACAAGTTTTTAGCTTGCCTCAAATACCTTTTTTTATTGTGGAGAAAATGCAGTCTGATGCACCGTCACGCCACTCTCGGGGGAGAGCTGCGCGGTGTGTGGGGCACCCTATGGCCTAGGGCGTTAGGCCGCCATAGGTTTACCCACTAAAAACTCTACTGGTTCCTCATTCGCCTTTGTGTCATGGACTACGGGCACAATGCGAGTCTACCTAAATTTTAGCGCTAGGTCTCAGTCTAATATGGTGCCTTGGCAAGCGTGCAAAAGGGACAACCGAAGACAAAGTCTGTTTTTATATTTGGAACAAAGTAATCTTATATTTAATACTAAAATACATTAAAATAAATAGAGTTCAATTTTGTATGACAAAGTTTTTGCAGTAAACCTTCTAGTTGTTTTTAACTTTTTCTATATTTCTATGTAAAATGAACACGAGGGAGTTTTGGCGGGAACGCGTTGAGGAGATGTTATGTGTTGCTAAATTTTCATTTTTGTGAAACCTAGTTTAAATGCGTGCAAATTGTTTAATTTTGGGTGCATAATAATCAATTCGTGAAGGAGTGCAATGAAAGCGAAAATCGGTGCAAAACATGGACTTATGCGTTATCTATCTCCAAAGCTCCGTGAACAATCTTTGTAAATGGCCGCCGTATTTACAAATGATTCTCTAGACAAACAGTCAAGTCAAACAGAATACAATAACTAAGTCAAGTCGTCAACTATGACTACTTGACTGTTTTGATGCAAAAACTTGAATTTATACATGATTGTAACTTACAACTTTGCTTACAACCGTGAGATCCTAAAACTTGGTCTATTTACTGAATTTTACTGAGAAGTTTTCCAAATTTTAAAATTGTTGCTGGCAATACTCTTATTATTGCGGCAGGAATTTTTCAATTCTGCTGGTGTGTTTTTCATAGAGGTTCAGTCGACTGGTTTTGCTAAATAATATTTACCTGTGTCTTCTTTTCATTAGTGTTCTTGTGAGATGACGCTGAAGTAAAAACGAAAACAGCAGTGGATTTTATAAGAATCAAAATGAATGAACCTGTGGAAAATACGAACTCCGTGTCTGGTGCCGACTTGGAGCCTCTTGATTATCTACGTGAGGTGAAATCGTCGACATGCTTGTTGCTACCCACGACGCCAAGTCCTACAGCCCTCGATCTGGACTTCAAACATCCTCTATCCGAAGAGATGAATGAGCGACCTTTTGTGACACTCAATGATGACGATACCAATTTATCCAATGTTCAGATTGGTAAGAGACGTTGCTTACTATTTTAAATTAATTAAAACGAATAGTCTCAAACTGACGTTGTTTTTAAATACGATAGATGAATGTTTGACCACTATCTCACTTGATTCATTTGGTCTAAGAGGTAGCATGGTCATCAAGATGAAAGAAGACGGCAGTGGAATAAGATCCAACCTGTTCTTTAGTGATGTAAGTGATGCTTTGGTCTGAGACGTAGCATGCTCATCTAGATGAAAGAAGACGGTAGTGGTATGAGATCCGACCAGATAAAAGCATATACCTAGCTATATTGTGCAAATAACCCAAAAAATAATGATACCATTGTGATCTGTAGGTAGGTATTTCTATCTGAACTCAATTAGCATGTTTTAACACCCACATTGTTTTAGAGGTCTTACATCAAATAACCACCAACTACCTTATTTTTATTAATTGTGTCATTAATTATAATGACTATAAAATAAAAGAAAAAAATTGAAAAATATTTATTTATTTTATAATATAAGTAAGACTAGGTGTTGGGGTTTCTTTGCATTGATAATAGAGGGCATTTATACTGTCTTAAAGTATGAGGGGTTTACTCAAATCAACACTTGTGTGTTGGTATTTGAGGGGAGGGGGGATAGGATAAAGCCCCAGCAACAACTTAATGAATTTAATCTTGTTAGGTACATCATTCCCATCTATTTTAATATACATACAACAATCTTTTGGCCCTTTAAAGCACCAGTAAGCCTCTGGCACCCTCAGAAACATCATTATTCACTCTGGAAAATACTGTTACTTATCTACCGACTCTTATTCAATCTTATTGCAAGATAAGGGTTTTATTTAATAGCCCCCTTATCCTGCAGTAAAACTGCAACTGTACTGTATGTATAAATGGTGATCTTTAAAATTTCAGATGCATCAGCTGGAGATTCCAGTTCATCAGGTGATTCTAACTCTGTAGTGCAGGACCCAGTGAGTGCACAGCTTATCAACAATATTAGCATGTTGGATTATCAGACATTGAGCAAAAATGGAGACTTAATAATGGATCCTGTAAGTGTTTCTATCTTTCTAGCATGCTGTCTAAATATTTCTAAAAACCTGTTTAGGATACCTAATCTTTGTGTTTGGTTATTCACTCTTTCTTACTAAAATGCACAATGGGTTTTAATAATATTTAAAGATTTTTTCCTTAAATTTAAATATTGGGAAACCTATTTGCCTGAGACATGATCACAATAGTTTTTTAAAGTTTTGCATGTCTTTAAAATATGCATTGGAGTTGCAATTTTTTTTGACCACATTGTGGGTCAAACTTTTATGTCTGACATAAAGGACAGATTTTCATCTTATTGTTTAAAAGCTACATAAATCCATTAAACTTTTCAGACAGAAGACATGAAGCTCAATGGAAACCTTAAAATCAACAACAGAAAGCTCCCTAGTTTCATCAATTGGAATTGGGTTTTGCTCCGGAAAATACTCCTATGGATCGTTCTCTCAGGTTTGATTGCTTGCCTAGCAGCCATCATTGCGATGGTTGTCACAATACCCAAAACATGTAACCCTGATCTACCATGGTATCAAGGAAAGGTGTTCTATGAAATATTCCCAGCCAGTTTTAAAGACTCGAATAATGATGGCACTGGAGACATTAAAGGACTTATAAAAAAGTTAGACTATGTTGAAGAATTAGGAGCTTCAGCTATAAGACTTAATTATATGTTCCAAGCTCATCAGTATCCCGAAAAATATTTTAATGTGACATCCTTAGTCAACATCGATAGGAGCATAGGAATAATGAAAGATTTCCAAGATCTGGTTGAAGAGGTGCATAAGAGGAATATGTCTATCATTTTGGATATTCCCGTCAAGTCTCTTGCAGTGCCTGGTGTTTCGTCAAACTTTACTCATGCGTTTTTATTATCAAATGATTCTTTAGTAAGCTATTATGACGAAACATCAGCGGCCATAGTTTTTTGGGCTCGAGCGCAAAAAGTCGACGGTTTTTATCTAAAGGATCTCGAAAATTACGTTGACGAAGTAGATTTTGGCAGGTCATTGCAGATTTGGAAACAAATCATAGGATATGGTAAAATATTGATGACCAGTGAGAAGGCTTATGAGAAATGCAAAGGAGATGCTTTGAATATACTTCTTTCAAGAATTGATCTGATTGATGTCCATTTAGATCTACATGATGGGATTGAAGGCTTGAAGAATCGTATTAACACAGTTGTATCTGGTCCCTTATGGTCAAAGCCACATTATCCATGGGTACATTGGAATATAGGGGACATCAATAGCGAAAGAGTATCTAACAAACATGGTAACAATACTCTGGCACTAACTGCACTTGAATATATCCTGCCTGGGACGGTTAGTATATTCTACGGTGATGAAATAGCGCTCGGCAATGACTATAAAGCTGAAGGCGACTTTTATGAACACAAAGATATTCATAACTTAGTTCAAATGTCATTTTTAGAAAAGACTAACAATGCTGGCATACTTCCTTGGAATTCTAATTCAGTGTTACAGCCGAGATATCACTACTTAGATGTTATTAAGATTCTGTCAAAAGTGAGAACCGATACGCCAACAATTTATTTAAGAGGAATCTTTAAAGAAGGTAATTTGATGAAAAATGTTGGTATAAGAGAAACAGAGCAAAATTTGGTTGTTATTGAGAGGTGGTTTCCACGGAGGAATACTTGTGTTTTTGTTGGTAATTTAGGAAGTGAATCTATAACTACAGATCTATCGACCATGTTTTACGGAGGAACAGTTGTCGCTGGGACGAACGCTTCGCTGATTGGTCAAGTACTCTACTTTGATCAGGTAACATTTTCACCTAATTCTGCAATCATACTCAAATTAGAAAAGTAGATTTTATTAATATTTTGAGTGGCCATAAGTAATTAGAACGAAAAAAAATACTTACGTAGATACTTAGAATCTCAATTGACAATCTCTATTTTATTATTTCTATAACTTTGTTTATTTTTTTAATGTATTAGCTCACAAGTATTATTTTAAAAACTTTCATGACGTTTAAGGCGAAACTAATGATTCCTCAAGTACTTTTCATTTTAATCTCATTACTTTACTAACATGAATCTTTAAAGTATTTTAGTTAGTATTAGTGCTTCCTTGTGTTGTGCAGCTATTTTTATAATTTTGTATTACTAACTTTGTTTGATAGTTCCTCAAATTGAGCCAAAGATATGAAAATAATTTTAATTATATATTATCAACCTCATACATCGTAGGTATAGTACTTAACAAAGATTTTGGACTAGTATAATAAGTAAAATACTGTTTGATATATTTAAGAATATTTTATTATACATTTGTACACGTTATTATAACATTATGTACTTATTAGTATACCTATCGATTGTTATTTATTTTCATTATGTACACATTATGAAATACAATAAATAGTTGTTGCAATAACTATGTATTGCCGTTATTTGTATGTTCCTATGATTCCGTACATACATAGACAATAAAATGAAATATTACGAAAAGTGTTGACAAACTGCGTGTATTATAATAAAAAATAAATAAGTTCCTTAGGCAGACATTATACACTCATGCTTGACTGACGAATAGCTTATCGTTTAATGTGATGATGATGATGACTGATATTTGCTTGACACAAATCTTTACAAATAAATTATCAAAATGTTCTTCAAACATAGTTATGACTTATATAATTGAATGATGAATGAGCGTGTAATAAAATATCTACCTATAGAATGAGGAGAATGGAATTTTTGTATTTAAGTGCTGTCCTAGCCGTTAAATACAGCCGATGTGTAATAAATAATGTGTATGTTTTATATGCAAATAATGTATACCTCATCCATCATACATCTTTACTGTGTCCACTATGGCCTGCGTTCATACATTTTATTTAATGCCATAAAAAGTTACTCTGACTTACACCGATTTATGGTGTTAGCTTGTAAAAAACAAATTCGTTCTCTTTACTATTAAAACAAAAAACACTTGTGATCTTGATACACATAAAATAAAATGTCAGGACTAAATTCCTTCCATTAAAATAAGAGACAAGTACAAAGAATCTTAAACAAATATTTGCTAGTTATCCACTATTTAATAGTGATTCCAATCTACCACCTACCTAATAGGTTCACAAATTAAAATAATTATCTTACATATTAAGTAGTGACGTATTTACTGATGAATCGTTTATCGTAAATAATTATGACCTTCATGGAAAATTGGAGCTAGTTAATCGACATTGCAAAATTAAAAAAGTAAAAATATTTTTATTAAAATTGCAATCTTATGTAATGCAAGTTTATTCTGATATTTATTAATGAGCAACAATTGGCCAGAGTTCTGCAATAAACAGCCAAATTAGGTTTTATTTTTATTTTAAAGAAAGTAATTAAATTACACTTCTACTTGTTTATTGTCTTTTATAGCATCATATTATTTGGAATGTCAATATCGTTAGGCTGGTATTTGTAATAGCTTCTATTAAACTCCATAATGGGATGAGAAATGTTCAGTCTTATTAAAATTATATTCGGTGGTTGAAAGATCATAGCACTGGAAGGATTCACAAGCTATAATTATTATAGAGAATTCTACGTCTTTATCAGTGTCATGAGCTTGGCTGATTCTTTTTCGCTTTCATAACAGATGGATGCATCACATATGTGTTAGACATAGCTCTCGGTGTATGAGGCTCAGAAACCGGCAAGGCTGGGAGTTTATCTGTAGGATTACGCATTAATATCTTTTTTTGGGAACCTGTTGTTAATTTCCTAGCATTACCATCTTGTTTTGTTTTAATATCTACGTTATCGGTGGCAGCTGATGCTAATTTTTCAGTCTTCCGATCACTTTCACAGTCACTACCTGTATGTCTATTCAACTTTGGCGCACCAAAAGCTTTAGTCTGTTTTAACAACGAACGATCGTTACATAAGGCTGCAATTAAAGGCAAATCGAGATTTTTACTTTTTTCGCGAAGAGATTTTATATCTAAATCACAATTAGTGTCTTTCACTTTGTTTGCACTCACATCACTGACCGCGTTGGAAACACTTGGTTGTACTTTAATGTCCCTAAGATGCGTTGGCAGCTTCTTTTTGTGTTCGTATGGCGGTGGAGGAGGCGGAGGCATTCGACGCATTTTGATCGGCGGAGGTTCTTTAGCATTTAAGATATTCTCGTCAGATTGTGCTCTAGAAAAGTATGGAATTTCAGGAAGGCGCAACGGCAGCTGTATCCTTTCATGACCAGCGGAATGGTTACTCAGCGTCGTTCTACTTGTTAATGAATACCAACTCGCTCTTGTACCAGGCAATTGAACGTATGAATCTGATAGATTTTGTATCGAGCCGTACATAGACGACGCAGATAGAGACGTCGACAGGTAAGGTGTGCTTCTGTACTGGAGACCGTTTTTATGCATGTTTGTCATACGAGTTTCGGTTAATTTGTGATCGAGATAGTTTTGTTGTGATATAGCTGGATCTTGAAGCGGGTAGTATACGTAGTCGACGTCGCTGTACAGTTGTTGATGGAATGCAGGGTTGTGGGGTGGTGGAGGGGGAGGTAGTCTAGCGATGGGAGGGGGAGGGGGAAGTCTTGTTCTGCGCGGTGGCGGCGGCGGTGGAGGCAATTTCATCATGGCTACAAGCACATTCGTATCCACATGAGGTGGAGTTTCTCTGGAAGGAGATGATAATCCGTTCGAAACACCTTGTGCTAATTTTGACCTTTCAGCTCGGCGACTAGATGCTTGATGTCGTTTTGACTTTTGGAACCTATGCTCTAAAACCATAGGGCTAGCGAAGGTTCTTTCGCTGGATGCGTTGACATCACCTGCCTCTGCTTTTAAAATGGTTATCATAGGCTTTGATGTTACAACTCTCGCTGAAACCTCTTCTTTTTCAGATGGTTGTTTTAGAGATATCGATGAACAAGATGGCCCAGGATATGCCGGAGGCTCTTTTATTACTGTTGGAACATATGACGGTACAGTTCTGTGGTTAAATTCATATGGAGGCGGTGGTTTGTTGGGAAAACTTGGCCTTACATTTGATTCTACTGCGTCAATATCTAAAATATTAGGTAAGGATAAATTTAATAATTTTCTACTATCCGTTCTAGTGGGTGGTGTTGGAGATCGGTCAAAAAATGCGTTATTGGGATAATTATCGTCTGATGGAGCAGTATCTTCGTGTCCTTGAATGTAACTGTCACCTGTAAACGGTAAGGGTAATCTGACGTAATCGGACACAGAATCTAGTGTATCACTAACTGACTGACTCTTAGGATATACACCTCGACCGACTATCAAATCACTTAGTTCGCTGGCAGTTAGCAAATTATGCTTATTGTCCGTAGGGTCACTTCCATCCCCGTGGAAAGATACTGCACTTACATTGGAATGGGTACGTTCTCTAAATAAATTTTCATTTTCATTTTGTTTGCTATTGATAAAATTGGGTGTTCCATCTACACAATCTGAGCTAGGCATTGAGGTTTGTAATCGAAATGCCGCAGTAGATTGATTTGTTCTTTCTGATTTGTTTTTCAGTATAGATGAAACGCTATCAAAATCTGCCAAATCGTTTTCCTTCGATGGTTTGTAGCTATTGTAATCTGATCCATCGTAGTCTGTTCTATCTTCGGACAAAGTATCAGTTTTTGATCTTCCAGTTAGTTCTGAACTGGCCATTGTGTACACTCCACTAGTTTCACTAGAAGCTGCCACAGTAGCTGGTTGTCCTAAGCCATCGTATAATGCTGAGGCAGTATCTTGTGGGTATTCAACATCTATACCTACATTGCTGTTATCACTTAACATAGAATTTTGGGCAGTATGGCTATAACCCAGTTCTAAACTGCTGTCATTAGATGTTCTACTAAGTGTGCTCAATCCAGCTCGGGCCATTATAACTGTACTACAGGACGATGAACATTGTGATCCAGCACATTTGAGCTTACTTGAAGTTGGGCTATCGGTCAACGTTTCTGTTATACTATGGTCCGGTAACGAAGTCGTCTCTTCTAATTGGCTTGTTGATTGCGGTGTATCATCAGTCATTGGAATATCTTTGTATCCTACACTTTCTTTATCTTCTTTATTTGTTTTCGTTCTTAATTTCGATTTTGGAAGCTGAAGGGACGACGTTTTGCTTGGACGATGACGGTTTTCAGACAAGTGTCTTATAAAATAAGAGTTAGAACTGTCCAACAAATGTGCAAATGCTAAACTTTCTGTAGATGGTGCTGGTGGTGAATCGATCATTATTTCTAATTCATCTTCTGACTGCACTCTGTCACTTACAATTCCTGAAGTAGTATTTGAACTGGTAGACGATATAACTGAGATTCTTTGCTCACTTTTGTTTTGATTATATTGTAAGTTGAAAGATTTGGAATATCCAAAACAGATTTTACGTTCTTCTTCCTCTTTTCTTAAAATATCATTAAATTTTGGAGCTATTTTCATAGAAAATTGATGAGTTTCTTTACAAAGTGAAAATAAATATTTGCACTTCTCTTCGCTAGATGAGTATAAGGTCGTTTTACCTTCATCCGTTCTAATTTCGAATTTCTTCCGATCAAAACTTAGCTTCCCTATCGCGCTCCAAATAAAGTTGGAAAGTGGTCCATTGTCTGGCAAAATTTTAATTCCTTTTGCTGTAACGAGCAACCAAACCGTTCCGGGTTCTGGTTCTGATTTCGACTGCTTTAATCGGTATCTGTGGGAATTTATCGTGTCAGGTAATAGGCATACTTCACGTATGAATCTGCTTTCGGCATCTGATTTTGATAGTCCTTTATGCTCCCGATGGCACGCTCGCATTGCAGTAGCGACCCAATCGCCTGTGAGGGATTGAGGAGCATACTCTTCTACTCTGAAGTAATCTCGGTCTTCGTAGGTGTCTGCGTCGCCGTATTCGGCTTGAAGTGCAAGCCCAGTGAGAAGTAGATGCGCCTCAGCCGGTAATGCGTCTCTGCTACGAACATTGTGCCGTAGTTGCAAGAAGTAGAGATGTTGCCCGACCTCATCGTGAAGAAGCAGCGGGCTTTCGACATGGAATTGCACAACTAAGTGTAGCTCCAGCAGCGGCCGCCCATTAGCGTCCAATCCCTGAAGACAAATAGAACGCATTAGGACGTGTACGTATTGTTGATGAACTATTTTGTTATTATTTTGCTTCTTAATGTTTCTAAACTATATTGTCATCACATTTAGGGTACGTTATCGTTTTGGTTGCCACCACAGACATCTGAATATTAAGGTTGCCACGTTGAGAAGAGATGAGGAGTAAGGTTTCAAAATCTTATTGGAAAATACTTACATGAGTATGAGATGATCTCCAACTCTTTGGTGCGTATTTCGATAATTTACTTTCCAAGTCCACGAATAAGTATTCGCCATCTGAAAGGAAAGTTTAGAAAATTAATATAAGGCGAGTGTTAGGAATAGTTTTGTATACTTAGGTACTTATTGATTCTCCATCCACATAAATGTTTTATTTTAAAATTCTCGTGTGCTTCGTGAATTGTACTTCAAGTTACATTGTGTTGTGATCCGTGTACAAATATAGAACATTGATTATCTAACTGCGTTTGTTTGCATAAATAGGTAGGTAGCGCAGAATACTTGCGAGGTGGAATGCGTGACGACATGAATACACAATACATATTAGCTTAGTGAAATCATTGTATGTGCGCAACAGTGTGTTGATTATTAACAAGTAGGCAGATCTCAGATATATCTACATAATATAACTATTAAATTGAACTTACTCTGGAGAATGGCTAATCCGAAGAGGTCTGTGTCGGTCATGCCCTGTAGCAGGGTATGTGCGCTGGCCAACGACTTGAGTTGTTTGACTCGTGCTTTTGCTTCGACGACGAAGTGTATGGGCTGGGTTTGTCCGGGCATGCGCAGCGCGAGGAGCCGCGCGCCCGCGCCGAGTGCGCGAGTCTCGCCAGCCAATGGCCCGCGAACGGAACAGAGAGCACGCATGTCGCATCTCGATCCCCTGTTACACGCTCTGAAACAATCATACATTTCAAATCAGATCATGTTTTAACCAACATCATGAACGAGAACAACAATTAATAGATTTCGATATCATTGTCAATTTTGCCTATTTTCTACCCATAACAACATAAATACAGAGCATTTATGTATCTGTATGCGGAAAGCAGGCATGACACGAGTAGGTACTTGTGGCTTTACTATAAAAAATGGTATCTAAATCAAAAACAGGTTTATCTTCCGTTCGATCCACGACTGAGAACGGGAAATTAATTTATTGAATATTTGCGAATGTATATTTCTTCGTCAAAGATTCGGATGCTGACCCATCTGGCCCCTGCAAATAACATATCATAATTTTCGAATGGAATTTGGCAGTATCATATAACAATGACATCATACTTTGTCCTTTCTTGTGTCCTGGAATCGGTATTATGCTTGGTTTTAAAGTTCATTTATCATGCAAATATCGAAAACATTTTGAGTATATCCGCTTTTAGTGTACCTTCCTATTGAGCAGCCGGCCGCAGCTCCGGAATGTTGGAACCCGACATCTGTGCATTCCATTGCTTGTTTTTTTCCTTTCATAAAAGAACATCATTTGCTACCTGCTGTCTTAGCGGGGCATATTGCTGCCTTTTACTTGATATCTTACCGAATTATATTTTAAATTGCTCGATTATGAGTTTATATGTTAAAGATTGAATGGTAATTTATAGCGACCCTAAAGATTAGATGAAAATTGTTATGGTTTAAAGATTATCAGTTTTATTTGTTTGGTTTTTCGTCTGTCATGGTCATGAGTTTACCATTTTTTCTTACTTTCTCATAAACAAGGTAGATAGATAGGTAGTTATGTTGGTACATTCATAACATTCATTTTTGTTTTATTGTTGACTTAAGACATCCAATGTATTAGATGTAATTGGAATGGTTACATAAATCGTATCACAAATATCTAAGGCATAAGTTTAAAACCCACGCGTTATTCACCTCGACTGATGCTTAAGTTACTTACATACATAGGTAGGTAACTATTATAAAACGTTTATTGGAATGTAGAACCACAAGAGCGCGTTAAAAAACTAGACGCGAATAAATTTCATCCCATCCGGTACCTCAGCGGCTCTTCAGCTCTTGATAGCCGCAAGAACATGTTTTTTTGTTTTAGTAAATGCGCGATAGTTTGTGATGGCGGGGGCAGACCGGTCGGTAGAGACGAGAGGGGAGAGGCGAAAGGGGGGCGCGGGCGAGGGATCGTGGCAGGCGCTACGTAAGCGCGGTAGCAGCGGACGGCGACGCGCGGAATGCGGACGACCTTCAGATGCCGAGCGCCCCTCCCCCGAACGCCGGCCGCATCTTGCCTCGCCTCGCATACCGAACGGCCCTTGCTGCCTCCGCTTTTCGACATCCCGCCAATAATTTTGACACTTACAAACAAAATTTGAGGAAACGGGGATTTCATCTTCATAGATAGTGTCTCTTCAGACACTAGTATGAGTCGTTTAATCAGCCGATTAAGATATATTATAGTCCATCACTCATAAATTACTAGATTGTGTCTTAAACTATTCTATAATTTAAAGTCCTGACTGACTGAAACTATATTATTATATCAACGCATCAACTCTAAATCACATGAAATTTCTAGGGATGTTCCTTGTGATGTGTATGATGAGAAATCCACTAAGAAATGGGTTTTAGAACGAGGATTTAGGCGGGTGAAACCTTGGCTCAGTGTTGGTCGTTTAGAACATTATATAACACGCACAAAATCAACAGCACAAAGTTACAAATACGTCAAAATCTTCAGATTAAATTAGTACGTACTTAGTATAAACAGTGAGAAAGGAACCACTAAATAAAGGTGAAACATTATTTTGCTTTAGTTTTGTCTAACAATAAAGATGTAATATTGTTGCTGATAGGCAGAGATATGTTAAGAACTTAATAGACTCATTGCTTATAGGGCTAAAACAGTACCTAGTTCCCAGCTACACTAATGTAGTGCTACACTAACTAGAGTGAGTGAATGCTTCTTTCGAAGCTGCCTCTAGTGTTAGTTCAGGGGCTGTATCGTGATTTCTTATAATAGCAGCACCAAAACTACCCTGTTTATTCGGCTCTACCATAAATAAACAACATTTAACAAAGCAAACTATCCAAAGGCAGCGGCCTTTGTATGGTACGCTTAGGTACAGCTATGATACTTAGGATGGCTAAAGAGTCACTATCCTCAATCCTCATCCATTCCTTCTTTTATCTAGGATATTTCTTTTCTGCTAACATTTTTATTTATACCTGCATATAAGTCTTTATCAGCAGTAGGTAACTCTTATAGTGTAACCGTAGCTTAGTTGTTGCAGTGGTCCCTGACTCTGATTTCCGAACAGAAGTTGTTCTAAGTATTTTTTCTTTGCTCGAAGAATTTTGGTGTCCATGATACAGTAAGGTGCTGCTTTGCATGTACAGAGGCGTATAAATAATATTTGATCAGATTTGATTCATGCTAAGGTATCTTTACTTCCGGTTATTATGCTATACAAGTACTATACGTATGTCTATTTTTTTTAATTTGTAGTTTAAGCGTCCTTTAGTCGACTACATAATTAGCTAGTTAATAGAATTCTAACCTTAAGCGAGTGAGATGCTCTTGTCGGGTTAGGTACTAATGAAACTTATTAAACCAAATTATGTAAGTAAATTATAATATGTATAACGTTCTATTGTGTTACTAAACGAAGAAAACATTGACAAGTTTAGGTACTTACTATTTACGTCAATATCTATCAATAATATCCTTCCTGTTTTGTTAACAGGCGAAAATAGATACATACTATAAGGCTGAAAACTATATGACGTACTTTGACTTAGCTTAGACTGAGCTTAGCAAAAACTAAGCATAAACTTAGTTCGGCCTCTGTGGCGCGTCGGGCGGACGCTCGACTGCAATGCAGAAGGCTGCGGGTTCGATTCCCGTCGGGTGCAAATATTTATGCTTAAAAATAAATATTTGTATCTGGTCTGGGTGTCTTTCTATGTATAATATGTATGTATTTACAAAAAAAAAGTATAATATGTAGTTTATCCGTTCTCTAGTACCCATAGTACAAGCCTAGTGCTTAGTTTGGGGCTAGATTGCGCTGTGTGTAATGTAGTGAAATATTTATTTGTGAAATATTTAGTGAAAAATATTTATTTACTTTGAATTCATTTTGTAATATATGAAAAAAATAAAAATAACTTCATAGTCTTAACAGAGAAGCAAAGTTTAGGTCATTATTTTTGATTGTTTAACCGACTTCAAAAAAAAGGAGGAGGTTATCAATTCGTCTGTATGTATAATTTTTTTTTTTTTGTATGTTCACCGATTACTCGAAGAAGGCTTGACCGATTAAGATGATTCTTTTTTTAATGGATAGATGGGATAAGTAATGTAGAGGTTATTTTGGCATTTTTTATCAATTCTTTTTTTTGGTTGGAACTTCGACTTTTCTAAGTCCGTTTATAAATATCAAAAATGTTTGCTACAGCCTAAGAGTAGATCATAATACCATTTTCCTTTGCAAAAAATTTAATCAAATTCAGGATCAGTTACTTAAGTTCAGAATATTTATAGTCAGATTTGATTTAGATCTTACTAATCCTACATTAGTAAGATCTAAATCAATTTGCCATTTTTTAATTGAATGCAACCATTTGCCACTTCTTTCCATAGAAAAACTATTGTCAAACTTGCTGCGCCCCGCGGTTTCACCCGTGTAAGTTCCGTTCCCACGGGAATATCGGATATAAAAGTAGCCTATGTATTATTCCCGTTATCCAGCTACCTATATTCCAAGTTTCATCGCAATCGGTTCTGTAGTTTTTGCGTGATTGCGTAACAAAACACATACTCACAAACTTTTAGCTTTATAATATTAGTAGGATAGGATACAAGAAGCCAAAATGTTAGATTATAGTCTCTAATTTAAAAAAAAAAAAGGTTGGTACCATAGGCATTGACTATAGGTGCTTAGTTACCCACCTGCTTGTTTTTTATTTAATTGAAATTCATTGTCTGAAATAATTTCCAGGTAAGCATACCTAGGGATTAGGTACTTACCTATTCTTTTTACAGCTAGTAGGTATAAGTTAAGTAATTAAGTGGATACAATTACCCTGCGTTTTTAATGTGTTACGTGTTCTGCGAGTTAAAAATAAAGAAATTCCAGCCAGAGCGTGCAAAATATGCTTTAAATTTAGTTGTACAGTTACCTACCATAATATATCGCATATTTGCTACGTAGGTATACTAACTTCTGGCGAGTCAAGCTCTTGAAACGATAAACTAGCAAGGAGGTACCGTTAGGTACTAGGTACCTATAATTTTAAGTCACTGTTTAATTCTAGACCTAAATTATTTAATCAAATTAGTCCATTTGTGATAAATTAATTAATTTGGTTTTTTTAATCAATAAATCTTTGTTTTCTTTTTTGGTTAGATTTGACAAACTGTTAAATCTAACCAAATAAAGTTTTTGTCCAAGTAAGATCAAATACGTTTTGCTTTCCAGCAACCCCTGTCTTTTATCTATCTTAATAATATTATAAACGCGAAAGTTTGTATGTATGTATGTGAGGTTGTTACTCTTTCACACAAAAACTACTGAACCGATTGCGATTAAACTTGGAATAAAGGTAGCTGGGGACCTGGATTAACACATAGGCTACTTTTTATCCCGATATTCCCGCGGGAACGGGACTTGCGCGGGTGAAACCGCGGGGCGCAGCTAGTACTCTATATTTATAATAAAGGAAGAGAGGACAAAAAGTCTTTACTTGGAAGTTGTCTAGGGGACTAAGGAAAAGTAGTAGAACAAAATTGCCTACTTATATAATTTTTAAAATTCATGTCTGTCTGTTTCTCTGTGTCCTTATACTTTTAAAACTTCTAATCCGATTGAAGTCTGGTTCTCATTTTGGAATAGTTCTATTTTCGAGGAACCTCGTGGCATACCCCAACTAACAAATCAACCTCAAATGTAGCTATATATCGAGAACAGAGCAGTCGCATATCCGTGGTAGACACGTTTCTGCAATGCGAAAATGGCCCCACTTTTAGCACTTTTAAGTAATACAATGTATCTACAGTAGCTCCACTTAGGACTAATCGGATACATGTTGGTGATAGATCTGTGTTATTTTTATCTTGTTGGTGTTATATCAGTGGCCTTAAATCAGTTGTAACACAATAAAGAAGCAATAGGGTCACAGCGACACCGATGTATCAAGTTATTTGATGATATATTGGTGATTGTGATTCTATAATAACTATACATTGTTGGCTAGTATTTTGGCAGAAAAATATCAATAATAACTTTAGTTAAGGTTTTTATATAATGTTAGAAGTTACATTTGAATGTCCATTTTGTTTAAAAATTTGTGCGTGTAATTAAAAAATCATAAATAGTGTAAAATCACATGCGCTTGGAATTCTGTTGATAAATTTATGGTACAATATTAGTGTTTTTTCAGTGGGCCTCTCTAATTTATACTTTTTAATAAAATAAAGATGATTTAAATTATGAATTGATTTTGTAAGCAGCATTATACAATTCATTAGTGTTATCATTGCTACTAAACAAACGATTTACAACATCTTGCAGCCATTACAATATTTAGGGTTATCTTAAAGCAAGAAGATAACTAAGTCCGTCCTAATAAAACTTATAAATTCCTCAGACTTCTTAATCTGCACTCAATCAGGAAAAAATGGTACCCGAGAAAATGGAAAAAGCGATTAAAAACACAGAACTTAATATAAAGTAGTTGTCTGATTAATATTTTGTTAATTTGGCGACAAAAACTATGCAATAAAGCAGAATGGTCCAGTAAATGAATTTCTGTGAATATATATGTGTCTATTTAGGTTTAAATTAGAAATAAAAACGTTTTTATGTCAATAAAGATATATGAGCGCACACAGACCTTCTTTGTAACTTATTAACGTTATTAAAGATCCCTTATCAAATATTTAGCACTAGTGTTAATAGATGCTTAAATAAATCATATCTGAGATATAAGAGCTACAATGACATCCATTATATCACGTGTTAGCTTCAGTGGTGATCAATATATAATTAGCTCGATTTTAGTGATCTTAAAGCCATATTAGTTTACTATTGCGTTTTAATGGCATCATAGAACCCATTGTGCAACATAATTGTTCTTTATTCAAGTTAAAAGTTTCAATTTACTGCTGTGTTATATAAGTTGTATAAAGTAGCTGACAAAACGTTTATGTCGTTAAGTATAAAGGCAATTGAGCTGTTTAACCTTATACAGCTTTTAAGCGTTTTATAACACAGATATACAAAAAGCAGTTATAGAGTTACGTATATACAAGTTAAATATCATTACTTAGTAATAAAAAATTGCCTGTTAACTCAATTTTGCTAGTTGGGACTTTACATCGAAATCCAATTAGTAGAATCCGAGTAATAAACAAAAAAGTCGGCTATGCACTATTTCTACGCAAACGAAGTCGCTTGTAACGGCTAGATATTTAAAGTTACCTAAATACTATAGATCCCGCTCTTAGATATCTATTGATGATTTATCCTAGAAATCTTCCAAGACTAGGAGCATCCTGCGGTAAGTCCTAAATTCCTAATGCCGCGGAAATATCGGAGTCTAACAGTTGTCTACGTTCCAAGATTCATCGCAATCGGTTCCAGGGTTTTTGCGTCTACATACTTTTACGCTTATTAGGAAAGATTGTACCTACCTCCCAATCCAAGATGAAGTATACGTATAGGTATACTTCATCTTGGTGGGTTACATAGGTGTAATGTGTAAACCTAGTTTAGTTAGAGTCAGGTTACGGAAGGCTACCCCGAGATTAGAATGTGTAAAACGTGTTAAAGTCTGTCAATTTCTGTCTAATGGAAACCTTCCCAAAAGTTTAGGCCACCGCACAGACAGACGAACATAACGAAACTGTAATGGTATCGAAACCATAAAAAATGGTGATACCGAGCACCCTTACTGGATATATAAGCGTAATGTTAGACACGCAAATAGACTGTGGACGCCTAATACTATTAGTTGCTGACCTATTAATTCAAAATATAAAATACATAACGCTAAGTTGTAGAATGTAGGATGCTAAGTTGTATTTACATTAGCTTACATCGAAGGTGTAAGTACCTATAGTGGCTAAGATAGTAATTTTAGACGCGCATTGATAGTCAGCTGACCTATTGATTCTATATCTACATATAGCAGGCGTTTTGAGACAAATAATAATGAGGCGGTAGTTTACAGTAACTTTATAGTTGAAGAATTACATCTCGAGTTTTGGCGGGAACGCGTTGAGGAGATGTGTTGCTAAATTTTAATTTTTGTTAAACCTAGTTCAAATGCGTGTAAATTGTTTAATTACGGGGGCATATTAATCAATTTAGTTTCGTGAAGGTGTACAAGTGTAACGGAAGTGAATATCGGTGCAAAACATGGACTTTAACGTTGTCTCCAAAGCTCGCATGAATCGTCATTGTAAAGAGCCACCATTTACAATGACTTTCTTACTTGACTTTTACTACGACAACTAGACTGTTTTGATACAAAATGCAAATAACTTGCAAAAATTAATAATACTTGACTACTTTCCTGCTGCTTCGTGGCGATCAGAAGCCAATAACTAAGAAGAAGAAGAATTACATCTCAGTCTACCTTGATAAAGCTGACTGCAAAGTCGGCGAAACGTTAGTATGGCATTGAAACAATGCCGTTAATAAATAAAACGCAAGTCAAACTCAGTAAAAATTGTTTTATTACAATGCAAAAGCGCGAAAACATAACAAAAACTTAAAACCTACTTGAAAAAAAAAGTGTCGTGCAATGATTACCAAAGGATGATTATTTTTAGTATGTTTAACTTTTAACTACACGTTTTGTAGCTTCGATTGCTCCTTAACTCCGACATAATATTCGGTCACATTCTTTCGTAACCTGTGGCATACGATTAAATTCAATCCGACTGTCCTCATGTTATCCTCATTCTCTCCACCCCTGCCTCCACATCCATGTCAAAGTAATATCCACCAGTAGGTATTTTAATTCTGGACGCTTTGAAAATCAGACATTCTGACACTAAACGACTTCACACATCCATCTCTACAGCATATAAATGCCTACAATATCTACTAATTTTTAATTTAATTTGTTAATACGAGGGTTTTATCTCTGTGGTTTTACCTATGTACCTACTGTTTCATTACTAAATACACGGTAGCTAATAATTATAGATCTATTCTAAAATCTATTCATTGTTTCAGTATAAGTATCCTAAAATTACTAATCACGATAAGTTGTACTACCTAAAATAGGAGCATATTATAAGAACTTTCTATTCGATGTCGAGAGCCTGGTGACATGTATTACAGGTGTTTACTACTTATCTTAGGCACCAGCCTCTCACAATAACTTGAATTTTGCTCACTCATAAATAATGTTTATTAGAATAATTCGTTTAAAACTTGAGTTTTTGTGAAGAGGAAATGAATGAATATTAAAAATATTTAAAATTAAAATAAAATGAAAGATCATCCTTTTATCTTTCATGTCTTGTTCGTGTTTAGTTGTAGCCACCGCGTTTAAGTTGTCTCTTACTTGATTTATCTTACAAAAGACATCAACGGGTTCTTTCTTATTTTTATCATTTTTTTAGTTTTAAGTACATAAATTGTAAAATTCTATCAATATTTAGGAAGTTAGCACGGACGTTTTTTAACTTGTATCCTATACCTATCTAACCACCGCAATCAATAGAATAGGTAACTACATTTACAAATCTATAAACTGGGTATGCTCTTTTCATACGTAAATCAATGTTTTGTGATGTCAGTAACTATTTTCGCATCTTATTGTTTCATAGTTTAGAGTCAGTAGTTCTCTATTAGACAGGACAGATTGATTTGTTTCTTTGATAAATTTAGTCTCCGAAACTACTGGACTAATTACAAAAATTAAGGCTACAATATCGAGGAGTAACATAGACATCTTTTGACCCCGATATTTCCATGCCATGGGATAGGAACTTGTGCAGGTGAAACCGCGGGACGAAGGTAGTTAGAATACTTTATTTTATACAATAGAAAACTTTACGTAATAATTACTGTAACAGGGAAGTTTCTCTGTATTTTAACTTTATAAATAATCATCACAAACATCAGTTATCTTCACATCACTCAACAATATTTTTGAAAACGAGTTCAATCAGTGTTCTTTGATCTTCTTGTAGGTACGTTCGAAGGTATACCGCGCTGCACGACCGCCTTTTATGTAAGTAGGTATTGTAATACCTACCATTATTTACCTACTCATTGTGCTATCTCAAGAATGCGGTCGCGGTCGTAACCGTTTATAAGTGTTTAATGAATCATCTAGTTTTATCAATGCATTAGAACTGTTTAGGTGTTGAGTATGTGGTTATTCGTGTCAAATCTATGTCTCCAATGGGTCTTCCACGAAGATAATTCAAAGATACCTATTATCTTTGAATTATTTTCGTGGAAGACCTTGTGTTACTAATATTTGACATTCCGTGTAATTACAGTATAGAAGATATAAGTAGGTTGCTTGTCTATGTGTGTAATGTGCGCTTAGTTGTTCATAATAAAATGTTTTAAAAACTTGAGACTGATTTTTAGGATACTAAACTAAGCAAATGCAGGCGGAGGGTATGAATAGGAACTAACTGTCTAGAAATAATCAGGTAAGTAAGTAATTTGCTAATATATGAATGAAGATCTTAGTGCGAATGAAGAGTCACATATTTTGCGTCCAATTATTTGTCGCTTTCAGTTCTAAACCGGATTTTCTAGGTACCTAGTTAACCTTCAAGATCCAATAGGCAAAAGAGCAGGGTAGCGGAAGGGTTGTTCATAGGTACAACCTGATTTGTAGGTGTATCAAATCATTAGGTAGGTACCTTCTTAAGTATCATTCCTATTAGTCCAAGTAATTAATATACGACCCTACGACATACCAATTTAAAAATTATTAAAAAACATGCAAAACATTATCTGTCAGTGAGCCCATTAATTAGGATAAGTATAGGATTTATTAACTATCCTATAACCACCTCCCTAAATTCGTGGACCAAAATATTATGTTGTGTGTGCTTTCACAACCCAAATGACATAGGTAAACCTACCTATATATAAGTGGGTAGCTGGTAGGGGTCTAGGTAGGTATCGGGAGTGATGGTGTGGTTCTCATCTCATCATTGACAATGTTGAGCGCTCGTGAGTGTAGAGGAAGGGCGTGCAGGCGCAGGCGCAGGGTCAGCGGCCGCAGCGCGGTCCGACGGCGCGGCAGCGGAATTCGAGCTATGCGTATGAAATGAAAGTGGCCACATCGTGAAAGCGCGCGCATCCATTTCGACTATCCACAGCACACAACTCGCATCAAAACTTACCATGAGTAGACAAATCCAATGCTGCAGCAACTGAATTCACAATATCCTGTGTTGAACCGCATCCATTGGCATTGCACTTCACAGAGGTACGATTCACGATTGAAACGAGCGCGAAGGCTGACGCGGAGACGCACGTAGTGTATGTGCGCGGTAGAACGACTGCGGTGCGCGCTGCGCGGGCGCGTGGGTCGGTCGGAGTAGGCACGCGCGGGGCGCGCTCGGCCTGTGGAATGCGGCAAGATAGTGGCGCGGGTACTAACACGGGTACCGGCCGAGGCCCGCTGCAGGCTGGAGCCTCCACTTCATACACTCGCTACTCGCTCGACATCGACGCCGCGCGCCCGCGCCCGCGCCGCCTATCAACGGAATGTGCGCGGTCAACCTCTGTCCATTAGGCAAACGCTATAATTTTATCTGCACCTGTACTTATATAGGGGAGGTAGGGGGCTCTTTGGTTTTTGGAAATAATCAAGACCTACGTTCTGGCACTTCTAAAGGATATTTTTGGGAGAGTAGATTTACTTAACTGGAGAAACTTATGGCTGAACGGTGTGGTGTTCCGTCGCTTCCGCGGGCAAATAAGTACCACAAGAAATCACGACTTTTAATATAGTGGAGTATTAAGGAAGTGACATACTACTACTAACATAGTCGTAAGCTATTATTAACACATTTATTATAATATTCACAATTATTATAATATATAGGGTTACGGGAAAACCCAACCTTCCTTCGAGGGGTTGTAGTTTCCATCATTTCTGACTAGTTTCACTATGAAACCCCCTATCCCAAAACTAACCGTTTTTGAGATATTTGACTTTAAATTTTTTAACCCTTTTTTACGCAAGTTTACTATTTTTGTGTAGGGGACAATTTGTTTTATTAATATCAACACTAAAATTTCAGATACATGAACCGACTGGGTTGTAGTAGACGGTTGATTGTCATAATTTTGGATAAATCCGTATTAAGTTTATCTTTTTCTCTAACATCATCATCATCATCATCATCAGCCCGTTGCAGTCCACTGCTGGACATAGGCCTCTCCAATTGCACGCCACCTAGATCTATTTTCGGCTTCTCGCATCCAGTTTGTGCCAGCCGTCTTGCACAAATCGTCGTTCCAACGTGCCTCAGGGACGTCCTACACTACGTTTGCCGAGACGCGGTCTCCACTCTAGAACTCGTTTACCCCAACGGTTGTCGGTTCTACGGCTAATATGGCCAGCCCACTGCCACTTCAGCTTGCTAATCCGGTGAGCTATGTCGAAGACTTTGGTTTTGGACTTCTCTAACATATTGAAAAAAAATTAAATCGCTCGAAATGGCACAAGCGATTCAAAAAAAGCCCATGTCTTCGCGGATTTTCTTAACTGCGTAAGCTGCGGAACTACATAATTATATTTGACAAAACTTCCACGTGTGGGCCAATGAAGCTTAGCGTCTAAAGTTAAACCCAGAGAGACAGTTTAACGACTATTTCGATATACTCATTAGGTATCCATTTTAAGTATATAGGGTACCTTTAACTAGATTTACATTTGGAACTGTGAAGCGACTACATGTAGTTTTAGATCTAATTAGTAGCAAATTATTTACATTAAACCAAATATACTAATCTATTGAGAGAGCATTCTTCACGTCATCAATGTTAAATAGTCGTCTTTTAACTTTAAATACCAATACGAGGTATCTATCATCTGCAAATGCAAACAATGCTATCCCATAATTTTTCTTTACGAGGAAAAGTAGATCGTTTATAAAAACGACTTACTTTTATATAAATATAAAGGAAATAAAAAAGGACCCAATATGGATTCTTGTGGAACTCCCAAAGTTACAGGTGATTCAGGGGAACATGTACCGTTAATGTCGACATACTGAATCCTATCGGTTTCTAAAAATCACTGAACTCTAGTCAAAATAAAATTATATACAAGAACTTCTTGTTTCACGTTTTTAGCGTGTTTACCCCTTAACATAAAAAGTCAAGAAACATATACCTACTTTTTTAAGTTTCTTGTAAAAAGCATTTAAAAAGTGTAGTTGCCAGCTAAATATCTAAGCCCAATATTTTTGGGAGTACGCGAACGGGTCAGTCCCCGTGTGTGTAGCATCGGGTCTGGGCACAGAACACTATTACTCCTAGCGGAGGGTATGGGTAAGATCGCTCTGTGGCCATATTCGCCAGATGCATCACTAAAATTAACAAGCTGTAAAAAGCATTAACGGTAAGTAGGGACGGTCAGCAGGGTTATTCAGAGAGCTTCGGAACGCCGCCGAATTCGGAAAAAGTTAAAAAAAACACGAACCACAGAGTATAGTACCACTTTCACCGATTCAATCCACCGATATTCGGTACGGTAGGTAACGAATATACTATTTTGACAGCTATCTGTTCGGAGTGCTACCGATAGGTTTTAGCTATCGTAAACTCTACCGACATTCGGGATTATGATTGTTTCAGTTGACAAAGTAGAATTTTAAGGTGTGTTTTCTGTATTTTCCTCCGTTTTTATAAGCTATTTCATTTTTAAACATCATTCTGGATTAGTGGTCTTGAAATTACGTGCTACGGAGTAAATCAAAGGCCTCAATATTAAACGTAGTCGCTTTGTTCATAATCACGGAGACTTTGGTTTTGGATTGGTGTGAGAATTTTGAGCTACGAAACGAAATAGACGCCGCAGAGCCCTGCAAAGTACTCCGACAATAATGCTTCATCGGTCAATATACGAGACGTAACCAATCCATTTACCTACTGGTCCCAACTTTATAAAAAAAAGGGCTCTAAGCCTTGTAGTGCAATAATAATTGAGGCCCAATTGTTTGGTGACTGCTCTGACAGAGTTGGTTTAGTTACCTTCCTACCAACTACTGAAAACCATTAGGTAGATCTGTCCCTATATATACGAAATCATTGTAACTATATTCTAACCACCTATAAGTAAAATCTTACAAGTAAATTGGTAAATCAATTTAGGTAAGTAATAAAAACCTATGTTATTCGTTTTCAGGTGTTAGCTGCGTTGTTTCCTTGGTAATTGCTCGTACTATTACCAAATGCCATTAAGACCAAATGCCAATTTAATTATGAGCCAGGCGTCAGCATATCAGAGGTGATTAATACATTCAACCACCCTGATATTTTATAAGTGGGTGGTGTTCGCAGCAAACACACAACTCACTATCGATAAGTACCTAAGTAGATACTTATATAACTCTATATCTCTATAATCTCTGAACAGGTTGGGTAGCAAAGCAAAGGTTACCGTGGCCTGGGTTCCAGGACACAAAGGCATAACTGGTAACGAAAGAGCAGATGAACTTGCAAGAAAAGGAGAGGATGAAACCTTTGTGTGACCCGAACCCAGACTTCCGATAGCCTATGGGATTACGAAAGGTGTCATTAAACATAGAATGAAAATAGAATTCAAACGTAGATGGGTAGAAACAAATGGTCTAAGGCAATCCAAGATATTTATAAAAGCGTTTGAAAGACAAAAATAAATCCAAACACCTACTTAAACTAAGTAGGAACAATATTAGAATCATAATGATCCTCACAGGACACTGCCAGCTGAACAGACACCTAGTAAAGATAGGACAAAGGGATGACCCCGTTTGTCCTAGCTGTCTGGAAGATGAAACTAGCTATCACCTGGTAGCAGAGTGCCCTGCATACGCTAAAGCCAGGAGAGAAATAATGAACTCAGATACCCTATCTGAAGGGGACCTGAGTGACACTACAATAGGGCAGTTGTTAAAATTCTGCAAAGTAACAGGTAGATTTAGTGGGTCAACATCACTGTGAGTTACCAGTTAACTCAAAACTATAGGGGTCTTGGGGAACTGGGTGAAATAGTCCCAACATGAGAGGACAGATCACCCGTCTGGTGCTTGCGCTGGCGTCCCCTACTAGAAATAATAATAATAAAAATAACTATCCATGTATTTTCCTTTAAAATATTTGTAGTAGACATGCATGCTTAGAGCAATAAAAACTAATTAAGAAATATTCATTTATTTACCTAACTAAATTATTTATTATAAGATTTACATAACTATTTTACAACACAAATAAAACCAGGAAAAAAATCCAGATAAATTTCAATTAACATATTTCTTTGTAACTAGCAGCACCCGCAGTTCCGATCCCGCATGAATATTAGGATAAAAAGAAGGCTATGTGTTAAAAGTAAAAAATTACATACAATTATTAACGTCTGCATTTATATATAATAGAACTTAAGAAGTAACATTTAAAAGAAAAAGCAAATCTTACTAATATTATAAACGCGAAAGTTTGTATGTATGTATGTGAGGTTGTTACTCTTTTACGCAAAAACTACTGAACCGATTGCGATGAAACTTGGGATATAGGTAGCTGGATACCGGGAATAACACATAGGCTACTTTTTATCCTGATATTCCTGCGGGAACGAGACTTATGCAGGTGAAACCTCGGGGCGCAGCTAGTCAATTAATAAACAACAACATTATTTAAATTTATTTATGTTTTTTATTTTTTTTTACAGTTGATAGGTAAACGCTTGACCACTATCTCACCTCATGGAAAGCGACGATGTAGTCAAAGATTTAGCACGCTTACCTAGAAGAAACCTGTTCACTCGCGACTTAAAGACCCCAAGTTGTAAATTACCGGGAAGACATAGTCAGGCAACCGATCCCATTCCCTCGCAATTAGACCTAAGGATCTACTAACATACCTAACAAATATTTAATTTTAAAACTCAGGTGTGCGACCACGATGCCTTTATTTGTAGATGCAGCCTGCTCGGAGACTAACCAAGTAGCCTGTTGGCTACTTGGTTAGTATTCTGTCTGTATTTTTCTTTTGTGATGTGGTTTTTTCTATAATTTATTTTCCTGGTTTTCTTGTTTTCTAACTGTAACAAAAATGAATATAATGATTTCTAAATCTTATTGACCGAGCGAGCTTTAGCGAGAAAAGCGTCTATGCTTCAGGAGGTTGACTGATAATATATAAGAAGATAATATTATTATATCTTTATTACAGAAGAAGATGTTGCTTCTCCTTTATAGGTTGTATTTCTCAAACTCAATTTTGATGAAACTTGTAATAAAAGTAGTATTGTTTTTTCAGGAGATTCAAGATATCAATAACTCCCACCCATGGCTAGTTACACCGAAGAGGAGTGGAAGTGAAAGGCTAGTTACTAAATCTGTTTTTTTTGCTTCTTTGGTGCCTTCCTGCCCTCTAAGAGGAGACCTTCGCTCTGCAGTAGTGCAATTAATTTGATAAATGTTTAGTAAGATTTATATTAATAAATAAATATCATATCATATCATATCAATTTGAGTGGACTAACATTATTTTTTATTTTAAGTTAATTTTATATGTTCTTTATTAAAATAAACTACCTAAAGACTTAACTTACATGGTCATTTCATGATTCAAAAAATATATTTCATAAACATACTGTGATATATTGTTAAATCTTAATGAAAAGAGTCCATGGTCTTTATTATTGATTGCTTTTGTTCAAATTTATAGATATCTGTATTAAGGCGATTGTAATTTAACACATGATCAGAAAAAATATTGTATCATTTTATTTATCATTGTTTTATTGATACCTACTATTAAACAATTGAAAAAAAGTCTTATTTTTTAATTTACCTTGCAATGCAACCCGCATTGCATCGGCAAAGCAATTCATAGCCTCTACAATGGCCAGCAGGGCAGGTCCTATTACCTCCTGAGACATTGCACTCACTCTGGCACTGCTGGTAGGTGTCTCTCTCCTGAGGGTGGGCTTTGTTCCACCTCCACTTCCATCACAACATCTAGCTAGATGGACAGGTTCATCGTCCACAGAGGCAGCTGAGAGCTTTGTTCTGTAACATGTATTTATTAAATAAGTTCCAGATTATGTTGCAATTTAAACAAACTTTAAACATACTTCTTCAAGTTAAATATTAATAAATAAATACATACACAGCTCAATCCCCAAACTAAGCTCTAGGCTTCAAGCTACAAATTGCGGCTGATTTCGCTCTAGTATCGGACTTGCAGGCCAACCATGACTTCAAATAATAAGAAATGAATTCGCAAATTTTAATTCAAATTTGCGAATGCGTACGAAAGATCATACATAAGTAACATATTTACTTACTTTGTACTGAAAGCCTCCCTTTTCCTATTTAACAGTTACCAGCAATGAATTCGAAAAGCGCCTGGCGCTGTTGTAACGTCGCTTTTTGTTGATAAAGTATTAATAAACCTCCTTTTTTATTTCCACAAAATACTTTATAGGTTATTTCCAAGTACCTAACTTTGAATAAGGCGGTTAAGTCAAATAACGCTTGTATGACACTGACAAATGTGTTGTAGTAAAACCAACAGCAGAGTGCGTGGAGAAACAGTATAGGAGATAATAAATGCTTTATTATAAACAGACTTTTATTTTAATAACATATCATCGTTAATATATAGACTGACATAGAAAAAGAATACATCCATCAAATATAAACAAAACACGTTGCCTAGAAACGTTTGAGTATTATAAACCAAGCAGGTCGATCTAATTTGATTTCAGCCTCAACACTCCCGCCGAAAACAAGGCCAGAGAAGACCTGATGTTGACAAAGGTCGGCTTCGGAAGTCCTTTTGTCATAATATCCGCGACTTGGTCTCTAGATGCGATTCTCTTCACAACTATAGAACCATCAGTCACTAATTCTCGGACGTAGAAGTGACGAATCCTAATGTGTTTTGTCCGCTTATGGAATTCAGGGTTGTGTGCTAATTTTACTGCTGCTTCGTTATCAACATGTAGATAAGGCACACTCTTAACCTTCGTTAAATCTTGAAAGATTCTGATTAGCCAAACTAACTCTCTGGCTCCTTCACTAGCAGCCACTAATTCAGCCTCAGTTGTAGACAGTGCTACTGAAGTCTGTCTTTTACTTGTCCATGAAACTGGACCTCCGGCATATAAGCAAACAACTCCAGTGGTAGATCGTCCTGTAGTAGAATCACCACCATAGTCGGCGTCGCTATATCCTTCAAGTTCAGGCATTTTTAGAGTCTTCGGTTTGTACTGTATACCAAGAGACGTAGTTCCCTTTAGGTAACGTAATATCCGTTTCACTCTATTCCAGTCGCTTCTGGTTGGTTTTTCGAGGTTACGCGATACTACTCCAACTGCGTAGGCGATATCAGGGCGGGTTGCGACCATAAGGTATGCTAACGTACCAACAGCTTCACGATAGGGGAAGATTTCCTCGGTTTCCTTGTCATTAAATAATTGATTTGCAGACGAGTTTTCCGCAGCATCAATCGGCGTTGACACAGGATTACTGTTAGCCATATTAAAGCGTTCGAGTACCTTCTTGGTGTACGCTTCCTGGTGGATTACAATCATGCCGTCTTTGCATTGATTGATCTCCATTCCTAAGTAATAGGACGCGGGTTTCGTCGTAATCTTAAGTTTTCTTTTGAGATTTTCAAGAAATTCATCAGCAAGCTGTTTGTTTGAAGCCGCCACTAATCCATCGTCGACATACAAGGTAAGTAAGATATGTTTCCCCCCTACTTTCATTGTATAAAGACATGGATCTGCCGTACTCTGTGTGAATCCATATTCAACAAGTATTTTTTGAAAACGTTGATTCCAACAGCGGGGCGCTTGCTTCAATCCGTACAAGCTTCGGTTCAGATGACATACGCGGGTAGAACCGTCATGAAAACCATCGGGTTGTTGCATGTAAAGCTCTTCTTCGAGTTCACCGTAGAGAAAGGCTGTAGTAACGTCGAACTGTGTTAGGTACATTCTTTCACTCGCAGCAACGCTTAATAGTGATCGTATGGTTGCAAATCTGGCTACTGGACTGTATGTCTCCTCATAGTCAAATCCTTTACGTTGTTTAAATCCTTTCGCAACCAAACGTGCTTTATACTTATCGATTGAGCCATCGGGATTTCGTTTTATCTTAAAGACCCATTTGTTCGGTATGGCTTTACGATCTGGAGGTAGCTCTTGAAGGGACCACGTATTGTTCTCTTTCAAGGCATCTATCTCTCTCAACATAGCTTTAATCCACTCATCCTTATGTGGACTCTTCATAGCTTCTTTGAACGTTGTGGGTTCAGCTACTTTGTCGGTAATCGCACAACAATCTTTGAATTTCTGCGGGGGACGAATGGTGCTTCTATCTCTTAAATCATATCTAGGTTCTGCTAACTCATTTTCGGAATCTGATGAATCACCTAGATCGGCTTCGTGCCACGATGTACTTGAAGAGAAAGACTGATCACCATTGGCGAAATTGTCCTCTCTAAATTCAAAAGGTGAATTGTTTTCTTGCGACGGTGTTGTACGTTCTTGATCTCTTTGATCGGGTTCATTTCGAACTAGATATTCCTGAAGATCAGGTTCAATTGAAACTTTTTGTTGATGGCTCGGGTTTTCATTGAAAGTCACTTTCAATTCGATCTCGTTGGACGATGTGTCTTTCCTCATCGGTACAACATCTTCGCACTGAGTTCGGTCAAGAGGTTTCTCATCGAAGATAACGTCTCGCGATCTGATTAACATGTTGTCATCGCTCCAAATACGATAGCCATCATCGTAGTCGTATCCGATTAATCTTCCTTTGAGAGATTTCATGGAGAGTTTCTTTCGCTTCTGCTTGGGGACATGGACGTAGACTCTGCAGCCCAGGATTCGTAGGTGAGTAACCTTTGGTTTCTTTCCATGCCATAGTTCGTAGGGTGCTTTGTTCTCAGTACGCGACGGACCGGTTCTGTTGAGAACATAGGCGACCGCATTAACTAGTTCAGCCCAAAGCTTCTGTTGGAAACCTCCGCTGTGCATAATGGTTCTTGCAGCCTCAACCAAGATTCTATTTTCTCTCTCGCTGCATCCGTTTTGCTCGGGAGTATACGGCATTGTCATCCGTTGTTTGATTCCATGCGTGGCGAGGATCTCACGCACCTCCTTATTGTCAAATTCACCGCCGTTATCGCTTAGTAGCGTTTCAATCGTATGACCAGTATTTTGTGCTTCGACAATGAATTGTTGCAACTTATGTTTTACTTCTGACTTGGCTTTCAGGAAATAAACATAGCGATAGCCGGTAAAATCATCTTTGAATAGCACAAAATAACGTAAATTTGAACATGAGTTAGGGAACGGTCCGCATACGTCACTGTGTACAAGTTCGCCGGGTCTTGAAGCTCTAGGTCGAGTACCAAACTTCAGACGATGCGACTTTCCGAATATACAGCTTTCACAGATGCTTTCATCTTGTGGAAGATCTACTCCCAACTCTCGTTTTATAAACTGTCGTACATGACGTTTATTCTGATGTACGAGTCGCTCGTGATACAGCTGAGTTTTCGAGAGAGTCAAATTTACTTCTAAACTTTTAGGAATGACGTTCGTGACATTCAGCTTGTATAAGCCTCCGCTTATGCTACGTTCACCCGTTAACTTGACTTTGCCACGTGTTGACAAGGTGCAGTTCGTTGGTGTCGACTCAAACTTGCTTATTGAGTTGCAGTCATGAGCAGCTAGAACAGAGAAAAGGTTCTTCGTTATCTGTGGCACGTACCAGACATCTTTCAATGTGATCTCGTAAACTGTTCCTTGTACCTCCGATAAGATGACGATATTTCCTTTGCCTTTAGCCTGCAGTGCATTGCCATTAGCCGTAGAGACAGTGTGAATCTTCTCGAAAGGTTGGAAAGTCTGGAATAGATCTCCGCAATTGCTGACGTGGCATGTTGCACCATTATCAACGAACCAGTTGACTGTGCTCGATGAAGTCGTCGATACTTCAGCTTCTGATGTCAGCACTTCGTTTTGTAAATTCATTGATTCCGCTACTAGAGATTCATGGGGCTGAGACGAAGAGGAAGGCCGGTTACTGCTTTTCGGGGGTTTGCCATCTTGATGCCACTTTTTACAGTTTTTGACACGATGACCGATTGATTTGCAGTAGTTGCACTTCATCTTTACATCCTTGTTCTTTGTCCCTTTCAGTGTGCTTGACGTTGCTAAAGCCTCTTGCTTTTCTGTTGGCAAGTTCTTTAACATATTCCTTTCAAACACGCACAGACGATCGGTTAAGTTATCTATTGTTCGTTCTGACGTAGGACACATCAGCCATCCACTTTTAAATTGAACGTAGTCTTCGCCAAGTGTATCAAGAGTCTTGCAAATGAGAAGTAATTCTGGAAGCTCCTTATCTTTGCCAAGTTCATTGTTTAACGAGGTCCAAATATTCTTCAATTTAGCCAAGTGTGTAGCTGCGTCATCAATTGAATCTTTCTTCATGCTGAAGAAGTTCATGCATAGCTGGAACGTTTTATCTTCTCTAGTTCCGTCGAACAATCTGTGTAGCTCTAACCAAATTTCTCTAGCGGATGTGAATCGCATTACTTTTCGAAGCATTTCATCTGATAAGTTATTTGTGATGAAGAAAAGAGCGCTTGAATCAGCCTTTGTAAAATTGGATAACTCGTTTCCACCTGCTTCACTTCCTTCATCCAAAAATCTGCCTTCGATTACATCAAGTGCGCGAGGTATGCTCTTGAGTACGATTAGCATTTTAAACTTCCAGGTATCCCAATTGTCTTTACCTTCTAGTGGTGCAATTTTGTACTTGAAAGTTGACGTCTCCATTTTCTAAATTGCAGCTGTAACCATAACCTGTTGTAGTAAAACCAACAGCAGAGTGCGTGGAGAAACAGTATAGGAGATAATAAATGCTTTATTATAAACAGACTTTTATTTTAATAACATATCATCGTTAATATATAGACTGACATCGAAAAAGAATACATCCATCAAATATAAACAAAACACGTTGCCTAGAAACGTTTGAGTATTATAAACCAAGCAGGTCGATCTAATTTGATTTCAGCCTCAACAAAATGACATTTACGTTTACAGTTTACGGAGATAGTTCAGTGCATTTGCATTCTATCAAAGAAAAATGTGTCTTTTTAACCCTCTACGTGAGATATTTTGGAATTAAATTTATGGAATATAAGTAAAATAGCCATTGCATTATATGCGTATTAAAAATAGATTTAAAAGACACTTAAATATTTTCTACCATTTTCTACCAAAAAATAGCAGTCTCCGTAAATGCTCTTCTGAATATAGATGAAAATTGTTTATGATTTTTTATCGGAAAAAGGTTACTTCCGTCGTTAAATTTTCCGAATAAGCGGAAACGTTAGGATGAATCACAAAATCCAGATTTTTCGGCACGGAAAGAAGTTTCGTAAAAACAGCGATAACGAAAGTCGGGTTCGTTTCGGTGGGAGTGAATAAGGCCGCAGGTCCAATAAACCGGGTAGTGGGCCGTTTAGGTGAGAGGCTTCGACTGTGACTTATTATCACAAGCAGACTAGTCCGATACACGGAAGAGTCCGCTTTTGGTGCTGCCACTATGGATAATTTATATTGTATAGGAAATATCAATTTTTTAATTGGATAAGTAAAAGAAAAAATATGTATCACCTTTTTTATATTTTTTATATGAATCACATACCTATTCATATTTTTAAGAAAATGATTTCGTTCTTTTGTTTTTTTTTTATCAGTCTATCAGTAGTATTTTTTTATTCATTTTTTTAATATTTGGTCGATGACGTTATCAGGGTCTCTGCCACTCGGATTAATACGAAGGACGTAAGAAGCCATTTCATTAAAATAAGAAAACAAATTTCAACCAAACGTCAAACGTCACAGTTTTGACGTAGCTGTCAGTGTTGCCAACAAATTCGGGAGTTTATTTGGCGGAAACGCGTTGAGGAGATGTGTGCTAAATTTTCATTTTTGTGGAACCCAGTTAAAATGCGTGTAAATTGTTTAATTTCGGGGCCATATTAATCAATTTAGTTTCGTGAAGGTGTACAAGTGAAATGAAAGTGAAAATCAGCGCGAAACATGGACTTTAGCGTTATCTCCAAAGCTCCGTACACAATCTTTGTAAAAAATGGCTACCGGTTTACAGTGATTCCCTCGACTTAACTTTAATTATGACGACTTGACTGTTTCGATGCAAACAACTTGCGCAATATTAATAATATTCGACATTGGCTAATTTCCAAATGGTCATAATCGGTTCACAACCGATAAGAAAAAAATAAAATAAAAGTAATTTTATTTTTCGTTATTTTAATGTAATCTTTAACTATTTCTAAATCAAACAATAATTAACCCATCGAGTGAAACTGGTGAGGGTATTTCTCTCACAAAAGAGGTGACTTAATCGATATAGATCTCCATTAGAATAGACGCCGATTTAACAAGATAGGATGTAGATAATTTTAGATTGATCTCAAAAAATGATAGTGAAGATCTTATAGATAGTGTAGATTATCAAGAGCTCACTAAAATTCGGCCAACAGATTAGACCGTTTAAAAAGTAAAGAAAAATGGCGCACCTGGAACCACCTTTTTATCACAAACTCTTCAATTAGTAACAGGAAAATGTTTCTACTGTTACCCATCAAGATGTCTGACTTGTAAAAGTAGTAAGAAAAAAAGTTACGATATTGTATTATTACACCTGGTAACCCTCTACTGAAATGTCATTTTCGTTTTCTTTCAGAGTTGTCTTTGTTTGACAGTTTCTAAAAGATTAAACAAACGTTTTGTGGGGTTATTTTTGCTGAAAATCGATGAAATTCTAGTGGTATTTGCCAAATAAATTGTTAGAAATCAATGTGCTAAAGACGAAAATGATACCCTCTAAAGCGACGTTATGGGTGATTGGTGTTTTATTGTTGTTTTCAATATTTATGGCGAATTTCCTAAGTTTAATCTCTACCGACCACAACTTTTACGTAGATAATGAAAATGAGGGCATAAATCATAGTAAATATTTGGAAAATAAATATGGACAGATTACAGATACGTCTAACAACCTAATCTGGTTCTTACAGGTAAGTTGGTACAGGTAATTTTATTGTCATAAATTTATGTAAACAAAGAAATTGTAAAGAAAGGCGAATACGATGACGTCGTTTTGATTAGGTAGCACGACCGTAGCCGTAGGTGTACGAACAATAGTTTTCTAACATTATTATTTCAATCAATGGTATTCAAAGGTGTGACAATGGGAGTGACCTTTGATTAAACAGGTGGAAATAATCATTTGAACTGAATGCTAAAATCGATTTGTGCTCTTCATTGCTTTTCATTGAAAAAAAATCACTTCAATAGTTTTCATAGACAATGCTATTGCAATAAATACTAATAGGAATTTGCTGACCATAATATAATGCATAGGTAATAAAATAAGTCCCTTATCAATAAGGTCAAATAAGTATTATTAATTTCACCTCTCGGATTCCAGAGAGATTTCAAATTTGTACCCCTCGTATACCACGTATGGTGCTAACTTGCCAAATCACTAACCGGATCCGCCTTCGATAGACAACTACCTAAAACTGGATCCGGCCTTAGGTAAACGAGCGGTTAATTCCAAATTTTCATTTTTGTGAAACCTAGTTGAAATGTTTGATTTCGGGGGCGTATTAATCAATTTAGTTACTTTCTACTAAACTAAACTTTAATACATTACATATTGTATGTATTATTGTATGTCCGGGATGGACAAACTCTTGATACCTTTAATATTTAATGTCACCTTAATGTATACACAGTTATTAATAAATTTTCTTGATTCTTGATTCTAAGAGATAGTGAAAAATGCTAAAGGAGTTGTGTCCCCGATTTTGACAAAAACTAAAATGACATTATTAGATTTTTATAAATTTACCCTAGCCAGAAATCAAACCTTTCATTTTGGAAAAAAATAAACACCCTATATTTTGGCCCGATTGATAGTGTTGCTGATAAAGATCAAATCCTGGAATCAAACATAGTATTCAACCTTTCGGGGTTCGGTTAAGCTGTCAACCGCTTAACTAAACCCCTAACTATAATTTTATATATTACACTGAGAAATTACAGTGTAATAAATAAAATAAATTCATATTATAGATATTGTGTTTTATTAGTATAATCATTCATAATAGTATACACTGCAATACCTGAAATTTTATTTATTACACCGCTAATAATGGTGTAATAAATACAATTTGTGGATGCAAATAAACCGATTTTCTGGACACCCATGTCCAAAAAATCTCAATTAGTTCGCATAATTGACACTACTGTATGTATGTATTAAAAGATTTCAGATATACACATAAGTATATTTAGAGATCCTGGTAGAATATCGCAGTTCCAACAATTCTGTGACAACACTGTGAGGTTAATTAAACCAGCGATTGTGTTAGCCACTGGTGACCTCACCGACGCTAAAGCCAAAGATAATTTAGGCAGCTCTCAAGTGAAGACTGAATGGGTTTACTATCATAATATAGTAAAAGAGTCTGGAGTTACAAGTCAAACAAAATGGCTTGATATTAGAGGAAATCATGGTAAGAACTAAGAACTTTTTTATTTTATACATTATAGGTACTTTATATTGTTTGAAAAATACGAAAGTATAGTCTTAGCACAGCTAGTTTAATGAAATTGCTTTGTGGAATCAAAATTTACAATGGACGGAAAGAGAGAGAAAGAGAGTAATGTATGTCGCTTGTTTAAAAATAAAAAGAAATAACTCAAAATTTGAGTTTTTGAGTTTTTGTTTTAACAAAAAGTTTTTGAGATTTAATCATAAAGTGAAATAACTTGACGGGGTCAATAATCCAAGCCCAACTCCCGTACCAATACGACGTTTTTGACGGAGATAGGAGGTCTATCGCTTTTATATTAGAAACGCACGACAATTCGGTAGTAATAATTTAGTTTATTTCACTTAACTACAAAACTAATGGTAGTTTGATCTGCATCATAATTGAGTTAATTCAGTTTTGTAGAAATTATTTTTGTAATTATGACAAATAATTTTACTTAAGGCGGCGATAGATGATAAGCAACGGTCCTTGTCCTATTGCATATAAATGAGCGAGATGGAATTGCGTGAAAAATCTACAATTTCTCGTAAAATCAATAATTAACGAAGATTAAAATAATATTTTGAAAAAATGCGATGAAGGGGTTCTAGGTATTGTATTTTCTAATATTATGATGCCTATAAGAAAATATAGCGGTTAAGGATTTAGAAGAAAAATTGATTTATTTTGTAAAACAGGGGTAACTTTGCCTGTATAATAGTGGTATTTAAAGTTATTTTTTATTATACTTAAAGAAATGCTTTCCAAAAATTTCGCACCCGACAGGACTTGAACCTGCATCTCTGGGAATCCGTTCCAGCGCCTTTCCAATTTGGCCACGGATGCATGTTCAATCGAGTCGAAATTAAGGATTGCATTTCTTATTGTTTTTACGTTTTTGTAGGCACGTAGCAGTTATTTTTTATTGTTTTTGAAATGAAGGGGACACTTCTTGTATCATGTACAATAACATAATACATTGTTTAAAGATCTATTTGATACCGGTTATGAATAAAACCATTCCATCGGAAGGGATTTCACATGAGTCGCGTCCTTAATGCAGTTCATTTTAAGAAACTTTACAAAAACACCTGATTGAAATAAAGGTTTTTTTTTTTTTTTTTTTAATTATAATTGCATTTAAAAACGTTAAAAGAGTGTAATAGATGTGACCTATTTAAAAAAAAACAACAATAACGCTAAATTTTAAAACAAACAGATGAACTCTTTAAATTAGTTTTAAAGATTAATGTTTCCAAATTTTCTTTTTTTCAATTCTCAAAACAGTTTTTAAAGTAGGCCTCCTTTAGTTTTTCTTAAATTAAGCTTTGAATTACAATGTGCAAAATTTTAAAACTTTATTCGCGATTTCCCACAAACTTGAAATTTTGAGTTATTTCTTTTTATTTTTAGACGAGCGATGTGTTTTCAGTAATCAATGGCTAATTAACTGAACTTTCTTATTACAGATAATTTTAATATAAGAAATATTAATTCACAAGAAAACTACTTCAGAAATTATTCAGTCCAAGGTGTTACTCATACAAAATCTTATTTACATGTTGAAGAAAATAATGGCTTAAAAGTTGCCTTTTTGGGAGTGGATGCTTGTCCCGATCCTGGTTTAAGGCGACCATTCAATTTTATTGGGATTCTTGACCACCAAGAGCAACAGCACATACAAAGGCTAAAAGCAGAAGCTGAAAGATCCGCTGATCATATAGTTTGGTTCGGTCACTACCCAACATCATGTATTCTATCCCTAGAAACCAATGCACAAAGGATAAATTTACGCCAATTGATCGGCAGTACTTACGCGTCTCAAGTCTACGTCTGTGGCCATTTACATTCGATGGGTGGCATTGTACCAAAGATGTACACTAAACATAAAAAAGGTTTTCTAGAACTGGAGCTTGGAGACTGGAAAGACAACAGGATGTTTAGATTAGGCGCTATAGACCATGGACACTTTTCTTTTGTAGATCAGAAACATAATAACTGGCCTTTAGTGCTTGTTACTAATCCAAAACATGCCCAATACTCTATGCCAGGGCGAGAACCTCTCCATCTGATTGCTGAATCGACTCACGTGCGAATTCTCGCCTTCAGTGACGTCAGTATAGACACAGTAAAAATTTCTTTTGATTCTAACAGTTGGATGAAATGTAGACAAAAAGAAGGTCCATTGTATGTGTGCCAATGGCTGCCGAATTTGTTCAATTCTGGATTGAACTACATGTTTGTTACTGTTACCGATGAACATGGGAAAGAGGCTATTGTTAAACATCCTTTTACGATGGATGGTGCTGTGATGAATTTTGATATAACAGCGAGAATTTTGCTTATGCTAGAGGCTGGAGTTATGGTAAGACTGCAGCATAGTATTGTTAAACTTATTGGAGTTTTTAAAATCTACTTATTTTTAACTAAAATATCTCTCTATTACAGTTCCAAGCAATATTTGCAACGTTATTGCTCATCAATGTGATGCCATTAGTAGTGCTGAGGTTACAGAAACGTCCGATTAAATTCCGCAGAAGACTCCTTGACCACATCTTGAGGAGTTTATGGCTTTTAAGTAAAATCGACCGCATCTTCTTTCCTATAGTGTTATACGCAGCTTATATTCCGCTGGGACCATGGGCAGTTGGAGAACTTATTGACGGGTACATTGGTGCGATTTTCGCTTGGGGAATTCTTATAAAAGGAACATTCATACCCGAACCATTCACCTATATGTATGGAAGTGTACAGCTAATGTTTGTACAGATACCATTGATCATGGTATTGGCACACTGCCTCGATAACCGACTGAATGCTGCAAATACTAGAGGTTTTAAGAGGCTGTTGAAAAGCCTGCCGTTTATTTGTTTGTTATCAATACAATTTTTACTGGCATATTTCTTTTGGCTGGAGTATGGGTCGCTCGCCGCCTGCTTTGGCCCTTTAAGGACTTGGAGTGTTCCATTGTCTTTGCTACTGTGGTACAAAATAATGACACTACCACCAGACTATTGCAGGTACCTACTTAAAATTTTATTTTACGTTAATATCTTAGGAATATTATACTTATCTCTTAACAATTTGGATTTTTTTTGCAGAAAATTAGAAAAACTCAATGACGAATGAAGTGTATTGGAAATGAACTATGAGGCTTATTTAATGATATCAGTTAGAGCTATGAACAAATTGATGTAAGTAGTTTGATGTAAAGGAGACAGCGACAGCTTTTGCTTATAATAAGTACCTATTGCATGCATTTATGCTTAGTAAATGCATTACAAAGGTAGGTGGAACTGAACGCCACAAACGTCTCGTCCAGAGGCATTTGTGGCGTAATTTTTTTTCTAATTCGGCGCGTATTCGTACGGTAATATCACAATAAGCAAGCTATTCGGCAAGTACACGTCAAGTGTGTATCAATATTCACACCTACATAATAATTATGTTGTATGTTTTATATACTGTTTGTTTGTAAACTTGTACAGCAAAGTTTTGTTTTTTGTAGCACAGTGCGAAATAAAAACGATAACATTCCAAAGTTTATTTAAATGACGTAATTTGATAAGGATTTGATATTTAATTACTATTGAAAAGACAAATAAATAAAAACTAATTAGATTTTATATTGAGATGTCCAATAAACTTGTAACTAAAGGTGCTGTTGAAATTAAAAGTAGAAATTGGTTGCCGGTCGCACGCGACATCTGTTGTTAACAAATTAAACCGTATTTCTACAACTTTAACGGCCGAATACAGAAACGCTCCCTACTCAAAATTTTAGTTCTACTTAAACTCCAAATTCTAAATTATTAAGTTCCAGAGCGGCTTAATTGTTTAAGTAGAACTCAAGTTTTGAGTAGCGTTTCTGCAATAATTTACATATTTCTGTCTTTTAAGCAGGGACTAGTTGTGTCGACATGTCATTGGCTACTGAAGGTTCAATAGATAAAACCGTTAGGTATCTACACTGTGGAGATAGAAGTCGCTTTTATGCTATGTATTATTCATCTGCAAATGTCGCGTGCAGTCGGCTTCAAACTTCAGTAGACTGCATTTTTTTCTGGTAAAAATAATAATGAACAGAACTGCCATCAATTCCAGCCTGCTGACTGTTGAAGGCAGACGTTCATTATTATTTTATTTTGACTAGCGCGTAAGATGTTACCTCTTACTGCGCAAAATTTCGCACTTAAGCGGTAGCCCACTAAAGCAAATCACAGAAATGTTTGTAAATCGCCTTCGCCCTGACTTAAGGATACAACACTTTTTGAGATAGATGGCTGTGACGTGTCAAAGAAAACTCTTATATTTTTAGAGATTTATGACGTGCTTTTATTATAATATATAACACGCAGAATTAATGTTACGGATAAAGTCCGAAGTACGCATAAAACTAGGTGTAACCGTTTTAAAAACTAGTTGAACAAGCTTGGGCTTTTACGCCGTGTGAGTGCCAATTGTTGCTTATAGTACTTATTGTTTACCTGCAACGTCTTCTTCTTGTTCTTGAGCATAATTTCTTGGTATATAAATAGTAATAGTTTAAATAGTAGTAAATAATACTATCACTTTTGCGTAACAACAAAAATGTATGTAAAGTTTCTAAAACTCTTACACTTCAAACGAAGCGTCCACCTTCCATACAGAAAGATTATTTTTTTTACGGAAAATGGTGCTAACGGAAAAGTAGTAAGTCAACGTCTAATCTAATGCCTTTTTTAGTAAAAAAAAACTCACACTTTTGTTTTTTATACGAGTATCATCAAACTATTATCAGTGCGTTAGAAAAAAGGCAATATCGGCCATACCAAATCGTGTGCATCAGAATGGCGGGTGTACATATGCAAATTATCATGAATCTAATATGGCTCAAATCTACCTTAATTCTACCTAATTCTACCAATAAAGAAATTAATAGTACCTCTCTGTACGCATAGAAAACTCAATAAATATGTGAGCCGCCAATCTGACGTCAGGATGGCGGGTGTATTCCTTTTCTGGGCGAAATATCATTCGTCAATATTTATATTCACTGCCATATAAATCTACCTAATTAGTACCTTACAGAACCGTACGTAGTAATCAAAATCAGGCAAAGACTAGAGAGTAATTTTGAAAATAAAATTTCGAAACTTTAAATTTCCGCAATGTTGGTATTTAGTAATGGCGGGCGTGTTGAGAATCTGGGCTAAAAAAAGATTGTACTTTTTTTATAATTATGGCCGTTTAGAAAGTAGCCAGTGTCAAGTATTATGTTATAATTAAATCGAATTAGGTACTCTATGTTAGCAATTTGACAAGTACATTTTTCATTTACGAAATAATAAACTATTGACTTTATAGTCAATAGTCTTTATTTCGTAAATGAAAAATGCACTAAAATAAAATAAAATTTCTTATTGACTATAAAGTCAATAGTTTATTATTTCGTAAATGATGATGATAACTTGGCTGTTTCTATCATGCAAATATTATTTATTCTTTGCAATAAAGAAACAGCCAAGTTATCGTAGTTATAAGTGGAGTGAGTGTAATTGGCGGTTAATAACAAAGAATTTTACATGAAGTTTGAGACATCGCGAAAGTCCACGTTTGGTTTTCATTACACTTGTACACTTTCAAGGAAATAAATTAGTCAAAGAAATGGGAATAAGATGGATTGGAATTTAAATAGTAGTAGTATTGATAATATACTGTAATGATATAATGATACATAATTATAAATTATACTACTATTACTATAATTTATCAATACTACTACTATTTTAAAAATATACTTGTCAAATGGCTAACATGGAGTAATTCGATTCAATTATAACAGCTCAGAAGCCTACGTCCGGGATTCTTGCTAAATCTCCTTAATTTGCTGTTCTAACCTTATTCGACCGAATCAATCCAGTCTCGGCTTCTACTAACATTATACAACTACTGAGCCACTCACCGTACCCTAATCCTGACTTTCGCCCCTGTCGCCTCACGTGAAACTGGCCAAATTGCTCCAAGCTGCTAGCAGAAGGCCACAAGGAAGAATCTGAATCTGAACATAATTCTTGACACTAGCTACTTTCTAAACGGCCATAATTATAAAAAAGTACAATTTTTTTTTAGCCCAGATTCTCGACACGCCCGCCATTACTAAATACCAACATTGCAGAAATTTAAAGTTGCGAAATTTTATTTTCAAAATTACTCTCTAGCTTTTGCCTGATTTTGATTACTACGTACGGTTCTGTAAGGTACTAATTAGGTAGATTTATATGGCAGTGAATATAAATATTGACGAATGATATTTCGCCCAGAAAAGGAATACACCCGCCATCCTGACGTCAGATTGGCGACTCACATATTTATTGAGTTTTCTATGCGTACAGAGAGGTACTATTAATTTCTTTATTGGTAGAATTAGGTAGAATTAATGTAGATTTGAGTCATATTAGATTCATGATAATTTGCATTTGTACACCCGCCATTCTGATGCACACTACCAAATCGGGTACACCTATGATAAATCGTAGTTCGGGCTTTAACCTTAGATAACATTGTATCGGCACAAAGATCAACAGTATTCACGTACTTATTTACGTATTTTTTAGTATTTTATTTCGGTCCTTTAAAATTGTCTACTCTACTTTGTAGTGCTTGCTTAGTCACATAGTTTAGTTTCTAAATTTTATGGTATTTAATATTCTGCGTGCACATTGTAATAGAATAACTAAAATTAGTACTCTAAGCTAGGTTTTAGTTACGTATCGAACAGATTTTTCCAATTCTAGAGTTTGGTAACGTATGTACCAGATTATATTTTTGTACGGTCATTCATTATTATTGCTTAGTCATTATCTAGTCTTTGTTTATTTGCTTTAAATGTTAATTTATAAATTGACCACCTGCGTCCTGCGATTTTACCCGCTTAAGATACGGTCCGGTGGGAATATCGGGTTCAAAAGTGTTAAGAGAGATCTCAAGCTATCTGCTTGCATAAGTTTCATTGCAATCGTACCAGTAGTTTTTAGGTGAAGGAGTAACAAACATTCTCGTTAATTTACTTACACCCAATTTTTCACATTTATGATATTAGTAGGATTTCCACAGCTATATTATGTATGTATTATGTAAAATACAAAGTTTAATCGCAATCGGTTAAGTGTTAAGTTATACAACGACAAACATTTCGCATTTATAATAATATGTACCTGTTACTAGATATTGGAATATATATTTTATGCAGCACGACTTTGAAAATATATTTTGAAAAATAATGAAATGAAGTAAATTAAAGATACACAATATGTAATATATATTTATTGTCACATTATATTTACAATAATTATTTGTACGTTTTATCGTATAAGTAATGTTACATACAGCTTTACTATAAATCTGTATAAAACGTACTTAATTTGATATCTCGAATTATATTTTGCAAGAAGATACCTACAAATTTAATATTTCAAATAATTATTGCTTAGGGCTATCTAATCTACTAGACCCCGTACCAGGCGAGTGCTATAGCCACTGTGTAATGTAGTGGTTAGAGCACTCGCCCAGCAATCGAAGGGCAAGGGTTCGAAACCTGTCAAGTGAGGTTTTTTACGATGCAATTTTTCTTTATCACATTTCTATAGCATTTTTTTAAAGAAATATTTTGTTTTGCTGTCCACGTGACTGTAGGTATTGTTTGTTTTAACTCAAGAAAATTCAAAATTTTGGTATTGCTCTTAAATTCAGATTTCCTAGATAGATATCAAATTATTTGCGTTTTATACGAATTATAACATAAAAATAGTGTTGTCATTAGACGTAGCTCGTTTGATTATTACTATTCGTATTAAATGTTTATAATATATACAATGTATGTATAAATAATTACGTATACAAAATACATTATTTGTCATTGTCACTGCTATTTTTATCATTATCACAGACTGGGTATGAATATTACCTATATTAACTATAATACCTAATCTTCACTTAGGTTTTGTAAAAAAATGTAAAACATTCTGAAGAAAATCTAATTAAAGTTACTATGTACGTTACATAACTTTAAAGCTTACGTATATTAAAAAGGTAAAAAAATGTTTCAAAAAAGTCTCTGGACGCATACCAAAAATACCGATTTCATCCACCTATCCAACTGGTTTAAAAGTATGTAGAGATTCGTCCTATATTACCTTACTATAAATTATGCTTAATGGAATGTATCTATCTCCTTTAACCCCTTAGTCATACTTATACTTAATACTTAGAAGTGAAAGGCCATTGGTTCACACCGGCTGCAACACACGCACGGCTAATGAGGGGTATATTAGCAAATCCACTATTGTTCATTCTAATCGAAAACATGTATGAATGCCAACCACCTAGTGGAGATCGTGAATACTGTTTTAGTACGAATTTAAATTTCCTTTGAATATTCCATAGAAAATGAGGTGAGAAGCAAAAACGCCACTGTCCCAAACTATTCTAATGCAAACGCGCCATTGTCCATTTTCAAATCTTGAAATAATCTAGGTGCAATGGTGGTGCAATGTATGGACAGTGATGGGTTTGCTTTTACACCCCTCAAATATAAACACCAGTTTGAGCAACGGAATTTGAAATGGATTATATTAACATTAGGTAGAACTAAAATTCTTTATCCAAGATAATCAAATCAAGTTGTAAAATACAGAACATATCAAAATAGCACAAGTCCGCGTTACTTGGCAGCGAGCCCAAGATGCTGGCAGCATTGCCACGCTGAATAGCAACGCTAATTCTTTGCGCCACTAAAATTCTAAATTCATACTTAGGAAATGTAAACATTGGAATTGGTTGTTGGCTGCCCATTTTTACACGACTGCCAAAGGAAGTGTTATGTTTTTGCCGTGAGTGTATGTATGTATGTATGTATGTGACCTATTTTTGTGCTGTCGTAGGGCCTAAACGGCTGGGCCGATTTAGATAAACGATACGTCGTTAGATTCGTCATGACCGTGAGAGTGACATAGGGTACATTAAAATAATAAATAAATAAAAATAAAGATTTAAAACGCTATAAAGCAAGATTTGTCTTGACCATAAAAACCGAGCAAAGACAACGGAACGTTACTTAAAAACTTTTCGATTTGACTTTGACGCCGAGTTTCAACTTTTGAAGGAATTTGAATGTTTGATTTGTCAGTTTGTCAGACATAACATAAATAACAATTACTATGTTTACAATAAGTAATTAACTAAAAATTTGAAATGTCGCGCTATGGATAATGGATAGCAAGGCTAATCGGCTAGGACAAGAAACCGCCAGCCTTTGTATCACCAGTCGCGACTAAGTTTTCGGATTTGGTAATTATATTTTAAGATGAATACCTGCCTACTTCATAGCCATCTCAGCAAAACTCAAAAAGAATAGCTATTATAATATTGAAGGCTTTTAGATAGCCTATCTTTAACCGATTTCGAGTCCTCGCTACTGGAGTATACACATCCAGAGTTAATGAGTTTCTCTGGTGTAATTGTATCTAATCTCTAATAACTAAAAAGCGTTAAATAAAAAAAATATTTAAAAAAAATAAAAAACCCGACTGCCGTTAAAACTGAAAAGTAAAAAACAAGAAGATACCTAAAGGTAAAGAAACCTTAAAAATCGTTCGACGCATCTAGGAGCCTTAAAAAATTGTGGCTGCAGTCGGGTGGGACTCCTTTTAAAGGTAAAGAAGTATAATGACACCAAATTGTGTTGAAGTCCCACCCGAGTCCATCCACAATTTTTTAAGGCTCCTAGATGCGTCGAACGATTTTTAAGGTTTCTTTACCTTTATTGTTTATGTTACGGTGCTTACATTTATTAAATTTATTTATTTCTTACTTTCTAAATTGCGTACCATCTGAACGTTGCGGACCATTGGACTTTGAGCTTAAATAAGCCTTGAATAGAGTAAAAATATTTTTGTCCCTCTCGCACATAAGGCCGATTGAATAGTTACCTTAAATGAATAAGTTGCTTAAAATTTCCGACCTTTACCAGATCTTTAAAATAAAAATTAATTACTAATGACCTGCCTTGACCAACTTAACCAGTTTAATAATTATCTACAAGCTCTATAAACTCTGATATACATTACTATAACAAGTGAAATTTGTAAGAGAATAATCCATAGGACCAACGCTATTATATCTTGTTGGAATGTTAAAGAGAGCTGCAGGTATTTGAGGTAGGATCTCGCATTTCTGAACATACAGAAGATAGCGTTACACGGTAGGTTGCCGCGGTCGAAACCGTACGTCGTTTGAAGGAATCCGTCGAAGGCGTAGCGGAAGTACGATATGGAAGCGAAGGGTTGGAGGTAGATCGGCATCTCGTGGTAGGGGATGAAGAATTCTGAGAACATCAACATTGGAATGTTTGCGGCTGGGATCGCGAATAGACCCATCTGGAACAAATATAAATTAAAAAAATAAGTTCCGCGATCATCACACAACGCCATTTAGCTCCAAGCTTTGGTTACGGTGACTTAGAAAAAAGATGTAGGTAATAGGTACATATATTATTTTTGTTCTTATTTACAAAAGAAAGACACAAAAAAATGCGTAAGAATACACGGACTGAACTAATTCTTGTAGAGAGCTAAATCGCATTTATTTTGTACTAGCTTCGCCACACGGTTTTACTCGCATAAGTTTCGATCCGGTTGAATTATTGAGATAACTTAGTCTATGTGTTTTTCCAGAACTCCAAGTCTTTATTCCCACAATTGTTCTAGTACCTAGTTTTTGTGTGAAAGCGTACCTAACAAACATGTCTACTCACAAACATTCTAGATTACTGCGCTCCGCCGTTTAACCCTTTTAGGGATAATTTATATTAATAGACCGTTTCCCGGCCGTGCCGGATCCGAGATTCGTTGTCTGTTGCTCGGCCGCCACTCGGGTGCAACAGACCGATCGACTGTTCGCCGAGCAATGGAAACGAAGCTCGGCCGAGTGACGGTCTAATATAAATCATCCTTAAGTCCGAGTCGCACCTGGCCGGTTATTTTAGTTGGCACAATATATTAAAATAGGCAATTTCAACTACGACATCTTACTCTTTGTTGCCATAGTACACACCTTGATATCAAACGCAGCTCCGATGACAAGCCCGAAGGACTGCGCCAATATGGTGATCAAAGCACAGATGAGCCAAGCGAGCGACATGCGGTATGACTCCAATGGCTGACTTGTTAAGTACCATGCCGGGAAGAAGAACACCGTTGCACATAGTAGCTGGAAAAAACAACAAAATATATTTACTTCCTACTACTTGCATAAACAGAAGTTGCCTCGTGAACATATCCACATCCTAACTAAAATTATAAATTTTGTCTGTATATTTGTTTGTTTGTTGGCTCCCTCTTCACGGCCAAACGATTCGACCGATAGTTTAAGTGATGGTGAGTAACATAGGTAAGATACCTACTTTAGATCCCGATAATTCTGCGGGATCGAGATTTACGCGGCTGATACCGAAGGCGCACCAAATATGGAATGATTTAAAAAAAAAGCTCCGCAAAATTAAAACATGGTATTATTTTTCCATACTAGCCAAGAGCATTTTAAAATGATAGAATGGATGGTAATTTAGTTTATACTTACTTGAATAGGTAAATCCACAATAACTTTTGATATGCAATAAGTTACAAGCGAGTACCATTTATTTAAGTGTTCTTGTAATACAACCGTGGATTCGACAGGGACTGAAAAATGAGAATTGAATGAAGGTTAATGGTGAAGTGGGGTTAATAAGACTTTGGGGCAAATGCGGCGATCGATCGTTATCTCATCGGAAACTAACAATTATTATATGAAAAAATCGTCATCTAGTCAATATAGGTAGATATCTCCTATCATGATTAGCGATTTTAAGTATAAAGTGGAACGCATAAAAAAAACAACAAGACTTTTTTTTATGCGTTCAATAGAAACTGAATATACATTTGTTATGAGAAAATATTGGTATAGTTTTACATTCATCAATAAAATAATTCAAAAAAAAAATGAGTCAAAGTTGAAGTAATTTTTAACAAATTGTTGGTGGAATATAATTCAAATCATAATCTGTTTGTATGTATGTATGTAAAAACAGTACGTATTTCATTTTCTTATTACTTACGTAAAAATCTGTTAGATACAATAAATAAGGTATAATCAGGTACCTACAGATGAGGTGGTTTACCTCCATATTAAGTATATACATAACTTACATGTATGAATTGTAGGCATTGCATTCGAGAAGAACAAAAATAGCAAAAAGAAGAAGAGGCAGCCAGTGTTAGTGAGAACTCGACTGGCCTCAGCGCCTGCTCCATTATACAACGCACCAAGTAACAGTGCCACTATTAGATGAGTAACTAGGCGAATCTGTAATACAACAGGAAATTATTAGTTAGTCTGACTGAGGTCATTGTCTTTTAGTGTAATTTTTGTGCGTTTGTAACTTCTCTCTACCGCTATAGGAAAATGTTGCGAGGAATCCCCAAATAATGAAGCTACGAACGGAAAACGTCTTGCGAAACTTGGATTCATTTCTCTTGGATGTGATCCGAAATTAAACCACTATTTATCTATAGGTACATTAAATTAATTTATTTGTAGTTATCAGTTAGACTGGCTGAGGTCATTGTCTTTTAGTGTAATTTTTGTGCGTTCGTTGTAACAGCGCTCTACTGCTGAAGAACTCGCGACTCGCGAGGAATCCCAAATAGAAGAGCTACGAACGGAAAACGTCTTACGAAACTTGAATCCATTTCCCTTGGTTGTGATCCGAAATTAAACCACTATTTATCTATACTTATTCTATATTTATTCATATAGGTATATTAAAAAAAACCGGTGCTACGGAACTTATTTTATATTTATTAAAAAACATAGGCTTACCTACATACTTTGAGATTTACTTAACCTAATTAGGTACCACATATAGGTAGTGCGGGTGAATGTGTAGCAGGTATACCTGTGTAAGATGAACATCTCTGAGAGCTCCTATACAGCTTCTCCAGAACAAAGCACACAATTGTTGCCATATGTTAGCGCGGTACCCGTTCGATGGTGCAGGAGACAGACGTGGAGTTAGTAGCGCCTCCACTTCCGCGGATATTGCTGTTCCTATGATATAACAAATAATACTAATATTTAAAAATAAGATTGATTTGTTTTAATAATTAGGGTCCGAAACTACTGCTCCGATAAAAAAAAATCTTTAAAAAGCTGAAAGCTACATTACCGTGACAAAGGCTACTTTTGAACCCGATATTCCCACGGGATCGAAACTTATACGAGGACAAAACCGTGGAGAACAATTAAACAATGCTGAGGCACTGTTGGGACTTTTTAGTTGTAGAATCCGTACCCATGGTTCACAAACACAAAAATACTTAAGTCTCTACTGGATCAGGGCCGGTATGTGGAAGGAACTGGGGGGCAATGGTAGGTAGTCTTCTATTTATTTTCGTGTGGTTTGGCTCTCTTAGTGTTACGAGTTTACAGATCGCCTAACTGCTATCAGAGATAACAATCGAGACTAACACCTTTACGAGCCTTCCGAAGCACGGAAGAACTCGAGAAAGTGGTTTTTGCCACACAAATTATCGGTCATTCAAGTAATGACCACGCCGAGCCCCGTTGCTTGCTTAACCCGCACGACCATTTAATATTAGTAGGTAATAAAGCTGCATAATATTTACATGACACTTGATTACTTGTACAATATTAAACATAATTTAGCATTTTAATTAGCAGCTGCTGTTACCTACCCAACTATGGGTTTATTATCTAACAGCTGCAGCAGCAATATGCCAGTGTAAATTTTTTGAATTAAATACCAATAAATAACTATAATATGTAGTAGATTAAGAACACTAGTAAGATAGGTATTTATCTAAGGTTACGGCCGCATTGGCAGAGGGTTTAAATCGTCACAGTTTTAAAGCCTGGGGGATATAGTTAAGCCGGGAAATAATTCTGGCAGCACAGCAGTCTCAAATGCCTGGGCTGTGTTGCGCCGGCGCCGACGACGCATAGTATCTTTGACAATGTGGAGGAGCCTTAACGCTATTTACTATTAACATACCTTTCCCTATTTTGTTTTGCATATCTTTTCTCGCAAGCTTGCTCATTTCTTGGGCGTAGCTGTTTGCTTCGCTTTCTAAGAGAGCTCGATTTCCATTGTGATCATTTGTTGCTATTTCTAATACTGAAAATATAAATGTTAAAATGTTTATTATATGGTAAAATAGGTGCGTACCTACATTTACTTATTAAATTGAATTATTCACAGATCTACCTAGTATAACTACCTACTATAAAACTTTATATTTTTCATAGTAAATGATTAATTAAACCTAATTTTATAGATACGTTCAAACTCGTAAGATTTTATGTTAAGCCATTTGTGTCTTCATTATAGTTTGTGTTTGTTGCCTACCTATTTTTAGTTAATTAATTTAAATATTCCATAGACAAGGGCTGAATATCACGCATTTTACATGAGATATTTCTGGTTCGAGGGTGAAAGGCGTGAATGCACCCGAGCTAAACACTCTACTTTTCATTTCGACTGTGAGGAAATTAAAATACTATTCGCGTTAATATACACTTACTGCCAACATAATTAAATTATCATAGCTAACGAAAATAGTACGTTTTTTAATTTCAGACTATAATCTGACGTATTGGTTCCTTGTATTTAACAATTTTTTTGTAGAAAATAGTATTAAATGGTTGCATTAATTAAATAGTGAAGTTTACTTTCCACCCTAGGGATGAAATTAACCACTTTTCACCCGGCTATCTTTATTGGCAAAATAGAAGCCTAGAGTACCTAATTCAATTATTATAGCTAAACCTCAAAAAAGTATAGTACGTTTTTTTTTTAATTTCAGACTATTATCGGACGTTTTAGTTCCATGTATATGACATTTTTTTAAAGAAAGAAGTGTTAAATGGTAGCATTAATTAAAAAATTAAGTATACTTCCCACCCTAGGGATGAAATGAGCCACTTTCAACCCGGCTATCTACCCTTGAAAATTAACTTTCCGAACAGGAGAGATGAAAAATAAATCAAATAGGTATCAAATATTTATTTCAAATCAAATATATTTTTTGATTTGAAATAAATATTTGATATTTGAACTTAGTGTGTTTGGGGCTAGATTGCGCTGTGTGTAACCTCGAGCAATAATTTATTTTATTATTATTTTCCTAATGCCTGTTTACGGCGACCCTGTGATCATAGACGTTTACAAATACTATGAGCAAGTGTAAGTGTTGCTAGCGTTGTGACACTAAAGTTGCAGTTCAAACATTAACAAGCTACGTGTTTGTAGGTACTTAGGCATTTACTATGGTCTCCATATTTACATTATAGTGTACTAGCTGTGTCCCACAGTTTCACACGCACAACTCCCGACATCATATAATGATCACACTCCAAATTGCCCTCCTTTCAGCGGTGTAGGCTGTGCGTTGGTCTACCAGTCATTCAGGACAAAGCCTTTTATAAGTAGACTAGCTGCGCCCCGCGGTTTCACCCGCGTAACTTCCTATCCCGTAACGTTAATGATCCCTCACGTATGTCATACCAAGTGTTGCTTAACGATCATTCAAAGTACTATTTAATATTTATACCTCTAAACCAACCCTGTACCAAGTTTTATGAATATCGGGTCACCCGCTCTTTTTCACCCATCACGTATGTTGTACCAAGTGTTGCTTAACCCGTGCGATCATTCAAAGTCAACCCTGTACCAAATTCCATTCATATCGGTTTACGGGTTGTTGAGTTAGAAATAGAAATACACGACTTTATTTTTCAGAGCTGCCGTCCCGCAGTTTCACTCGCGTAAGTCCCGATCCCGAGGGAATATCGGGATCAAAAGTAGCCTATGTCATATCTGAATAATCTAGCTTTCTATTAGTGAAAGAATTTTTGAAATCGGTCTAGAAGTTTCTGAGATTACCTCCAAAATACATACATATATACATGTTACCAACGTAACCTCTTTATAATATTAATTACCAACATAAAACAAAATATTAAGAATCAAAAGTACAATGAGATATTGCAAAAGAATTTTTAAAAAGCACTGCAGTTTGGTGACACAACCGTCTCGCATGGAGCCGACCGATTGAGCCGCGCGGCATGATGCCTCACGGAGTTGACTGGTCACCCTCATCATCGTCGCCCGCTACGTGTATATGCACGCTTGGTACTTAATAATTAATTGTAGAGTTATTTTAAAACTGTAATATCTCGCGAGATATTCATTGAAATCAAGTGATGTTAAGGACAATTATGTTTAAAATTAAGTACTTTTAATGAATAACGTATTTATTTGGATAAGGATTAACATAATATTTACAAAATTACGTTCGGAAATAATGCATTGTTCTACAACAAATTTGATTACTCTAAAAGATGTTATATTGAGTCAACCTTAAGAGATAGACATATGCTGTCGCGGACTATTTATTAGATCCTTTTTAGGGGAAGAATTCTGTCATATATGGTTTTTATGTAACTCTGACCGTTTACTCAGCGCACGCGACAGAATCTCGGAACAGGGTGATTTTTTTCCCGTTTTTGCAATATTTTTCATGGATGCTCCGCTCCTATCAGTCGTAGCGTGATGTTATATAGCCTATAACCTTCCTCGATAAATGGACTATCAAACACAAAAAGAATTTTTCAAATCGGACCAGCAGTTCCTGAGATTATCGCGTTCAAACAAACAAACAAACTCTTCAGCTTTATAATATTAGTATAGATATAAATTGTGAGTTCTGTGCTTGAACTATTGATCTATTGACTTTAGTCGATTTGAAAATAATCAGGTAGGTACCCTGCATACCTCGATAAATTGTTAACTTAAAAACTCTACAGTACCTAACATAGTTGATATGGAGTTCCCAAAAGTAACGCCTAATTCAATCAAATAACTCTACAGTGCCATTTGCACCTAACATGCATGGTTATTTATTAGTAGTTTTATACTTCTAAAAGTAAGAAGTGCGGTGCACATATTTAGAAGAACAGTGACAACGACCGGCAACATTTGGACCGAGTCACCTCCATGGGAATAGGAATTGGATGATCAATTTTCGGCGAAAACGTCGCTAAAAGCCACAGGTTCAGGTTAAATGCATATTTTTAACTTTGAAGTAGAGCTGATTGTTACATAAAGCGGTCAAATCGATCTTGCAATGCTGAGGCTTTGAGAGAAAGTGGTTTGGTTTTGTTCGACTTTTTTTAAACTTATGCAAGTAAAATTACCTGCTCATATGTTATTATGAGTTTATTTTAGCGCATTCATTATGTAACAGGTTTTTTTCAATTAGGTATATGTAAATAGCAGCGGTTTCTCACTAACAAAATGAACCATCACGCAAAAGGACCCAATTTAAGGCGGTCTATTTGCGGAAAAGGAGCCCGTAAACAATTACCTACAATAGCAGCGGTTTTATTCGCCTAAGTTCTGATTTCGCAGGATTTACCAAAAGACCCTTTCCCATACACCCCAAAAACACACTCCAAATTAATTTATCTACGATGAGCGATTTATGCTTTGCGTTTAAGTATAGTTTATTTTGGATTTGATATGTATAGATAAATAATTAACATAATACTTATATAGCTGTACGATTTAAATAAAGATCCATATTTGAATGAGGTCATGGAAATATTGCATTAAAATGGAGGAATGGAACTAGAAACATGTTCTTTGTAAGGTCAGGCTTGAACGAACATGATATGAAGTAGGAACCTACTTAAACAAGTCTTTATAAGTCCCTTTAACACAATAATTGAATTTATAGGTTTATTGCTAACATGAGTTTTTAAGAAAGCCTGTACTGTCCCACTGCAGGGCAAAGGTAGAGAGGACCTTCATTCCATTTATCGCGGTCTAGGGCTATTGTGGTCCAGTTACTTTTAAAAGAGTCAAAATCTTCCCGCCATCATCGCCGTCTTGGTCTGCCGCGTGGTCGTGTCTCAGTGGGAGACCAATTAGGGTAGACTGGGTACGGTTGAAACAATTTCACTTATTTTGTTTATGGTTTTACTATTTCTTAATTAAACGTTGCAAAATGTATGTTAAATAAAACTTCAGGGTTTTGTCTACTAATGGATATGATAAGTTTAGTTCTATGTATAATATTTTTAATAATAGCTCTATTTAAAAAAATAGTAAAATTTGTTTCAATCGTCCCCAACCCAGGGGCGGTTGAAACAGTGATTAGGGTCAGTTTAGGGTCATATAAATAATACAAACTACGTTGTTATATAAGGTTTTAATGAATATTAATCTAACGCATAGAATAATTAAGGAGATTTTCGGTTTAAAAACACAGTCTTCAATACTTTAAGTACTTTTGACTATCAAATTATTAAATCTTAGTTAAAATCTACTTAACATTGTTTTAATGCAAGATAACAAAATAAAGAAAACAAAAAGCATTATAACTGTTTTTTAAACCAAATGACCTAAACATAACGGAGGTTTCCTCTCATTCGAATGTGTCTATGGAGCGGAAAATTATTAAATTATGTTTTTTTTGCCATTTTTCACAATTAATTACCTGATTTAACCTCTTCATAAGTGTCTCTACGCGTTAACATGTCTATTTGTACATTCAAAACCTTTCTTATATGTTATTATACTAACTAAAATTATCAAAAAGGAATCAATAAAATGTTTCAACTGTACCCATAAAAAGCGTTTCAAGTGTACCCAGTGCCTATTTTAAATATAAAGTCGTAATATTTTTTGTTACAAGAATAATATTTAAAAACCAGTTGCAGTGTTACATTCTACAAGCTTCATAATACACACAAGCACGCACTCAATACCGTCACTCAAATAGAAACGAAAATAATTGAAAAACTGTTGGAGTAAAAATACTTACTTTTGGTTGAAAAAATACAATAGGGTCCCCTAAAAACAACCAGAACGCGCGAAAAGCGACGCAACAATAAGACTCGTGCTCGCGCGGGCCGTCCCCTTCTTTCTCCCCTTGGAACCTCCTCTGTTCCACTAACGGTTTGTAAGATATTCGAGTTGTTTCAAACGACCCCTGTTTCAACCGTACTCAGTCTACCCTAGTTGAAATTTTGGCCCAGCGCTCAATCGACATGCGGCAGACATGGCCAGCCCAGTCATACTTATTTCAGCTTTGTATATAGCTTTCTGGGAGATCAACAGTTTGAGTTCTGGAGCGCAGGTTTGTGTTTCTGATGTGATCGGTCAGTTTGCCCCCAGCATGTTGCACTCTATCCCTCTCTGACTCACCTCAAGAGCTTCTGCTTTTTGGTCAAAGACCAAGTTTGGGCGCCATATGTGAAGACGGGAAGGATGCACGCACATGTCCATGAGTTGAAGGTTTGCGAGATTGGTGAATCGCCTTTTCATAAGGTGTTTGAAGGACCACTAGGTTTGTGTTTATTTTAATGTACCGTTATGTAAACTAACAATATAGGTACCTAAAGAGAAAAAAACATGTTTGTTTGTGAATAGGCTCCGAAACAACTTGACCGATTTCAAAAATTCTGTAATAAGTGGTAAGCTACATTATCGAGAAGTAATAGGTATATAATTAAATTATTTTTGATTCCGATATTCCTACAGGATCGAGACTTACGCGAGTGAAACCGCTGGACGCAGCTAGTAAGATGTACTACAGTGTCTTTAAGTGTACCTATTTATCTAATATTATTACGAAATTATAATTTATTTATTTATTCACAATGAAACTGTCTTAGGAAATATCATATCTTTTTGAGTCAAGTGCGAGTTAGCCTAAAAAATGTGTGATTAGAAAATTGTTTTAAAACATACTTAGTTAATTACAAACATATACAAGATAGTCGTGAAAAACATAACCCTTTCCTTGCAGCCGGGTAAAAACAATGGCGCCCGACTCAGTTTCATGTAAGAACTGTTATATTGTATAGCTAGAAAAACTGTGTAGGTAGGTACAATATTTTATCTTATAATAATAAAAATGAATCCCTATTTCGCATGGTCACGGGGCATCACGCCTAAACGGCTGGACCGATTTCGATAATTGTTGTATTGTGGTGTTCGTTAGAGAAGTTTCTTATCAAAGAAAAAATGCTAATTATTGATTATCGAGACTTACGCGGGTAAAACGGCGTGGCGCAGCTAGTAATAAGTAATAAAGATGTAGGAATTATTTAGCTATTATAACTTATTAGGTACATATCATTATAAATCTTTGTAGAAACATATCCATGTTAATTGTTATAAATGCGCATCAACTGCGCATTATAAATTGATGGCGCATTCCTACATTTTGACGGTTATCAGTAGGTACTTATAGTATAGAGATGTAATAGATGGGAAGTAGGATAGTACAGTTTATTGTCTCGATCATTTTTGCTGAACAGAAACAACGTGGGTGAAACTGCGCGACTTTGCCTAGCTAGTTTGCGATCTATTTACACATTTTCATGAACGACTATAATAGTCTAAAATCTATCCGGCTCATCTTCGAACTCATAAGTTCTATTGACCTAAATTACGCGCATACCAAAATTCATGAAGATCGGAGCTACGATACTCAAGTTACCGTCGAACAAACATACAAAGATACAAAGTTACAAAGATACAAGCGCCAGGCCCGTCTACACTGGACCTCACTCGTTTCGCTCGTTCGGTCAATTATATTTTTATTTTTAAGTGCTTAAGCCAGCACTGGGCGTTCATATAACTGTTTTTAAAAGAAACCAGCGTCGGTGGACTAATTGGTATGTCGCAACCCCCGGATTGGAATGAGGTTCGATTCCCGCTCGACGTCGGCCGTGCACTGTGTTTTTGTAGATATATTTTTGATTGAAAAACAGTTCCGACTTTATTTTTTTAGATACTCAATTACCATACGTTCTTACGGTTAAGGAATACATCATAAGGAATACCGATATGTCCTAGTACTACCACGGCGGAAGGCATTCACCATATCCGGAATAGTTTTCCATGGTGTCTTACTGTCGGACTCGTCTAAGAGGACCTCCTTTGAGAGTGATTGCACAGGAGGTCCTTGCCCTACAGCGAGGCTAGTAATCGGGCATTATTATTATATTCTATTATAAAAATTATTAAGTATTGTAATAAATCGTTATATAACTACGAGTTCACCGATGATAAAGCAATACAATGACATTAAATAATTATGTGAACCTATCTACTAAGTACCTATACTTAACTACAAGCATTGCTATCAATAAATAAACAGACGTAAAACTTACAATAATCAGCTACATTATAATACTGTGGACATGAGAAACCCGTTCTAAGTAGAGCATTGGGTATTTCGGTCACGGGCCCAGCATACAAGGTCCTGCCTTGAGTGAGGACTATGACGTCATCCGCCGTGTTGAACAACTTGGATGATGGCTGATGAATTACACAGGCTACAGTTCTGCCGCTCCTGGCTATTGTGAGAAGAGCTTGGACTACTGATATTGAGGATACCGCGTCTAGACCACTAAAAAGAAAATACATTTTTAGCTACATTTTAATTAAAGCGATTTCATGCCAGGCTCACTTCGACCAGCCAACTTATAAAGTTATGAAATTTCTTCTGTTTTCGTGATGTTAAATTGAATTTTTTTCCCATTCGGTTCAAAACAGACAGTAAACATTAAACTTAAAATAAGATAACTCTGACACCTTCTAGGTAGAATATAGCCGGAGAACTATACACATAAATATCTAATGTAAATTTGTAAACAACCTATATTCCTGAATAAATTAATTATGAATTTGAACAATTTAATCGAGTATCTAGTTATTTTCCCCATGATCGCATTGTTTTTATTATTTTGAGAATTGTTGCAATGCCGTTCTGACATTACGGAGTCTTTACAGAAACCCATCTCACGCCTAAACCTACCTTACAAACGACGGCAAGGCATTGCAACATTGCTGAAATTAATTGCTAAGATTAAAACCGGAAAATGAGTTTTATTTCAATTTTTAAGTTGTCAAATTGCAAAAAAAATCTAGTTACACGATACTTCGATCACGATCTACATACACGATACTTTACATTAGTAGGTACCTACCTAAGTCATATTTTTGCAAACTTTTGATATGTAGTCAGTAGTTAGTAAAAATCAAACGATTTAATTCTAGGAAGACTATTGTAGTTTTATAAACCATAAATGTTGGTAATAATGGCTAGCGCAAAACATAAAAAGTCACGCTTAATTAATATTTAACAAAGAAAAACTTTTGTGAATAATAAATGGGTAGGTATGTAACAATTTATTATTATATTTCTGACCTTCCACAAATACCTAGACAAGTTAAATTGTATATGCCAGATGACGGATAGACTATTTATACCTAATATTTATTACTTTGTAAATTACCTTGTCATTCGATATTTATTATAGATTCAGACAACACCCAGACAATAAACAAAATATATTTTACCTATAACCGCAAACATGCCTAAGCTGTAGCACAATACAGATGCAAAGATTCAGGGTGTGAGACGCCGGGCCCGCTGCGCCGGTGGTTTTACTGATTAGGATGTTACTAAAACACTTTGTTTATCCGGTTTTATCGCGTTTTTATTCATTGTTCTAAACGAACCGAGCTTTCGCCAACTTTACAGTTGGCGTTTTCAAGGTTGACTGAGATGTAATCTGTCTAATTTTTACATTCTAAAAAGTTACAGTAAACTACCGCCTCATAATTTATTTGCAACAAAACGTTCCAGTGTACGCAGACTATAGAGTTATTGTAATAGTTTACAATTTTAATTATAATTATTTTTATCCCTAGCTAGCTCAAAAAACTACCATGGCTTCGAAAGCTCGGTTCGTTTAGAACAATGAATAAAAACCGCGATAAAACCGGATAAATAAAGTGTTTTATTATGCAAAATCGCGAAAACCATAGAAGAAATTAAGATGTTACTCCCAATCCGATATATGATTTGATGAATTAGTTTGGTTACTCTCTGCGTAACTTGCAGTTTTTAGAACTATGGATTAACTTAACTTGTTAAATTAACTTGTGGAAACATTAACATGACGAAACTAAAAGGTTTTCTTGTTGACTACGAAACCCTAAAAAGGGCTGTTATGTTTGTTAATTTCGACATAAACGTAAATAAAATTTAAACAAAAAATAAAATTAAGGTTAACAGAACCGTGTTAACCTTTATTTTACCTACCTGCTCGACAATTTGTTAAGGTTTCTTATGAAAAATTAATTTTACTTAAGTACCTATAGGTAGGTTGGTACCTACTACCTAATGATTATCCCTAATGATAGTACCATCATCCATCTTACTTCTTACTTCTTATCTTATCTTACTAATATTATAAACGCGAAAGTTTGTATGTATGTGAGATTGTTACTCTTTCACGCCAAAACTACTGAACTGATTGCGATGAAACTTGGAATATAGGTAGCTGGGGACCTGGATTAACACATAGGCTACTTTTTATCCCGATATTCCCGCGGGAACGGGACTTAGCGGGTGAAACCGCGGGGCGCAGCTAGTCATACATAATTTTGTTATTATTGTCCAATAAATCGATTTGCAACATTGTTTGCAACCGAACAATTTGTCATTCCAATGAATTCCAAGAGCACTACTGTTGTCTTTATTTGATAAACAATGGCTTATCTGGGGTTTATCTATCAACTATATTAATTATATTAATTTGGACGATAATCTAAAATTTAAATTACTAACACACAAGGAAGACAAGATCAAATAATTGTTCACATGGAAATTAAATTACTTAATTAAAGTCAAAATATTTAAAGACGGCAGTTTTTCAGAGCTCATATTAAGTAGCTTGACAATGACTCGGAATGGCTTAATATTTAGTGAAATGAAAGTGATTAAATTGTGAGATTTAAGTTGCTCAAATATAAATTACTAGTTGTCGCCCGTGGCTTCGCCCGCGAAAGTCCCGCGTAAATATCGGCCTCGGGGAATTTGTCCTTCCCCAAGGTCCTATCTATCTCTATACCAAGAGTCATCAAAATGAGTTCATCGGTTTAGACGTGATAACGTACCAGACAGACAGACAGAGTTACTTTCACATTTATGATATTAGTTAGGTATATTAAGTTGTCATCATTGTCAGCAAAAATAACGCACCGTTTTTTGCGTCTTTATCCTAGGGATCATCACCAAGTGGTTGAAGACTAGTATCTAGTAGTAGGTAGGACTTTGTTTGGGCTTGGATTTAAGCCCAAACAAAGTCCTACTAAAGTCAAAATTACTGATTTCATTTTTGTTTTATTTATTGCACCGTTGTGTGTTACTCGTTATACTTAGGTAGCATGTTCTTGTTTTTGACACTTTTCCCAAGAAGTCTTATACAGCGTGTTCCGACATGACCATTTTTTCCGAAAGGGGCTTGTTCTAGACGTCTAGTCGAACAACTTTCGGTCTATAACTTTAAAACTAAAATCTAACTTTTTTTCGAAATTTTACTGAAAAAATAGCTGTTCTAGAAAATAAAGGTAATTAAAGTTTGTGTGTGTGATAGAAATATAAATAACGGTGATTATAATAAAAAAAATAAAGTTTTGATTGTAGTTGTCCAAACTCCAAACTGAATGAAAGAACAAAACAAGGTCAATGATGACCTCTAACTCTAAGAAACAGCTGATTTTCAAGTAAACTTTACACTTAAAATTTTCGAAAACTACTTCGAATTTTCAAAAGTTGTACAACAAAAGTTGTTTAGACTAGACGTCTAGAACAAGACACTTTCGGCTTAAATGGTCATCGACGGAACACGATGTATGTACCTAATTACTAAATCTACTAATTTAGTATTTCGTATTTACCAACAACCGGACGCGACGGATGTTTTTCTTAGATCAATATGATGGTGTACTCTTACCTGGTGGGTTCGTCGAGTAGCATAACGGTTGGGTCTGTAAGGAGTTCGCATGCTATTGTCAATCTCTTCCTTTCTCCACCAGAGAGCTTTCCAGCTCTCGTGTGCAGTACGTCGTGGATGCCCAGTTGATTTGTTATGTTATTTATCTGTTAGGTCATTCAAATAAACTTAAAAAATAATGTTTTAGTAAACTACATAGAAACCCGACTACATTGTAGCGGTAACGGGAAGTCGTTGGATGGAGGTAGCTCGCTTTTGCTATTAACGGCGTCTTTTGAGAGAGACCAATGTTCAGCAGTGAACGGATAAGGGCTGAGATGAGGGTAATGATATTGAAGTGCTTAAGTCTGTGGCACTTGACAGCAGTTTTTTCGCACTTGTGTAGGTAAATTGCTCCAGTTACACTTTTAAATATGCGACAATGTGAATCACTTGACCGGGGAAAAAACCCGATAAATTTCTTACGCCTTGAACATTTACAGACTCCGTCCTCAGGGTAGCCTGAGGATGGAGTTTTGAACAATCAGTATACACATTTATAATTTTATTGACGTATTTAATTATATTAAGTAGTTAGAATTTAAGGATATTTTCTTATTTGTCGAGTGTTTTTACGTCAATAAAATGTCAGTACATTAGGTCCTTTTTTTGCTAAGTTAACCTTCACAGGCTGTTGGCTGCTTCAACAATAAGAACTGGATTTAGTAACCTTCAAAATATTAACCAGTAATTTTACCAATAAAATGGTCATAAATGCCAACAGTATCTTAAGAATGGCTGGAAAATCGGCGCTATGTGGATGGTAGTGAAGCATGTACAATTCACTGCTATGCAGAGACTTGTTACATCGGCATCTTCCCCCCTAGTAGACTGTGCACTTGATAACTTTTGAAATACCATTTTCAATCACGTTCTCTAAGGTTAAGGTAGTTTTTGCTTTGACATATCAAAACGGTCCTGTTGAACCCAGTTGATCCCAGTCTGTACGTATCTTACTAACACTACAGTGAAAAAAAAAACAGACTAGGATCTTTCGTAAATTTGTTTTTATTGCTAAAGGCATATTTACTAGAAATATTAAATTAAATAATAATATTAAATAATATTTACTGGAAAAAGAGTGACATCTCTTGGCCAAAGCGTTAACTGTAAAGTTAATCATTGGCGCAGGTAAATCACTGGAAAGTGATCCTGTAGATGGCGTCTCAATCGAGCCGTAGTCGAAAAATAGTAGACAGGGAAACATTCATATTCTTAAATTCGCTGCTCGAGATGGGAACTTGCGTGGCCGAGCGGTATAGGCACTGGAATATTGATCCAGGGACGCGAGTTCAAATCTCGCCGCAAGTGAATTTTTGAAGATGAATTTTTCCTTTAAAAATATTTCTAGACTGGGATCTCTCTAGCATCAAGCGGGACCGTTTTTTGGCGAAGTAAGCTTTCTAGTTACTAGTACTATTTCTTGTGCAACTACGTACTACATACATATACTATGCGAATGATATGACTTCTGCGAGACAATCTAGTATGTAAAGATTAATCTATGAAGACAATAAGGCCCGTCTTCACAAACGACTCTATGCGTGTGGCATACTCAATGCTGGGAATATGAGTGACAATCAAAGTCAGTGAAAATATGAGAAAGTTGACAACACGAATTGGTTTTTATGATTGTACTCAAATAAAACTGTAGAACGGACGCTATAAAATTTTGATAAAAAATGATATTTCGTTTGCTTGATTAAGTGATAGGCACTTCTTTTTATAGCACCGGATGTACTTTTTGAAAATAGGTAGGTATATCCGATTCTATAAAAAAACATCACCTTTGTACATATATATAGGTACATTTTAAACAACAACCGAAACTTGACTTACGCAAATTTACCTAAGTTTGTGAATTGTTTGAGTTTTAACTTTGTTTACCTCTTAGTTTGTATAACAAAGTGTAACTGCTTATAGAAATATCTAGGCTTCGAATAATATTTACACTTTGTTTAATAGAAGCCTAGAGGTTTCTATTTACAGGTAGGTAGGTATATTCGTTGAAAGATTAAAATATCAATTAATTGTTGTTCTAATATATCAATTGGCCTAATTTGAGACCTAGATAAACCTATTCCAATGACATAATATTATATTAATTACCTATAGGTGGAAAGATTCCATTTTTACAAAAGACAAACTCCACCGGCATAAATACTTTATGGGTGTGTACGTTTATTCCCTAGGGTTCATTTACGATTATACGATTTATACATTACACGATTTATAAATATTGCATGGTAGGTAGGTACTACATTTATCCCGGATCTTTCTATTCACTTTATTACGCTCTCGGTAATTGCCTATGTTAGGGATGATTTATATTAGACCGTCACGATCACGAGCTTCGTTGTCCATTGCTCGGCGAGCTGTCGAGCTGTCTGTTGCACCCAAGTGGCGGCCGAGTAATGTACAACGAAATTCGGACCCGGCCGACTCTCGTTACGGTCTAATAAAATCATCCCTTACACGACTATGTAACATAGGCGAAACGTCTAGGTAAGAGAATAAATAATAATGTATTTTATTTATATTTATAAATTTATAAATATAAATAAAATATGACTTGGGAAAAGTACAATTATCTATGTTAATAGCTTTTATTTGAAATAAGCTGGGGCTATTTTATAACTACACTAGCTACGCCCCGCGGTTTCACCCGCGTTATTCCCATTCCCGCGGGATTATCGGGATAAAAAGTAGCCTATGTGCTATTCCAGGTCTCCAGCTACCTATATCCCAAGTTTCATCGCAATCGGTTCAGTGGTTATTACGTGATTGAGTAACAAACACACATACTCACAAACTTTCAGCTTTATAATATTAGTAGGATTTTACGACTGTTTAATGTATGTACCTACTATACTTACAAAGTTAATGCAATAATGAATTCTAGTTTTGTATTATGTAGTTTCATTTAATTATACAAATTATCCAGTTCAAACTGCGATATAATTCATGGGAATATTCGCGTAAAGCTGGGTTTCCACCACGAGCGGATGGAGTCATTAATGTGTCAATTTAAAATTAGGTAGGTACAACAAGCGTTTTCATAGAGCAAAAGAGGCTTACGCTACATATACGGTACCGTACCTAGGTACGGTAAGGTACGGTAAAACATTTTGGAGAATGGACATTTTGGAGAATGGACATTTTGGGCTACGGACAATACTATAGATTTCAAAACCACATTAAAGTATGATGGACATTATGGGAAAGGAACATTTTTGGTCTTCGGCCTATACGTAGTGGGACATAGACATTTTATTCTTTTTCTCATCTAAATCTGTAGGGTATAGCAAGTTAACAAATAATAATGTTTTCTGTTTTTTGTAATGTCATATCATTGACCGATTTGAACAAGCAATGTGGATATAAAAAGTGAAGAACGTCATTATAGATAAATTACTCTTATAGGTATATACCGGTGGACAAAACAAAATAGATCCATGATTATCGGACAATACGTAGTTGTAGAACACAGTTTTGAACTCTTTAATTGTGCACTTGATTTATAAGAATTCAGTGACACTTTTTCGACATACCCTATTTGAAAGTTAGTTTCGTTTTCCTCGTGGGCAATACTTTGTCGCAGGCAAAACGACTAATGATTCGACTGTACAGACTAGATTCTAACTCTCAGTTAACAATTAGTTTACAACATTTCAGCATTCCGATAAAGGCTTGAGGTTAAACCTGACAATTGATTATCGTTAATGTTTGGACTTAGTTCTGTAATAAGGAGGTTAAAGATTATCTACCATCTACAAATAGTACCTATACCGAACCTGCACTTTAGGTAAGTACTGAATTAGTTCTTATACAATATAGTTCAGAGGTGTGATCATGGTTAAGTTTCCTTGATTATAGTTAATGGTTTGTAATAAATATGTTTTTAAATTATAATACCTTGAACAATGTAAGTAGTTACCTACATGTTATTCGTAATTATTATAGGTAAATAAGAACTTACTTTATGTAGCAACCTACTCAATTTAATCGTCTTTATATACCTACCAACCTCAGACACCCAAGTACTTAGCATTAGCACGGGACTAGTTGTTACTAGTCCCGTGCTAATGCACTAATACTAGAAATAATACTAATACTAGTATTATGTTTTTCTGTGGAAGGTTCCTAACGAATGCCGACAGCAATGATTACTGTGTATAAACGGTGTAGATATTTAATTAAATGTATTAATCAAGGTGGAGTGCGGTTGATTGTTAACGTTTTTCTTTTCACTTAGTTGCGAAGTCTAAAATATATGTTATAATAACTTTTTAAAAAACGAGCCTGGCACAAAAGGCTTATTACCTACTTGTCATCTACATTTTTATGTATATAGTCACCTATCTACTCATAACTATAATGTTTAAAAGGTACTAAAACATCAACTTTTTGTTGTAAAATGACTAATAGAGGTGTTTTTAGCCTAATCGTCAGTGAAATTTTAGTGTAACTACTTATGTACTTACTTACTTACTTATACTATATATATTTATGTTAAATATAGGAAAAAAAAAAAAAAAGTATTATGTTTAATATAGTCATCGGTTTAGCAAGCTCTGTAAGTGAACCTGTATTTTTCTTAAACTTTTAAACTAACATGATTGCAACTAATAATTTCATATTTTCCCGGGTCTTAATCGCGGGGACTCTCGAGTGTCCCCTCGAGACCAAGATCATTGTAACTTTATCGAAACGTCGAGATAAGCAAATTAAAAAGTAAAAATAACTTCGTAGATTTATCAAATTAGTACTTAGTTTTGTAATTGTTAACCGACTTCAAAAAAGGAGGAGGTTCTCAATTCGTCGCGTATATTTTTTTTTTTTTTTTTTTTTTTTTTTTTTATGTTTGTTCACCGATTACTCGAAGGTGGCTTGACTGATTAAGATGGTTCTTTTTTTAATGGAAAGGTGAAAGCCCCGAGGTGGTCCCATAAAAATTTGGTGAGGATCTGATGAGGATCTTCGAAGTGAGGACCGGAAATGCTCCTCAAAAAGCTGTATTCAATTCACTTGTTCACCGATTACTCGAAGGTGGCTTGACCGATTGAGATGGTTCTTTTTATAATGGAAAGGTAGAAGCCCCTTGGTGGTCCCATAAAAATTTGGTGAGGATCTGATAAGGATCTTCGAAGTGAGGACCGGGAATGCTCCTCAAAAACCTGTATTCAATTCACTTGTTCACCGATTACTCAAAGGTGGCTTGACCGATTGAGATGGTTCTTTTTTTAATGGAAAGGTGGAAGCCTCGTGGTGGTCCCATAAAAATTTGGTCAGGATCTGATGAGTATCTTCGGAATGATGGACAGGATAGCTTCCCAGAATGTAATAAATTACTCGTTTTTGGACTTCTACCAAAAAGAAAAGACCCCTAAAGAACTAAGTACAGATTGATGGGCCACCTAAAACCACCTTCTCATCAGCAAACTCCTCAATAATTAAAATTACGGTAACAACAGGTATTGTTAATTTATTTGGCAGTCGAAAGTAGGTAGGTAGGTACTAAAAAGGGTGAAATAAAAAAAATAACTTAAAAATTAAAAAACCGACTTAAAAAAAGAACTAAAATAATTTAAAAACCACCAAAAAAAAAAGAATTGATAAAAAATACCAAAATAACCTCTACATACAGCGCCACCGACTAATTAATCTGTTTTATCATCTGAAGTCGGGCAGTTTTACTGGCTGTATGGTTCCATATTGTACTTAGTTTGGCTGCCCGACTTCAGATGATAAAACAGATTAATTAGTCGGTGGCGCTGTATGTAGAGGTTATTTTGGTATTTTTTATCAATTCTTTTTTTTTTGGTGGTTTTTATCATTCAACAAATCAAATAAACTGTAAATACTCACAATATTCATTCGTTCCTTCTGACTGTGATTGGGTAGCTTCAGAGCAGCAGCAAATTTTAACGTCTCATTGGCAGTCAGTGTATCTATAAGTTCAGTGTTTTGTGAGACTAGCACTGTATTTCGTCCTGCTCCGTATAAACTGCCCGTTACACCGGCTTTTCTGAAAGTATGCCAAAGATTTTAGCTATAGGCAGTATCAGGGCCTGTACTTTTGAATCGCGTGACTCCTTGGGAAATTTAAATAGCTCTATTTCAGCTGTTTTTCAATTAATCAAAATGTGACAAAAGCTGAGTCCACGCATAGGGTCTTTTTTGAATACGGCCATAAGTGTAGGTAAGTGTAGGTATGTAATTAAATGTTATCTATCTCCGATATCAGTCGTTAGGTCAAGGTAGAAGAGGCCTTTGGGCGATCTGACAGCAATAACAATAGGTGAGCCACACCACGAAAAGAAGTGCAAGTTTACCCAAACATATCTACCTATGGAAAGTGATTTATGGAGCTTCGCATAATGTAAACATAAAAAACTCGATCTACGGGTACGTAATAAACCAAATGATAATCCATGTCGATTAGCGAGTAGGTAATCATCATTATGATTATTTTAATCCGGGGTAGGTACATGCGTGAGGTGAATTACAAAATGACAAATATGGTATTTTCAAGGAATTTCCGCATACTACCACCAATGGGTGTATTTATACCAAAACAGTGACCAAGAAGTATGTAAAAGCTCTCTCGATTGATATTTTGATACAATATAATCTAAAAGATGGCGAAGATCGTGTGAAGTGTAGACGCAAAAATAGGAAAGGAAACCCCGGTCTCCTGAGAGAGATGTAACCGGGAACATCGTTCGGATGATGACAATGATAATCTAAAAACATACGGTCTATCAGGACAGGATATTTAAATTCCCAACACGGAACTCTAAAAAGAAAGTGCTTACTGTGCCTCAAATGACTAACTATTTTGGGAAGCGAACAAGAAGATACCTCACACCTGTGCTATCTAATGAATTGCCCCCTGAGATGGTCGATAATGTAAAGCATAAAAAGTATCTTAAAAAACTCCTAAAAAAACATTATTTGTCATTATGTCCATAACCATGTAATTGTAAGTAATGCCATGATATTATGTTATTTAAATATATATATATATATATATTTCTTTAATTGTGGAACTATTGATGCCTACCTACTGGTTTATTAAGTAAATGTAATAAAACTAGCGATTGTATAACTTAAAGAGAATATGTAACAATAATAGAAGCACCGAGAACTACTGCCGACAAACTGCTGTGCAGTTTGGCAGAGCTATGTATGTGTTATTTTAAGTGTTTTTTAGTAAAAATAAATTAAATAAAAAAAACTTTCGAAATAGGTATTTATGGATTTTTGGGCGTGTCAAAGAGACTAAAAACTATGGACTAAACACATCGTTGAAGATGGTATTTTCATTAACATGGCGGTGACCAATGCAATGGTGGGAAGCTACAAAAACAATGTTTTCATTACTTATAGGTACACAACAATCAAACTATTTTTCGGCAAACGACATCCTACCCACTCGAACCGAAGTCGTTAGGTTAGATTAGAATACAGCTATCAAAGCAAAGTCTTTACATTTCCTATTTATCAAACACCCACCAGTTACCAACAAAAAAATCAAGGGCACTTTGATAAGGTACTTATTCTAGTTCGATCACTACAAGAAGCAAAAGTTACAGTAAAATTATCACGTACTTCCTGCCAGCCAATATTTTAAGTAGTGTACTCTTGCCAGCCCCTGATGGTCCAAGAATGAAGGTGAGTCGTCCTGGTCTGATGGCTCCGGAGGCGCCGTCCATGATGGCTTGACTCTTGTCTGATGATCCTTTCGACGTCCATGATTTAGCTGTATATTAAACAAATAACTGTAACGTAAAAAACGCTATTTACACCATATTTATCCAACGTCAACATCAGGATACAAAGTTTAGTAGGAGTACCTACAAGTAATGCCATTAAGGTATACCTATAGCTTGGTTATACAGCGCGAGTTATTGTTACTGCCGTTACTGCTTAGCTAATAGACATCTACTAGTACGCCAGTAGCTCGGCTCTGCTGTCATGTGCACTCGCACGTATGAGTTACTTATGCGTTACGTTAAAACTGTGCGAGTGACTGCAGTGCAGATATTCAGTTACAAGCTAACTCGTAGGTACGCTAGATCGCATCCAGGGGCAGGGCATTGTTAGTTAATTGCAAAATTTTCAATTTATTTAGTCAAACCTTGACTTTTTTTGAAGTCTGGTTTGAATAATGAAATGTCATGTTAATGTCGTCTAATTCCGCTACAATGCTTGCTAATTAACCATATTTGTTTGTAATAGTAATAACCATGTATGTACATAATATAATAATATGTGGGTAAACTTAATTAATGAATAACCAAACCATGCAATATCTTATCATCTATTCAGGGGTGGTACTTTGCTGCGGCTCGCGGTTCTATGCGCTCTATATCGTGCGTGTTGCGATACGTAGACCGGAAGTCACTAATGCTGTGACCAACCTATGCTCTTGCTATATCTACCTAATTATACGACTCTGAGTAACGTGGCCACATGACATCTCTGCCCTCTTGCCACACTGTTTGCCACGCAGGGCAGGTCTATAAGGAAGAACTGTCGAAACTAGTGCCCTCGCTGTAACTTAATTCACAATAACACTATGCGAGCACTCAGCTTTTATTACATTTGCGCTGACGTTGATTATCACATATATATTACATATATATAAAATACGGCTGCCAGTGTTTGCGAATTTTAGTTCCTAAGAGTAATATTGTTCTTTATATTGTGATAGAGGGCTATCAATCACATCCTCCTTATTACTGAGACAAGGAAAATAGTAAGCATCCAGGGAAGGGGTGCGTCTGCGCATCTAAACTAATAATATTGTTTGTTGGACAAGGACGAGGCTACGGCAATACCTACGGCTTATTAGATGACAAACCGCGCGTTTGAAGCTTTTAACCAAATAAAAAAGTTATTACACCACTTTTTTTTTATTCGGCCAAATAAAGTAATAGGCAATAAATCCTGTCTGAATTCTCATGTTGCCTCGTTATAGTCGTGCGCTTTGCATTAAAAAAAATACATGAACGAAAATCCTTAGAAATCGGGCTTTCTAAAATCGCTCCAATTGGCACAAGTAAGCGATTCAAAAATCTGGTTACTTAATGTCTTCTATGATTTTCGCGATTTTGCATAATAAAACACTTTATTTACCAGGTTTAATCGCGTTTTATTCAAAAAATTTAAACGAACCGAGCTTTCGCCAATTTCACAGTTGGCTTTTCAAGGTTTTTCAAATAAAACACGATTAAACCCGGTAAATAAAGTGTGTTATCTGGTTACTTATTATAAATTAACTAGCATTTAGTCAAAGGGAACAGATATGGCATATTATAAGAATTGTATTAATTGGAGATTCTTTTAAGATCCACTAGAAATTTAGCTCCCAAAAGAAATGATTTTTACTTGCTTTTCCAGCATTGTCCAACAACAAAATATAGTTCTAAAATAATCAGCTCCTTATAATATTTAATTCCAGGCAGTTAAAAAAACGAAAGGCAAGGATGTTAGCGAGATGATCCTAAAGAGTTACCTTTGTTTGTCTGTAGCAATGACAGTGCCAAGGATTATCATTTTATTAAACCTGTGACTGAAAAATTATTGAACTTATTGTTTTTAACTTACTTAACTTACATTATTTAAGATATGAAATACCTATGGCCACTCAAAATATAAATGATCTGATTACTATATAGTACCTACCTATTTTATTCATCAAAGTAATGAGGAAAATTTTGGAAGTTTAAAAGACTTATCTTACTAATAGTATAATCGCGAAAGTTTGTATGGATGTATGTATGTGACTTTGTTACTCTTTCACGCAAAAACTACTGAACCGATTGCAATGAAAATTGAAACATATAGCTAGTTTAAGTGATGGAGAGTAACATAAACTTATTTTTATCCCGAAATTCCCGCGGGAACGGGCCTTACGCGTGTTAAGCCGCGCGGGGCGCTGCCAGTTATATGACATGACATTAATTTTATAATATGCACCTACTAATAATTAGGTACCTATAACTTAATATTCACGATTATAATTTTGTTTGAACAACATTTATACCTATACATTTGAACTACCATGTTTTTTGCCATTTATAGTTGTTCTAGGTGTTTCAAACAAGTTTTAAATCCAATACAATTTCGCTTTTATTATTTATTTCTTGCCACATGCTAAATACACATACACATTATTGAATTCCCTATCTATTAAGTAAGTGATTATCTTCTTAGGTCTTCCGTCAATAAAAATAGGATGATATTATACTTATACATTTACTGCAGTTATCTTACAATACAAGGCAACATAATAAACACTTTCTCTTAAACATCAAAGATAGAACTCACGAAAACTTTTCTTGACTTTGTATGATAAGCCCAAAAACACTGTAACATTGTCTTTTACTGTATAAAGTTCAGTACTAGCACTTCCTATTTCAATATCCATCACGTATTTTGTATTTGGAACGTGTGCGCAGACAGCCCGTCGTTTCTGCGCCCGCGCAATTGTGAGACTGACCCGCTAGTAGGTGCACGATCTCGACAAAGCGAAATTTTATCATGTAGGTCTTGGACCATTTACTCATACAAATACAAATAAATACAAATACAAATAATTTATTCGAAAAACTTACAGGTTATAATTAAAAAGGTGTGGGAGCTCCTCTGTTAAGTTATAAACTTGTGCTAGAGGAGTCCCCTCTTTACTGCGATTCGTATTCAATAACAATGTTGAGTCCTTATCGCACACTTAGTTTCATTAAGTAAATCTAGAGTCCTGAAATTAAGACAGGCTTTATTACCGACGTGAATACTCTACTTTACACATCAGAATCTATTGCGAGACAATAAAAAAGGCTACAGAAATAAGCATTTATGTACTAAGCAACAAAACAATATGTTGATACCTACTACTTGTATGAAATATAATAGGGGTTAAAGTATGAAATTGCCGTTTTATTGCAATAGGTTCTTTGAATTGACATAGAATCTTCATGGTTTGAGGTTTTCGAATGAAACTTTTTTCAAATGGTTTCTGTGATGTCTTTTTTTAAAAAATGTGAAACATTTGAATATCGACTTTCAATTGTTTTTGTTATTCAATTTAGACAAGAAAGATGGATACTGCGAAAATTCGAGTGATTTTTGAATACGAGTTCCGACGCGGAACTAACGCGGCAGAAACAGCCCGCAATATCAATGCTGCGTTTGGAGAGGGGTCTACTAATGAACGCACCGTGCGATTTTGGTTTAAACGCTTTCGTGATGGAAATTTCGACTTAAAGAACGAGCCACGAGGAAGACCGCCCACACAGGTGAATAACGATGAATTAAGAGAGATAGTGGAAGCCGATCCTAGTCAAACTACCCAGGAATTAGCGGCATGGTTTAACGTTACCTTACCCACTTTATTGACTCACTTGCGTCAAATCAATAAAATAAAAAAATACGAAAAATGGGTGCCTCATGATTTGACTGATCTGCAGAAAGAAACGCGTGTTGAAACTTGTGTTGCCTTGTTGAACCGGTACAGAAATGAAGGAATATTGGATCGAATTGTAACATGTGATGAAAAGTGGATTCTTTATGATAACCGGAAAAGAAAAATGCAATGGCTGACCCCAGGTCAAATGCCACAACAGTGTCCTAAAGCAAAACTTACCAATAAAAAGGTAATGGTAACTGTTTGGTGGTCTCAGCATGGTGTTATTCACTATAGTTTTCTTCGATCTGGTCAAGCAATTACGGCAGATGTCTATTGTGCCGAACTCCGAACCATGTTGACAAAACTAGCAGTAAAACAGCCCCGACTCATGAATCGATCTTCACCATTATTGCTCCACGACAACGCGAGACCTCACACAGCACGAGAAACCATTTTGACCCTTCAGGAACTGCACTTAGAAACCATTCGTCATCCTCCGTATTCACCAGACCTTGCTCCAACGGACTACCATTTTTTTCGTGATTTGGACAATTATCTACGTGACAAGAAGTTTTCTTCCCAGGAGGCAGTACAAAATGCTTTCACACAGTTTGTGCAGTCTAGATCGTCGGAGTTCTATCGCAAAGGCATTAATAACCTTCCCATTAGATGGCAGCAATGTATAGATAATAATGGCGACTATTTTGATTAAATAAATTTGTTAAAATTTAAAAAATAAACAATTAAGATTTTCAGTACAAATCGGCAATTTCATACTTTAACCCCTAATATTACAGGTGGGTTCCCTACGTCAAATCGAATGACGTTGTCTTTATTATTTAAATTTATCAATGTTGCATCAAAATGACGAAACCGGGCATCAGGCATTAGCCGATGAAAAACAAAAGTTGGGGCTTTATATTAACTAAAACTTTTTTTAAAACTAAAGCTTTACCCTTCCGTCAAAATAAAAGTAGAAGAAAAAAACCCAACTTTTCTTTTTTTTGTGTTATTTCTAGGTGGCCAGTCCAAAATGGCCGTATACTAGCAGAAGCTTAGTGACTATCTTCTTTGACCACAGCCTTCATAAATTGCAACGTTCCAAATTTAAATTACTTTAATAAAGTAATATTGTAGAGCCATAGAATAAAAATGTGTACAATAACTAAATTCGGAAACAATATAAAATTCGTTACTTAGTTATATCAAGAATGTTACCCATCCGCATGTATCTTTAAAATAAAAAATATAAATAAATTTTGTTTAACGATAAGAAAACGAGTTATTAGATTACTTTAGATTTTTTTTTACTAATCCAGATACACATGCAGAAGTTACTCGGCTGGACAGAATACGAAATGAATATGTTACATATTCATTCATATTCCTACCTTCAAAGTTGCAAGGTGAAAGGCGGTAGAGTGTGGTATCACCAAATACTTAAATTAAACCTAAAAATAACTAAAAACATAAAAAATTAAGTTTAGACAGTATTGCTATTATCTTGGTGCCATTATAAACTTAAATTTGGATTGAGAGTTCTAAACTATTCATTTTGTTGTACTAAATTTAACTCAGCGTAACGATTGCTTTTTAGCATTCCTAAACTATAATTTAACAATTTTAGGTTTAGTTTAGTTTAGTTTCGGTAAATGAACAACAGAATTGCTACCATAATGTTGAATGGCGAACCAACGGCCATATTATACAGATTGCAATAAACCTACCCGATCAGTGATCACTTCATCAGTGATCTGATCACATAACAGGCAGACGACCGGGCGACCGTCCGCGATCAACCAGTGGCCCGATTCTGTAAAAACATAGCATGCGACAAGCAGGCGAGATGCACGAGCATTGCATAAGTCGATTTGTTGCAAGAGTAAAAATAACAGCTATTCTATAATTTCCTTTAATACTGATTAGCTAAGAAACAAAGGGAGCTATTTAAATAATCAAGTAGCCCTTAAATTTGAAGGCTACTTAACTAATTAAGTAGTAATTAAGTAAAATAACATTTACAGAATGCGAAATAACGTTCATCTCCTGCATGTCGCCTGCATTCCGCCGGCATTCCGCATGCTATGTCCTTACCGAATCGAGCCCCTGGTGGTGGTCCAAAATAAAACGAGTCCTCAAGAAAAGCCAATTGCCCGAACTCAAGATCGTTTCACTTGGAGCAATAAAATGATGAGACCAAACTCCGAATAACGGGATAATAAGAAAAAGATTAACAGTCGTATGCACAAACGAGCCTATAATGGCTTAATGATTCTTTGTCTTGCTCTTGTGGGTGATAATCAACGTCAGCGAAATGTAACAAAAGCACATAGATAAACACTTTATTTAATCAATACCACATTATTAAAACAGATAGGCTCGTTTGTAAATACGGCTGTTAAAGTATCTGCTTCTAAGAAAATAAATTTAAACGACAGATTTTTGGAGTAACATTACTCTTAGGTATTTTACGTGCTTCACCGTTGACGAAATTGACTTACTTGCCATCAAGTTTGTCTCACATTGGCCTTTATCTATAAAAAACGAAGTCAGCCAGCCGATCCAGCCATTCACAGAACTATGCATGCATTCGGATTACTTTCTTGCATAAAACTATACTAACTGAGCTCATTAGTAATCATCATTCATTACAGTTTCAAATATATTGTCACTTCTAGAACAACTAGGTAACTAAGCGCACTTAAATTGTTTACTTATATTATAAATCTGAGAGTTTGTAACAATGTCAGTATGTTTGTTACTCAATCAGGTAAAAACAGCTGAACCGATTGTGTTGAAACTTGGAATATAGGATTTGGAATAACACATAAATAAATTAATATTGCACGACATTACACACATCACAATCTAGCGCCAAACTAAGCACTAGGCTTGTACATAGGTACTAGACAACGGATATACTACATATTATACTAAGCATAAGCATAGCATAAGCTAATTTTTATTCCGACTTCGCGGGTAAAAACGTAGGTGCAGCTAGTAAAATTATAAAATCGAAATGTAACTCACATTTTCTTAATTTATATCCAATATTAGCAAACACAATAAGCACGCTATCATCACTATAAACTTCTTTCATGTCTCTGATCTGATCACTTTAAACAATTCTTATAGCCGTATAACGGAAGAACTCTATTATGTCGTATCGCGAGGTCTCTTCTACAAAGGAAGTGTAAATTTTGATACTTCTACACGTGTGATTATTATCACACATCTGTATAACAAACAACACTGTTTTGTCATAGATAGATAATTTTTAAACAGGGTGCGGCAGCGTTGCTTGACAGTTTATGAAATAACGCTATGCACAGGCTATTTCTGAGATATTCTGTATTCTGATTACAATCATTATTATTTTATTATGAAGACAACAACCCCTGCGATTATTTTCTGTGGGGATATCTCAAGACCAAAGTGTACTTACATAAGCCAAGCACTCTGGATGAGTTGAAGAATGCCATGGTTCAAGAAATTCGTTTTATACCCCGGAAAATGTTGGATAATGTGATGGCGAATTTATCACAGAGAATTAACGAGTGTAGTGTGAAGGGGGGGGGGGGACATTTGATTTACGTTGTTCCAGAAAATTAAACCTTACATTGTTGTCTTCATAATAAAATAAATATGATTGTTATACCTTAGAAATAGCTTGTGTAGCATTATTTAAAAAATGCTGCACTTTGCAGCATTACGGGCTGCCGCACCCTGTCCTTATTTTTATACTAATTGGTATCTCTACCTACAAAAATGTTATCGAAAGTCTATAATATTTACGTGCTTAGAAAAAAATAGTTATAATACTATTATCTACGTAATAGGTCCGGGATTGTCGACTCTAGACAGAAAAACTGATAAAAATATTACCAACAAATAGAAAAAAACACGATATGTACGGGTACCCGTGTTTATAATAAATAAGTAAAAATAAAATATTGATAATAATTAGGCCTCTTATCTAATTTTTAGATGATTTATACAGCTCAAGCAACTTTTAATCCATGCTTTGCAGTGCAGGGCGCTGTAGTGCCCGGGGCAGTTTTAGGCCAACTAATGTCAAATATTGGAACATATTACCAATATTTGACAAATGTTACCCACCCACGAGCCTACGACGGAACGGAGTAGATAAATATGCATTTAAGTTGAGAAATAGTTTGTTTGTTTGTTTTGTGCGCAATCAATTGTATATTATATCTACCTAACTGCAAAACGGTTAACCGATTTAGATGTGGTGTTCTGTCAAAAAATTGTAATTAATTGGTGGTTAAAACCGATTGCGATGTTTCTTAGATATACCTGCCAATATAGATTCCTAGGCTTTTTATCAGGACTCAAGTATGCGGGTAAACCTGTGGGCCGTATTGTTACCAAAGCTACGTTATAAAACACGGCTTTCTCAGGTAATTCAGATCCCGTGGGAATTTACAGTTTAATACCATCTAAGCACGCATGGTACTCGCGACTAGCGATTTAGGCTGTGCGCTGGTGACAGTCAGAACTCACTTAGCTCTAGCCTGAAAATATTTGTATCTGGTCTGGGTGTATTTCAATGTATAATATGTATGTATTTACAAAAGGAAAATAAATAAAAGTAGTATATCCGTTGTCTAGTCACCGTAACACAAGCTTGGCTGCTTACCATGGGGCTAGATGGCGCTGCGTGTAGGTCACATAATTTATTGTATTATTATTTATTTTCTTTTTTCCGCAGATATGGTAAGAAAAATGGTCTCAGTCCGCGTCCGGTCTTATGAATCATTTCTAAAGCGGGATTTATATTACGAAACTAGTGTCAATGCAGTAGAGTCTTACCCCTTACTTATAAACGCTGATTAACAGCTGCATATAACCATGTATCGTCTGTTCTCTACTGTGACATAGAGTTCCAAAATTGTCAGACAGAGATAAACGTCACATAACTTGGTCATCTGTTAATTCATCGTTTATAACTTATAAGTAAGAGGGTAGTTCACAAAAGCAGCCTCGCAGTTGTTACTGAAAGCAAAGGTACCGTGTCGCGTCGTGTCTATGTTTTGTAATGTAAACCCTGCTTAAGAGTTGCATTTCTGTTTCGACGCGTTTACAGTAACAGTAAGGTATGTTTTACTTACAACATTTGACTTTATGTATTGGTAGATTATAATAATTATGTAGGTAGTTGACTACACTTTAATTTTCACAATCACTACGAGGCGTGCTAATCTTAAATACTTACATTATCTTTCATAGAATTATCTGTTAATCTTGAGATTAACAGCTCGTAGCCTAACTTTGTTGTTGATATGGAGTTCCGGAAAGCAGTGGCACTAACTCAATAAATTAATTTACACCAAAATCCATACCTACAAATCTTACTTCTTACTAATATTAGAAACGCGAAAATTTGTATGTATGTATGTAAGTTTAAAAACTACTGTACCTATTGCGATGAAACTTGGAATATAGGTAGCTGGCACCCGGCAATAACACATAGGCTACTTTTTATCCAGATATTCCCCGGGAACGGGACTTACTCGGGTGAAACCGCGGGACGCTGCTAGTTAAGTACAAAGAGACGTTTGAATGTTTGGTAGAAGTAATATCCGATGGTATTGAGTTTTTATTAAATAAAATTTAATAAGATTTATCCCAAATAATGCACATTGAATTCGGACTTACCATATGGGTGAGATCGCAGGGTGATAACAGTAATCTCATCTTTTGGTGTAGTGGTGTGTCTCACCTAGTGTTAGAGTTTTCAGGTCGGCCTAAGACCTCTAACTTGACTTAACGACTACGCAAGTAACTTAATAAATAAAGTTTCGTAATAAAACAACAGTGACATTGCTTAATTTATAATATTTCATAAGAATTCCACTTCAATAATACTATTCAATTAATAATAAATGATTGTTATTAAGTTAGATATGAATTGTTTACGCTATATCACATTCTTTGAATGGTCACTGTAGTTAATACCCGGTTAAAACTAAATGGATTCGCTGTAAAGGGAAAATATCTACAGTAACGAATTGTACCAGTTTTCTTATTTTTGATACAGTGCGATATGGAGCTAACCTAGCCCCAGCAAGGAAGGATGTTATTTATTAAAAATGCTTTACTGATTAACTAATAAAATATTTTTAGTAAAATCTTCGAGGCTGTTAACTTTAGATAGATGTTAAAGCGTGTAATGTACCATTCGCAACGAGCATGATATACTGTTGTGAGCTCAGCTGCGAGGGCCTTATTCACAGAACACTAGTGCTCCTAACGGAGGCTTTATTTCCCCGTACTGACTGCACGAATGCTCATTGTGTAACACGATAAGGCGGGTCCAGGGGGGTCCTTTGTCGACGTTAAAGCCATAGACAATTTCTGCTCGCTCCTTGCGCGGTAGATATTTTCAATCCCGTTATCGACAGCATTGTATCCACAAAACGACGTCGAGTTGAACTCGACGGGAGTTACGCGGTAGGGACCTAGATTTGCATTTGCCCGATCAGATCACCATATTTGGAGGGCTAATACGGAACAACTTTGGACCAGACCAAACTTCAATAGTTATTGTTCGTTCTGGACCAATAATTCTAATATATTCTTTTGTTTTCTTTTTGGTCTTGAACTAATAGTATTTATTGGTCCCTGTGGTATCATGTAATTAGCATCCACCGCTGTCAGTTGCTATTTGCTGTCAAAAAGCATATTTTGTATTGTACATTGCTGTTTGAAGTAATCACCAGTAACAACCACGTTACGTCAAAGCAGCAATGTACTGCAACTTAGCCACTAGAACGGTGGATGCTAATTACATGATACCACAGCAGAACGACCAATAACTAACTACTGACGTTTGGTCGGGTCCGAAGTTTCGGCCGAAGTTTTTTCGTATTAGCCCTAATGCATTGCCGACGCGTATCATAATCGCATAATGTGAACAGGTGATGAATTGATACGCGTTTTCAATACGCCGGTATGATACGGCCCGTTGCATGTCGGTTTTGTGTCCCATCAAATCTATAGGAATATATAATCCCGCCTTTACATTACGCGCCATAACGTTGGTCTGTACCTACCTTTAAATAAGGGAAAGCGAGGTTTTTGTCTTTGTTAACCAATATTTACAACCGACTTCAAAAAAGGCGGAGTTTCCTAATTTGACACGTTTATTGTATTATCTGCAACGGACTATTGCAGCCGTATTCACAAACGACTCTATGCATGGCTTAATGCTTTGTCCTGCTCTTGTGAGTGATATGTCAGCGAAAATGTGAATAAAACTGAGTCAAGGCATAGGTTCGTTTGTGAATACGGCTGTTAGTATAATGAATGATTCAGTTAGTTTGGCGTATTAGTTTTCTATTAAACATACTCGTTTAAAACATGTATTTCGAAAATACAGTAACAAAGTGCAGATTTTTTACTGGAAACCAAATGGTCTTAATAATAGGGGAATAAGGTCGAAGAAGTTTTTCCGCTTTTTGTTTCAGTCTCTTAACTTTGAAAGTTCTTGTCACTGAGAAAAACAAAGCATGTTCTCGCTACTCCAACCTTTTCCCCCTTTTATCAATAAGACTACAAATGACTGTAAAATTTTCAAATCAAAGACTAATTTAAATATTAATTTTTGTAACACATGGTTTAAAATAAAAAGATCTGCATCATTGTCTTAAATAGATAGATACGTACTAATTTGACAAGTATTATGGCGTATAAAATTAATTACAACTTACCTAACCCCTAACTTATATTTTACTTGTCCAACTTATGGTTATATATAGCCATTACAAAACTAGATTTTAAATAACTATTATTGTCTAGACACCCTCTCCGAATGAGCAACCCTTTACACTTATTTTACAAGAAATATATTTTTTATTGAAATTAGGTACTTACCACCATTAAACAGAAAAAAAGTACCAAAACTATGCCCGTTCCTTTTCATTCATATAAAAAATCAGCATTCATTCCAATACTTGGACTAATGAATTATCAATAGTCAACTTTCACTGATTTATAGGTATTAATCCTACTAATATTATAAAGCTGAAAGTTGGTGAGTATGTGTGTATATGTGTTTGTTACTCTATCACGTTAAAACCGCTGAACCGATTACCATGAAACTTGGAATATAGGTAGCTGGAAACCTGGAATTACACAAAGGCTACTTTTTATCCCGATAATCCCACGGGATCGGGACTTACGCGGGAGAAACCGCGAGCCGCAGCTATTAGTATTATAAAAATGAGAGATTTATTTGTTTGTTTGTTTGTTTGTTGAAGTAATTGGATCGATTTCAAAAATTCTTTCACTAATAGAAGGCTACATTATCGAGGAGTAACATAGGCTACTTTTAATATCGAAATTTCCACTAGATCGGAACTTATGCGGGTGAACTGCGGGACTCTTAGCTAGTTTAAAAAAATAACCCTGTTCAGACCGTATAGGTACTGTCCTACCATTTGCTTTTTAACCTAATTCTCAATATAATAAACGAAATCGTTATGACAAAGGCGGTGATACCTATTAGCGCTATAACAACTAAAGATAAAGTTTCTCCCGTCATACCACAATCTTTGATAAACTGGCTTGGGTATTTGTAATGACAGTAAATATCTATTCTGCAAGGTAAATGTGGACGATCCATGCCAAATATAGAAACTACAACGCCGACCAAACCATGCTTTAGAAAAGATATGTGGAAGACCCATTGGATGAAAGCCGGCGCGTCGCTGTAGCGGAGGAAGAAACCGGAGAATATCGTGAATGGCATTATGAAGAATGGACCGAAGACAACTCCGTTCTGTAAATAAAAAAAAATGAAAATATAAAAGCGATCGTTACACCAATCGACTTGTGAAGTTTTTTTTGGCGGGAACGCGGTAAGGAGATGTGTTAGTAAATTTTCATTTTTGTAAAACCTAGTTCAAATGCGTGTAAATTGTTTAATTTCGGGGGCATATTAATCAATTTAGTTCGTGAAGGTGTACAAGTGTAGTGAAAGTGAAAATTGGTGCAAAACATGGACTTTAACGTTGTCTCCAAAGCTCCGTGAACAATATTTCTAAATGGCTGCCGTGTTTACAAATGATTCCCTAGACTTGACTTTAACTATCACGATTTGACGGTTTCGATGCAAATAACTTGCAAATGTTAATACAACTTGACACTGGCTAATGTCTAAATGGAATATAGCCATATAAAAGAAGAAGAAGAATCGACTAGTGTCGGGCCCGACAGTTCAGAGCACTTATCAAAAGAAACTGTCGATGTGTGCACACAGTACACACATTTCTTTCTATGTGTACCGAATGTGTGGACTGTCAGATTTAACAAGTCGTGTAGTGTAGCGATCACAAAAGATTAGGTATATTTAAAAAAAAATTCAAATTCAAACAAAGTCTTGATGTACAAGACGAAAGTCAAAGCAGGAATGGAATAAAACTAATCTGACCTTAGAGTATACATAAGCAAGCTATAGAGCGCGCCTATGGGTATTTGCCTACTGCGCAAAGTGTGAGCAGATGCTCTTTATATAGATATTCAAATGTTGAGGTTGAATAGTGATCCGCGAATCATTTTTACACCGCGGCATTGAACATTTCACCATAATTATACTAGAATAAATTCTAACGAGAGAAACAGTCCATTCCCGTAACCCTAGGTGACTGATGACATCGTCTTTTTCATTTTTCGACTGTTCATACCGGTTCTTACAGTTCATACTCGCATACCATCGCTCTATAGCTTGCTTATGTATACTCAAAGAATCTGGCTAAAAGGGGTGACATTTAACAGAACAGAAGGAGCGGAAATCACACGTAATATATACCATATAAAAAGAATAACATACTAACCTTAACATTAAACAAAGATCCGTTCAGAAGTCCAACGCAGAGAGCCGTGTACGATACCATTAGAACCGTAGAACTGAATATCGAAAATCTGGCAATTTCATAAGGTTGTCCAGTTAAGATGTAAGCTATACAGACGTAGGATAACGTGCAGATTGTTTGTGTGGGTAGTATTGATACTAAAGTCGCTGAATAGTACGCCCCTGCGGTATACCATCGATTGAAATGCTCCCGTCGTACTATTGGAATTTGTTCTGGGACTGAAACAAAAATGTATCCATCAAATATAAGTTAGGAAATGTCACCAGAATAAGCGTATTAAATGAAAGAACTAAAATGTGAGATTATTTCTTTAGGAAAATTAGCTCTGAATAGAAATGGAACAGCGAGCGGCTTGATTACGTAACTCTGTTGCTAACAAATTTCTATTGAGACAATTGAAATTGTTGTGTTGATGTCAAATAAAAAAAAACCAAAATCAAATATTTATTTATTATTACTATGAGACTTATTGCACATTTCTCAAATTACATATATCAGACATCGATTCTACTCTAAGCACAAGCTTGTATGTATCGCAGTTACCGAGGTACCAATATAATGTAATACTCGTATAGATTATAGACGCCTAATAAATCCAAAATAAACATGACGACGATCATGATGTAGGTATTCATGTTTTACTACGTCGTTCAGTAGCATACAAATGCCATAGCAAGTGCCATTGCATTTAAAAATTGCCGTAACGCCTGTAATTGTCAAATTCTATATCCGTAAACGCAAAAATAAACTATGTCAATTGTTTCAATGGAGATAGATTTGTTAGCAACAGAGTTACAAAATCAACTACCAGAATTAAATAATTGCAATGAATACCTAAGGCCTGAAGATTGAGTTTCATTCATGTTTATATAATCCCTTAAAGTATCTTTGGACTGCAATATTGGGTGAAAATACTTACATGTAATAGTAACAGCACTAAAAGCAGTGAACATGACAAACATAAGGCTGAAGTAGAGGAAATTGTAGTTGTCCCTGACGTATTTTGCGTCTTCACCGATGTTGTAGAACAGGACACCCACAAAGATGGCCATGAAGCAGTGGATGCTCACTATCATTAACGTGAACGATGGATCTCGCCACATTGTCTGCAATAAAGATTCAATTCTTAACACCACCTTGATATATTTTGCATTTAGGACGGTAAGAAAAAAGGAAAGGCTGTACAAGCCGTGCGGGAACCAAAAAGGACGGCGCGGTAGGGCCGTGCTGTGTACTGAAATAAGACTAAGCTACCCGCTTTGGTTTACGGATGTAAGGGCTGTTTAAAAATATACGTATTTTCCAAAAATACCCTATCCCACAGATTTTACTGCGAGGACTCTTGAAGTCAAACACGAGCAGAAGAAGAATGCGAGTTCAAATTTCGTCACAGGATTTTTCCTGTAAAATGTCGTTTGTAATTGTAAAAACTGCATTTCCTTTATTTCCTAAATGGTACCTACATCATACTACATATTAATTTAATTTTTTTTAAGTCTTAAAAGTATATAAAATACCAACCAGTAGAGACCTTCTCGTAAGTGTAATGAATTGTTGCCATCTTGAAGTGGAGTACGTACTCTTTATTGCTAATAGAATTTTGCTAGTCGGATCTTCTTTTGGCGGTGGCAGCGTCGACAGGAAAATCTCTTCGAATGCCTTAAAACTATTTTCTACTGCAAATAGAAGAAAAAAACAAAAGCTTAAAAAATGTTTTTCTCTGTATCTGGTTGGGATAAAATAGACTATTATTTAATTCTGTAGACCTAAAAAGGTTCCTATAGCAATTCTGCCCGCAATATTGCATTTTGACACATTCACGATAAATGTGCAACTGGTTCTCACGGCTTTGTTTTATGACAGGTGCACGGTTATTGTGAAAGTGTCAAAATAAGGAACCTTTTTAGGTCTACAGATCTCCAGTTATCTGCATACCAAGTTTTATGCAATCGGTTTTGTATTTTTGTGTGAAGGAGTAACAAACGTACAATGTCTGCATTGTAGGCGGGGCATTTGCCCGATGCGACGCAGAGGTTGTGAATTAGTTTAGGTTTCTTTCGCATAAATATTGAATAATATTCAATATTCATTATTTAGAATTGTATCGTGTTAACCTTGTCACTTAGGTAAGTAGGTATGGCGGCTAGGTCAAATGTTAGATAAAATCGCATGCCAATAAAATGAATTAATATCTAACTGAATAAGCTTTATTGGTGAGATAATAAATAATAATAAATAAATAAGATCCTGTGACCAACACACAGCGCTATCTAGCTCCATGGTAAGCTGCTAAACTTGTGTTACTGTGACTAGACACACACTGCATATATACTACTTTTTTTTTGTAAATACATACATAAAATACATAGAAATACACCCAGACCAGGTACAAATACAAATATGCAAATATCCAATGGTACAAATACCCAGCGGGAATCAAACCCGCAACCTTCTGCATTGCAGCCAAGCGTTCGCCCGACGCGCCACAAAGGTCGTCAAATGATAAAATTCTAATAGAGAAGGCAAACAACGTTTACTTATTAAGGTATTAACTGCCCTATACAGGATTCCGATTAAATTCCTCACTACACTAGATGCCTAAGTACGTACAAAGTGGAGACGTGAAGTAGGAAAGAGGACCCCGGGCTCCCGAGAGGGATGTAGCTGGGAACATCGCTCGGATGTTGATGAGTTAAGGCGTTAACTGCTGGTTAACTGTATTTTTATGTTGTTACCTTCTGTGAAATACTAGCTGCGTCCGGGTTCGAATATGGGGATCAAAAGCGGTCTGTGTGTTAATCCAGATCTCCATCCATCTGTATACCAAGTTACATCGCCATCGGATCAGTAGTTTTTGCGCGAAGTAGTACCAAACATACTGGTTTACTTTCTTACTTAAACACAAACCTTTTTTATAATTATTTTTAATATATTTTTATTAGGAGAACCAACATCTTAAACAAAGACAGTTTGTCGTTAACAGTGGTATCTACTAAGTTTTTAGAACGCTTGTGCAGTTTTTTGTCCCCTCTCAAGTTAGAAGTTATTCTTTTTCCTATTGACGTTAGTTAAACAAAAAATAAATAACGTCAAATCCTAAATCGTAAGTTTTGATTCTTTTTATAATTTTTAATTATTTAGAATAGGTAGTACGCGTATTTTTAAATCTTTATCACTGGTAGGTACTTAGGCAAATTTAAAAACTAGTTTTATGCGTTTTGCCTATACAATATATTTTAGACAAATTTGCATTTAGGCATGGATTCTGCATCATTTGACGTCAAGACACTCCACAAACTAGGCAAAAAAATGTTCTAACTTAAATAAAATTACCAATAACTGTTTATAAAAACTTTGAATAGAGTTGAGCCATTTGAGTTATACTCGTAGAATAGAGTACTAGCAGCGCCCGCGGTTTCATTCGTGCACGCGACAGTAAGCTCTGTGAAGGGGCATTTTTTCCCGTTATTGCAACCTTTTTCATGGATACTCCGCTCCTGTTGGTCGTAGTGGGATATTATATAGTCTATTTATAACCTTCCTCGATAAAAAGACTATAAAATAGAAAAGGAATTTTTCTATTCGGATCAGTAGTTCCTGAGATTAGCGCGTTCAAACAAACAAACAAACAAACTCTTCACCATCATAATACTAGTAGTTATAAAGCAATCTTCGCAACTATACAAAGTTTTTGCCAAGCAAAGATAGTGCAAGTGTATACAAACTATATAGATAGATTTATTGGTGCTTTTTATTACAATATTTCCACGGGATCGGGACTTACTTGAATGATATCGCGGGATGCCATCGAGCAATATAGGTAAGTATTATGATTCTAAAACTAATTTATAAAATGAAATTCTGTCCATTAACCACATTTATATTCAAGTTTTTTAGGTAGGTAGGTATTTTATAGGCATTGTTTGTTACCATTTAAATCAGTCTCATGAGATATATTTGCGATCCATTGCATATTCTTGCCGTTTTGAGAACTCTCAACCAGCTGGGTCATGTTGTCTGCGCATATTTCGATTACTGAAAATAACAAAAAGCAAACAATTGAAACGTTTCAAACGACTCGAAGTTTTATTATTAACTAGCTGCGTCCCGCGGTTTTACCCGCGTAAGGCCTGTCCCCGCGGGAATATCGAGATAAAAAATAAATCAGTGAAAATATACAGCTGAAGACCTGGAATAACACCAGGTCCTCAGCTATGCATTCCACCGTTTTTCCGTGAAAGAGTAATGGGCACCATTACCACCCAGTATTGCATGATCGCCTAATCATACGCAATACTTTAAACTCTTAGACTGCTGACGTTGAAATCGCAAAATGAAACGAAATATTATTGTGAATAATATTTCGTTAGCAGCAGTCAAAGGGTGTTTTCACCAGTCACTGGCTCAGTGATAGATATGACTTGGAAAATCTTATCTTACTATTATTATAAACGCGAAAGTTTGTACGTATGTAAGTATGTATGTGAGTTTGTAACTCTTTCACGCAAAAACTACTGAACCGATTGCGATGAAACTTGGAATATAGCTGGATACTAGGAATACACATAGGCTACTTGATATTCCGATATTCCCGCGGGAACGGGACTTACGTGGGTGAAACCGCGGGGCGCAGCTAGTGGTCTTTAGTTCTATAACAGAATAGGTAAAGTTCTAATTCATACTTACAAAAGTCTATAGGATTGTGGTAAGGAGGACACGTAAGGTTCAACCTTTTAAGGTATGGCAGCAGTAAAGGTACGGAGCCCATATAGGCGCATTGCCCCCCTACCACAGCGTATATTCTGTCCACCAGCTGCATAAGCGCGGCCGAAGGCTGGTGCATCGTGATGACCACCGTCCGACCTTGCCGCGCAAGCAAATGGAGGAGATATATTAGCTGCTTCGCTTTCGAACTGTCTAGTCCGCTGGAAAAAGAAAAAAATGTGTGATAGCGATTCTAAAAAGTTACAGTAAATTACCATTTCGTTACAGCGATGGGAATATAAGACGGTTTGCCATTAAAATTAGGTACGAAAATTTGGTGGTCTATATAAACCGGATCACACAATATTATTATTATCCAACTTTTAGATAGATTATGTGTTGTGAATAAGCCAAAAGTCTATGACCGACTACACTAAGGTAGTTTAGCTTAACTTCGCAGTCTTATATAGAAGCATATACCTAGTGGCTAATCAGAGCGTCAGAATTTATTTCTAAATGTATAGAAAACATTCGTAATCATGAATCAATCACGTCTGCAACAATTAAGAACTGATTCGTTATATTAATAAAATTAGGATATTAGAATGTAGATATTTAGCAACTCATTTTTTACTTTTTCAATAAAATTTCTTATTAAAATGGCAGCAGATAATTTTTGAAAATTTCGTAAGAATTTATATGTTAAATGGATTTTGGCTCAGTTAAATTATAATAACTTGTTAATATAGTCTTAAAATCCTTTAATATTTCAATATTGGAAGCTTCTCAAGCTTATGTGTATCACGAACTGAAACGTAAATAAAAAGTTTTAAATGTCACGTTTTCGTGAGAAATGAATTAACTGAAACTCATTGTTTATGATCAATAACTTTTTGATTATCTACATTATGTTTAGTAGCTCATTATTACGTGTAATTATCAATTTTGTTATCAGTCATTTGCAGGATAACATTACAATGTTGCAGTCTATTCACGTAATCTAATAACTAAACCCTAATTGACTTTGTTCCTATGAGTAAATTATTCAATCACATATTAAATATTACCTATCATTAATTACAGATATAAAAACATTTAAGAATTTTTTCAATGTTGCCTTATCGGTGACGAAAAGTCGATGGTCTATCGCTGCCATACCTTTTATTGTTGCTAAGCCAAATGTAAATGAAAAAATAGATACCTGCCCAATTTATATACCTACTACTATTTGCTAAACTACCTATCCGGTTTGTAAGGAAATTTTAGGATTAAAGAAAATCCTTGAAGTTGTCTTATCTACAGTTATCTAATCAATCTTTGATTGTTATAGTATTTCATTGTGATATTTCAAGCATAAAGTTTATTTTTATTGCTATGATGTTTACTATTTTATTATATACTTACATAAAATTCATATAATAATCTACCTCGTTACTAATTTAAAACCTAAATAATAAAACTAATTATTTAGATATTTTGTTCATACAGGAAGTCACTATAGCGCACAACGTATTTGGTATATAACTATTTGGACTAACCTCACACACCCGACCTACGCCACTAAGTTCAACTTTAGGTTTAACGAGTTGTCCTAATTTGGCACAAAATCACCAAAGATTTAATCTTGTACCAACAACCGGCTATTTCATAGAATTAAATACTTAACACAAAATATATTTGTGTCAAATATAATTTATCTTATTTGTTTTTTCAATATTTATGTATGCCTTGACGCAAATATTGTACCTATAATATTTCGATCCTATACGCAAACTATATGCAGTGGAAAGTAAGAATAGGTTATGGCATATTATAATACATTGGATATGGCACTGAAAATATTTGAATTATTACTCGTAGGCTAACATTTACCTACCTAATAGAAATATTTTTTGGGTAAAATACCTTCAATAATGAGACGAATTTATAAATAACCTCGATACAGTTATACCTGTCCTGTGGCTGCTATACCAAGCTTTATCCAGGTAGGTATATCGTTAATAACACGATGGTTTCTCTGGAACTCCTTCCATAACCCAATCACAGCTAATCCAAATTTGAAATAATAATTATAATCCTGTGACCAACACACAGCGCCATCTAGCCCCGTGGTAAGCTGCTAAGCTTGTGTTACGGTGACTAGACAACGGATATACTACTTATAGTTATGTTTCTTTTGTAAATACATACATGTTATGCATAGATATACACAAAGAATAATTCCAAGATTCAAGCGAAAAACATTAACCTTTATTTTCAGTCAGGTAAAAAATGGGCCGGACGAGTGCCATACCTACAACTCGATGAATCCACGGGCCCTTGGCTCTAGGCATAAGTTACTGGATGTTTGTACAACTATTAGTTCGTGTTAATGTTATCTCTGTACCATTTTTGTAAGGTTAAATGTTTGACTTCCACGATAAGTTTTTTGAAACATCAAATTCTAACGTCATTTGATTGGCTTAGGTATTCCCACGGACCCGCTTCCTTACTGTAAATTTGGAATAGGTACTAATAATTTTATTACATTAGACCATTTTCATAATATGAATGACGCACTTGTCCATTTTACGATTTTAGTCGCTTATCACTAAAAATACCATCCCCCTATATTTATAACTAGCTGCGCCCCGCGGTTTCACCCGCGTAACTTCCTATCCCGTAACATTAATGATCCCTCACGTATATGCTTAACCCGTACGATCATTCAAAGTACCCTATATATTATTTCTACCTCTAAACCAACCCTGTACCAAATTTCATTCATATCGGTTTACGTGTTGTTGAGTTAGATATAGAAATACACGACTTTATTTTTCAGAGCTGCCATCCCGCAGTTTCACTCGCGTAAGTCCCGATCCCGAGGGAATATCGGGATCAAAAGTAGCCTATGTCATATCTGAATAATTTAGCTTTCTATTAGTGAAAGAATTTTTGAAATCGGTCTAGAATTTTCTGAGATTACCCCCAAAATACATACATATATACATGTTACCAACGTAACCTCTTTATAATATTAATTACCAACATAAAACAAAATATTAAGAATCAAAAGTACAATGAGATATTACAAAAGAATTTTTAAAAAGCCCTGCAGTTTGGTGACACAACCGTCTCGCATGGAGCCGACCGATTGAGCCGCGCGGCATGATGCCTCACATAGTTGACTGGCCACCCTCATCATCGTCGCCCGCTACGTGTATATGCACGCTTGGTACTTAGTAATTATTTATTGTGGTGTTATTTTAAAACTGTAATATCTCGTGAGATATTTATTGAAATCAAGTGATGTTGAGGACAATTATGTTTAAAATTAAATACTTTTAATGAATAACGTATTTATTTGGATAAGGATTAACATAATATTTACAAAATTACCTTCGAAAATAATGCATTGTTCTACAACAAATTTGATTACTCTAAAATATGTTATATTGAGTCAACCTTATGAGATAGACATCTGCTGTCGCAAACTATTTATTAGATCCTTTTTAGAGGAAGAATTCTGTCATATATAGTAGTTTTTATGTAACTCTGACCGTTTACTCAGCGCACGCGACAGAATCTCGGAACAGGGTGATTTTTTTTTCCCGTTTTTGCAACATTTTTCATGGATGCTCCGCTCCTATCAGTCGTAGCGTGATGTTATATAGTCTATAACCTTCCTCGATAAATGCACTATCATACACGAAAAGAATTTTTCAAATCGGACCGGCAGTTCCTGAGATTAGCGCGTTCAAACAAACAAACAAACAATCAAACAAATTCTTCAGCTTTATAATATTAGTATAGATTTGCACCACAGGTTTGCACCACAGAGGTCGTGATATACCCAAACAAAAAAAATGAAATTATTTACCTAGTGGGTTCATCCAAGAACATGACAGGAGGATCACTGATCAGTTCTAATCCGATGGCCAGTCGTTTCTTCTGACCTCCAGAGAGATGGACTGCTCTTGTATGTCTAACTTTTTCTAAGCTCAGGGAGCTTAATATTTCTTCTACCTGAGGAAAGGAAAAAATTGGTGATATTTAGTATTTTTCATTTTTTATCAGCGTTCACGCACCACTCTTTAGGAACGGTGTTTTTTTACGGAGAAGGAAAATTATCAACAATTACTGATCCTTTTTCGAGAAAAATTTAACAATAAGGAAAGCATTGTATCCTGAATAGAGTGACGCTGTAACTGTTGTCAAGTTTTAGGCAAACTACAAGGTTCGAGTGAATGACACGTAAAATAAGTAGGGCAATTCCCCAAGATACCACAGTGTCATTTTAAGCAATAATAATTGTGTTACCAATAGGTCATGAACAAAATATTAAAAGTACAAATACTTTTCAACAAGGAAGACAACGAATGTAACAGTTGACGCGTAAATACCTACGTAATGGGTCAAAGTTGATATAAACTACCCGTGTAAGCAAGCAACTGTATCTTATCAGCGCCTACGTATGTTAATAATACCCACTCGTAATATGCATCATTATAGCGTATTTGTAGGCAAGGAATATAATCTAAGTTAGAATGGTCGATGTCAATGACATAAAACAAATGAGAATTTGGATAGATACCGTAAGACCCCCTCACATTAGACAGACGGCCGCTACCAAATCGGTGTAATGTGAGCTCGTTTAGGCGCATAATGTCCAATTCGCAAAATTTGCTCTTTCATACATGTTCATTGTTCATTATTAGTATGCTGTAATGAATGATAATTTATCTAGCGAACAAATTGTTGGTAAAAGTGATAGAATATCAGTTTTACAGAAAAATAATTATGGAAAATACCTACGCAGGCATGATAGATTTAGCTCGTAGTTCGATTTGGTCCGACTTAAATTATGTACCAGCATATTACTCTTCACAAGTAATATCCCTGACAAAACTCCATCACTTTACCGTTAGGGAGCTATCGCGTTTCGAACACCAAAATGAAATCGATTAATTGTAATCGGACTGCAATTTGCTAAGACATCGAGTAGCTAACGTACAAATACATACTCGAGTCAATACCTAATGCAGCTAAATATAGTCCTGCTACAAAACATAGAAGGGATACTCGTACTAAGGCTGTAATCTATAGTGCGTACTTTGACTTTGCTCAGACAGAGCTTATCAAAAACGAAGCATAAACTTTGGATTGGAATTTATAGTCGAAATCCTTTTTGTAATATACGAATAAAATAAAATAAACTTTATAGTCATAACAGCGAAGCAAAGTTTAGGTCATTATTTTTAGATTTTTTACATTCTAGATTTGAAAAACTTTGACTTTGCTAATAAGCAAAAGCTTTGCGAAGATTGCTTTATAAATATACCAAAAAAATTCTTAAGTCAAAGTTTTTTCAGCCTAAAACTCAAAACATAGGTAGGCATAGCCGTTTTTTGGCCCAGACGGGTAGAAAATAGGTATCTATTGGGACAATCAGGAGAGACCTTTGTCAAGAGGCAAAGTAAGTGTTATTTAATTAATGTGTCAAATTCTGAATAAGAGGGTATTCTTTTTTGTTATTAAAAACTTTGGAAGGTTGAGCATTTATGTAACTATATGTGTATATTTATAACCACATGCGTTATAAATAATATATAAAACATATGGTGATCTCTAATGAATATCAGTTATTCAATGAAACAATACCCACGCGCCTACTCTTCATTTCCTTATTAATGTGGTTTCCAAGCTTGAATTGGGCGGCCATCTCCAGCGATTCTTGAACTGTTAACATTTCTTGTATCTTGTCGTCTTGAAATATGTAACACGATCTCCGTTTGAATTTTGTTAAATTTCTTAATCTGCCGTTAATGTAGATGTTACCACTCGTCTGTTGTCTGAAATAGATAGAATTCTAGTTTTTACTATTAAATTCTGTAATCAAGTTATTTCCTGAATTCGGTTCCGGAAACGGAGTTTGTTTGGAAACTACATAAAACAACTTCAAACACCAAATTTTCAGGCACAAATGCGTGATTAGATTAGATCTAAGTACAATAAATGCAGAATACCTTCTTCGAAAGCGGTCTGGAATTCAATTGGGCATGACCCAATTGAATCCTGCTTCCGGAATTCATTTAAGTTCATTTAAGAAAGCAAAATTAAGAAAGCTGCTGGTTCTCAGATGATTCTGGTATTTTGTACTCAAAAAGGTTTATAATTAAATACGAGTAGACAGGTATGTCATTCTGTATGGTACTATCCATGTAACTACAAACGGTATTTTCTCTATAAAATGGGGCTTATCAGTTCGACCCGTATATTTGTCTGTTGTAGAAATTGCACAAATTCACACTAATTTATGATAAAGTTTATTAGCTTTCTAAACAAATGTACTAGCTTATAAAATCTGTGTCAGTAGCGTGTGTGTCTTTTGGAAACCAATTCTTATATTAGGAATCTAGTTTTAAGAAATTTACATTGCATTATTATGCTTTTACCGCACATCAGCATGAAAGTCAATGAAATCGTTATGTAATTATTAATTAATAATAAAATCAATATTTATGCTGTGAATATCACCGAACGCTTCTAGCCCCATTATAAGCTCCTAAGTTTATGTTACGGTGATTAGACATGTAATAGAAAAACTATAAATAATTTGATTTTAGTAATACATATGCCCTAATAGTCAGTCGTACACAAACAGACATACATAGAAAGATACCAGGACCAGAAACGAATATTAATTTGCTTTAATATGCTTAAAATATTTATTTTTAAGCATAAATACTTGTTCCTAGCGAGAATCGAACTAGCAATCGTCTGCATTGAATTCTGGTATTCGCCCGACGAGCGATGGGTCACAGAGGTTGTCAAACAAATACGAAATCTCTCCATCCCCGAATCTAAATTTAACTTTGCTTATTCAACTATTTATGACAGACTTTTTTATTAAATTTAATTACTCTTTTTAGTGACTACCTGACTTATTCGTAGATTCACTTGTAAACAGAGACATGTCACATAGTCGTCTTCGCTCCTAGTAGACAGTGCACTTGACAACTTTTGAAGTTTTTGCTTTGATATAATGGGCCCTACCATGATGTTGATGTCTTATAAGTCGTCGCGTTGTCGTTCAGCTAAAAAAATCACATCAAATAATAAAAAATAAAAAACAAACTTCAAAAAAAAGAAAAGATTTTTTAATTTGTCTGTGGTTTTTTAAAGTAGTCGGGGTATTTTTTATTTAAAATTAACTTTATTTTTTTGAACGACAAAAGGACGACATAGCAACGACAAACGAGCATGGTAGCGCGGAATATCAAAACGGTCCTGTTGAACCCATTTGGATTCAGTCTGTCTGCCCTTATCTAACTAACCGACGAACACCAAAGTGAAACAATGACAGACTGGGGTCTCTCTAACATCAAGTCGGACCGTTTTTGACGAAGTAAGCTTCCTATTTACTCCGTAGTACTATTTCTATGCTTGTAAATTTAAAAATAGGACCACGTGTCAATTCAAGAATGAGTTTTTACCTTGTTTGCCTTGAACTACAATTTATTTATTTGAATAAGTTAATAATAAAATGTTTCTTATTTAATTATCAGGTTTCTAGGCCGATCATCGAATAATAACAAATATTATCAAACCAATGACGCTGTTTAGGATAAATAATTTAAGAAACAGTCAGTCAGTTATGTTCCGATAACTAGACCGGAGCATAAGTAGACTAAGAAACACGAGTCGTCGGACATTTCTTGTGACACAACGATTAAATATTAATAAGGACTTTTTATCCTGTCTCAACTCCCCACCTTTCATCTTTCTTCATTTCTTCTCCATCCAAAGGTTGCCAAGAAGAGATCGCTTTATACGATAAAGCCGCCCATTGTGACACCTAGATTTAAGCTGTCTATGTGTAAAACATATTTTCCGGGTTTAACTCGCGTTTTATTTATTAACAGCATTGTTGCTGTACCGACGTTTCACTGACTTTACAGTCGGTTTCTCCGAAGTTTTTAATGTATTTTTTTTTAAATAGGGTTGTTACATACAGAATTATTATTACTATCTATCCATGTATGAGTCCGTGTTCCCACCTACACTGGTGCCCAACATGCCAAGATTGAGGCTCATAAATAAAAAAAAGACTATTGGACGTATGTGGATGGATGAGGAATCCGTCCAGCCCATAGAGACACGCAAGACACTTTGACTAGTGATGAATTGACAGGAAACGGATGAGACGTGGACCAAACCAATTGGATACATCCCAGTGAGCGGAATTGTTGCGGCAAGTCTGCATTGATCTGAATATGTGGATCTTTAAGGAGTTTTAAGTGTTTAATGTTCGTTACTTGTAGATGGTAGTGGATGGTGTTGCTATGGGGCTAAATGGTTTAACTAACTCGTTGTCTTAGATGGAAACGCGTCAAAGCGACGTTATGCGACGCGAGTAAAAAGTCAAAAGTCGTTGCATGTATCTAGGTGTAGCCTAATTTATATTATGTTAAAAATAATATTTAGTTTTTAGTCCCGACACCTGCACAGCACGAAACGTAGTGATACTAGTCATGAGTCATAGTCGAATCCCTTTTCCATACCAAATAAGGTTGCCTGGAAGAAATCGCTTTAAGCGCTCGCTTTTAGCCGCCTTTTTGTTCAAAATTTATTTAGTTTTAAATGTGTTGTTTTTGTAATATTTTTGTGATTGATCAAATAAAAGTGTTATCTATCTATCTATCTAAATATTATTTTTTAACTCAGTTGGTATGGAGTTCCGAAAAGTAACGCCTAATTCAATTAATAATCTAATTTACATTACGAAACTAGTGTCATGCATTATAGAGTCAATTTTACAAAAGCAGTCTCGTAGGAAGCAATTTTATCAAATAGGTAAATATAGTACCGCTGTGTCTGCGGATTGTTTTAATAAAAATGACTATAAATTGCATACAACCAGTTCCGAAATGTAAATTTCGCTTAAGTGAATGTGCCCACTACATTGTCCCGTCAATCTGCCAATCAGATGTAAAATATGTTTGCGTTCCGTCATTCACCTAGGACAACGGTTGACTACAATAAACAAAAATATCGATAGCTCCAGCCAAAAAAAGAAAAGCAATTTCTTAAGAATAAATAAAAAGCAAGTGTAGGTACATATTTTTGCTCCTTTACATTCCTTCCATTTTAAATATTTTTCAAAAAAGTGGTTAAATAAGTTTCAGTTTTGCAAAGTGTTTATCGTCGTAGCACAACATTACGAAACTTTGTGACGGTCTACGAGCTCTGTAGTTGAAATTTTTAAATGTTTTTGTCAAAGTAAATATTATTTATTGTTTCGTTAATTATTTATGCGATGTGTAATGCATAATATTAAAATTATTGTAGTTTTTCATGTTTTTCTAATAGTTTACGAATAAAAAAGAAGGTTAAAAGTTTTTTCTTTGCAAATACCTCCATTGCAATTAGCTAAATTTAATTTGTAATATTTGGCGAAAAGGTTCGTTGACTTTATGGTAAGACTGAATATAAAGGTTATTTTTTCGGAGTTACCTTATTTACTAAATGTCAGAAAAAAAACCTCAAAGTTAAAGTTTCCTTCAAGAGGGCATTTAAGTATATAACTACAGACAATTAGTGTTTACCTAGCATATTTTTTATAACTGTGTAAAATTCAACTAAGACTGTCAGTACCTAAATGTTATGTAAATTAATATCTATAATATAGAATAAGAATAAGAATATTTTTATTGCCATAACTGTGTACATTAAGGTCTTACAATAGTATAACGTTTCAACAGTTTACTCATTTCGAGCATGCAATAAGGTAAAACAGTAGTAGGTACCTACTTTTTTTTTTTTTTTTTTGTGTGTTTTTATAGTGTGTCTTATATACTTCTGATCCGTATATGGCATTAAACTTCAATTAAATTGTATCAATTTTTTTATATACACGATAGGTAGACGTTTACCCGAAGTCTCACCCGATTAGAAGTCATGATGGGTCTAACACGTAGTATCCTCACGTAACAGATCGCGGTTAGGTGCTACGAGTATCTGCATTCCTGCAGTATCTGCAGTTTCACTCGTGTAAGTCCCGATCCCGTGGGAATATCGAGATCTTACATTATCGAGGAGTAACAAAAGTAGCCTAAGGGATCGTCTACACAAGCTTTAGAATCGCGGCGACATTATCGTCGAGTCACTTATTTATATACAAGCTCTAATGAACGTGTCTCCACACGGCGATGTTAACGCGACGGTGCGTTGTATAGAAATAAGATAATATCGCCGCGATTCCAACGCTCGTGAAGACGGTCCCTTAGTTACTTCTCGATAATGTAGCTTTCTATTGGTAAAAGAATATCTATAAACGGTCCAGTATAGTTTCGGACATTACCCAACAATATACATACATACCGGTATATACTTACGTTTACTTCTTTATAATCCTACTAATAATATAAATGTGAAAGTGTGTGTTTTTGGATGTTTGGATGTTTGTTACTCAATCACGCAAAAACTACAGAAGCGATTGCGAGGAAACTTGGTATATAGGTAGCTGGGTACCGGGAATAACACATAGGTTACTTTTTATCTCAATACTCCCGCGGGAACGGGACTTATACGGGTGAAACCGCGGGGCGCAGCTAGTATTAGTATAGAAGTATAGATAATACGAGTGAATGTAGGTAATGTTAGTTGAACGACTTCCGGTTCGTCTTCCTTAGTAGCTGCATCAGCCTACATATCAGAACACGGACGAGTTACCTTGGCGAGACAAAGGGAGGTTGTTATACAAAGCGCTTTGTATACCAACTCTAAGTAAACTCTACACTAACTGCCAATTTTATACTACTATAGGTCCTAAGTATTAAACTTTATACGAGCTCTATACTAACTGTGGAGTTAACTCTATAGCGCCTGGAACGAAATATGTCGCAACCAAACCCTGATAAACCCTGTCGCAGGCGTGCGCCGATTTCTATACATTAATACCGTGTTTTCATTAAGGAACTAGTGTCGCGGAAGTTAAAGTCATGTTTCCAAAAAAAATGCGTAGCGCCAGCGATTTTTTTTGCAACAAACTGCTTCCAGTACACTGCTGCGCGACTTTTTTTGTGAAGTTGACAATAAATTTCGCGACACTACTTTCGTAGTGAAAACAAAGTTTTATTACCAAACTGTGCACCAGCAGGGGCACTCTGCTGGTGCTGCTTGGTGCTGGTGCTTTGCAGGCTGCTTTGCGGTGATTTATGTAGTTAGTAAACATATTTAATTTCATCGCAACACATTTTTTGTCGAAATCCTGGATAGAAAACAGCACATCACTATGGTATAAAATTTACTAAACATCCTGTATATGCACCGACTTATATCAGTTAAATAGTTATATTTTATTTCCCTCTTAGATTAGTTCTGGTCAAGGGTGTTGCGTAAGGTAAAATGATATCGTTGACCGCGAAGATATCGATAAACAATGCGCGCACGCATATAAAATAAGACTACATTGATAAATCTATAAATCATTATTTTTGTATTGTAGGTATATTATGTGTGTGGTTTTACTCGTTTAAGTTTATTTGATCCTTGGTCCAAGATTTAAGAAATTTCAATCGATTCAACCGATTGAGAAAACTCCTCCAAATGTACAAAAATATATTATTTATTAAAATGCAGCAGTGCCAAACACGGTTTCAGCGCGTAAGTCGGGATTATCGAGAATAGCGTAGGCACGTAGGTATGTTTAATCTCTGTGGTAAATCTTAATCTCCAGCTATCTTTCATCGCAATTGGTTCAGCAGTTATTGCGTAAAAAAGTAGCAAAGTCCATATAATGTACTAATGTAATGTATATTTCCGTGTTTTAATATTAAGTCAACATTTTTTTGCATTTATGCTAACTTTTTATAATAGGTTGTAGGGTAATTTGTTTTTTTGTGATTTTATGTCATCATCACATAAAACATTGGTAACATTATTTAAATTGGTCAAAGCGACTCAAATTTGCTTAGTAAGTACCTTCTATCCTTACTAATATTATAAAAGCGAAAGTAACTCAGTCTGTCTGTCTGTTACGCTTTCACGTCTAAACCGCTGAACTGTAGAGAAGGACATAGGCTACTTTTGATCCCGAAACACCGCGGGAACGGGACTTACGCGGGTGAAACCGCGGGGCGCAGCAAATAGTTTCAGTAAAGGGAATGTCCCATACTTTTTGTTTTGTCATCAAGAAATACCTGAAACTTTGATGTCACAATAATATGTAATAATATAAATAACGGCTATAAACGTTTTATCAAGTTGCGCTCTAGTACCGAACAGGACATAAATAGATTATTTAGTCGTAGATATTATTACATACTACTACATTAACTAGACTTATTACTGTTGATACTGTAAACTGGGGATACTGACAAGTTTTAAGATTTTTTCGAAGATATAATTTTTGTTTCTTAACTTACATCGAAATAATAAACTGCTATAGAATCTAGATTATTTGGTCTATCCACTCAACAAATAATATTCACCTAAATAATATACCTTTCAGTGTTAATACCCATTCAAAATCTGTACTAAAGGTACCTAATGCATGGGGTAACTTTGTGATACACCAAAAATAGCTCATAAGTTCTTTGTAAAACGAACGTTGGCCCAATCTTACCCTAAGGACTAGTAATAGGCATGCATGTCTACATAAAAAACTAAAAAGTTTCCAGTTACACTGAAAGAAATTCTACTAAAGTTGATGAGGAAAAAATCTGGCATTCACTTTTAATACGCTGGTTAATAAGCCAATAACGTTATTTATTTTAATAGAAATATTTTTAAATATATTTTAACAAAACGTCTGCCATTTCTACTAATTTAGGAATTGTCAAGCTCATCTGGCAGTCCTGCCGCCATACATAACGGTCACAAAAATCGATTACAGCGAAAAAATTCACAATCGGCGGAGCTTGCAACAACTTTGAAAGTCGAGGCAACGCGATTAAAATAAATTAAAAAAAAACAAATCAAAACCGTAGACAAATCTAAAATAAAGTATCAGTAGGTACCTATAGTAAAATACAAGTTTCAACTCACGTATATCCTGATAGAATGTCCATGAGGCTGCTTTTCCCGGCTCCCGATTGTCCCATGATGACTGTCAACTCGCCAGCATTAAATTGCCCGGAGAGATTGTTCAGTATCGTTTTACGACCTTGAATAAAATAAAGGTTTAGTTGATTAGTACAAGCGGTGTCACAGTGGCACATATTTCAGAATCGATTTCGTGGACATTTTAAAAGGAATTTTCAAAAAATGTGGGTAGATTAGATTATCAGTTTATAATCTACTAGCTGCGCCCCACGATTTCACCCGAGTAAGTCCCGTTCCCGCAGGAATATCGGGATAAAAAGTAGCCTATGTGTTATTCCAGGTCTCCAGCGACCTATATTCCAAGTTTCATCGCAAATATTAATAAGATTATTCTACTTATAATCGATGATTTTAACAGATGACTAAGTTATGTAACGCTTGTTTCTGTCAGTTCATCTTCTCTTCTTAATAATTAAACTTATAAACTTCATGTCACAGTAAAAGATAAAAGATACGCAGTTGCAGCTGTAAATCTTCTTTTATAAGGCTTGGTGACTGACTGACTGATGGATTAATGCCAAGCCTAAACAGCTGATAGTATTAATTTTGTCTAAGGTTTTCGCGATTTTACATAATAAAATACAATATATACCGGGTTTTACTCGCGTGTTATTGTTTAATGGCATTATTATTAAACGACCGAGCTTTTTTTTGCTTTTTTAAACTTGGCGAAACCTCGGTCGTGTAATAATAATGCCATTAAACAATAAAACGTGAGTAAAACCCGAAGTACAACTTATGCGGATGTAACTAGGGAACACAGTTGGTCTAAGTTGAAAATATTATTGACTTTATCATTGAGTTAGAGATAGTGCAGTAATTACGAGATTACAAAATATTAAGTACATAACACAAATAAGATGATGCGCTTATTAGAAGGTTGTTTGTGTGTGCTGTCATTGTTTTGTGTTATTTATTACCTACTATACAAATGACGTAATGGACATTTCACTGAAGAAAACAATATAATGTACAAACAAAAGTATGACGATATTAAAATTTCTTCAGTTTTTGGCCCAAGGCACGCAAGGCACCCAAGGCTCTTTGTAAAAATATTTCTGGAAAAGTATGACGTTTATTTTAATTAGGTAATAGATAAAAAACTATTCAACGGATTGGATACTCAAATTTGATGATTGTGTTATACGAGAATACAGTGTGTTTAGGGACGGCAATTTAAGTCAAAAGGGTGTTTTAGAGGTAGGTTGGCAACATCTTGGTATTTCGTAATTTGTTTTTATTGCTCAAGTCATATTTTACTAGAAATGTGTTAAAGGAAATATTTATGTTCAAAAAATCATTTGCGGCGAGATTTAGACTCGCGGCCCTGGATCATTACCCCAGTGTCTTAACCGCTCGGCCAAGCAATTTCTCATCTCGAGCAGCAATTAAGAATATGAATGTTTCCCAGTCTACTATTTCAAATCTTAAATCAAATCTCGCCGCAAGTGAATATTTGAAGATGAATTTTTCCTTTAAAATATTTCTAGTAACATCTTGGTTATTTAATAGGCAAATAAGAAAATAAGTCAGACAGAAATTCAGAAAGGCATACCTACATAACTGGTCAAGGTAGAGCCACTGTATACCTACTATGAATGTTTAATAGAAGTGTTCCTGCACCCACAAAACCGTAGTAGGTTTACAGTAAAATCGACCACGCCTTGGCCATTTCTGACACCTCATTTAATAAAAAAGGTTCAGTAGTTTAGGCGATACAGTGAAGCATACCTACCTACATACATAGGTACATACACTGCTAAAAACATTACCCTTCCTTTTGACATCGCCGGAGTCGGGCAAAGTAACAAAAACAAACAACATGAACATTTTAAATATAAAGTTAGTTAGCTGTTTTTGTTAAAAGTAAAGGCAATGAAGTCCAAAATACATAAAGGTCAAATTAAAGTCAATGACCTCTGAATCTAAGAAACAGCTGATTTCCAACGTTGGCAAACAAAAATTGTTCGTCTAGACGCCTAAAACAACCCTTTTCAGCTTAAATCACCCTCCTAGAAACACGCTGTATACTATTGACTTCTTTTATATTATAATACATTTGGTTCTATACACAAGTATAATCTACACATAATGTGAATGAATTTGTGTATATTTACATTTCTTGAAACACTAGGGTTTCTGCTAGCAAAGGATTTTGTAACAAATTTTTGTTACAAAGTTACAAACTTCACTTATCTCTACACTTTTTTTTGGAAGCCTTAAATATGTAACTTGTAGAAATTAGGGGTTGGTTTAAACTATGTCTATATTACCTATATTTAATATAATGTCTTATACTCGTAATCCCACTAACACTATAAAATAAATGCAAAAGTAAACACCGTTGTTTGTTTATATCTAAGCTCAAGCTGATAATAATAATTCGGCTATAACAAAATTGCAAAGCTGCTTTACAAATACCTAGGTACCGAAGGTAAGAAATAATAATTTACATTTTTTGTGCTTATGTTTATTATGCAAAACAAAAAATATCAGGACGATTTTTTGTAACCATGTCGTCAATTATGGAGTAAAAAAATTATCGTTAATTAATTTACATGATTTCAAGGTTAACTTTGAAATTAAAATGGAATTAAGAGACCTAGATCTCTTTTTAGGGTTAGAAAGAATCAATTTATTTTACAAATAATAAAAATAAAATAAATTTTAGTTTTTCACTGGAAAAGGAACTATACTGTAATGCGTTCATACGCACCTAAGCCCAAAATAGTAGACAGGGAAACATACAAAAATGCTTTAATTTGTTACTCGGGGTGGGAACTCACGTGGTCCAGTTTGTTAAGACGCTGGGGTACCTACTGACCTGAGACACGAGTTCAAACTTAGCAGCGTGTGATTTTTTCAAAATGTATCTTTCCGTTAAAATATTCCTAACTTTAGTATTATCAATTATTACTAAGAGGGTGACGCAGGACGCTCTAGCTAAAGGACATATCTATCGATTGGTTTATTATTTGATTAATTATTTTTAATATTTTTCTACCGGGTAGTTTATAGGTAGGTAGGTTTAGTTTATAATGGTATTTTATTGTTAAGAAATTTTAACTTAACAATTATTTAAGAGGAAAATAACTTTAAGTATGTAATAATAATAATATAGCAGGTATGCATCTAATGCGGAAAGTTCTAATAAATGTCAGATATAGCAAATCCTTACAAAGGTATTGAAAATATTTTTTATAAATTTAATTACCATTTAATTAAAACAGTGCCCGTTAATTACATGATATTATCGTTTATTTATTATGAAGGTGTGTTATTACAAGTGATGTGTCATACAAAATAAGTAGGTACCGAGTATTAGATACGCCTCATTTCATTTTTTGGGCAACAAAAATTAATGGTATTTTACTCTGTATCCAGCTATCGTACAATTGTCAAAATTGTTTTTTTTTGGAGAAAATAATATGTTTTAAATACTTATTTCATTTATTCATAAATAGAAATAAGCTGAAGTTTAACTCCGTTATAAGATACTATTAGGAAGTTAGGTACATAAGAACTTTAGGTACATACTGCTACATTGTTTGTTAACTGCATGGTTAATAAATTTGTGTTAAATTGGCGCGAATGTTATTTTCCAATAAGTACGAGTACATAGTAGTTTAGATAATATGAATGAGTAGTTCCCGCCACGTGCCAAGTATAATGACACTGCGCAGTTGCATTTGCGCTTACGTACCCTTATTTTATCTTATGGGAATACTTATGTAATGTAATACTTTAGTAAGTATAAATAGTTCGCTATTTAATTGTTAATGCTTTTTATATCTATTAGAAATATTTTTAAGGGAAAAATAAAGCTTCAGAGGTTTGAACTGGTGTCGCTGGGTTTAGTACCCCAGCGTCTTAACGCACTAGACTAGGCGAGTTTCAGAGTTATTTTTGAGTGAATTTGTGAACATGTATTTTTCCTTTTAAATATTTCCAGGTAGAAATAGATAGATACGTTTAATTGTATATGGTTATTAGGATAAAAAAGTAATTTAAATATATTTTCACAAACTGTTTTTTTATTCTTAAATAATTTTGGATCTATATCAACTTTTTGATCGACTTTATAATGGAATTGTACTGTGTTTGTACACACTATACTTGTACTATGTTAGTGGGTACTAAACAGGGTAACATGCTCATACACCCTAGTCTCATGACTTGAGTGACACTTTTCTTTTTTTTATTGTCTTTCGTGGTCAGGCTCATTTTGTGCAGTTTGCGTCACTTTGCACGATCCCACAGTACGGGATTTGATAAATGAATATATTATATTGTAAAAACTTCACCTACTTTGAACTTATCATTTTCGTCATCAAAAGAATTTAGAAGAAGGCTATTATCCTATTTACGATAACCTTTATCCTTAATACAATACAGGCAGGATGAAACCGACACAAGGGAAGTTCACAATTTATGAACATTCTGGCATTAGCAATGACACATATAGGTAAGTATTTTTACAATGTGTAGTATAATGGAGACAATTGGACGGTACACGTGGTTTGCTACCTAATGTCAGGGTTCTGATAATGTGCGATAATAAAATATACTACTGGCCCTTGTAAAAAGTTCGTCTTATAGGGAAAATTCATTTAGTTTGTACTTGTTAGGGTTCTAATTAGGTGCGAAAATACAATATTAAACTACTGGCCCTTGTAAAAAGAACCTCTAGGTAAAAGAGAAAAGTCAATTAGTTTGCACTTGTCAGGGTTCTAATTGTGTGTGATAATACAATATTAAACAACTGGCCCTTGTAAAAAGTACCTCTAGGTAACAGAAAAAAGTCATATAGTTTGAACTTGTTAGGGTTCTAATTAGGTGCGACAGTACAAAATTAAACTACTGGCCCTTGTAAAAAGTACCCCAAGGTAATAGAGAAAAGTCATTTAGTTTGCACTTGTCAGGGTTCAAATGAAGAGAGATAATACAATATTTAGCTACTGGCCCTTGTTTAAGCCACGGTATAAATAAATAAGTTAACTATCAAAATATTGGTAAATATTTATATTGGAGTATCATCGATTCATTTACATATCAAAAGACTGTATTATGTATCTTTTATGAAGTATCTATCATTGACCTAAAATATCAAGTGTAAAAGTTAATTTTATTATAATTAGGCTCTTGAACGAATTTAACATAATAATAGTCAAACAATACTACCTAGAATTTGTAAACAATTTTATTTCTTTCTTTGTAAAATATTGATTTCGGTAAAACCAGAATTGGTTGGTGGGTACATAGTTTGTACATAATAAGTAGGTATTTAACCTAAGTGTCCTTAGGTAAAGTTGTCTCTATGTGAAAAAAACAATTAACACGTTTTTATTTTTAAGTGCCTTATATAAAATTATATAAATACGAGTTAAACTGAAAATCCTTGTCCAATTCGTCGAAGTTTTTTGATTATTTTCTGACGCAATGTTTTAGAATATTTACGTTAAAGCGTTTGTAAATGCAATTGTTTCCTACATTTTAGTGAAGTTTCAAAACAAAAACTTCTTATTGTTTCGAAGCCTTAGCGCATTTTACTCAATAAATGACTTTTTATTTTACCTCAATTATGCTAAGGTGCTGCTAACCTCAATCTACATCAAAACCTCGAAAATAATGCACCCTAACTAGTTTTCTTACAAGTCGTCGCTAAGTCGCCGCGTTGTCGTAAAGCTAAAAAAAATAAAACATATCAAATAATAAAAAAATAAATAAACGGCAACTTAAAAACTCTGTGGTTTTTAAAAGTAGTCAGAGTATTTTTTAAATTAAAATTTACTTTATTATTTGGGCGACAAAAGGACGACAAAGCAACGACAAAAAATTATCAACTTCGAAGAATCCGACTGGGATTTTCTGTTTAGCTCGTATAATAACAATAAATAATACATGAAAATAAACATTATCCTACTAAGTAATATTATATACTAGCTGCGCCCCGCGGTTTCACCCGCTAAGTCCCGTTCCCGCGGGAATATCAATATAAAAAGTAGCCTATATGTTAATCCAGGTCCCTAGCTACCTATATTCCAAGTTTCATCGCAATCGGTTTAGTAGTTTTTGCGTGAAAGAGTAACAACCTCACATACATACATACAAACTTTCGCGTTTATAATATTATGGTAAGATGTGAAAGTGTGAGTGTTTGAATGTTTGTTACTCAATCACGCAAAAACTACTAAGCTGAATGCGATGAAACTTGGAATTTAAGTAGTTGGATACCGAAAATAACACATAGGCTAACTTTCATCTCGATATTCCCGCGGGGACGGCATTTACGCGGGTAATACCGAGGGGCGCAGCTAGTTGTCCATAAAATTCTTTGTAAGTAATGGATCAAAGCACAGCTGAAACTTGGAGAGCTGGTTCTTTATACGATGTAGCCATTCGTTAGGGTTTTTCGAAATCCCGAGATAGGGACTTACAAGGTAAAAACAGCTTAGTGCACCAAGTACACAAGCACTAAAGTAATTAAAATTAATATAATTCACGTTCTCATCATAAAAATTATATATAACGTAATTCAACTAAACAATTACTTCCAAACAGTAAAATATGGTATAAAATTATAAAAATAAACTTATTGAAAACATAACAAAGTAGGTACCTATAAAATAATTCATCACGGTTCACACCTTTTTCGTTAAACGATTTCTTACAATTACTTTTTAGTATTTAGGTATAATAAGTTCAGGTAAGTTGCTCACCTAGGTAAGCCCTAGTTTCATATATTTTAAACCTATAGTATTTACTATAGGTATGAAATATTTTAGACTAGCGACCAAAGCCTATTTAAGCATCGGTTTCTGTACCGCCTCATAGGTTACTTCGTCATAATTAATCTAACAAAAATTGAAATAAGAATGTTCGTATTTAAATTTTGAGTTTTTTTTTGAGTTTTATTGTTTGGTCTAAGGGACAATTTCCCGATTTTAATCGCGTTGCTTCTATTATTTTCAGCATTGTTGCAATGCCGTTCTTAGGTTTCGGAACTTTTATAGAGTCTTTCCCCAGAGTTTGGGTGGGGCTGTCAATTCAACATCGCAAAAACAGAAGAACTTCAGCCCTAGACAACATTCTTATCGATTAACGAAGCCGCAATCGACAGATTTTTCTTGTATGAAATTAACATAAGTTCTCGAAAAGTCACGTGACTTTTCGCGAACTTACATTATTATGTCAATTTCATACAAAAAATGTGTCGATTGGCGATTTCGTTATTCGATAAGAATGTTGTGCTAGGGCTGCTGCTCTGCTTATAAACTGCCCCGTATTCATTTGTAACATGAACAAATAAACGGGGCAGTTGTAACATGAGTATTGTAAGGCACGCTGGACGACCTTTTAGTGGCCAATCCCCCTATTATTGTGGTATCAAATTTCGGGTAAAATTTAAACTAATAGAATCTGATATAAAAAGAACAAGAAGCAAAGCTATCAATTCATTTTAAGAGTCTTAAAACTTGTTAAATTTGTTCAGGGTACAAATATATGGCTGATCGTACTCGGCTATAGTACGCTGAGTACAGTTGTAAAGTTGAAAACCATTAACAATTTTAAACATTGGAACTGTACCAAGGGGGTGCCATTAGCCATAGCCACGTTGCTGTTTAACGCGAAGCGTCTCGACGCATAATTTGACCGTTCCCAAAATCAATTTTTTGAAGTTCATTAATAATCAATCCCAACGGAAAACACGAAAACTCGAGGATTACTCTATTAAGACGTCATAGTAAAGACCCTGCTTAAAAGTTGATAGTACCTACTTTAAACCACCCAGGTGTCTCTAACGAAAAATAATCCTGTGACACTGTAACATTATAATATTGTATAGAAATGATACCAATGATAAGATTGATATGTAGACTCACAGGTGTTCAAATTACCTACCTTTCCTTAATCTGTGAAGGTTATTGACATTTAGATTTTAATAGAGCTAAGTCTAAGATTTAAGGCCGTAGTATACCTACATACTTTTTCCATTGAACGAGTGAAAATTTCCCACTACGGTTTCAATCAATTTATGGTGAGCGTCGATCGATTATTGATTCTTTTGAAGATAAAAATAGATAGAAAAATCTGAGTATTTATTCGGAAAATCAATCGTTATAATGTTTAATTTGATTTCCTTCTAGATAAAATTTACAAATTCTAGTTAGCAACTGATCTCCAAGAAAAATAATAATGTCAACAACGTTATCTTTCTACGTTCGGTTTATTTTTACAAACAATTACAGTAGGAGTTCATCTACATCTTCATAGTAAAGTGTAAACGGTAAATATTTTACAAGCGATTCCTTTTTAGATATTTCTTTACATACTTAATATATATTACCACTGAGATATTCCGCCCTTCCATGATGTCTTATAAATCGACGCAAAGTCGACTTTGTCATTCAGCTAAAAATTATAAAACAACTAGCTGCGCCCCGCGGTTTCACCCGCGCAAGTCGCGATCCCGCGTTGTTCGAACACCTACCTACCGCAATGCAATAATCCACACTTAAACGGTCGCCCATTGAAGTACTGTTGAAGCCAGGCGCTGACGCGCCTGGCATCATCAGTACTTCCCTGGTCGTCCGTTTAAGTGTGGATTTTTGCACTGCGGTAGGTAGGTGAAGTAAGTTAAAGTTTGTATATCGTCAGTAAGTGACGATGACGATGACGATGACGAAGGATGACGATGACGATGGATGACGATGATGATGATGCCACTCTACATCACTTATCCTACCCCTGTGTCGATTTTCATTCATTGAATGGTTATCACCCGCGTAAGTCCCGACCCTGCGGGAATTTCGGGATCAAAAGTATCCTATGTTACTCTCCATCATTTAAACTATCCCTATGCAAATTTTCATCCAATAAATATTATCACCCGCGTAAGTCCCGATCCCGCGGGATTTTCGGGATCAAAAGTATCCTATGTTACTCTCTATCACTTAAACTATCACTATGCAAATTTTCATCTATTAAATAGTTATCACCTGCGTAAGTCCCGATCCCGCGGGGTTTTCGGGATCAAAAGTATCCTATGATACTCTCCATCATTTAAACTATCCCTATGCAAATTTTCATCCATTAATATTATCACCCGCGTAAGTCCCGATAACGCGGGATTTTCGGGATCAAAAGTCTCTAATGTTACTCTCCATCATTTAAACTATCCCTATGCAAATTTTCATCTAAGAAATAGTTATCACCTGCGTAAGTCCCGATCCCGCGGGATTTTCGGGATCAAAAGTATCCTATGTTACTCTCCATCATTTAAACTATCCCTATGCAAATTTTCATCTAATAAATATTATCACCCGCGTAAGTCCCGATCCCGCGGGATTTTCGGGATCAAAAGTATCCTATGTTACTCTCCATCATTTAAACTATCCCTATGCAAATTTTCACCTAATAAATATTATCACCCGCGTAAGTCCCGATCCCGCGGGATTTTCGGGATCAAAAGTATCCTATGTTACTCTCCATAATTTAAACTATCCCTATGCAAATTTTCATCCAAATCGGTCGAGCCGTTTGACCGTGAAGAGGGAACAAACAAACAAACAGATTTTCGGATTTATAATATTAGTAGGATAAAAAAACATACAAAAGGTTTTATTTTAATTATCTGTGGGTAATTATCTGTGGATTTTATAAGTAGTGGGAGTATTCTTTATTTAAAATTTACTTTATTTTTTGAGCGAAAAAAGGACGACAAAGCAACGTCAAATGATCATGGTAGCGCGGTATATGCTTGTGCTGGAGATGATATAACAAACATGCAAAATATACACTCCTGCGGGAGTTGAATTGCAGTCGTTGAATTACGATTTAATCGTCAAAAGCATTATTTGGTGTTTGGCGCGAGTACTTCACTACAGCGAGAATAACGCAAGGTGCAAAAAACATCTTAGTTAATTAGCAATTTTTCCGGCAATTCAATTCGACACTATACACAAATGCTGTAAGTCTGAAAGTGTTTGTTAAATAAATAAATGTAAAAGTTAAATTAAATACCTTTGTCGCTGCTGGACCCACTCATATTTAATAAAATTACGATTCCAAACAAATTATGGAAGGTGAATTAAATAAAGAAGAGATAATATAATGTTTTTTTTTTCATTCAGACCAGTGCTGCCACATGTGGCTGACCAGTGCGATTATTCAAAGAAATGAGGTTGGCGTACTGGCATGAAATAAGTTTTTAATGCATTTTCAGTCCTCTTGCGTTAAAGAAAGTTTCAAATTTCATATTATCTTTGCGTCTGCAATAAAGTTAACTAATTGTACTTCTTTTATTATTGGTAGAACACCCAAAATGTCCATTTAAGTTGTACTTGATTCTAATAGGGGTTAAAGTATGAAATTGCCGTTTTATTGCAATAGGTTCTTTGAATTGACATAGAATCTTCATGGCTTGAAGTTTTCGAATAAAAATTTTTTCAAATGGTTTCTGTGATGTTCTTTTTTTAAAAAATGTGAAACATTTGAATATCGACTTTCAATTGTTTTTGTTATTCAATTTAGACAAGAAAGATGGATACTGCGAAAATTCGAGTGATTTTTGAATACGAGTTCCGACGCGGAACTAACGCGGCAGAAACAGCCCGCAATATCAATGCTGCGTTTGGAGAAGGGTCTACTAATGAACGCACCGTGCGATTTTGGTTTAAACGCTTTCGTGATGGAAATTTCGACTTAAAGAACGAGCCACGAGGAAGACCGCCCACACAGGTGAATAACGATGAATTAAGAGAGATAGTGGAAGCCGATCCTAGTCAAACTACCCAGGAATTAGCGGCATGGTTTAACGTTACCTTACCCACTTTATTGACTCACTTGCGTCAAATCAATAAAATAAAAAAATACGAAAAATGGGTGCCTCGTCATGATTTGACTGATCTGCAGAAAGAAACGCGTGTTGAAACTTGTGTTGCCTTGTTGAACCGGTACAGAAATGAAGGAATATTGGATCGAATTGTAACATGTGATGAAAAGTGGATTCTTTATGATAACCGGAAAAGAAAAATGCAATTGCTGACCCCAGGTCAAATGCCACAACAGTGTCCTAAAGCAAAACTTACCAATAAAAAGGTAATGGTAACTGTTTGGTGGTCTCAGCATGGTGTTATTCACTATAGTTTTCTTCGATCTGGTCAAGCAATTACGGCAGATGTCTATTGTGCCGAACTCCGAACCATGTTGACAAAACTAGCAGTAAAACAGCCCCGACTCATGAATCGATCTTCACCATTATTGCTCCACGACAACGCGAGACCTCACACAGCACGAGAAACCATTTTGACCCTTCAGGAACTGCACTTAAAAACCATTCGTCATCCTCCGTATTCACCAGACCTTGCTCCAACGGACTACCATTTTTTTCGTGATTTGGACAATTATCTACGTGACAAGAAGTTTTCTTCCCAGGAGGCAGTACAAAATGCTTTCACACAGTTTGTGCAGTCTAGATCGTCGGAGTTCTATCGCAAAGGCATTAATAACCTTCCCATTAAATGGCAGCAATGTATAGATAATAATGGCAACTATTTTGATTAAATAAATTTGTTAAAAATTTAAAAAATTAACAATTAAGATTTTCAGTACAAATCGGCAATTTCATACTTTAACCCCTAATATATTTAACATGTAAAATTTTGGTTTCCGTTTGTGTCCTTTAATTTGAGGTTGCTTCTATTTATGTTGACAAGTTTTAAATATAGGTAATAATATGTTTTTGTTGTATAGGTATATATCTGCAAGTCTGACACCAACCATAGGTCATGCTACGTACAAATTCATTGAAGTATTGTGTATTTTGCTTGCATTTTATATTTGGAATTTCCGCAACTACTTCTCTTGCTATTTTTTTTATATTTATTCTATTAATATTTATTGTTAATTTTCTTTGTTGTACCAACTGTTACAAATATTTTATAGCATAATACTACCGAATTGCACTGACTGATTGATTACATATTCCAATTTAGTTTGGTTTGATTATAGGTCGTCTACAGTGTTGTTTTGCTTGTGTTTATCGATAACAAATTAGTCTTTAAACACGTGTAGTTTAATAAAATCTACTAGAAGAGTTTATAGATTTCATTATAGGTATATGGTTGCTAGCGAATCTAAGGTGGCTCGATCTGACTCCATTAATATTGATAGCTTAATAATCATCCTACTCCAATTGTCCAATTATCCATTCCAATGTTGCAGAGAAGAGCTTAGGTGTTAAAGTATCGCTGTTTAACGCACAGAAATGGTAGGAGAATATTTTTCATTCACTGAGACTTGTCAATCATATCAATATCAACCATCAACTTGATAGAAAATGTATAGTTTTAAATTAATCTTTTGACAGAGTGGCTCAGTAACCGAATTATGTTGGTAAAATACATGACACAAGGCGAAAGAGTCACAATAATAATTTGAATGATGAATAGATAAATGATTTTATTAAAACAAAATGTGGGTAGACTACATGGATATTAAGTGTTTTGTTGATATCCTCTTCAAACCTTAAAGATTAATTGCTTAAAACTTTTTAGAAATATTTTTTTTTGCCACCTACCGAATATTAAATCTGTAATGCCTCTGTTCTATATATAACCTAACAGCCCTTTCTAGATTTACTTAGTGCTTTCGTTCAATTTCTCTTAGAGTTACATCTACATTTATTTATAGTAAAGTAGGTACGTAGATTTAGCCTGGTAAGTTTTAGGTAGACATAATATATTACTTTGTTCATATAAAATATTACCTATTGGATTAGTATATAACCTAGCCTACTGAGGATATAAATTTAATTTAGAATAGGCAGTTTCCGTCCGTTATGATTCGGCAATTAATTACCTCTTTAGATATAAAAATCCGCAAAAAAAGTTAAAATTTTGTGTGGTTTTTAAAACTTGTCGGAGTATTTTTTATTTAAAATTTACCTAGCTACTTTATTTTTCTGAGCAGCAAAGGGACGACAAATTAACTTTTGTGTATCACATAGGTCAACATTTCGCCACACCTAAACTGTAATTATAAAAAAAATACTCCAAAGAAATGCGTTTAATAAGCAATTAAAAGTGGCTACACATAAATTATTATCTGTAGGTCCACATGCAAAATACTAGCAGTTGTTCCTATTAGCTCATTATTCCCGTTTATCATCACTTCCTCGGACATTTGATAGCAATTACTTCAAGTTATCGTGTCAATATTTATTGTTCATAAATAGTTGAAAAGGATATTTTAATATCTGGCCATTTGAGGTCTTTACCACTAAAATACAACGGCTCTTGCCAAGCTTTGAATTAGGTAACGTTTGTCAACTGTTGTAATCTATTCATTGGTAATATCCACCTCTAGTAATATAATGTTGAACGATAACAATAAACAGAAGCTTTGTTATGTATGAGTAGTGATGTTCTATGAGGATAGTTACCGCGGACATTGGCATTGCGCATGCGGTGATTTTAATTAGTGATTGTAATTTATCCTTTGTCTATTGAAGTACGATCTATCAAGATTAAATAAAAAGAATTGAACCTACAGAAATCTATTTCGAAATTCTACATTAAAAAATTATGATGATTAGGAGAATGACACAAATAAATAAATGATCAACAAAACTAATACAGCGAGCAACACAAGTTCCGATAAAGTATTTATTGGACAAGGTGTTACGTATCTCTGAGTTGAAAAGTAGATAAACTGGTAATTAGTAACGATACAGTCATGAATTTATCAAATATCTAAAACAATCCTAGAGAAACGTAAATCTTACCTCTAGACAGCACATTCCGAACGCAGTAAGAGATATTTTCGAAAGAAATATTTAGAGAATCCTCCGAGAGAGACGTGGAGGTAGTCTCCAAGGATTCGATTTCACTGGCCATGTCGAACTTTCACAACACTGTCAGCACAACACTATTGATACACAAATAAAGAATTTCGATGTTCCATCGCGCGGTGTTCGAGTAACAAAGAAGCGTGTTGTGTGTAAACAAAGGGCTGTGCGATGTGGCGTGTTCAATGTGTTTCGACACGCGCTCCGTTTCGAGCCGTGCAGCGCGGAGTGTGGCCCGCGATCACACTCAACAGATATATCGGTCGTTCTACCCCACTCTCCCCACACATGGACAGTCAGACATCGCCCAGCTGATTGCAGTTATCGGCCTTATCGCATTGGTGCGCGTTTGTCTCGCTTACCTACGAGTGTTGACAACTGTCAATTGAGTTTCAGTAACTTGCTTAAACAATGCTCCGTTTTGTTATTATGAAATAAAAGAGTGAACCTTTATCTTCACTGTTGTATCTAATAAGTACTATAGTGTAGGTACCAATAGTACAATTTTTAATTTCAGACTATAATATGACGTAATTTCTTCTATGGTTTTCGCGATTTTGCATAATAAAACACTTTATTTAACAACCTTGAAAAAGCCAACTGTAAAGTTGGCGAAAGCTCGGTTCAAATAATGAATAAAAACGCGATAAAACCGGATAAATAAAGTGTTTTATTATAATATGACGTCTTGATTCCTTGTATTTAACATGTTTTATTTAGAAAGATGGATAAAATCGTAGTCTTTGATTGAAAAATGAAGTATAGTAGCTGTGCGTCTCGCTATTCTACATCTACACGTGTTGCTATGTCAACAATCTCGTTATTTTCCCCATACGGTTGTAGGTTGTCTATACTCAGTTAAGACCCGTTCAAGAAACTTATATTTTACTATACAACTTTTTTGGACCCTGGTCATTGAAATCTTGTTTATTGTATTTCTTGGACATTGTTATGTTGAAAGAGCAGCTTTTACGTAATCGACTATTGCTATTTGTTGAACTTCATATAATCTGATCTTATCAAAATCCCCAACTTTGACGAGATCAGTCAAAGTACTTTTGTCAAACCGTCAAATAATATCAAAATCTTATAATCTCTATAGAGTTTACTTGAACTTTGTTGTCAAGTTCCTTTGATATCCTTAGTTAGAAATCACACTTGGCTTGGTTTTCAATTTGCTTGAATAAATTTATATATAACTGGTTTTGCTGGTATTTCTAAGGGGTCTTGCAATCTTTTTTTTTAAATAATAATATAAACATATTATGTAACGCGTTTTTTTAATATTCCACTGTCAGTTTGAATGACAGTTAGTTAAGTACGTTTCGTACCTATTTGTTGAAACGCTAAAATTCGTATAAGCTATGTTAATTGTATTCTAAGTAATGTTATTTTCTAGTGAGTTATTTCTTTACTTTTAAAGGAATTAGCAGTATTGTGAAAGATGAAATGGCTCTTCCAAGTAAACTAGTAGGCACTTGAAGTAACTACTTCTTCTAATTTTCGCATAGTGGTGTGTCTCATTTAGGGTTAGAGTATTCAGGTCCTAACTATCAAAGTATCTACTGGTAATATGTGTTTCTTTTATGGCTAATACATATAATTAATAATATAATATTGACGGCCTCTGTGACGCGGCGGGCAACGCTCGGACTGCAACGCAGATGGTTGCGGGTTCGATTCACGTCGGGAACAAATATTTCTGCTAACCATAAATGTTTGTTTCTGGATCTGGGTGTATTCTATGAATCAAATGTACGTATTTACAAAAAAAAAATATTTTATAAAAAAAACAAAAAACCCGACTGCGTAAAAAACTCCATTAAAAAATACGCATAGAAACAACAAAAAAAAGAAAAAGAAAAAAACAAGCCCAGTAATTTGAAATTACGCTAAGTAATAATAGTTTTGTAATCGATACACACAGAACACATAATAAATGAGTAAAAAATTACTCACAGTCGGGACCCATTGAAAAAATTAGATTGGTAAAATGAATGGGATCGGTCGGATACGCAGTCGGGTTTTTTGTTTTCTTTTTATAAAATATTTTTTTTATTTTACGCTTTTTAGTTATTTTCATTTATTGATGGTAGGTAGGTAAGTCTCGTAATCTATTCATTTCATAAGGGGGTTATAATGTATACTGTGGATTATTCAGTAGATTACTAATATTATAGTTAAGTAGGAAAGTAGGTTCTTAATGTTCCAACTTTATTTATTTATCTATATTCTATTTCAGTTAGGGTTTAGTTATTTATTGTTATTCTTTTAACGTTTTTAGGTAAGTAAGTACCTAAGTGTTATTAGGCTTTTATTCAGTAGGTAGGTACAATTTATGTAAATATTTTTTTAGTTTATATCAATAATTTTCAGTCACCTGTACCATCACGGCTTATACTTTGATAGTTCCAAGCGTAACTACGTATCAAAAATAAAAACTTGTTCGTTAGTAATAAAAAGCAAGAATACCTAATTGTAAATTAACTTTAAACCGTTATATTTCCTAAACGGTTCTTTAAAATGAAAAATGGTGAAAGAAACCTAATATTTATTTTTAAAAACCTATTTAACGATATCCATTTTAACATACCTTGACGATTTTGGATTTTTTAATTTTGACAATATGGCGTCTGGTTGTGACAAAAGTTAATTTGGAATACTGTCATATCTTTAGTCACACTCGCCAGATTAAGACGAATCGATTGACGTAAGAATCATCAAAATCGGTCCACGCGTTTGGCCTCTGGAACGCCACATAGAAACATCCATACATACATAGACCGATAAACACATTACCCTCCTTTGCGTCGCGCAGTCGGGTAAAAAACCCATAGTACAAGCCACGATTTTTATCACACATAAAGGTGCTTTGGTGAATCATGCTTGGGCATGGATTCACCTACATACTTATATCTATGTAATAAAACATTAAACAAACCATATCTAGTTTGTTAATCTATCGATTAATTGATATCTGAATATCTAATTTGAATATCGTCGTGGCTTCCTCTCATGTGAGGACGCGTTCCGAAGCCATGTTAGCTTTTTGAGTTAACGATAAATAATTTAAATTGTATCAATACAACATCATTACAATATTTCTAAAGTCTGTGCACACAGGAACGTTTTCAAACAAATAATGATGAGGCGGTAGTTTATTTACAGAAACTTTTTAGAATATTAAAATAGAAGAAATGCTAACTTCAAAAAGCCTTCAAACCTTCAAAATGCTAACTGTAAAGTTAGCGAAACGTAGAATACATTGTAACAATGCCGTTAATAAATAAAACGCGAGTAAAACCCGGTAAATATTGTGTTTCATTATAATGTCGAATCGCGACATACACATCTAAACTATCTAATCGAATATCTAATATGAGTTCCAATCGTATTAGTTTAAAATATCTAATCTGATTTAGAAAATAGGTAAAAGTGACTCATGTTGTCGTATAGGTTTAACTAATTGCGTTTTTTTAATATATCTATCAAATATCTATAATATACTAGCTGTACCCCGCGGTTTCACCGGCGTAAGTCACGTTCCCTCGGAAATATCGGGATAAAAAGTTGCCTATGTATTATTCCAGGTACCCAGCTCGGTTTAGTACTTTTTGCTTGAAAGAGTAACAAAGACACATACATACATACAAATTTTCGCGTTTATAATATTAGTAAGATTCACGTAGGTTTGCATGAGTCAGAATTACCTATTTTATTATCAATGAAAATATACCTTTTAATAAATTAATTAATTTTAATTTTTCCCTTTCCTTACAAGTGAGTCCCTTTAAAACAACAATAATGTTTTATCTCATTGTGTTAATAAAAGAGCTAACGGTTCCATTGACTAAGTCTTGTATGCAAATTATGCCTATACTTATGCGCTTATGTTTACTTTTTAAAGCCCTAAGTTTACATAGGTAAAAGGTAGGTATAGCCGTAAGTTTACATAGGTAAACTTAGGGTTTTAAAAAGTAAACAAGGAGTTTTGGGAACAGAAGGAACCGCGAGAACTTAGCCCCCTTAGTGGCCGAAATACCCGATTAATACAAAATATCACACGACAAAAAATATATAACCACGAGGTACCTACGTAATACACCAAGTCACACGAAGATGGGTTGAAAAATACGAGCTGCAGAGGAGACGCAACATACTGACAGCTGACGGAAAATATTGTTAGATTGAATTTAAGCTAAGACGACTTTGCTCGCTTAGTCAACTATGGACTGGAAGTTTTGGCGGGAACGCGGTGAGAATAATGTGTTAGGTACCTACTATAAATTTTCATATTTGTGAAACCTAGTTCAAATGCGCGTAAACAATTTATGTTTAATTTCGGGGGCATATTAATCAATTTAGTTTCGTGAAGGTGTACAAGTGTAGTGAAAGTGAAAATCGGTGCAAAATATGGACTTTAACGTTGTTTCTAAAGCTCTGTGAACAATCACTGTAAATGGCCGCCGTTTTACAACGATTCCCTCAACTTGATTTAAACTATGACGACTTTACTGTTTCGATGCAAATAACTTGAAAATATTAATAATACTTGACACTGGCTAATGTCCAAATGGAATATAGCCATATAAAAGAAGAAGAAGAACTATGGACTGCTTGGGTGGCGCTAACTGTTTTATAACAGGCGTCGAAGTATACAACTACTAGGTAAACTGTGATTTTACTGTCTGTGTCGAAATAAAACTACCTATTAAAAACCGGTCAAGTGCGGGGTTCGCACACGAAGGGTTCTGTAACATTATTATCATTGGGTGCCGAACGAACCCTAAAATTATGACCAGTGGGTCTGTTCTTCTCAATAATTACAAACCGATTTATTACATAATTATTTTTCCCGGGTCTTATTCGCGTAATATTATGTGTCCCCTCGCGACCAAGATCATTGTAACATGATCGAACGATTTATTACAATACGATTAGAGTGACATCTTGGTCAAATTAATTGCAAAACAATTCTTGTTCCCATGGCAACAGTATACAAACAAACAGTATCCATGTTCGAAGAGATGAGAGTAATAATCACGTTTATTTATGAGAATATTTGTTTAATTTCGTGTTTAGTACAGGTATTTGTTGCTGTAGAGGCAACAGAAATATATCATCTTTATCTGTAAAAATCTGTCTAGCTATCACGGTTCATGTACCTAATACATCCTGGTGACAGTCGGACAAACAGCGAAGTCTCAATATATAGAGTCCCGTTTTACCCTTTGAATACGGAACCCTAATAAAGTCTCTTCGTGAATTCGTCAGGGTAATAACACCATAAAGTTATAGAGCAGCTTTTCGCCTCACCAAAATTTTAAACACTTGTTAATTTCATACACGATGATCCAGTCATTTTGGACCTAATGTATATCAGGATATGGCCGATTAAAAAAAATCGTATTAGTCTGTATCGACAGAATTGTTAGACTGTTTAACAGGTAGTGGATATTGTTTTAATTATAATTTGGCAACTGGCCGCGTTGAGTTCGTTGCACGCAACCATTTATAAATAGCTTAACCAATAATCTCAAGGCTAAATTCTATAGTAGAAGTGTGTCTATCATGATAATGTGATCCTTTTAAATATTCAACTTTATTGTAAATATCAAACTTTACACTACAAACAAGGAAAAGGATAATTAGGTTGTGAAGTTATCGAATATCGATAGTTCGTTTTTCGTTATTATATTGTATCTTTTTTTTTAAGGTGGAGAAATGCAGCCTTATGCACCGTCTCGCCGCTCCGGGGTGGAGCGACGAGGGTGTGTGGGGCTCCCTTCCTGGCCTAAGGTGTTGGACGGCCAGTGATTTACCCACTAAAACTCCACCGGTTCCTCACACGCGTTTATGCCGGGACTACGGGAATGTTAAGTCCTCCGCGGTAGTTATTATATTGTACCTAAAAAAGTGTAAACACTTTTGTGTTTGATCTGTGCGTAAGTGCCGCTCCCGCACTAGTGTCAGGATAAAAAGTAGCCTTTGTTTTAACTATCTGCATACCAAGTTTCATTGCAATCGGTTTAGTAGTTTTTGATTGAACAATAAACACTCAAACAAGGAAACAAACATGTAAACTTTCGCATTTATAATATAAGTAGGATATTATGTATGTCATTCATAATGTATAATTATGTATTTTACGCTCATCAAAGAACAAAGTTTATTATTGTAGGGTCCAGTAGATAATTAAATTAAATGGATGGTTAAACCATTTTTAAATTAAATGTATTGTTACGTGAATTAGAAATTGTACGAGAAGAAGATACTCACCACACAGAGTTAACACAAATCTACTTATTTCTCGTATAATACCGGAAACATTTCGCAACCTTGTTTAAACTAGGTTTAGACTTAGTTCTGTTATAAGTTATATATAACATAACAGTGATTTAGCATGAAACCTGAAAGAAATCGTTGTGTGATTTCCCATAACGATTACTCCAGTGTGATGTGATGAGCTATGTGTGACGGTGTTTACTTTTTTTTTGTACTTTTTTTTTAAAGTCTTACATTATGAAATTGTTATTTTTACTTCCTACAAAACTACAATTGGTGCTTCGAATTACCTTCTCAAACTTAGTACGTACCTAATACAATGATTGTTTTATAGGTATTCAACTAAGCCTTTTACTGCACAATAAATCAGAAGGATTGAAATTAGAGTGCTTGAAATGTCAAATAAGAAGGGCATGATAACGAAAAATTCATATGAGTCATCCACACACCTGACTATCAGATCTGTACTATCAATAAATACATACTAAACCGTTGTCAAAGTTAGGCGGGCTGTCTAATAGTGTTCAAAGTTCAGTGATTATTTGATTAGTAAGAACTAAAGACACGCACTTGACATTTATATAAATGACCAGCTAACTTTTGTTTACGAACATTGGGCCCTACCATGATGTCTTATAAGTCGTTGCGTTGTCGTTCAGCTAAAAAAAAACATAAAATAATAAAAAAAAGGAAAAACTATAAAAAAAGAATATTTAAATTGTCTGTGGTTTTTAAAAGTAGACGGTTTTTTTTTAAATTTAAAATTTACTTTATTTTTTGAACGACAAAAGGACGACATAGCAACGACAAACGAGCATGGTAGCGCGGTTTATTTTCTGTCGGATAATGCTCACTTATAGGATTACAGATGTTCTTTCCGGATGACAGGTTTTCTTTCGATCGTTCGTAGAATTAAAGTTTATAGCTATCTTGCTATACTTCAATTCGCTCTGCAGTTTTACCCTTGTTAGTTCCGATCCCGTTGAAATATCAAGTTTATCGGAATAAAAATGGAAGGATTCAATGTTTCTAAATACCTCATGTCATGTTTCATCGTCATCATCATCATGATGATGATGATGATGATGATGAAACATGACATCTTGGTTTCGTAAGGTTTCATCAAAATTGGTTTAATAGTTCTGGGGATTACCTCCAATAAACATTCATTTATTAAGTACTTATTACAATTATAAGTTTAAGATTATTATTTTTTATATTACATAACACATATTTTTTAAATCTCAGTTTGGTGTTTTTGTTAAGGATCGCGATATACTATAAGTATAAAACTTACATTTTTATGTGATTTAGTACCAAATAGTAATAGGGTGGTTATCTTTGCTCTCTGTGCATTGCTCGCTGTGTTGTGGCACGTAGTAGTTTATGCACCGAGGTACTAAAGCCCTATCTAATATAGAGGGCGTCATATTGAATTTAATGCGTAACGAAGGATCGAGTTATGTATCTGGATTCCTGAGTGAAGAGTGGGATTCAAGCGCCCGAGACTAAGACAGGCTTTATCACCAAAGTGAACACACCACTTTACACATCTACTGCAAGACAATAAAAATGCTACAAAATAAGCATTTATATTTAACAACTAAACAATCGTTTGATGCTACGTGAAGCTTATGATTTTTAACTTAAACATGGTTGTTTTCACTACAAATAGACAACTGGCTTGTTCACGAGACTTGTGAACAAGCCAGTTGAAATCACTGGAGAAATATCGAGCTCCGTAAAAAAACAAATTTAAACATGATAAATACCATGTCATCATTCAACAGCCTGTAGCAGTCACTGGTGGACATAAGCCTCTCAAATTGCACGCCACCTGGATCTATTTTCGGCATCTCGCATCCAGTTTGTGCCAGTAGTCGTCTTGCGCAAATCGTCGCTCCATCGTGCCTGAGGACGTCCTACACTACGTTTGCCGAGACGCTGTCTCCACTCTAGAACTTGTTTACCCCAACGATTGTTTGTTCTACGGCTAATATGGCCCACCCCCTGCCACTTCAGCTTGCTAATCCGGTGAGCTATGTTGATGACTTTGTTTCTCTGACGGATCACCTCCTTTCTGATGCGATCCCTCAAAGAAACGACGAGCATAGCTTTTTTCATAGCCCGCTGAGCGACTTGCCCGACTTACTTGTTTTATTTTAATAAAACATTCAATTTATTTATTCAGCTTGTCAAAAAAAAAGTTGGAGTTTAGGAAAATAAAAACTGTTTTCCATGCAATATTTTTAATCCACCATAATTTGGCTACTTTAAGAATACTATTTCATAAAATTACTCTAGTCGATAATTCTATTACTATAATACTCGACAATCATCTAATTAACCATCACATTGATTCAGTCGTAATCAGATCTAAACAGATTTGTTTTTGAAACTACTGCTTTGTTAACTAAACATTTGCAATCGCTTTGCAAGAAGAATTTCATATTTAAAATTAATCGTTTGCACCATGACTTGTCTCGTAAATTCATGTATTGTACCGTAACAGTTTGATCTTTTGGCCCGCTGCGTTATTTCTTACAGCACCAAGTCGGCTGCGCTAACCTATATTTGGCGATGCCCACATGTACAAACTGTTAACGTTACAGTGCTCGTACTTACCTAAGTATTAGCTATGGTAGAGGTACAGAGAGGGTAATGCAGGAAATTCTTCTATCAAAGTTGAACGACATTTGAATTAAGTAATTATGCCCTTTTGGTGCAACTAGAATTCTACATAGGTATTCAATTATTTAAAATACATTACATATACAATTACTTAGTTAATTGACATCTGTCTATTTAAATACCTACACAAAACTATCTGGAGTCATTATTACGTAAAACAATAGAAGGCAATTATATAAATAATAACATTTAGCACAGCTTTCAACAATGCATAATTCACTAAATAATTTATTATGTCTTAAATCTATTTAAATTAATTTAAAGCTAGGCAAAGCTATGTCAAAATTAAGTTTTAAGTTAACGCAAAATCGAGTTAATCATGAAAAAATAATTATTTTTTAAGATTTTGTTATTTTTTCATTTCAAGTGTAAAGGTAATATAGTAGGACGTCGATTATCCGAACGTCGATGAACCGAACGACCGCTTAACCGAAGCCACTGGTCTCTGTTAGCGCACGATTCTCTTACGAAAATGCGCTCGTTATTCGAATTCTTTTATAAATGCTACAAAAATTCAAATATTGACACAACGAAATATTTTAAAAAAACTTACTATTCTCCTGTGTTGTGAAATTTTAATTATTTTAATAACAGAAAAATTGGTATTCACATAGGGTAAACAAAAACATCAAAATAGGTCAGTAATACTGTGTTGAAAACATTTCAGCTTAGACAACATTACTTGGGATTGAAGTATGCCAATAAGGTTTATTTATGAGTACTTACAAGGCGCTTTCATATTACCTGACTTAAGTACCTATTTTTAAAGTTTTTTACCGAGTTTATTCAGCTATCTCTTATTTAGTCTGTACCACAGGGCAGCACAAGTGAGGAGGTGCATTAAGATGGTTGTAGAGATTACGAGCGCCATATTACCGCCCACGTCTATGAATTCCATGTCCATTTCTTTTAGGAATGTCGTTGGCGTCACGTAATGGCAGTACACTGAAAAAAAAACGAGATTAATGAAGTTTTGAAATAAATAAAAAACACAAATGCACTAGTCGATAAACTTCAAAAGCTTGCTGCTTTATGTTTAATAGTATTCAGCTAATATACCTATAGCACATGCACATGTCGTGCATTGTGCACGATTTTCTGAAAAATGTATGTATACAAAGTGCCCATGTAGCGGACGTTAATTGAATCTTTAACCTATTGACAAGTTTTGCATTAACACGTTCGTAACGTGAATTGGAAAATTCACAGTCAGGTACCTATACAATACATGCAAGGGTATAACCATAAAGATAATGAAGCGGTTATAATTAGTGTCTAACTTATTATTAACCGACCGACGCGACGACGTTGAAAAATAACCAGGCTCTCATTTTTTGTTCCAACCCCCTTTTTATGATTTGTCGTGTTAACGATCTTAAAAACTAGTCCTTCTTAATTATTACACTTTTTGCATTGCTCAACAGGTAGCTATAAATCTACGTAGATTCACCTTGCAGCCTTATCTCACGAGTTTAGAGACTCATCCAAAGTGACGCCGTTCCTGGCACCTGTTCGGCTGTAATTTGCGTAGCGGACATGCCCAAACTGTTAACGTTACAGTGTAAGTGTTTACTTATCAACTTTTGGTAGGGGCACAGCATGTAAACACACGACGTCTTATTGATTTTCCAGTGCATCATTGAGTGAAAAAAAACATACGGGCAAGGTAGAAATCATTATGAAAATAGTTGTTTTATGACATATTAACATAATATTTGCTCGAATATCATTACACCGTTCATTAGGTTTGTATGGAGAAAGAGTAGGTAGGTATCCATTCCTCAGTCGATTATTATCCAGCCAAGAACTTCCTAGTGTTTGGATTACGCCACAGGAAAACTGGATCAAAGTCAATGTGTTTACGACAAGGAGATACAATGTTAAGTACCTCTTAGTTTATTGTGATTTAAATAAGTGGGCGAGTTAAGATGATTTCGTACAAGGATGCACTAAATAAGTGTGAATTGTTAGTGCCACTACAACAGTGAAGGTCTAATATACAGAGAGCATTTAAAGTAACTTAAAAATAACGATACCTACTGTCATGACATTGTTTGCCTATTAAATTGAATGAAACCCTTATATGGAAACATAAGGAGCGCCCCTAGCGGACGTAACGTGAAGCTTCGACTTTCAACAACAAGTTTCGCTTCAGAATAGTTTGCGTATAGTCTAGGAGGGATCCTAGAACTTCGGACACAGATGCAAATGTTAAGTGCCTTGCTACAAAATTTTCTTATTTTTTTTGGGTTTCAACAGAAATTCCGAGCTATAGTGAGCAGTCATTGTGTAGGGCCCTTTCAATAATTAGTGCTTGCGATGTCTATTGTTGAACTACTAGTTTATATTAGTACCAACTACCCAATATCCTGCAAGTACTAATGAGAGTTATCGGTGGGTTACGTTGACGTTACCTTACATTATATCAGTTAACAACTTATCACCAACAAAATATTCCAGTTAAATACGAGTGTTCAAGGTCACAGGGCTAGGCATGAGTCATTGCGTAGAACAACGCATCGTGTGTTATAAAAATGGTAGATATCTACAGATAAAATGATTATAGAACTAATCAATGACTAGTTACATTGTAACGAGGTCATTTCCTTATTTGATGGCCCAGCCGTTCGTTTTAAGGAGTTTTGCTATTTGTAAGCAAAGCGAGTATTGTAGCGAAGAATAAGATGTTAGAGCCAATAGATGGATACATTGATTCTAAGATAAAGCGATTTCATTTTTATAATAACGAACCGCTGTACCTAAACCTCGCTACATATCCTTGATAGAAACACAGCCTATTAAAAGTATTATAGCAAATTTAATTCTAGACGAATTTAATCAATTTAGCCTATAGGTTTAAATCTTTCCCATAATTTAATACCTACATCTTTTGGGGTTTTTATGTCTCCAAAGAGACGGCTATAATATGCCCTAAAAATTTTTATTCATGAGTTTCAACTTTCAAGATAATTCAGTAAATACATTGTTTAAATACGAGCTAAACTGAAAATCCCTGTCGGATTCATCGAAAATTTTTGATTATTTTCTGACGCAATTTTTAGAATAAATTTTTTTGTCGTGGTTTCGAATCCTGGCCGCCAAAGCAACAGTGTCGTTATCTATAATAATAATGTTTTAAAATAGAATTATGTGGACTTTTAACACCGCTCTTAAGGTGAAGGAAAGCATCAATTAAAAATAATTTCTTAAATTTTGTTACTACATCAAAAAAACTCCCAACGAAACCTTTAACATTTATTTCAACAGGTTAAACTTAACTTACTCTTCGAGCAATGTATCTTGGTCCTGTTAAACCCGTAGACAGAATGCACGGCGACATGAAACCCGGCTCGGAAGTACGAGATGTGGTGGAGCCAGCGGAACGGGTATGGAGTGTCGGACAGCGCCAGGCAGAATCCGAACACAGAGAACAAGCAGGCGAGCACTGGACCGATGAATACTGCGATCTGGAATTGATAAATAATTTTAAGTTAAAAAATATTATACAATTTGTAACGGGTAAGTCCTTTTAATCCGAAGGGGGTTGTTATAGACGTCTAGGCACACCTTTTGTTCTATGACTTTTGAAAATTCAAACTTTTTTTTTAAATTTTGAGATTATTTACTGAAAAAACAGCTGCTTTTGAAAATAAAGTTAATTGAAGCTTTGATTGTAAACCATCAAACTAAATAGAAGGACAACATAAGGTCAATGACCTCGAACTCTCAGAAACAGCTGATTTTCAAGTAAACTTTACACCTAAAATTTTCGAAAAATACTTCGAATTTCCAAAAGTCGTAGAACAAACGTTGCTCGCTTAGACGTCTAGAACAACTCCCTTTCGGATTAAAAGGGCATTCCTGTTACACCTTGTAATAATATAATATGTAAATATGTAGGAGGAGCTTAAAAATAATACTGACGATAGAATTTTTAAATGTCGTAAGGGACATTTTGTCGAAAATAAGTGCACTTTGTTATGCCACTGGATGGCATTTTTTATTCTTAATCAATCTGTCATTCATTATTAATACAATTTAATTTACTTAAAAAATAAATCAAAACTGATAACTAAATTAAAAGCCCCTAGGTATGGTTCCCAAAAGGCTAGCTACATTGCCTCTTTACATAGCAATACCGAGCTATCTAAAGAGGCTTTCTAAATAGCAATGTTCGTTACCCAAACCAGCCAGTCTTTTGGTCATCAAAAACCTATAAATAATTTTGAAGTTCGCAATTGTTGTTTGAACTCAAACTAGATTTTAGGAGGTTCTGAACCTTAAGTGTGGGTTGTTTGTATTGAAAACGTTACACTGAACGTGACACAGAAAATGTGGACACTGAAGTCGCTATTCACAAAATAATAAATGTTATGTGTTATTTTTAAGGACCGCTTTGAGATACTGTTAGAAAGGCGATCGAGAATACTAAATTATTTACAGGCATTATTGCGTATGCCCTGGTGGTTTAAACATAGCAATTCGCATGAGAATAAAACTGGCGGATATTTTAAACAGGAGTTTTCTTTTAAGGTGCAACCTCACCGTGAGCATTCACATGAAATATACCACGTATAAGGTGCGCGCTCTGTATGCGAATGCTCGCTATGAGTTGTCGCTATCACGACTTTTGCAGTCTCAAGGTGCCCCACCTTGAGACTGCAAAAGTCGTGACCTATTTTAGAGCTTTTATATTGTTTTTTTTTTATAAATAAATATTTCACTACATTGCACACAGCGCAATCTTGCCCCAAACTAAGCACTAGGCTTGTACTATTATTTATCAGTAAAAGCCTTTGATGTCATTGTTCAACACAAATAATTTAAAAAACTGAAAGATTTTTACAGGACAGTCGACACATTGGCCATGACCTAAATCGGACCTAAATAGATCAGCTAAAAAAAATAATTAAAAAACATCAAATAAATAACAAATAAATTAAAATCAATTAAAAAAAATGTATATTCCTTATTTTATTATTAGTGGTTTTAATGTAATTAGGGTATTTTTTATTTTAAATTAATTTTATGATTTTGAGCGATAAAAGGATAATAAAACAACGAAAGACGGTCAGGGATCAACAGATCAAGGCCCATTAACAAAGCTAAGCATAGCATTTCAAAACTATTTTTCAATCGCTTTCCTTTGCGGTTAAAACGGTGCTAATACTAGTAGGTACTAAAACTAACCTTAGTGGGTGTAGTAGAACCGATGAAGTAACCCCAAGCTTGACCACATAGTGACGTAGCCACGACCGTTGCAAGGAACAAAGTAGCGCGCGTTGGCTCTAGCGGGTTGTCTGTTAACCAGTAGGAAAGAACCACGTAGGATACGCAGGATATCATCTGGAATTACGTAAATAAGTGCGGGGGTGAGTAAATAACTTTGAAAAAATATTACATATTATAGTACTAGCTGGGCCCTGCGGTTTTACCTGCGTAAGTCCCGTTCCTGCGGGCCTATGTGTTATTCCAGGTCTCCAACAACCTATATTCCAAGTTTCATCGCAATCGGTTCAGTAGTTTTTGTGTGAAAGAGTAACAACCTCACATACATACATACTTACATACAAACTTTCGCGTTTATAATATTAGTAAGATTGTAACATAAAATTTAAAGAAATTCTTTCCAAAAAATTTCACCCGACGGGACTTGAACCTGCATCACCTGGGAGTCCGGCCCCAACTCCTTACCCAGTTTGGCCACAGGTGCTCGTTTGTCGCTTTTGTTTTGCAAACGCATCTCTTTTTGTTTTAAAGATCGAAAAAAGCCAGCTAGCCAAAATATGGCTTCATGAATTCCCATACATTAATTTAAGTTCTCGTATCTTTGTCACAAAAATAAACTTTAAGAAAATAACCACGAGGATATGCCTGTCTTACCTGGAAAGGTAATTCCACTGCTAATATTGAGAAGATGTAAGGTCCTAAATTGTACCATCGATTGAAGTATTCACCTCTTAATATATCCATTTCCAATGGAACTGCAAAAAAAGAAAAAAATCCTAGAGTTAAAACAACATTGAAACCCACTAAATTATTATTCTAATTAAATTGTATTTTTAAGTATATTATAATTCGATTCTTTATTATTATATTTATTTATTTAACTATTTAAATGTAATAATGTTATTTTAATGACTAAAGATTATTAAATTGACGCTAATCGTTTATACAAATAAATAAAAACACCGAAACTTAATTAGACTCTATTAAAAAGCAATCAACTTTGCTTAATTAAAAAAAAATACAAAAAGATAGTTGATGACGTCAATGATGATCAGTTCGAAGTTACGCAAGTTATTTAAGTTTTCGTAAACCCGAAACTTAATTTCCTCAGTACCCTTACTATGAGTCAATACGTAAATATGGGCACTATAACGTTAACTGTAACAGTTTGGATATTTCCGCAACGCAAAATATCGTCTTACGCGGCCGAAAAGTATCGATGGGAGCAGCGCATGGCATAGATGGAGCGGGCGCACTGTACTCAAGGTCAAACTGTTAACGTTACAGTATTACGTAATAACTAATGGTAGGTGTACAGTATTTATGCGGGTGAAACCGCAGGGCGAAGCTAGTAAATAAATATAGAAAATCAGTAAGTTACGTTTAGATATCTATCTACATAGGTAGTCTGAGGGTACCTACTTATACGTGTTAACACTATTTTATCTTTCAATCTTAAATCGTTAAAAATTCTAATCTGATGAAGGTTGGCGTATTGATAAAATGCGCCGCGATTCCTTAAACTGGTCACTTCCTACTATTCTACTCATAAATTAAATCTTAATGTATAAAAATAAAAGTAAGAACTTATGTAAAAACCGTTCAAGTGCGATTACAAAAAAAATACGTTTGTTTTACGGAAGCCCCACAGATTTTATTATATTTTGTTTTAAGGTTGTTAGCGGCAACATAAATACATCTATGAAAACTAGCTGCTGTCTAACTAACTGCTGCTAACACTGGTAACGAGATACAGCCTGGTGATAGATAGATCGACGGACAGTGGAGTCTTACTAAAAGGGTTTCGTTTCTTACATTTCGAGTACGGATCCCTCACAACTACATCACTGGTTGCGATGTTTGTTTGGTATAAATTCACGCTACTTTTTTCCCGGCTGCGCAACGCAAAGAAGGACTATCCTGTGATAGACTTAAGCCTAATTTACATTACAAAACTAGTGTCTTGCATAATAGAGTCCATTTCACAAAAGCAGTCTCGCAGCAGTTACTAAAAGCAATTTTATTAAATATACAAATAGTACCGCTGTGTCTATGCATGTTTTTGTTCAAAATACTATAAATTGCATGCCACTAGTTTCGTAATCTAAGTCCCGCTTTAAGGGATCGAAACTCAAGGCAAAACCGTGGAACACAGCTAGTTTTTGAATGTAAATTTGTTTGTTTCCTTCCGGTTATGACGTTCATGCAACGAGTGAAAAACCAACCGTACTACAGACATTCTAACGCTAGTCTATAAGTGCGCTAACTACATCGATACCTATTAATTTAATCGAAGAAGGATATCAAACCAACAAACCGCAACCTTATAAAATCGATAAATACTTTTAAGTATATGGCGTCACATTTCTAATGGTACTAGGTATTTTATCGATTTTCTATATTTAAAATCAGGTTGAGTCAACATTATAAAAATGTAAATTACAGCAAATTCAAAAATAGAAAGGATATAAAATGGTTATTGACAACATACAAAAATATCCAAATCATTTAAATACTTAACGGTTTCCTAATACCAGATAGAAAAATATGGATCTTTATCCATATCATTATCATTTAATTAGGTATAAAGTTAATTTTTTGATATACTCAACCTAATTATGCGACATTTGACATGGATACCAGATTATGCTTAGATAATTTCTATATCTGATCATAAAATCATTGTCAATAAGCCTTAATCATAATAATCATAATCATAATCATTTATTCAGGAATATAGGTTGTTTACAAATCTACATTAGGTGTTAGGTGTATAGTTCTCCGGATATATTCTACCTAGAAGGTGTCTGAGTTATCTTATCCTAAGTTTGATGTTTACTGTCTTACCTCGTCTAATTATAAGCATCTAAATTAATAATTAGTACTTAACATATAGTCGAACAAACAAATTACACTACAAAACACAAAACCAATGTATCCACGGACAAAAAACAAACTATGTAGTCAATTCAATGGTTAATCAAAGCATAGATTAAAAAACAACCAACATTTCGTTCAAAAATTGATAACTAAAATTTACACTTAAAAAAAATAATAAAAATACATGTCATGTGTTGGAATAATAAAATTATGTTATAATTGGTATGATGTCGACTAAATAATAAATTAATAATAATAATTAAAAATAAGAAATAATAACAAAATAAAAAAATCAAGAAAACGAAATTGGTAGAATGTCAAGAGTACAAGTACATTTACAATAATTAGGTTGGCATTAGGTACAATGTCCGGTCTTCGAGGAACGCTTTGACCGAATAGTAAGCCCTGTCCACCAACAGTTTGTGGAGTTTTGACCTAAATCCGTTTAGATTACCCTCCATTCTAATATTATTTGGAAGCTTGTTGTATAGTTCGGGGGCCATTGCGAATACGCTGCTCCGAAACAATGCCGTTCTACCATTAGCGGAATGGAGAGTGTTATTTCTACGCTGGCTAGTCACCTCAGAGAATTTGTGCATATTTAGCCTTACATAGAGAGCTACTTCGAAAACGTACATCGATGGCACTGTAAGTAGACCCAAACTTTTAAAATGTGGCACGCAGCTATCTGTTTGTTGTAGATGACAGATGGCACGAATGCATCTTTTTTGCGATTTCAGGACCTCTTCTACACCGGGTGCATTGCCCCAAAATAATATGCCGTACCTCAATACCGAAGCAACCAGTCCATGGTATGCTACTATAACCGCCAATCGATTAACAATCTTACTTAGTCTATATAGTGCATAAGAGCATTGATTTACTTTATTGCATATTTTGTTAATTTGAATGTCCCATTTTAAGTTGTTTTGTATATGAAGTCCAAGGAATTTTGTATTACTAACGTCATTTATTTTATTATCATTGTATTTTATATTTAATGTCAAGTTACCTGTGATGCGTTGTCGAAATTGCATAATTACAGTTTTGTCTATATTTAATTTTAGTTTGTTATGTCGTAGCCAATTTATTAGTATTTCAATATTATTATTAATGTCAGATTCTATGTTATGGATGTCATTATTATTAAAAACTAAAGTGCTGTCGTCAGCAAAGAGAATCATTGGGTACTTTGTTGCAGAGGGGAAGTCGTTGATATAGACAAGGAATAATAAGGGTCCTAGTATACTTCCCTGTGGCACACCATACTTTACTGTGTCGGGGGGAGAAAGGAAAGTCTTCTCTATTTTATCACTCAATCTAGTAATTGCTGTGACTTGCTGCCTATTTGTTAGGAATGATTCTATCAAATCAGAAGCATTTCCTTTTACACTAATTGCATTCAACTTGTGTATCAGAATGTCATGGTCAACCGTGTCAAATGCCTTTGACATATCCATAAACAGCGCTAATGTCGGATTTCTGCGGTCTACGCGTGTATACAGTAAATGTAGGAGGTCATATATAGCGTCATTTGTAGATTTATTTCTACGAAACCCTTTCTGACAGTCAGTTAAAAGATTGTAACTTTCGAGAAAATTGTAAACCTTATTATCAGGAAAGATTTAATTTTAATCCACGTCCACTGTAGGACGATGAAAGAACGAGAAACTATTATGGTAGGGATCTATCAATATCCGAAATTATTTTAATAGCTTCGTTAAGCAAACTTCTAACTTAGGATAAATAAAATTATTCGAGGATTATAATTAGATTTTTCGTGATAATAGGCTTATTGGCGATGGTTTTAGGATATAACATAAAGTTTAAATAAAAATAATCTACCAACTTTATAAAACTACAGTTTTTTTTTAATTAATGGTGTGCTTTTTTTTTTTAGCTAAACGATATAGCGGCGCCGGCGACTCTACTGAGGGACTTAACAATGCATGCTTCAGCGTCGGTTCAGCAACTTTTGGTAATTACAATAGATTTATGGTAATCGCAAAAAAAATCAAACCTTTTTCGAAAAATAAATAAATAAACAGAGCAGTAGCGTAGCGTAGCGTAGAGTAGCGTAGTTGACAAAAATATAATTTAAGGAGCTCATGGCATTATTTTTTTATTTATTTTTATAGACTGTAGAATTTGTAGGTACTTACAAGACAATGTAACAGACATCTTCCCAGTATAGACCACCAGCAACATGGACCCGTACAAGTACACGTAGTTGCCCAACACTGAGCTAGCTTCGTTCCCCACGCCGTGGTACAGGTAGCCGAATATTAACGCTATCACCACGTGGGCAGCCACTCGGTACATGAATAGAGACTGGAAATAAATAAATAATCATAATTTATTGATAAAATAAATAAATAAATAATTTATTTCCAAAAATATTGTATACAAAGTTTCTTAAAGTCTAAATATCAAATTATAAATCTAAGTAAATCTATCTTATTATAATTATAAATCTATTGGTGAAAGTATCAAGATTTTCTTGCTTAATCATGGGAAGGTATAATAAGGTGTTTCATTCTACGTTCTACATTCATATGCGACTTATGTGAATTACATGATCATTCAAAAAAAACCTCAAGTTTCTTGTGTTTTCTTATCATTGGAGGTCGAGTTCCGAAAACACTGTAACTGCACTGTAGTTTATTGACGTTCAAAACTATAATCTGTATAATATAATATGTCTTATTGAATAAATGAAATTAGAGTTTGGGTTTAGGATGAGCTTCATTATTAAACCCATTAGGGTAAAGCAATAAGGTACCTAAAATTAAGTTTTACATTACTTCAGATACAATAATAATTGTTCTCATGTCCTTATGCGTCCTTTAAAAATGTCAAACCTATTAACTTGATTTGTGTACCTTTATGCTGGGTAATTTATGTTATAGTTCCATTTAATTTAAATCTAGTTTTTTACAGCACGTGTAAGTATTAATTGTCTACCTAATTTTAACGCTATTAAAATTTAAGTTTTTTATTAATTAGCCTGTTAAATTTATAAAACTTCTATAAGATTAAGAATCTAAACTCTTTTTTCTTCTATTGTGATCATATTTCAACGTTTATCGTTCGGTCGTTTCACATCAGCCGGGAGCATCTACATATTAAGTTATGCTTAGAAAAAGTTTAATGAGGATTTCTTGGCATAGTATGATTCATTTTGGAAATAATAAGTATGTATTTCGTAGAAAATTAGTCATGAATGAGTGCCGGAGAAGTATCAAATAAGGCTATTAATATACTGAAGTCGTACCACCTGAAACTTGTTATGTGTTTTACTATGACTATTTCCTATTAGAACATCTAAAAAGAACAATTCACACTTCAGGTGGATTAGTCTCTTCCAGATTTCTTACACTCCAATACAGAAACGCCACTTGAAATTTGAGGGCTACTTAAAAATTTAGCAGCATATACAATTTGTAACGGGTAAGTCCTTTTAATCCGAAAGGGGGTTGTTATAAACGTCTAGGCACGACTTTTGAAAATTCAAACTTTTTTTTTGAAAATTTTGAGATTATTCACTGAAAAAACAGCCGCTTTTGAAAATAAAGGTAATTGAAGTTTTGATTGTAAACCATCAAACTAAATAGAAGGACAACATAAGGTCAATGACCTCGAACTCTCAGAAACAGCTGATTTTCAAGTAAACTTTACACCTAAAATTTTCGAAAAATACTTCGATTTTCCAAAAGTCGTAGAACAAAAGTTGTGTGAGTTGTGTAACGAAAATTAGTGTGTGTTCGCCTAGACGTCTAGAACAACCCCCTTTCGGATTAAAAATACTTACCCGTTACACCTTGTATATTCAAAATTAGTGTGTGAATTTTTGAGTTTTGGAGCTGATCAATTGTATGTAGGCTTGAATTTTCTAGTAGCATTTCTGCATTCGGACTTTATATAATCGCCTTTGGAAAGAGATGGAATAGCCCTATATTATGCCGGTGTTACACGGCCAGGTTTATTCATTAGGTATACTTACATAATTCCTAGTAGTCATTAAATAGTTCCTATAGAGAAGTATCCAGGTTTGCATCCACAGCCCAGACGGTCGGTACATGTATTTGGAATTTTTCGATTTTCTACTGTAATTAACTACATATTTGTTTTTCAATTCCCTACCTATATCTGAAACAAGATTGCAACAAATATTAATTAAAAATGTAAAAAAGGACAGGTAAAAGTAAGTAATCTAAGAGGACAAGTGATTCTCCTCACAAATAGCATAACCTCTTTTACACCGGAATCGGATAATGTTAAGAGGGGGAAGGAAAATAAGTTTTATCTTTTACGATCGGCGCGTCGAGGCGTCTCATTGCCAATAAAAAAGACCTCTTAAGTATCGAAATTGTGTAAGTTGAGTAACTTTATATCGCATACTAAAGTACAGGATACCGGATAAAAGTAGTTAGATCTGTATTTACACTTCAAACATTTTAAAAGTTCAATCTTTAATTTAAATATTTTTATTTTTAAGTGATGTTCTTAGACAAGCTTCGGTGGACTAATTGGTATGTCGCTACCCCCGGATTGGGTTAAGTTGCGTTGTTGGTTCAAATCCCGTTCGATGTCGGCCATGCGCTGTGTTTTTGTGGAAATATATCATTCATTTAAAAACAGTTCTAAGATAAGAATAGGTTTGTAAAATAAAAGAAATGTATTTGCCCATATTAAAAAAGTGCTTTCCTAATTTTAATAAAAAGCATTTTTGTTACGTGTAAAGTAGTATAATCTTATTATGTCACAGTCAAAACACTTAATGCAGTCAAAACTGATATTGACTAGTTCCATCAGCATACCTCCGGGTATGCTGATGGAACTAGTCATATATAGGTACGAATAGGTCAGTTAGGTAGTTTTTATAGAAATCTTTAATGTCTTGTAATCGACACAAATTCTACTCATATTATAAATGTAAAAGTTTGTGTGTAAGTAAGTTTTTAGCATAAAATTTTGGTAATTCATATTTACATTTCCTCAGGTCTTTTACGCGTATTATTTTTTTAAATCTCGTAAGTACTTCGACTATATTACAATAGGTAGTGGTATAAGTTGTGGGATACTGAAATAACAATACGAGAAATATGTAAAGTAAGTAAATAAGTAAACGAGTGTGTTAGTTACTCCTTCACGCAAGAACTACTTAAAGGATCGCGATGAACGCTTCACTATCATCGAAACTACTAGTCTGGCTTTAGAATTTTATTATGTTAAATGAAATATTGAAGTAAGTATTTTATAATTTTATATTTTCAAGTAAAGTTAGCGAAAGCTCGATACACGGTACTAATGCCGTTATTAAATAAAACGAGAGTAAAAAACAATAAATATTGTGTTTTATTATGCAAAATCGTGAAAACCTAAGACAAAATTAGTTTAAAAAGTTCATAAATTATTTGATTTTAAACTTACCTAAAGGTATTTACATTTTACCGGGTCTTAATCGCGTACTAACGCGATAGTACGCGATTAAGACCCGGTAAAATGTAAATATGTTAACAAATCGTGTGAATTTAAAAGGTTACCTAAAGGTCCTGGTAATGCAGGTATTGTAGGAATATGCTTCTCCCACGCATCAGTTGTCGGTTCTGGTCTAAACTTTTTCATAGTTTTAGACGCATTTACAATGTCTATATCGTACTCGCCCGAAGCTATCTCCATCACTGAAAACAAGACACAACTCAATTTCATTATTAAGTTACAAAGAGGTAATCCTGCAAGTAGGTACCCTCGGCTCCTTTGCGCCGGGTGCTATTAGGAGCTGTTTATTTGGTTAGATATAAGTAGGTATGTGTATTTTATTGACATTAATGTATTTTGACATTTGTATTTTGTGACTTATGAAATAAATATTTACGACTTATCCAATTAAAATAAAATAATATAAAAATAAATATTATTTGATATTTTATTAGTCTAGGCATTTTAGTTTTAATCTTAGTTTGACCTATTTTATTTGACATTAATGTATTTTGACATTTGTATTTTGTGACTTATGAAATAAATATTTACTTATACTTATCTAATTAAAATAAAATAAAATAAAAAAAATATTATTTGATATTTTATTGCTCTATTACAAATATTTTCAAGAAAAAATACATCTTGAAAAAAAAAAAATGGTAGCAATGGTTAGCATGCTGTGTTTCAGACGCAGAGAACCGAGCGTACCGAGAGTGATTTTTTAGAGATGTATTTTTCCTTGATACTACTTCTCTGATTTGTTAAAAACCGAATACTTTTCCAGTTATCTAAATGCGGAATTTTACACATAGGTTCAAGTATTATCGCAGAGTACAAAGACGTACCTAGTAGTCACGTAACTAGATAAGAATAGATTTATAAAATAAACAAAAACCTTTTAAACCTATAATGACATAATGTACACTTAAACCGACTTATGCGATTAAACCTCCAATCTTTGCGATGGTTAAATAAAATATTGATGCGTATAAAAGAAGTAATTTTTTTTTTACTCTAGTTGAGTCGTGACAACATGATACTATTGAGTTGTTGCGACTTATAAAAGTCCTCTGGTATCACGGAACTAAGATGTTTATTTGCTTTATCATTTCAAATAGGTTCTTTACATTTACAAAACTCCTATAATAGATTGTAGGTTTGGCCTACTATAGATTTTACTGCGCAACGAATAATTAAGCAAACATCATAATCAAAGTATTTTAATTCGGTTTAATTACTTTTTACAATCAATTAAATGTTTTATTTAACTGTTTCAAAATAAAATATTCATTTTAAACACTCATAACAGCTTATCTTTGTTTTAGATATTTCTTTAGATTATGTTTTGTTGAAATTCTCTTGTACAATTCAAAAAATCGAATAAAAATTACTAAGCTCTTACTAGCATAATATTGGTTTTGGTTACTAAACAGAAGTGTAATAACCGTATTAGATGTTTATGAAAAATTATCAGATCGCTCTTACTCAGATTTCTAACAGTAGACACGAGTTAGTGGTTCATTAACCAATTAGGAAGTTGTTCGTTGTTTTACGATTGAAGTAAATAATTATTAATTAGTCACTTATTATAACCCTTTCTATACTAGAAAATTATCAATCAACACGTCACGTCATTAGTTTTGTAATATTATCTATGAACTTTCGCACGGGTTGAGATTCACGTAACCAAATGTTTTGCTTCACAAAGACGGAGATCTAGGTGACTCACTGTTTACACGTTTTTAGCTACTAATGACGAATACGAATATATAATGAATATAAAATACAAAAATAGTGGCATGCAATTATAGTCATATTCACAAAAAAATATGCGTAGACACATCGGTACTATTTATCTATTTGATAGAAAATCCAGTAACTGCTGCGAGACTGCTTTTGTGAAATTAACTTTAAAATGCTAGTGCCATGCATTTTTGGAGTTAATTTTTTTATTCTCGTCAACAAGCTGGTTGAAATTACTACGAATAAATTATTAAACATGGTAAACACCCCGTTAATAAGTAATTTTAGTAGTGAAAATAACCATGTTAGTTTAAAATCGTATTTCTTTTAGAGTTTCGTAATGAATATCAGGCTTAACGTAGGTAGTGAAACAAACCTAATGCTTGGTTGTAATTTTTGAAAACTTTAAAAGTAAAGTGAATGTAACAAGAGCATCAACACAAAGAGAATGTTTCTGAGTGAAACCGTATAATTGTACCTACTTTATTTTATAACCTATGTAATTATCGTCAAATTTCTAGGTCAGAGAAATTGCACGAAAAGTTTTTAGTTTCTAGTTTTTATAGTGTAACATACAGCAACTCGACTTTATTTCCGTAAGTTTTTGTTGTTGCATTACATGTAATGAATAGAAATTAAATTCAAATTAAATATTTTTGAAGAAGTTGTTAATCAAGTAATTTGCTCATTTTTCAGTTATTCGGTTACAGGTTTATTTTCACAGGTTAGGATTGATTTTGTTTGTTCCCTTCGATTGATGTGTATAATATTAATATTTGAGTAGTAAAGTAACTGGAAATGTTTTGACGGACAAATACTCCTTAAAAAATTTAAAAAAAATTCCGTAAAAATTTGCGTGGTCTAGTTCGTTAGGACGCCACGTGAATTATTAAAGATGTATTTTCCTTTTAAAAATTTCAAGTAAAAATGGTTAGAGCAATAAAAATCAAATTATGAAATAGTAACGTAACTTACAGAAATCAGCTGGATTGTGGTACGGTGGACATCTTAACCCGGCACTTGCTAAGGCCGGTACTAAATATTGTCTAGGTCCGTTGTACAGCGTCCTTCCATTTTCCAAGCAGTAGACGGAGTCGATCTTCTCGAAGATGAGAGCCGAAGGTTGGTGGATGGTGGCTATTACTGTTCTACCGCCGCGGGCGAGGTTGCTGAGGAGGGCGATGAGGGAGGCCGATGATGACGAATCCAATCCGCTAAAAAGTGTTTAGACTTTTAAAACATCTATGATTATCCCGCGGGCATATCGAGATAAAAGCAGCCCATGTGTTATTCCAAGTCCCCAGCTACCTATATACCAAGTTTCATCGCAATCGGTTCAGAAGTTTTTGCGTGAAAGATTAACAAAGTCACATTCATATTCATACAAACATACATACAAGCTTTCGCGTTTATAATATTATAGTAAGATTTACATTTAAGAGACTAGTGTCATGCATAATAGAGACAATTTCACTACAGAAGTCTCGTAGCAATTGATATTTGATAATATAGTATCTACTATACTGAAAGCAAAGCTATTATCAAATAGGACCGCTGTGACTACGCTATTTTTTTTTGTGAAAATAACTATAAATTGCATGTCACTAGTTTCGAAATGTAAATTAAACTTAATTTGTAATAATCTCCGTATCGACTGAATACTGAAACAACTTGTATAGGAGCTAGTTTGTATTGAAATGAGTGATGAGTATTGAAATCTATAAATTTTTGTAAAGCTGTTTAATTATTTAAGCAGTTCTCAAATTTTGAATATCGTTTCAAAATTCAGCCGTTAGAATTTTACTATTGTTGTATTTTTTTACGATTTCAGGGCCGTAAAGCTACTATATTGTAATTTAACCCAAGTAAAAATACCTTATGTTTTAATTTTTTCCGACTTAAAAAAGTACAAATATAATTATAAAGTCGTTAGTTGAACAGAGCGGATATTAAAAGACAGAATAGAAACAAAATACTTATACCACCATAATGAGTATACCTACGTCAGTAGTATACTCAAAATTATGTGACAAATTGTATAGGGTGAGGAAAGGTATATTGGTGTTAAAAATAGAAAACCCTAATTTGTAAAAATTCAGACAACAGAGAGATAACCGTGTTTAGACCATATTATTAAGTAATATTTTAGGTAGTTTGTGGGCAAACATGAAGTAATAAAATTTAATTTTTTAAGTATAATTTTATAGTTTTTAAATAAAGGGTAGCTCTAGGTATGTTGGTTATATGGTTTGGTAAATTGATGATATAGGGTTGGAAATTTGGTGATGCATTTTAATTGCTCCTAAGACTATTAATACATCAAATATTTACTGTTTTTATTGATAAAAATTAGTTTATGTCTTCATACAATTATCAAACTAAAAATATATTTTCTCTTCGAGGTCACCATCTTCCATAGATATGCAAATTTCGTGATACGGTGTAAAACAGTAAGAACATTGAATCCATTTAGCATTTTCTCGTTTCGGAGCTTTGGGAGTGGTAAAAATTTGTGCCACCTTGATTCTATTGATAATTGTAGAGCATTAACTCAAAACCACATGAAAGTGCGAAGGGTCTCCTACCCATTTTTCTTACGGTATCTTCATCACGCTCGAGGTATTGCTTTAAGGTACTCCACGGAATGCCCGTTTCTTTGGACGCTTTGTGTATACTTCTTCCTTCATTCTTTACTATATGAACGGCTATCTTTAGGTCTTGTTGGTTGTATTTTCTATAATGTTTTCTTATCATCCATCGCTAATCTAAAACAAAAAAATGGAATAGCTTATTTGGTGATAGCATAATAGGTAAGTTGGTGATATGTTCAAAATAACATAAAAACACATTTGCTCAAGAGCCCAAGATAGTAGCTTTTAATTAATATATAACTCATTAATCAAATATTTAATATTAATAGAAAAAAATACTTACAAAAACTCCGTTCAAAAAAGTGTACAAAATTTCTGCGAATTTGCTAAGATTTGACGAGCACAACTTAAGGAATAAAATTTTATTTTAATGTTATGATGACTTCACTATAGCTTTATTTTAACAATTAGATAATTAACTTAAGAATTTATTAAGTTTTATTACTCCAGCATTGGTTTTAACACTTTTTTTCATTAAATTATTACAGGAGCAATGAATGTACAAAAAAATGGCGGCGAGAATGCAATCGTTTTGAAAAAGTTTTTTTACAACGCGCCGAAATGGATAATCGAAACAAACGACATATATCCGTGTTCTTCACACTAGCGTCATTTCGCTATCGCTATCTCGTTAACATACTTCGACAGGTTTGCGTGTATTATTCAATTTCAAAAGTATCTTCAAATTGCCTACACCACCAAGATACCTTTCCTTACCTTATTTGTCTTCGTGAAGTATCAATAGACACACTATTTGAATTTAGGGGCGTACCTAAACGTCAAATTAAATTAGATTGTGACAGAGATGACGCCAGCGATTTTCAGACGTACAAGAAGGACGTTTGATGCGACTATGCTAAATTTTTGAGCAAAAAATCCAAAATTTGCTAATTACAGGCTAACGAGACAGTTTATAAAAAAATCTTTTGATTATATTCAAGAAATAGTTAATATCAACATAATATAAAAAAAATATTAAGTATAAAATTTTATTAAAGGCCGGTTTCAAAGATGTTTAACAAAACATTTCTGAAACACGTGTTTTTCATAATTATTTTCTATTGTATTTTTTTTTAATTCGTTTTTTCACGCTAAAGAGATAATAGCATTTATATTCTAATTTCAGATTTTATATTTTACTGTAAGTATACATTCCATGAATACCCAATTATTTGCAAGTTTATCGCAGCAACATTGGATATAAAGCGACTCGACCGTAAACGCGAAACTGAAATCTAACTAGAAGGTTAAATACGAGTACCTATGACTATTGCTTACCTGCCGGGAATTGTTCAATTAAATATACCTATTGTCTACCTAGGTAGGTAAATCAAAACTGAATTTTTATAAGCACTAACAATAATATGTTGCACACTTGCAGATACGGATCATGAGGCTATCTGATGTTAACTCTATACTCTTTACTTATATTTTACCTCTATGAGACGATGACAATGGACTGGCACTGTAGCGTAAAACATTCAACTTGTTAAAAACGTAATTTAGCGTGACGCTTGTCAGGGACAACCTTTATTCAATTTTGAGTAGGTTATCTACCTATAAATGAAGGTAAAAGCAATTAACTATTGTATTTTAAAGGACACGATGTTCACATCTTACTAATATTATAAACGCAAAAGTTTGTATGTATGTAAGTATGTATGTGAGGTTGTTACTCTTTCACGCAAAAACTACTGAACAGATTGCGATGAAACTTATAATATAGGTAGCTAGGGACCTGGATTAACACGTAGGCTACTTTTTATCCCGATATTCCCGCGGGAACGGGACTTAAGCGGGTGAAACCGCGGGGCGCAGCTAGTAATATTATACAGCTAAAAATCAACAAACAAAAAAAATACTAAAAGTAATTATTAACGTAGAAATCGCTACAGTTCTTGGCTATTTGGTCGATTTTCTATTAACATAGTAATTTCACAACGCAAAGCAAAAAAAAACGATGATTCAATTAGTAAGCGTTCCATATACATTATATTTACTAGTAGTTCGCCCCGAACTGAGACCTCACGAGAATCCATTTACAGAGATTTTGTTTTTTGTAGGATTTTAACACCAACAGCTTTATTTTTTTACAAAATAAGAATTATTCCTTAAAATTATTCCTTAATTACGAAAATCGACCACAATTTGTAACATAATCATGAATTATTTACAATGAACATCATTGGACGTTTACATCACGGAACACTAGTTTGCATTCCCTGCAAAATTTCAGATCTTGGAGTATTATCGCAAGCAAACACAACGATACCGCGATCTAAGAAGGATGTCGAGCGCCATCTATTGACAAATTTTTGGAACTTGATTTTTTCTCTTTATGCACCCCCTATCTCCCCAACCCCCCAACCGATCCGGCTCATCTTCGAACTCATAAATTCTATTGACCTAAACTACGCGCATACCAAAATTTATGAAGATCGGAGCTACGATACTCAAGTTATCGTCGAACAAACATACAAAGTTACAAAGATACAAGCGCCAGGCCCGTCTACACTGTCAATAAACAATTTACTAAAAATCGCATTACATAGCAAAATAGAACTATTTGCAGAGGAAGTACTACTGTTCACCGAGTAAACTTACCTTTCCTGAATTCCAAAAACATTTGCAGCGAAAATGCTAGTTATAAGCAACGTTAATTAATAATAAGTACAAGTTTAATATTACAAGAAGAAAAGTCAGAGTATAAAAACGTGGGATAAACTCACAGTGTAGTAATCTAATTTGTAGAAGTGGACTATAGGTATAGGTATGTATGTAATGTAAGTATAAAAGTAGCATAAATGTATCGCATAAAACATGATTTGCCTCTTGCATGTTACACCCACATAATCTAGGAGTTTAGATAAATAACAAATTATTAAAAAAAACGCTGTTTTGAAACTTTGAACATAATATGACGTAGGTTCGTAGGTACTTAAGTGGTATAGGTAAGTTGTTTGACATTTTATATTCACATTTTAACTACGTGACTGCGGCTTACAAAATAGTGGTACGGAAGTGTAGTTATCATCAAAATACCACTTAGGCACTGCAATATATATCTACCGACGAAATCTAAGTATTATACGTAGTAATTACAACTTATTACCTGACAGTAAGATTTTGGGGATTTCATGCTTTGTAAGTAAAATTTATAGTCTGTAGTCATACTTGCAAAATTACTTTAGCTTTTAGGGTACAATTTCGCCGCGAGTATCCACTCGTAATGTAACACTACAAAATCGACTAACAAGATGCGCGCTGTATAATGTGATTTTGAATCAGGAAACACGCGATTGCTCGCGGTGAGGCGATTGTACCTTTAGGTACTTTTCTCAACATGTTCACAACATTTTCTTCAGAAAAGCTCTTATTTTCAAATATCTTAGAGCAAAAGTTGCCTAGGGAATTGTAGTTGTTTGTGCAAATACAATCCCCTGGAACATAATGAAGAAAAGGATACTGAGTCAAGTTGGTGCCTAAATTGGCAGCTCACTATTCTATGATATATATCACATAGAAATAGGATAGTGTGTGCTAACACATCCTACTGCAGCAAAAAACCCGTAAAATTTCGAATTTTAAAAAGTCGTTATAAATCTACAGATGCTGCCTTAACTAGACGTTATTTCCTATATCCGATAAACATCTGAATAAAATGCTTAATTTACCCTCGCACAAAGACAATGAACACACTTACGTGGTTGGTTCGTCAAGAAACATTAGCGATGGGTCAGAAAGTAATTCCAAGGCAACAGCGAGTCGTCTCCTTTGACCACCAGACAAGTCACGGCATAGTGTCTGAGCTGTCCCACTGAGCCCTAAAAGCGCTAGAATTTCGTACACCTAGAACAATAGGAAAAATAAAAACGTTTTTTCTCTCGTTTTAATGAAAGAGAACACGGAACCATTATAGTCTTAGCGGAGTTTTGGAAAATTAGAAGATTCTTGACGTTGTACTTTATTTTAAAAATCATTATATATATAAAAAAATCCTTGGCCTTTTAGCGGGGAAATGCTAGCGTATTGTAGACTATTGGCCGTAACGGCTCAAGTCATACTAAATATATTTTTTCTTTATTTTTAACTGACAACTTAAACTTTAATTAAGACTTTTTTAACTTAAAATATGGTTAAGTAAACATAAAAATCTACTTTTCAAATGAAAGTATACAGATGCCTATTAGTTGAAAGATCAAATAAATAATGTATTACATAAACTTAATTGAATTGTTAAAAACTACCTTTTCTTTTCTTTCATATGCAGAGAAATCGGCCAGTTTGAGCGATGCCGCCAGCGACATGGCCTCATTTACAGTGAGATGTTCTCGTAAGTCGTCGTGTTGTCTGATGTAGCGCGCGCCTCCACGCCCTTTCGACTGAGATGCGCACGCGCACACGCCGTTCACAGAGATCTCTCCTTTTGCTCCTCTCGTCCTGAAGAATAATCAAAATGTAAACCTTGTCTTTTTAAATTCGGTTAAAAGACACCTAACATATCAGAAGAACAGAAAAAAAATCGATAAAAATTTAAAAATAAGATAGACTACAGCTTAGTTATTGTTTCAAGAGGGAGTAGGTTAATGCAATTTATAGCCATTTTTTTCCACAAAATAATGCGTAGACACAGCGGTACTATCTGTCTATTTGATAAAATTGCTTCCAGGAACTGCCGCGAGACTGCTTTTGTGATATTGATTATATAATATAATGCATGATTTCAAGTTTCGTAATGGAAATTAGGCTTTAAAAATCTGTTAAAATGAATAGATGCGGCTAGATAGGCAGGAAATAGAAAAAAGAAGTACCTAGGTTTAATAAATTCTCAAAATGTTAATGATCATAAAACTAGTTTTTAGACAAAAACAAAGCACTACTCTGTTCTATCTGAAACTAAAGATCTACTTAGTATTCAATATTTAAAACAAATACATATATTTCAAAACTTGATTTTCTAGTTGACTATAAATTATGAGAAAACTATGGTAGTGAAATAGATCGGTCTTTTTGATCATTTGGAGATAATTTACTAGTTATGTAACTAAGGATGTGTCACGAGGGTCAGTGACCATTAAAGAGACGAGTAGTTTACTTAAGTAACAAATAAGTTAAATAGGTTGCACAAATAAATATGATTCTGTCGTTGTAGTATTTTTAAAGCCAGTTTGTAAATACAAAGTAATGCTTAACCCGGTGTTTTTCTTTAGATTTAGTTTGGTTTTAGTTCTAATCTAGTTTTAGATTTATAATATTAAAATAATGACTGTTTATTATTTAAAAATTGCAAAAATATTTCAAAAGTTGACGTTAATTTTATGATACTAGCAGGTTAATAATAAAATAATGGGCCCTACCATGATGTCTTATAAGTAGTCGCGTTATCAATCAGCTAAAAAAAAATTAAAACACATCAAATAATAACAAAAAAACTTATAAAAAAATGTTTTATATTGTCTGCGGTTCTTAAAAGTAGTCGGGGTATTTTTTATTTAAAATCTATTTAATTTTTTTGAACGACAAAAGAACGACATAGCAACGACAAACGATCATGGTAGCGCGGAATATCTTACTAATAAGTATTATTAACGCGAAAGTTTTTATGCATGTAGGTATGTTTGTCTGCATGTGACTTTGTTACTTTTTCACGCAAAAACTACTAAACCGATTGCGATGAACCTTAGAATATATACCTACTGGATAACGGGAATAACACATAGGCTACTTTTTTCCCGATATTTCAGCGGGAACGGGACTTACGCGAGTGAAACCGCGGGGCGCAGCTAGTTAAAAATAAATATTAGGATTGTTTATGTTATAAGGCGTATTAGAAGTACTTCGACCTATTTATATATTTCTGTTTTTGTGCAATAGGTACTCACAAATATCCAGCTAGAATATTCAGCAGTGTGGTCTTTCCCGCTCCTGAAGGTCCCATGATTGCTGTTAGCTGGCCTGGCTTAAAACATCCCGAGACACCATTGAGAATCTGTCTCTGTTCTGCAAAACAAACAACATTTCTATAAGTATCTTATCTTCTTCTATATCTATACTCTAGGTATATCTATATACTTATAATAAAGCAAGAGAGGGCAAACAGTCTGTACTTAAAGAAAGGAACTATTTCTCTGACTGTTCCTTATACAATCAAAAACTACTACTCCGATTGAAATTTGGTTTTCAATATTGGATAGTTCTATTTTCGTGGAAGGTCGTGGTATACTTTACATCGAAATCCAATTAGTAGAACCCGAGTAATGAACAAAAAAGTTGCTTATTCACTATTTCTACGTAACGGAGAGTCGCGGGTACCTAACAGCTAGTTGTAAATAATTTTCATTTACTTTTAGTAATGGTATAAATTTTGGTAGTATACTTTACTAGTAATAGGGGTTAAAGTATGAAATTGCCGTTTTATTGCAATAGGTTCTTTGAATTGACATAGAATCTTCATGGTTTGAGGTTTTCGAATGAAACTTTTTTCAAATGGTTTCTGGGATGTTCTTTTTTTAAAAAATGTGAAACATTTGAATATCGACTTTCAATTGTTTTTGTTATTCAATTTAGACAAGAAAGATGGATACTGCGAAAATTCGAGTGATTTTTGAATACGAGTTCCGACGCGGAACTAACGCGGCAGAAACAGCCCGCAATATCAATGCTGCGTTTGGAGAGGGGTCTACTAATGAACGCACCGTGCGATTTTGGTTTAAACGCTTTCGTGATGGAAATTTCGACTTAAAGAACGAGCCACGAGGAAGACCGCCCACACAGGTGAATAACGATGAATTAAGAGAGATAGTGGAAGCCGATCCTAGTCAAACTACCCAGGAATTAGCGGCATGGTTTAACGTTACCTTACCCACTTTATTGACTCACTTGCGTCAAATCAATAAAATAAAAAAATACGAAAAATGGGTGCCTCATGATTTGACTGATCTGCAGAAAGAAACGTGTGTTGAAACTTGTGTTGCATTGTTGAACCGGTACAGAAATGAAGGAATATTGGATCGAATTGTAACATGTGATGAAAAGTGGATTCTTTATGATAACCGGAAAAGAAAAATGCAATGGCTGACCCCAGGTCAAATGCCACAACAGTGTCCTAAAGCAAAACTTACCAATAAAAAGGTAATGGTAACTGTTTGGTGGTCTCAGCATGGTGTTATTCACTATAGTTTTCTTCGATCTGGTCAAGCAATTACGGCAGATGTCTATTGTGCCGAACTCCGAACCATGTTGACAAAACTAGCAGTAAAACAGCCCCGACTCATGAATCGATCTTCACCATTATTGCTCCACGACAACGCGAGACCTCACACAGCACGAGAAACCATTTTGACCCTTCAGGAACTGCACTTAGAAACCATTCGTCATCCTCCGTATTCACCAGACCTTGCTCCAACGGACTACCATTTTTTTCGTGATTTGGACAATTATCTACGTGACAAGAAGTTTTCTTCCCAGGAGGCAGTACAAAATGCTTTCACACAGTTTGTGCAGTCTAGATCGTCGGAGTTCTATCGCAAAGGCATTAATAACCTTCCCATTAGATGGCAGCAATGTATAGATAATAATGGCAACTATTTTGATTAAATAAATTTGTTAAAAATTTAAAAAATAAACAATTAAGATTTTCAGTACAAATCGGCAATTTCATACTTTAACCCCTAATACTTTGAGGCGACTTTTCACTGTCAAATCGACCAAGTTAGTTTAATTAATTTTTAACTTAGCTCTGCATTGTTGAGATAGTTTGTCAGACAATACAATACAAATATTGTAAATGTGCGTCCGTCACAAACTACAGATATACTACAAGTGCTTTAGGCTATGCTATAAGATTCAAAATAAACTTGGCTTAGTTGGTGGCGGCGGCTTTAAACTGTTTCAATTTGTATTTACCTGACATAACTGACAGATATAAAAAATAAAATCGAAAACTAGAAATAATTGATTAGATGTCCTCAACTTCAAATAGGTACGTGCAAATAATAAAGTAATAAATAACCTATGGGTAGATTGGCTAACCTACCACAGAATTTATTATTCGTTAACGTCATTGAGGTACTTAACATTCTAGGTGGCAGTTTTGAAGAATTTTTGAATTGATTCGGGTTTATTAAACAGAATAAGTTACTTTACCTACGTAATGCTAGTTAACACGTCAATGATCAATAATGGCCAACATAATGTCACGTCAAATTCACAATTTTCTATAGATTTTTCAGATACCATTGGCTTACGCACTTGAGTAACGGTAAGGGCGATTTAAAAAGTCACTTTCGTTTTTTGTTGACTGAGAAAAGTGTCTCTAATCTGCTTCAAATCTAGCAAAATGATCTTTCGTTTTATGTATGTTTCTTGGTTTTTATCTACATAACAAGTCATGTTTTTGAATCAATATATAAGAAACTTGGTAAAGGATTATCGATTAATGAAAATGCGGAGCGCAGCTAGTAGGTACTTGATAAAAGTCTGTGCTCGCAAGCTTCACTACTCCCAGAACTACTAGTTACTAATTTTATAATGTATCTGCTAACAAAAACATTAATTATATAAAATAGTTGATATTCTAAACATGTGTTTACGATTCGTCAACGCAGTCGATGTATTCTAATCACACTTGAGGAAGCCAATGATTTGTTAATTTATGTAGGTACGTAGTGCAACACAAGACAATCATTAATTGTGCAGTTGTTATGCGATATTTCTTTTAATTAATAATAATTTAACGATATGTGACGCTTATAATGGACAGGTTTATAAAAACGTGTTATTAATCAAGTGTTAATGAAGGTATGATTTCTACAATTTCATCGTTATTTAGTGAACATAACTGAACATCCTGCGTATGAACATCTAACTAGGGAATTCTAACTAGTAAAATTTTCTGAATACTTTTGAAATGAAAAAATGAAAAAAAAAATGAAAAAATGAAAAAAAAGTTGATTAACAGCACCAAACAGAATAATACCTTATATCGATATAGAAAATAAATCGATACTCGTATATCTATCAACAAGAAATAGCTTTACTATCTGCTACTATCCTCTATCTAGCTATATCCGTTGTCCTAGTCACTGTAACACATGCTTAGCAGCTTACCATGGGGCTAGATGGCGCTGTGTGTTGGTCACAGAATTTATTATTATTTATTATAATAATTATTATTAAGCAGGATTAAAGCCTAAGACAGCTAAGGTTCTAATCCTGCCAGGCCCTAATCTATAGGCTCTAATATCTCATATAAGACTATAATCTGATTTATAATTTATAATTATTAATTATATAGATAAATAATTTGTAGAATAGCTGCCCAGAATAGCTGTAGAATATACCGATAAATCAATATTTAAAAAAAAACAGGAGTTCTAAAAGCTCGTAATAATCTGGATTTCCTATCAATAATTATCGGTAGATGGCGCTACGTGCCTTCAAAAACGTAAACAATAAGAAATGCAATCCTTAATTTCGACTCGATTGAACATGCATCCGTGGCCAAATTAGAAAAAAGGCGTTGGGACGGATTCCCAGAGATGCAGGTTCAAGTCCTGTCAGGTGCGAAATTTTTGGAAAGCATTACTTTAAGTATAATAATTATCGGCTTAAAAATCACCGTCAAAGCCGATTTACCATGAAGACAATGTGAATATCAAAATCTAAAACTAAACCTCCAAAATTCATAAAAAATAATATTTTAACTTTCACATTTTAACATTAAGTACCTGTGCGAGCAGTATTTCATAAATGACGAAGATTGACATGTAAAAACAGTTTAATCAATAATTTAAATTGATAAGACCTTGAACAAATAAATTGAAATGCATTTCAATTAATATCGGTTACAGTTACAGTAGGACCCACTGAGCTCTTCTTTGGCCTACCTTTCATTAATTCTCAAACAGTATTGTAAAATGAACAAAATTTGACACATTTAAAAGTGTTATACCTACATATGTACCTACTTGCATATTTGTTTGTATGATAATTTTCACGATATCGCTGACCTATAGGTGAATTGAAAAAGCCAATGTTGTTACTTCTTTCTTACACCTAGTTTCTTTAATCGACCTAAATTTTTAAGCAAAGATGCATGACTGATGTAAATTTCGATTAAACCAAAAAAACTTTCAAAACTGCAACCTACTAAGTTATTTATGTTTATGCTTAGGTACTTGTAATTTTTACTTTTTTGTTGTATCGTGGATTCGTTTGCAATCTTTGGTGTTAATTTATAAAGGTGAATAAGCCGGCTATGGGTTCCCCGTACCTATGGAGCGCATAAGCAATATATTTTAAAAGGAAATTCGACCAATTTATTTCAATTGAATGCAATTTCATATGAATTTGACTAAATCGGGGTCAGGCAAATCAGGTAATAGAGACATCAAAGTTGTAGTAATATCACTATGTTTATATTTACTTAGATGTCTCTTTTGAAATTTAATTATTGTACATCAAATCACTTGACATGAATAAGAATTTGGAAATATTGACACATTTGAAACCATACATTTTCACCTAAATAATAACCACCATTTTGTGAGCTAATAAGGTACAACAAATTAAGATACGTACGTGTGTCGATATTATGCAATTGAGATCTACTTATTTGTTATGGTTTCGTTTAGGTATTAACTTGCACTGTTATTAAAAAAGTAATAAATATTTAGATTAACATTTCTAATATTTTAATAGCCTATCTTTATATTTATAACTTTTTTTAGTCTGTTCTCTCCCACTGCTGGGCATATGTCACCCCCATCTCTTTCCACCTTTCGCGGGTTTCTGCAACCTTAGTCCAATTTGGTTCAAAACGGTTTAGATCGTTTCGACAGCGCTTTTGTGGCCGACCTCGACACTGTTCCATTTTTCAGGAGGCATCCTGCAAACATGACCCGCCTAATTCCACTTTAACTTTGCAGCTATGTCGCTTCCATCTATTTACCTTAAAATTCTTGGATTACTGGAACAAGTCACAAATTTGTTACCAATATACCAATCGTTAAGTCAAATTAGAACCTTCACAGCGTCCTGAAAACTCTAACACTAAGTGAGATAAAATATTATGGAAAAGAATGTTAATAACTTCTTATTCGTTTTCTGTCTTTTCGTATAGTGGTGTGGCTCACCTAGTGCTTTTAATAAGGTAATTACCTAACTTACGTCGATACATAAACCTAATTTATTACCCAGATCATTGCGCTGCCATTCGTTAAATAGTACTTATAGTTATTGACTAAATGGTTTATTCATAATACTAAATAACCAACAACCTAATAGGTAATTTATTATTATGAATAAACCATCCCATCCAAGTCAAGCGTACTCGTATAAAGTAATGTTTATTGTCGGAGTAAATGATACTACCATAATAATCTATCTTGCTAATATTATAAACGCGAAAGCTTGTATATATGTGACTTTGTTACTCTTTCACGCAAAAACTACTGAACCGACAACACATATATTATAGGCTATTATCCCGATATTCCCGTGGGAACGGGACTTATGCGGTTGAAACCGCGGAGCGCAGCTAGTACTAATGTAAAGAGGAAATATCTGTTTGTTTCTTTGTTTGTAACGAATAGGCTCCGAAACTAGAGAACCGACTTCAAAAAATCCTTCACCAACAGCTTATTATCGACGAAATTATTGAGAAGGATCATAGGCTACGTTTCATCCCATATTCCCAAGAGATCGAGACTTACGCGGGTGAAACCATGCGACGCGGCTATAATATACAAAATTAATAAGTTAAACATATAACAGTGCGGGCAGTGCGGGCTACTTTATATCTCCGCTCTGTGACATCCGTTTTCAATGATCCTTTTTTATTTAGAAGGTAGACATTTTAAAAGGAAGAATACTTCGTAGTGATGAGATCTAAAATTAGATGAAAAGGCCAATTAATATAGACCTACTGTAGGTCTATAAAACCCTATAAAAGGCACTACATTATTTCCTTTTGACCACATTTTCATCACTGGAAAATATCCTGCTTTATTGACACCTATGTTAGTTCTTCCAATAAAGTGCTCGCGAAGTCTACTATACTACTAGTACTCGTATTACACTTACAGAGCCGTAGACTTTGCGTAAGTCTTAATGCCTAAAGTCTAAACGGAAGAATGTTGTTTACTTGACCTACTTATAGTGCTTCATACTTGTCTGCATTTAGCTAAACCCGACATACTCGTATGATGAAATCAACCTTCGAACTAAGTCTTGAAAAGTCCTTTTACCCTTCCGCGTATTAGAGACGGTACAAGATTTTGTAACTACTGTACGTGCAATACTCAGAAACCTTTGTTTGAATCTGTTAAGTAATTACTTAAAAAAGTCATTGAGCGGTTAATGAGTGAAGAGGTAATGGTTGTGTACTTGTGTAGGTACCGGTTGCTTCCTTTACTTGGAGGTAATATATTAATATGTAGATTGTTTAATTTAATCCTTACAATCCATACCGTAGTTTTTTGAATTTATGAGTAATAGAGTCCTTGCAACATAATCTGCGTACACACGATTGTTTTGGATTAAGTATAAATATAGATGAGACGGTGGGGTAACTTATTAAAACAATGATTGGTTTTTCATCTAATTTTAGATTATTTATACAGCGCAAGCAACTTTTAATCCATGCTATTTTATGGCGCTATAGTACCCGGGACATTATTAGGTGGAGTAAGGCTTGCCCTGCACCTATACCACCCTCCCAGTCTAGTCAGCCATGTCTAGAGGAAGAAACTGGTCAATACGTCTGGAGCCAACTAACCTGTGGGTTTCTCACGATGTTTTCCTTCACCGTAAGAGCGATCAGCCGGAATTCGAAACCATTACCTTCGGAATGAAAGTCGGGGTATCTATGACTAGACCAACACCGCTCAGAACAAAATTTATTGCATCTCAGTCTACCTCGAGAAAGAAGTCTGAAAAGGCTCGGAAAAGTCGGGACGGCATTGCAACATTGTTTATAATAAAAACAATGTGATTATAACTGAAAAAATGAGTTCTGGTTCCGATCGTAGCTTATCATTACCTATGTTTCAAAATTGGAACATTGGATAGTTAGACTTACGGCGAAAAAAATGGGGTCTTAGGAGGTGTAATTAGTGTTTTATTTCTACGATTCTTTAGGCAAGGCAAGCAAAGTAGTTATATTACTAGAACATGCTGTCACGCATGCTGAATGTAGCGGAACACTTTTTAGTTCTACGTGAGCATTCTAGTTACCCTACTAATATTATAAAGCAGCAAGTTTGTGAGTATGTATGTATGTATGTGTGGTTGTTACTTCACGTAAAAATCGCTGAACCGATTGCGGTGAAACTTGGAATATAGGCTAGAGACCTGGAATAACACATAGGCTACTTTTTATCCCGATAATCCCGCGGGAACAGGACTTACGCGGGTGAAACCGCGGGGCGCAGCTATAGTAATATAACTTCTTTGAACGCAAATAGGTAAGTAGTACTTCAAATGAACTTGACAGTTGAATCAATAAACTAAGTTCCTTATATAGAAATAGTTTTCCTTGAAATTATTTTTGCATTAATAAATACCTAATAAAAACTTAGAAATAATAAATTAAATTAATTCAGTTTATTCCGTAAAATCGCAGCTACTGGTAAGTTCGTGTACACATGCAGGCCAAAATCACGTGTTCATCATAAGCTACTAATAATTTATTCTACATTTTTGTAACATTAGATTAAATTCGTACCTACTGTACTACTCACTCATTCTAAACAGACGAAAAATTTAACGAACTTGAGAACCTTTAATACATAACTAGCTGCGCCCCGCGGTTTCACCCGCGTAAGTCCCGTCCCCGTTTCAGTTCCCGCGGGATTAAAAGTATCCTATGTCCTTCTCTTGGCTCTAAGCTCCCCTCCCTACCAATTTTCAGCCAAATCGGTTTAGCCGTTCTTGAGTTATAAATGGTGTAACTAACACGACTTTCTTTTATATATATAGATAGAAGATATCCGTCTGCCAGCATATAATGTGGTATCCTGGCTTCGAAATAATTGAACCGATTTAATATTTTTGGTATGTTTTCGAAAATGAGGTCAGTTAAAAAAGCTGTGACAAAAAACCGTGACAACAACTTTCGTTTTTGTTTCGATCGTCTCTTGTTTCTGTTTCGATCGTGTTGTGTTTTTGATGACGGCAAGAAAACAGTACAATAAAAATATATTTTTAGCGTACCTCCTTACATGTAAAATGGGAGATGTTTTCTTATTTACCTCATTGTGTTGGATATCTTTAGATAGCGTTTTTAAAATAATTTTTCAGTTATGTGTACCCCTCTCTAAGGGCCAAATCGCTATACTTGGATACCTCATAAAATGTATTCACGATAGTAATACATAATATAATTAAGTTTCAAGAAAAATTATCACAGCTGAGCTGTCTTTTTAAATTCACGACAAATCAAAAGAAATTAAAGTAAAATTCCAAACATATTCCGTTGAAGTTTACATACTAGGTACTTAGTTGTAAAGACTTGCAATCCCTGTTATTGGAAACTACGAAATCCAATACTGCCCGTGGCCCAACAAGGCACACACTTGCCGAAATCTTATTTATTTCTCTTGTGGTATGTGGTAACAAGCGGCGAATGAAATTTGCCTCCAAAAAATTACAATAGCCACTGAACAACTAAATTGCGAATCCTACTCCTTTTTTGAAGTCGAATAAAAACACCAATTGATTTGTGAACGAAATTAAGTAAATAAACAATGCAGATATACCTAAGTAGGTGCAGAATTCACATGTTTCATTAATCAAATCGTTATCAAGTGTTTACAACAATTATTCATTTAAAAGGTTGTTGAACTTGAACACGATATCGATAAACGAGAACAGGTATTTGCAATTCTCCAGTGGCCATTAGGTCAATAGTAACAAGGTCCTGGTTAACATACGGTCGTGAATGGAATGTATTAAAGACGCGTTTATAAGTAATCCAGGTATTGTATCTAGTTAAGTATGTATGATAGAATCTATACATTTGTCGATGCTATTTATCAGTCCAAGATTATAATCTATTGATACCTATTATTTATGTACCTATCGAAAAAACAGTAGTATTGTTAGAAAATTATTTATGTATTAGATAACAAATCACTTATGTATTAGTTAGATAATACAAAGATTATTTATGACATTGGTCATAAAATTTTAATCTATTTAGATTTTCACAATTTATCGAAAAAATTCACGTCACTGCTGAGGAATTGCGCGTTGACTCCTACTTCTTGCAATTTTTCTGAGTAAAAGTGGTTTATTTATAAATAAGTAACTAGCTGCGTCTCGCGGTTTCACCCGCATAGGATTTATCAAAATCGGTTCAGCATTTTTTCTTTCGTAAGGACCGTCTCGTGATATAAGCAAACTCAATAAAAAAAAAGAGTTAGCGAAATCGGTCCATCCGTTCATGCGTGATGCCGTATAAAAAAGTAGAAAATATGGGGATTCATTTTTATTATAAGAAAGAAGATATAAAAACAATGAAATAAAAAGTGTTTTGGAGTCGAAATGGAAAGTTTTGTAGAGTTAAGAATAACTTGGAATGGTATGGAATGACCCGTTATAACATTGCTATAGTTATGAAACCAGTCGTCTACTGCCGACTAAACTAAGTTAGTTGAGCTTAGCTCCGCATAGTCGAGTCAATTTTTTATACATGCGTCTATCGCAAACTACGCCCGCTGTCTGACTTGTTCAATTTAGTAGGCGGTGGATGGTTTATTACTGATAATGGTAGGCGTGATTTTCAGACACGCATGATACATCGGCTGTACTGAAAATAATTGTTTTAGGTGTATTTTGAATACATGCTTCATGCTTACATCCCACTAGCTGCGCCCCGCGGTTTCAACCGCGGAAGTGAAAAACGCGTTATCACGGGCGCGGGCGGTCGAGCGGTTCTCGAGCGGTTGCACTTTTTCGTTTAATACTCGGCTTCTACTAATTTGATGTCGATGCAAAGTATACCACGACGTTCCTCAAAAATAGAACTATCCAGTATTGAAAACCAGATTTCAATCGGATTAGTAGTTTTTAATTGTATAAGGAACAGACAGAGAAACTGACAGAGACATGAATTTTAAAAATTATATAATTTTGTTCTACTACTTTTCCTAAGTCCTCTAGACATTTTTTTTTATTTACTTCGAAGTACAGACTTTTTTTCCTGTCTTCCTTTATTATAAGTATAGGTAGATATAAAAAAGATAGATAGATAGATTAATCCCACTAATACAATTTTAGACACTTTGCATTTAAGGCATGGTGTTGATTATAACTAGGTAATTCTAAGTATTAGGTATTCGACTATTTAGGGTAATAGCTTTGTGGATGTCTTGCATCCTAGCCAATTAGATTTTTAAGCATTTTGCAAGTAAGGCACATTGATTTTTAGGCATTGATTTTAGGCATTTTACTACTTAGGCACTTTGCGTTATAGATGACCTGCTAATGAGCGCTATTCTGCATGCGAAATTAGCTTCCTTGTTAATAGGAAGTTTGTAAATGTGAAATTTACAAACTTGTTTTGTAAAAATTTTGTTTGCTTGTTAGGACGTTTGTGGGTCAATCACGTTTAGAACGGCAAAAAGATTTTGGCTGAAACTTAGCAAACGAAATACTTTTTTCCCTGTATTCCTAAGGGAACTAAACCCACAAGCATAACTAACTAAACCCACTAGCATAACTAGTAAAAAAAGAAGATGTGTAAAGTTTTGCATAACAAATATTAACCGAAGGGAAAGGGAACACGGGTAGGTACACCCACCGAGAATATCTAACTAGTAAAAGAAAGAAGATAATAGGGATATAAATTTTTGCAAACACTCAAAATCACGATTAAGACTTTATTTTTATATTACTTATTTTCCTCAAACGTAACATATTGACTGTTACGTAAGTACAAATCTATTCTAAAATTATTGAATTAATTGGTTTTACCATGATTTACAACATTATGATTTACTAAGCCTATTTCACCAACTCTAGGCATGTACCTACCTACCTACCTATATACCTAACAACTTGTGTTATCAGTATCATTACCAAACTAGGAATAATATTATACTGGTTTGCGTCATACCTAGTTACTCATATACTCATATCTCTAGCCAGGCAACATTATTAATAGATTAGTTTTTCTATTATATAGGTAACATTACAGAATTTCCTCATAAAAATTACGCATGTTTTTTTTTACTGTGACGCAGAATAATGAATAATTCAAAACGCCATTAATTATAATTTTATTAAGTAAATTAAATTTTAATGATTGACTATTTACCTTATGGACCCTAGGTTTTCATCTCTGTCGTTTAATTCTTATGTGGCCTTTGGAATCTTCAATGCAGCTTTCGATAGTAGAAAGTTTAACTTTCTCCGCGAAATTATGCAATAAACGAGTTCTCTCGAGTTATTGATTACTTACTGTAAAAATATTATGTTTCATCAATGCTTACATTGCAATTGCAACTAAGCAGTTTTACTAGAAACCATGAAATACTCCTAGTAGATGCCTAAGAACCACCGTCAGGATAGTTCTTACAGTTTCTATCATGCCCCACTTTACAGGTAGATCAGTCTCGATTAAGGTCTGAGGGCCTAGTGTGGGGTTATTTGTGCCTAATGTTACTATAACCATAGTAGAAAGTATGCAAACTTGCCTATTTTCTGTAAATAGGCATTAACATGTCAAATTTTCTACAAATAATATGACCACTTATGTGACCGGTCCCGGGAAACTTTGTTGTATTAACTGTGCTATAGGAGTTTTAGCGGGAACGCATTAAGGAGATGTCTTGCAAATTTTTCATGTTTGTGAAGCCTAGTTCAAATGCGTGTCAATTGTTTAATATCGGGGGCGTATTAATCAATTTAGTTTCGTGAAGGTGTACAAGTAATGAAAATGAAAATCTGTGCAAAACATGGACTTCAGTGTTGTCTCCAAAGCTCGCGTGAACCGCCATTGTAACTTTTTACAACGACTTCCTTGACTTGAGTTTTACTACGACGACGACTTGACTGTTTAGATGCAAATTGCAAATAACCAGCAAAAATTACACTGGCTTAATACTTGACACTGGCTACTTTCCAAATGGCCATAATCGGTTTACGACCGATAAGAAATAATAATAATTGTGCTATAACGTTACCGACTTAATTGACAAAACAGACGTAAAAAAACAAGAAGATACCTAAAGGTAAAGAAACCTTAAAAATCGTTCGACGCATCTAGGAGCCTTAAAAAATTGTGGATGGACTCGGGTGGGACTTCAACACAATTTGGTGTCATTATACTTTACCTTTAAAAGGAGTCCCACCCGACTGCATCCACAATTGTTTACGGCTCCTAGATGCGTCGAACGATTTTTAAGGTTTCTTTACCTTTAGGTATCTTCTTGTTTTTTACTTTTCAGTTTTAACGGCAGTCGGGTTTTTTACTTTTTTTAAATAATTTTTTTATTTAACGCTTTTTAGTTATTAGAGATTAGATACAATTACACCAGAGAAACTCATTAACTCTGGATGTGTATACTCCAGTAGCGAGTACTTGAAATCGGTTAAAGATAGGCTATCTAAAAGCCTTCAATATTATAATAGCTATTCTTTTTGAGTTTTGCTGAGATGGCTATGACGTAGGCAGGTAATTATCTTAAAATATAATTACCAAATCCGAAAACTTCGTCGCGACTGGTGATACAAAGGCTGGCGGTTTCTTGTCCTAGCGGATTAGCCTTGCTATCCATTATCCATAGCGCGACATTTCCATTTTTAGTTAATTACTTATTGTAAACATAGTAATTGTTATTTATGTTATCTCTGACAAACTGACAAATCAAACATTCAAATTCCTTCAAAAGTTGAAACTCGGCGTCAAAGTCAAATCGAAAAGTTTTTAAGTAACGTTCCGTTGTCTTTGCTCGGGTTTTATGGTCAAGACAAATCTTGCTTTAAAGCGTTTTAAATCTTTTTTTTACACGACTGCCAAAGGAAGTGTTATGTTTTTGCCGTGAGTGTATGTAGGTATGTATGTATGTATGTATGTATGTATGTGACCTATTTTTGTGCCGTCGTAGGGCCTAAACGGCTGGGCCGATTTAGATAAACGATACGTCGTTAGATTCGTCATGACCGTGAGAGTGACATAGGGTACATTAATATAATAAATAAATAAAAATAAAGAACTTAGTTCAAATGCGTGTAAATTGTTTAATTTCGGGGGCATATTAATCAATTTAGTTTCGTGATGGTGTACAAGTGAAAATAAAAGTGAAAATTGGTGCAAAACATGGACTTTAGCTTAGTGTTTTCTCCAAAGCTCCGTGAACAAACATTGTAAAAAATGCCCCCCTTTTTACAATGATTCCCTCGACTTGACTTTAACTATGACGACTTGACTGTATCGTTCGATGAAAATAACCTGCAAATATTGATAATACTTGACACTGGCAAATGTCCGAAAGGAAAAGCCATTTTAAAGAAGAAGAAGAACAATTACTATGTTTACAATAAGTAATTAACTAAAAATTTGAAATGTCGCGCTATGGATAATGGATAGCAAGGCTAATCCGCTAGGACAAGAAACCGCCAGCCTTTGTATCACCAGTCGCGACGAAGTTTTCGGATTTGGTAATTATATTTTAAGATGAATACCTGCCTACTTCATAGCCATCTCAGCAAAACTCAAAAAGAATAGCTATTATAATATTGAAGGCTTTTAGATAGCCTATCTTTAACCGATTTCGAGTCCTCGCTACTGGAGTGAGTTAATGAGTTTCTCTGGTATAATTGTATCTAATCTCTAATAACTAAAAAGCGTTAAATAAAAAAAATATTTAAAAAAAATAAAAAACCCGACTGCCGTTAAAACTGAAAAGTAAAAAACAAGACGATACCTAAAGGTAAAGAAACCTTAAAAATCGTTCGACGCATCTAGGAGCCTTAAACAATTGTGGATGCAGTCGGGTGGGACTCCTTTTAAAGGTAAAGTATAATGACACCAAATTGTGTTGAAGTCCCACCCGACTGCGTCCACAATTGTTTAAGGCTCCTAGATGCGTCGAACGATTTTTAAGGTTTCTTTACCTTTAGGTATCTTCTTGTTTTTTACTTTTCAGTTTTAACGGCAGTCGGGTTTTTTATTTTTTTAAATATTTTTTTTATTTATTTATTATTTTAATGTACCCTATGTCACTCTCACGGTCATGACGAATCTAACGACGTATCGTTTATCTAAATGGGCCCAGCCGTTTAGGCCCTACGACGGCACAAAAATAGGTCACATACATACATATATACATACACTCACGGCAAAAACATAACACTTCCTTTGGCAGTCGTGTAAAAAGAAACTTTAACTTTCTTTATCCGCGTTTAAGAAAAAACATGATAGTTTGCGTTAATTTGCACTAACGGGCAATGATGTAATCTGCGTAGGAATGTAACAAACACCACGATAGAACCTGGTTTGCTCTCTTAGCTGTAATATGAGCAAAAAGGTATACCTTTATTTATAGTATTTACCTACTATTTGACTACTAGAATTTGAGAAGCTTATTGGCCGAGCTGCACCTACTGATCATGAATTGGGGATGCGGGTTAAACAACGCTTGACGCGGTCATAACTTGGATGAGGAATCACTTTCTCGAGCGCCTCTGGGCTTCCGAAGGCACGTTAAGTTTTTAGTTCCGGTTGTTACCTGCTAACAACAGTGAGGTGAAAACTCTAACACTAGGTGAACCACACACGAAAGAAAAAAATAAATACAACTAGAATAATTATTGCAACAATCGCAAGATAACCTAAATTTAGAGTAGGTGATGATGAAGCAAAATGTTAAGCGCTAGGTAACACAGTAGAGGTTGTATGTATTTATTTGTACGTGCTGGTGAAATGTTTTGTTATGTTTGCGAATTATTAGAAATGACGCAACGGATAGAAAGTAGGTCGGTTTTTAGCTATTTGTAGTTTTATATTATTTGTATAAAAGCAGTTTTAGGCCCTATGTATGTTATGCATATAGACGTAACGTAATGACTAGTTACGTATTTCGAAACAGAAATTTCGTAGAATTAGATTAGAAATGTATAATCTAATTTAAACATAAAAATATGTGCCGGTAAGTAATTAAAAGTTAAACAAATACCATTAATTAATTATACTAATTCCTAACTAAGGGTGTGTTGTAAGTAATGTAATTTGCAGATACAAACGTCACGTACATAAATATACATATCATTTTGAAAATGACGTAATATAGCAATTTATAGTGTAGCTCTTTTGACATAGCTAGTCTATTTTATCGTTAAATACGTTCAAATGAATTTGTTAAAACTACTTCAAATTCATATATCAACAGTCCTATCTTAATCCTATCGTTTTTAGGGGTTTCGTAGTTATGTATCCGTCTGACTGTCCTCGGCTTTACCGCCGTATTCACAAACGACCCTATGTATTGTAACTTTGCATGCGTATACCTTATAATTCGATCGATACGTTTAGTCTCGATATTTAATTGAGAACGGCACAAAATTACGCAAGCTTCGTTTACTTCTTAGGGAAATAGTAACTGTAAGTAAACGAAGTGCGCCGGGTTATCTAGTTTAATATAATTTACGTAGTTCCTGCACACATCAATATGATGATAGACAACCGGACAAATATGAGGAAGAGATTGTTTACGCTGTGTAGGGAAAGATAAAGAATAAAGTACGGCGTAATCAGATATAGGTACATTATATACAGTTGTAGGTATATGTATTGTACATAACATAACATGCGTCCCCATTCAAGGTTTTATTGATATTTCACAGGAATCGTAGATTTTCCGTTGTTTGTATAAATTTAAATGTATTTATCTAAGTAATAATGTTCAATTGTTCCTTCCCGCTTTGTAATTCTTGTATTTATTACCCTAAGTACCTACATTTGTCTTCAAGGTGTTAGTAGTAATTTATAAATTGTATTTATATATTATAATAATTAATTATATTTAAAAATTATTGGATCATCTTACTAATATTATAAACGCGAAAGTTTGTATGTAAGTATGTATGTATGTGAGGTTGTTACTCTTTGACACAAAAACTACTGAACTGATTGCTGTGAAACTTGGAATATAGGTAGCTGGGGACTTGGATTAACACATAGGCTACTTTTTATCCCGATATTCCCGCGGGAACGGGACTTACGCCGCTAAAACCGCGGGGCGCAGCTAGTAATTTATAAATATAATTAATTATATGAGATATAATTATCTCTGTGGTATTATTGTACTTTACTATTGTAGTAACACTCACTTACTTTTAAACGGAGTTGAAACATCAGTCATTGAATAAAAAAGTAGGTACCTACTTATAAATAATAAAAACAACGCGAACAAAATCGAAAAATTGGTTTAATTTCAAATCAACATTGCGAAACCAATAACAATATTTACATTTATCGACTTACACGGACTTATATTTACAAGCTTTACCTATAATATTTTTTTTAAACACTTTAGGATTGTCTTATCCAAAAAAAGTTCAATCCTTTTTGGTTTTTCATTCAAAAATATGAAAATGATTTTTTGATCACAAAATAGATAATCAAAAGGCATCATTCGTAATCCAAATACTTTAATGTTTTATTATTATTAAATAAGTATTTATTTAAAATATTTAAAATAAATATAATTTTAAAATACTAAACACTTAGAAAAAACACAAACTCGTATCTAAATTGCTGAGTTCGTTCGTCGTTCGTTCGTTAATGTATTTGGTCATTGGTTGCAGATTTACGTAACGTCTTAACAGTCTAAAATGTTCTATTGCATAAAAACCAGTTATGTTTTAGTTAAAACATATTGCATAATCAATGTTTGTATCTTAACCGTAACCCCAAAAAAGTTGGTCAATAAAGCATTCGAGTTCCCTTGGTTTCAACAGAAAGAACCTAAACAGAAATAAGATCGTTTATTCAGTCTATAGTTTGTGTCAGAAAGTGGCCGATAAATTAGCATTAAACTACATATATTATAAATGAAATAAAAGGTATTATTAAAGAGTATTAAATAAAAGTTAAAGGTAAGGTTTAAATATTCTTGTTTTTTTTTGGTACTCGATATTCACTAGTAATTTCAACTGGCTTGTTCAAGGGACTCGAGATGTAGCACCCGTGTAAGTTTAAAATGGCATTAAACTATTTTACTTACATAATTATCGGTTGCCAAACTAACTAACCCAGAATCTAGATCTAACACCAAAAATCCTCTAGACTCTAACTAAATCGTTGTTAATCTAGTTTCCGTACTATCAAAGAAAACATTTTCTAAAAAGCGTAGGTTGTGTTAAAGCAAGCTTGCCTTTGAGTTTTTTTGTCTTTATTCCTATACCCATGAATAATCTTGCCCAGTTTTTAAACAGCGCATTTTTTCTACAAATATTAAATTTTAAATCTGTTATTTACAATTTATTTCGCCAGTAATTTCACTGGCTTGTTCACGAGATTGGAAAATGCAGGTATGTGATGATGACAGTAAGGGGAATCCATATCGGACTACCTGCATCTTAACACGATAACTGTGTCTTGTTATTGGTTCCCATGGGTTAATAATATTTATAGTGAGAACAATCACATTGGTTTAAGCATTTTTAGCTACAGAGCTATAAAGGTCGTGTTATTACGACCTTCTATAGCAGGATCATACCTTCAGTGGGTATGGAAGCACAAGGTAAAAGCTATGAACTCAAACCAAAACAAATCTAAGTTAACCTACATAGGAACCGGTTGGCAGGGTTTATCATCACATTTTATCAACCACACCAGGTTAGAATTTCACGGTGTTTCTTGCTACAATTATGTTGTAACCTTTTTTTAACTGGTTTTAGTTTGTTATGTTAAAAAGAACTACATTGCTACATAATTCTACTGATTTTAAGCACCTGTTGTAAACTAAATATCATGCATTGTTGTAGACTATTTTAGAATGAGTATTTGTGATATTATCTATGCACGCCCTGGGTAATTTACTACATGTATAATACTTTGGAAATTGCAGTTAGTATAATAGATGAGATTATTGTATTTTTGTACCTAAAGTAATTTATTTGTCTCGAATTAGAGGAAAAAAGTAATGTAGTATTGATGTACATTTTCTAATTATCTGTAGCATATTAATTTTGTTAAACATGTAGTTTATTTAAAAGGAATAATATTTTGGATACAAAAATGTATATTATTGATGAAGTTAGACTGTTATGTGATTTAATTATTTATTTAATGTGCGATTAATATTCTTCCGATAAATTTGAGTCTTTCTCGAATTCTGGTACAAATGTACTCAATCGTCTAGTTTTAAAATTAGCCACAGCCAACACTGGGAATCTTGCCAGAGTCGGTACGTTTAGTATATTGCAATGAAACGAAAAGCTATTTTATTTAGTCCCACACAACTCCATGGAATTTTATTTCTAAATCCGGGTAGCTATTAGCGAAGTATAAAGGTATTCATTGCATGTACTGTATCCAAAACAGAGGAGTAGGTACGTAAGGTACTCTACTAGGGCTAACGTCACTCATCAAATAAACGTCAATCCGCCGTACCATGATCGTTTCTCGCTGCTTCCTTTTGTCACTTTAAAAATTAAGTAAATTTTAAATGACTTACGAGTAAACACCACATTTTTTTAAATTTGGATTTTATTAAAAATTTTTATTATTTGACTTGTATTTTTTTTTTTAGCTGAACGACAACGCGAGACTTCGCGACGACTTATTACTTTTAAGACATCATGGTAGGGCGGGATGTCCCACGATTGTAGGTTTTAGCGTGAAATAAAAAATATTTGGGGACATGTTATGTTACACACTAGACCATCATTACTATTCGCGGAAATATAAATTTATACCTAGGTTACTAGATTGATTGATGATGCTTTGAAAGTACCTACTTAGAAATTCGTTTTTAGGCTAAGTATATTTTCTAAATAAAGCAATTAAAAATGATTCAAAAATATAGTTAATTGTTTACTATTCTTTATAAATCGTTATCGTTAAGCGTATTGTGAAAAAAAAGTGTCCGGTGACGCGCGGTGGTAAGAGGTGTTAGATATCGGTAGGTAACGTGACAGGTTGGCCGAAGAAAAAAAACAGACCGAAGCAAGGCATTCTTGTAAGGTGTGTGAGCACTAAAATCGGAACTAAAATGAATTAATAATTTTCCCGTATCTATTTAATATGGACTTCCTAAAAGTAAATTAACCTCGATAAAATTCAATTACTTATTCATTAAACAGACACGCAATATTATTATACTTATTGTAGTTTCATTTAGTTAATAGAAATGTGAATATAAATACTTACGTATGTAGCCTATTACCTAATAATATTACTATAATAAGGTATTCTTATTTGGAATATTCCATGTATACTGTAAACCTTTATCAGTTAAGAATCTAATTTATTTTAATATCATTTGCTAAAATAGTCACAAACTTAAAAATTTTACACAGTTTATTATTATTTTATGTAGATTTATTATATATCTTAATGATTACGTTACTTTTATTGAGGTATTGTGATGTAATAACCTCTACGAGATATAAACTTTTTCACACATTAAGTTATTTGCCAGTCAATATTATTTTATAAACAATTATTACATGGGTATGGTTTTATCTACCTACTTTAACAAAATTTATGCAAAATATTGTGGTGGGATTTGGTTTGCAAATCTCTATTTTTAAGTCCATATTTTCAAGAAAAAATAATTCTTCGTTTTTGGTAATTAGAAGATTTGCCAATTCTATTCGGTAAATTAAAGAACTATTCCTCATCTTACTAGTCTATACTAGGACTAGTAAAACCCGCGTTTTCACCTGCGTAAGTTCTGATTCCTTGGGAATTTTCCAAAAAACCTTGCTCATTGGATACCTACACACCACAAAGAACACTCTGTCAAAATTTCGGTTTGGGGTCTGCTCTATATAGACAATCAGTCAATCAATCAGTTAGAAAACTGAATTTGATGGTCAAGTTAGAGGCCTTAGTGCGATCTGTAAACTCTAACACCAGTGAGCCACATCACTACTCAAAAAGAAGAAAAAGAATTGAATTTTACATATCTATATGTAGGTATAAAATTAAAATAAAACCGACATGTCCAACCGGAGGATCTACCACAGTCCGAAGGCATAAGATATTCGCCAATCCGAAGTAGACTCTCGTGGCGCCTTACTCCCTATCCTTTGAAGAGGAGGCCCTTGCCCTACAGTAGGACAACAGGCTAATTATTAAAATTATTAGGTAGCTTGGAGCCTGGAGAAGGACAAAGGATGCTTTTAATCCCGATATTACCGCGGGAACGGGAATATAATATAAGAAAGTGTTAGTTACACTATTTATAACTCAAGAACGGCTGAGCTGATTTGACTGAAAATTGGTGGAGAGGTAGCTTAGAACCAGGAGAAGGACATAGGATACTTTTTATTCCGATATTCTCGCGGGAACGTGACTTACACGGGTAAAACCGCGTGGCGCAGCTAGTATTATATATAGAATACACTTACCTATTCTAAACTTGTTAATGTTAAAATTGGTGAATGTACAAGTAATGTTCCGGAACTCGAGTTGCACTGTCGTCCGTGGCAAAAGGGGGACCACATTGTTGTTACTCAGTTCCATGACTGTAGGCGGCAATCGCGTCGTTTCCAGCGCGCCCGGCGTCATCACTACACTTTCACTTATCTCGTCTTTACACTTCGTTCAGTTCACTTCCACACGGAGTTCACTGAGAATCTTCTAGGTTAACTTTTATCGGTGACCCCAGTTCGATGTCACGGCTATAATCCATTGGTTATCTGCAACAAATATTTTATATTTACTTCTGTTCAGGAATCTTCTGTAGGAAGTTGTCGTTCGACTTACTTAACTGTTTTAATCTATGTTGTTATTTATAATAACAGTTACATCTGTTATTATGTCTAAATTGTAAGTCTAAAATTACGTCTAAATCTTCTGTTTTCTGCCCTTATCGCAAATTATTTTGGGTCGGCACACGACATTCTTTTGGAAAATAATGAAAATGTTTGAAGAAAATATTGTTTTCCTATTTAAAAGTTTTTATATAAAACCACGATTATCACAAGTGCAAATTAGGCGTTTTAGTTTTCCTTAAGCAACCGACTCACTCAAGTTGACTGTTTTTTAGCAAACAACTTTATTGTTTAAAATTGTATTTTAATCACTAATTTGCGGTTTTCTGCAGTACAATGAACCATAACAAAGTGGTAAAATTAGTCATAAAAGTTATCATTTTATTACCTACACAAAAAATCTGTGAAATATTTGTTAAGTACAAAAAAATAAAAGTGATGTAATTAAGCAAGTATAAGATAATATTCATATTCGAGCACTTATTGAATAAACTAATTTATTTAATTTAAAAAATTAAATTACATTTAAAAATAAATGAAACTCTATGAAATCAGGCTGATTGGTGGAGAATTTTGAGAATATCTTAATTGTTATACGCACCATGCTTTACCTGACTGTATCAGGTAGCCCGCTGTTTCACCCTTGTAAGTTCCGATTCCACGGGAACATCGGGACAAAAAGTAGCCTATGTCATCTCAAGCCATCTACATACATATCTAACAAGTTTCATAGCAATTGGTTTAGCGGTTTTTACTAGCAACAAACATACACACAAACTTTACCTTTCTAATATTACGGAAGGATATAGTGTGACACAACCCTCCGTCAAACTAATCTAGAATGATAGTGTCACTGTTTACACACCTTTTGGTATCACAGACAGGGTACCGTAAGGCACTAAAATGAACGCTGTCTGGGATCAGTTTTAGACAGAGTTTGTCCCCCAAAGATAGTGTTCGGTTATTATTATAAAGAAGAACTGCCTCATGCTCAAGTGAAACTACCTGGTGGTGTAGACAGGTACCGGAGCAGTAAAGCCGCTCACCACTGGCACCATTATCGCTTGCTATTTTAATAGTAGGGTAGTGATTATAATTTTATCTTTGATAGTGGGACAATAGTTACATCTCCTAACCATCTACGAGTATTTAATTCTGGCTCGGTAAACGGAAGTTTTGACAAGCAGAATATTTTTTTCAGATACCACTGATTCGGTAGTCACATTATCAAGGACAATGTCCTTCCGTGTATGTTTTAGAGTTCCGTGCCGAAAAGATTAAAACGCAGGGACTTAATAAGATTCCACCGGCTGTATTCCACCGTCTGTATGCCACCAGCCTGTATTTTATGAAGCGTGATAGGTAGAGAGTTGAAAATTTCACACATTTCTGTTCCCGTTATAAAACAAAAACTACTAAAATAGAATGAAATAAATATTTGAGTTGAAATCGTAGTACTCCAAGCTAAATATGTTATTTTTTATAATTTATTTGTTGCACGGACAACAATACGGAGCTCAATGTAGACCTCCTTGCTTCAGTGAACTGGCTACGTTTCGGTGACCTATTTTTTATAGTTGAAAGGTAGGTGCTTGCCCACTATTTCACCTGATGGAAATCGACGAAGTGGTCGACGAAGAGATACCTGTTCACTCGTGACTTGAAAACCCCCAAGTTGTAGACTTCCGGGAAGACATACTCAGGCAACTGATTCCATTCCCTCGCAGTACGAATAAAGAATGACGATGCGAAACGTTTGTTTCAGGTGACGGATATTTCAAAACCGGGGAAATTGAAGGTTTTTTCTGTGCAATTGCCGACGAGGTATTTAACGTCGTCGTTTTTTGTGATAATGATACGGAACCCATCGAGCGCGATTCCGACTCACACTTGACCGGTTTTTTTTATCAGAAGTGAGACGATGAGTGTCCCTCAACGAATGTCATTGCCACTCATCAACAGCTGGCATACTTATAAAGTACTACATAATAGGTAGGTATAGACGTCTCGTTATCCTATCCTACTAATATTATAAAGCTGAAAGTTTGTGAGTATGTATGTGTGTTTGTTACTCAATCACGCAAAAACTACTGAACTCATTGCGATGAAACTTGAAGACCTGGAATAAGACATAGGCTACTTTTTATCCCGATTTACTCGCGGGAACGGGACGTGGGTCTGTAACTAATAATCAGCTTTATTTGCTACAGTAAGTAAACATTATCAACTTCAAAGAGTGATGAAGAATTTAATAAATAATAAAAAATTAAACCGAAAACGAATAAGTTAATTGACGGCCGAAAACAGTATCGCTACTCAAAATTTCAGTTCTAAGTAAATATTTAAGCAGGTCTCAAACTTAAACATTCGAATTCTAAATTTAGAAGCTGCTCAATTATTTATGTACCTACTCCTCAAATTTGAAGTGGTGTTTAGATTTTAATATCGGCCAATTATAACATCATTGTAATATTTGAACCGGGTCTTATTCGCGTATTGTTACTTTTAAATTATCTTACCTCGACGTTTCGATCATGTTACAATGATCTTGGTCGCGAGGGGAGTCACTTATAGTAGTGACTACTACTGTGAGTACAAACCGTGTGAGTTTATTAATGGTGATATCGTTCGATTGATATCCCATTAAGTCCCGACCACGCATCAATTGAAATCTGTGATTGTGAGTTGTTTTTCATTCTTATAAGTAAGAAGGGAGTGACCGACAATAGCCTTAAACCGCGATAAGAAGGACGAAGGTAGAGAGGTCTTTGTTCTGCAGTGGGGCAATTCAGTCTCTTTAGATAACACTTATAATTAAATAAAAACAAAAGTTATTTATAAAATTAATTACTAAAAACTCAGCTATGTGAGACTGTATTTCTTCCTTCTCATCTGAGCGATGCTCAGGATTGAATCTCTCTCGAATTATATTTTGGATTGGCACAGTAGGGAAGTCATCATTAATAATACCTTTTGCAAATAGATTTGGCAATACTTTTACGGCTGGCCGCCTGCCTGACATCAACCCTCCTAGGGACCAAGGAGTTTATCCGCCACCGCGCGTGGAGATCATAAGTTTTCTAGTCTCCTCTTAAGTCGTCTTTTACGACACCCACGGGAAGAGGTGGGGTAACCCGACGGCCTCTGTGGCGAGGCGGGCGAACGCCGGACTGCAACGCAGAAGGCTGCGGGTTCGATTCCCGCCGGAAACAAATATTTCTGCTGACCATAAAGGTTTGTTTCTGGTTCTGGGTGTTTTCTATGTATCACATGTATGTATTTACAAAAAAAGAAGTAGTATATCCGTAATCTAGTACCTATAGTACAAGCCTAGTGCTTAGTTTGGGGCTAGATAGGGCTGTGTATAATGTCGTGCATTTTTTTTTATTCTATGCCGGAACTACATTATTATTTGAAGTTTTTATTGAATGAATGGAAAAATATTTTGTTATTAAAACAACTTCATTAGAATTGTGATAACGATTATTTAAACCTTATCAACCGGGTGTAGGTAATTTTATGATGGATATAATTTTAATGAAATTATAAATTGTCATTCCTCAACTTCCTTCGTATAAGATAGCTGCGTCCTGCGGTTTCACCCGCGTAAGTCCCTCCGAAAGGAATTTCGGGATTAAATAAAAGTATGTTACCCCTTAATAATGTAAGGTTTATTGCAAGCAAACAAACAAATTAATCTTTTCTACTAGAAATATTTTAAAGGAAGAGATATCTTTAAAAAAATAGTTATGCTTAAATTTTGAAGATGTAGTTTTCTTTAAAATATTTCTAGTAGAAATGCCTTGAGCAAATATGAAAAATAAAAAAAACTTTCCTATTGATTATTATAAATAGGAAGTATAAATAATATAAATAAGTGTAGATGAATATTTCATAGGTAAAGAGCTATTATATAATGAGCTTAACTAATCTGAAATTGTAATCATTTAGTCATAGTAATCTTATAAATAAGTACATATATTATATTATGAGTCCTTTGAAATAAATCATGTTATTGGCATTAGTATTAAATAATGATATCTAATTATTAATTTTGATTTATTGTTTGTACCTACCTGTCTACTAACTAAAGCCATTATAATAAAGCCTTTGATATTCTGTCTGTCAAGTTACTGTACCTACTCATGTTGACAGTTGAATTACTCATGTCTATTATTAATTTAAAAATTTATATACATTTTAATACTAGCATTTATTTGTAACTCGTAATGTACCTACCACTAATGTACCGCACAACAAATATCTTCTAATTACTTATACATCTTCTAATTTCAGATACTTAGCTTTTATTTAAGTAAACTGTATTTATTTTAAAAATAGTTAAAGTTAGTTAAAAAATTAAAGATAAAAAAAGTAGTAATAATGCCATTATTAAAAAATCGCGAGTAAAACCCGGAAATATTGTGTTTTATTGTGAAAAGTCGCGAAAACTTAGACAAAATAATTTTAAAAGAGTAATTTTTGGATTTCGTAATTTGTTTTTTTAGTGTTCAAAGCATTTCTACCAGAAATATTTTAAAGGAAAAATTGATACGGACGCTGGGGTACTGACCCGGGGAGGCGCGAGTTCAATGTATTCGAGTTCGATGTATTTTTTTAATAATTGTAATATTTACTATTTGTTTAGAGCGCTGTTGGTCTAGTGGTAGATACCCCGACTTTCATTTCGAAGGTCGTGGTTTCAAATCCCGGCCGCGCACCAATGTCTTTTTCTTTAAGAAAAAAATATGTGCGCTATTAACATCGCTCTTAAGGTGAAGGAAAACATCGTGAGGAAACCCATGGCTTAAAGTCACGAACAAAGGCCCATAGTAGGGCTGATTGCGGAAACACACAGTTAAACTTTAACTTTAACTTTAACTTTACTATTAGTTTATCTCTAGGTTTGTCTCCAGCAGCTTTCCCCATGTACCTGATTCCGTGAAACAGTAAATTAAACTACATCTCCAGTTACATAAATATTCACTAATTAATCGTAATCGGTTCAGTAGATTTTGCATAAATGAGCAACAAACATTCATAAACTTTTGCATTCTTACTGGGTATAGGAAACTATTAGAATTCTTATCTTTAAAGTCGCTGATAAAATAAAATCGATTTCTACCTATACAAGGTGTAACGGGTAAGCCCTTTTAATCCGAAAGGGGATTGTTCTAGGCGTCTAGGCGAACAACTTTTGTTCTACGACTTTTGAAAATACGAAGTACTTTTCGAAAAATTTGAGTGTAAAGTTTACTTGAAAATCAGCTGTTTCTGAGAGTTCGAGGACATTGACCTTATGTTGTCCTTTTATTCAGTTTGATAGTTTACAATCAAAACTTCAATTACCTTTATTTTCAAAAGCAGCTGTTTTTTCAGTGAACCATAACCTCAAAATTTTCAAAAAAAAAGTTCGAATTTTCAAAAGTTGTAGAACAAAAGTTGTTCGACTAGACGTCTAGAACAACCACCTTTCGGCTTAAAAGGGCTTACCCGTTACATCTTGTATGTTTATTACCTACTATAAAAAGATAACCTCGATTATAGATAACTTACCCACTATTTTTATTTTTTATATATGTATAATTAATTAATTACATTGTAATGTACGTGAATATTTGATTTATTCGATATAAGAACCTTGTAAATCATTTCGCAGTAGGTATTATTGAGAGAATATTGAGCGAAATAATCTTGGGGCATATTTTGGAATAGCTTGTTCACCGTCCGCGTCGAATCATTTATTTATATTGATTTACAGTCGACGCGAAACATTTTCAATTGATACTCAAATTCATTTAATCAAGAACAGGATGTTATAATTTTACAGATGTCGGGTGTAGTACCCAGTCTATATTCTACCTATAAGGTCTCAGCTAGTGTCGTATCCTAAATTTAACGGTTTCTTTCTTCTTCTTCTTTAAAAATGGCTTTTCCTTTCGGACATTTGCCAGTGTCAAGTATTATCAATATTTGCACGTTATTTGCATTGAACAAAACAGTCAAGTCGTCATAGTTAAAGTCAAGTCGAGGGAATCATTGTAAAAAGGGGGCCATTTTTTACAATGTTCGTTCACGGAGCTTTGGAGACAACACCAAGCCAAAGTACATGCTTTGCACCGGTTTTCACTTTTATTTACACTTGTACACCTTCACAAAACTAAATTGATTAATATGCCCCCGAAATTAAACATTTTACACGGATTTGAACTAAGTTTCACAAAAATGAAAATTTAGCAACACATCTCCTTAACGCATTCCCGCCAAAACCCCCTTTGAGGAGATGTGTTGCTAAATTTTCATTTTTGTAAAACCTAGTTCAAAAGCGTGTAAATTGTTTAATTTAGGGGGCATTTTAATCAATTTAGTCTCGTGAACGTGTACAAGTGTAAATGAAAGTGAAAATCGGAGCATAACATGGACTTCAGCGTTGCCTCCAAAGCTCCGTGAACAAATATTGTAAAAAATGGTTCAAAAAAGGAGGTGAGATTTTTTAATCTAACGTATTTTTTATTCAGCCCCTGCAAGCGTATAAAAACATTCCAATGCCATTAAGTAGGCGTACGTTAGTGTGTTTTGCAAATATAATTAAATATTTTGAATAGAATTTGAGTTCTGAGCGCAAATTGAACCTAAATATAGGCAACTAATTTCCTACCTTCATAATTTTATATACTTAACCGTTCTTATAAACATAAATTATCATGGAAATATGAAAAACATTAAAAACATTTCCGAAAATAGCAATGTTGCTAAATAAATAGACAAGTATAATTGATTTCAATAATACACTAATAAAACATTAACGAAACGTCAAAAGTAGAGGTCATTGAACTTAGAAAAAAAAAGGGAAAATAATGACAACTTACAATACAATTAATTATAATTAAAGATACTGTACCATAATTTTACACAACGGTCTGTTTGTAACAGTTCTTCACGAAATGTAACTAATTATTACGATACGTTTCATGTCTGTTTCATTAGGGTTACGTACGCAAATGGTAAAAACGGGACCTTATTACTGAGACTTCGCTGTCTGTCTGTCCGTCCGTCTGTCACCAGGCTGCTGTAGGTATCTCATGAACCGTGATAGCTAGACAATTGTAATTTTCACAGATGATGTTTTTATGTTGCCGCTATACTTAGCGGTTTTTTACTTTTTAACTAAAAATACTAAAAATAAAATTTTACAAATATTTAAGGGAGGCTCCCATTTAACAAACGTGATATTAAAAGTATTAGGGGTTAAAGTATGAAATTGCCGATTTGTACTGAAAATCTTAATTGTTTATTTTTAAAATTTTAACAAATTTATTTAATCAAAATAGTTGCCATTATTATCTATACATTGCTGCCATCTAATGGGAAGGTTATTAATGCCTTTGCGATAGAACTCCGACGATCTAGACTGCACAAACTGTGTGAAAGCATTTTGTACTGCCTCCTGGGAAGAAAACTTCTTGTCACGTAGATAATTGTCCAAATCACGAAAAAAATGGTAGTCCGTTGGAGCAAGGTCTGGTGAATACGGAGGATGACGAATGGTTTCTAAGTGCAGTTCCTGAAGGGTCAAAATGGTTTCTCGTGCTGTGTGAGGTCTCGCGTTGTCGTGGAGCAATAATGGTGAAGATCGATTCATGAGTCGGGGCTGTTTTACTGCTAGTTTTGTCAACATGGTTCGGAGTTCGGCACAATAGACATCTGCCGTAATTGCTTGACCAGATCGAAGAAAACTATAGTGAATAACACCATGCTGAGACCACCAAACAGTTACCATTACCTTTTTATTGGTAAGTTTTGCTTTAGGACACTGTTGTGGCATTTGACCTGGGGTCAGCCATTGCAGTTTTCTTTTCCGGTTATCATAAAGAATCCACTTTTCATCACATGTTACAATTCGATCCAATATTCCTTCATTTCTGTACCGGTTCAACAAGGCAACACAAGTTTCAACACGCGTTTCTTTCTGCAGATCAGTCAAATCATGAGGCACCCATTTTTCGTATTTTTTATTTTATTGATTTGACGCAAGTGAGTCAATAAAGTGGGTAAGGTAACGTTAAACCATGCCGCTAATTCCTGGGTAGTTTGACTAGGATCGGCTTCCACTATCTCTCTTAATTCATCGTTATTCACCTGTGTGGGCGGTCTTCCTCGTGGCTCGTTCTTTAAGTCGAAATTTCCATCACGAAAGCGTTTAAACCAAAATCGCACGGTGCGTTCATTAGTAGACCCCTCTCCAAACGCAGCATTGATATTGCGGGCTGTTTCTGCCGCGTTAGTTCCGCGTCGGAACTCGTATTCAAAAATCACTCGAACTTTCGCAGTATCCATCTTTCTTGTCTAAATTGAATAACAAAAACAATTGAAAGTCGATATTCAAATGTTTCACATTTTTTAAAAAAAGAACATCACAGAAATCATTTGAAAAAAGTTTCATTCGAAAACCTCAAACCATGAAGATTCTATGTCAATTCAAAGAACCTATTGCAATAAAACGGCAATTTCATACTTTAACCCCTATTATCAACGCAATGCAACGGTACCGCGATGTATTCGCTTTTAGCTTCGCTTCGCTTTCGCTTGGTCCAGTTATTATTTTTGGGTTCTTTACTTAATATAATTGTGACAATTGTACGGAACCCATCGTGAGCGTATCCGACTCGCACTTGACAGTTTTTTTTAAATGTTATCTACTGAAGTCTGATGTTATTGTGTCAATAAATAAAAATTGTTTTGGTTCCTACTTAAACTCTGGCACTAAGATAAAAATATACGATATCATTTTAATGAGTTAGGTACTAACGAATCCTACTATATCCTACTAATCTTACTAATATTATAAACGATAAAGATTGTATGTAAGTATGTATGTATGTATGCGAGGTTGTTACTCTTTCACGCAAAAATTACGGAACCGATTGCGATGAAACTTGGAATATAGGTAGCTGGATACCGGAAATAACACATATGCTACTCTTCATTCTGATATTCCCGCGAGAACGGGACTTACGCAGGTGAAACCGCGGGGCGCAGCTAGTATTTTATAAAAGGACAGTCACATTATTGATCTACAATTATGTTACTTATTCTAATTAGATTAAGTTACACTAAATCAACATTTCATCTGGATTGATAACCTCTTCTTTAAATGGAAGTCGGTTAACTATTTAAACCAAAAATCTAATAATGAGTTACCCAAAACGCTGGCTGCATTGCATCTTTAGATAGCAATCACAAGAATCACAACCACCACCAGTCATTGGCAAAAGTAGCAGTCAACCCTTTGGTTATTTAATTAAAGCTTTAATAGCAAATTATTTTTTGAAATATTTTAAAAAATAATAGGGTTTCTCTTAGCCGCTAAAACATGTCGGTTTACAATAAATCAATCTGTTATAAAAGTACAATGAAAAACGTCAGATGTTTAACATAAACCGTCAGTGAAAGTCTACCTCCATCTCCGCTGGCGCAGGCGCAAGCCAAACAGAACGAACGCAAGAAATGGACACAATATGCAAACAACACGCACAAAACTTACGCTAGTAACAATATTCATCCTATCCTATCCTACTAATATTATAAAGCTGAAAGTTTGTATGTATGTGTGTTTGTTACTAAATCACGCAAAAACTACTTAACCGATTGCGATGAAATTTAGAATATAGGTAGCTGGGGACACATTAACACACTTTTTATCCCGATATTCCGGCGGAACCTCGGGACGTAGCTAGTTTTAAATAAACTTTTAAACCTTCACGATTTGTATTCATACATTTTTATTATTTTTAACATAGTCGAATAGTGGAGGTAAGAGAATTTTAAAATAAGACCCGGGAAAAGTATTAATAATTATCAATTTTTAAATGTTATGCTCCACAGAAACACCATCATCCGTTTGCTGAATAAAAGTGCATGTTATAATTGTACGCAATATGTACTTATTTAGTACTTTAAAAAAAAAATCCTCAAGAGGTAAAATGTAAGTCAACTAAATAGTATGAATTCTTACTATTGACAGACATACAAGTAGTTTTAAAATTTTCAAGTCTTGGTTTTCTACCCTTTATTTTTTAACCCGTGATAGACCAATCGTTGCATGACAAGGTAGATGGGTCATGGGTCCGTATAATACGCCTCACCCATCGCGTCAAAATCTGGTCGGTCCCATATTATTATTATGTTCGAACATTATTGTCAACAAAGCGTCCCGCCAGCATCCTGTCTTTAACACACACGTGTGTTTTACGTGTAGTTATATCTCTAAATTTTTGAAAGATGATACTTAGATTATATTGAGCACTGTACTACTGGATATGCGTCGTGTGAAAGGTTTACGTTTCATTTATCAGACTTTCACTTAAAATAAGATAATAAAAATTAACAAGAAAAAACTACTCACTCGTCTAAAGATTAAACACATTTACTTTTTTTCTTTGTTTAGTGAAAATTATTAAAATATTTGAATGTCACACGCGAACAGAATACGAAACATAAAGTTACGGCCGTTTTATCACGGACCGATAACAGGCGGCTTAAAACCACGACGCACCGAGCGAGACTGATCGAAATGCTACCTCCCACTGTTGTATAAAAATATGTGTAAACAATTCACTTGATAAATTATCATTTACCGCTGCAAAATTTAATGAAATTCAATAAGAATGAAGATATTAATTAGTATTTTTGTAATTGGCTGTTATTTTTTATTTGTTTAAGCATAATTGCTGGAAAATAATAATAATTTTTTTATCACAGTTCAAGCGATGGTAGATAACTCATGCATGGAGGTAATGTTTTTAGTCGAGCATGCGTTGCATGCATTTGTACGACATACGGCGTCGTTTATCTTACTAATAACGCGAAAATTTGTATGTAAGTATGTATGTATGTATATCAGGTTGTTACTCTTTCACACAAATACTACTGAACCGATTCCGATGAAACTTGGAATATAGGTAGCTGGGTTAACACATAGGCTACTTTTTATCCCGATATTCCCGCGGGAACGGGTATTACGCGGGTGAAACCGCGGGGCGCAGCTAGTTGTTTATAAACAACCGGAATTTTGTACGAATCCTTCATTTACACACATTTTACATTCATTTCATTAGTGTAAAAACTCTCGAATCTATTATTTTTATCTTTAGTTTATAGCGTGTAATCATGTTGCTTATAACTATGGCCTACTTGTCTTAGTTGGGGTGTCGCGTATCGTTTCTTACTGTTCAAGTAAAGGGGCAGAGAGAAAACTTCACAATTTGCCATCGGCAACATTAGAAATTTTAGCGGTTAATAAACTGGCGACGCCCGCGCCGTATGTAAACACCCAATTCGGGCGTTTACATACTGATGACAACTGGGAAGACCATTATCCCAGCTGTCACCTCGCGGGACAGGGATAAAGAGGACTACTGGGATTAATCGCATATCTACACAGTTTACTTAATAGTTGTGGAGCCTCGTTAGCGAAGACGGATTACTTCTGATTTTGACCACCTCCATGCTATGCTTATCTGACACGTACCTACGCTTAATGTTTGAGTCTGGGGCTCGATTCGGTAAGGACTTAGCATGCGGAATGCAGGCGACGTGCAGGAGATGTACGTTAATTCGTATTTTGTAAATGTTATTTTACTTAATTACTACTTAATTAGTTAAGTAGTAGTAAATTAAGGGCTACTTAATTATTTAAATAGCTCCCCTTGTTCCTTAGCCAATCAGTATTAAAAGAAGTTATAGAATAGCTTTTATTTTACTCCTGCAACAAATCGACTTCTGCAATGCTTATGCATTTCGCCTGCTTGTCGCATGCTATGTTTTTAGAGAATCAGGGCCGTGGACTTAAAATAACGGAACAAATTTGACTATAGGTTGAAATGTACTCGTTATTTGAATAGTTTGTGAATTTCCTCTATTCTTAGATATTTTTTTATTTATTGTTTTACTTTCTTGATTTATTATCCAGTGCGCTTAGCGAAAAAATCACCCATCTGCGGTGCAGAATGTAGATGTCAATTACCAGCGTGAAATAAATATTTTTATGATCTATTAAAGTACTAAGGTAATTTATTTATTTCAGGTTAGAAGTATTTATTTGTTCAGGTATTTGTAGAACTGCACTTAGGTAAACAATGTATTTTGCCCTTGGGATTTCGCTCGTAGATTTTCTACTTTTAGCTGCCTTGCGGATTTCATATTATTATTAGTTAGTTGTGCTATTTACGCTTTACTTTTTCTTAAATAACACCTAAACACTCGATAAAAACCCATGTTTTAGCCAATTACAATGGTAATGTGCTTGTAGGTTTCCGTTAGTTACAAAATTGAAATACAAAACAATGCAAATTTCTTCATTCACTCAAAGGCGAGAATGACAATAGACACTTATGTATTTAAATTTCTTCAGTAGTGTATAATTATAGAATTTTCAATAAGAAAATAAAAGAAAATAAAGTCGGAATTTTGAAGAATAAACTGACTTTCAAAAGTTTTTTTCGAGTTGATTTAAATATTATATTACCTACAAAGGATCTAGGTACTGCCCTAAGGATTTCTACTATAAAAAAACAAAATTAGCACAGAAAACGAACCAATTGTATAAGTGAAAAGAATGCCTCCGTATCAGGTCCGCTGATTTATAAGTTACTAGCTGCGCCCCGCGGTTTCACTCGCGTATGTCCCACCCGCTGGAATTATACAAGATGTAACGAGCATGCCCTTTTAAGCCGAGAAGGGGTTGTTCTAGACATCTAGGCGAACAACTTTTGTTCTACGACTTTTAAAAATTTAAACTTTTTTTTGAAAATTTTGAGGTTATGGTTCACTGAAAAAACATCTGCTTTTGAAAATACACGTAATTGTAGTTTCGATTGTTGTCGATTAAACTAAATGAAAGGACAAGATAAGGTCAATGACCTCGAACTCTGTGAACAGCTGATTTTCAAGGTAAACTTTAAACTTAATATTTTCGAAAACTACTTCGAATTTCCAAAAGTTGTAGAACAAAAGTTGTTCGTCTAGACGTCTAGAACGACCCCCTTTCGGCTTAAAAGGGCTTACCCGTTACACCTTGTATAACACCTTGAGTAACAAAGGCACATAAGTATGTACCTACATACATACATACAACCTTTCGCGATTATAATATTAGTAAGAAAAGATACCCGCAATCGCCAGTCTCGTGAACAAGCCTGTTGAAATAATAATTATTGGCGAAATATAGAGACCATGTTCGTTTAAAATCGTAAATCTAGAAATTCATTAAAAAAATATAAACTGTTGTAAACAAATTACATGAAACAATTTGTCTTAGGTTTTCGCAGTTTTTCATAATAAAACACAATGTTTACCGGGTTTTACTCGCGTTTTATTTAAGAACATAAGGCATTATTACAAAGTACTGAACTTTCGCTAACTTTACAGTTAGCTTTTTCAAGGCTGACTGAGATGTAATTTGTCTATTTGAACGTATGTACGTACGTTGTTTTGTCGTTTTTTCGTCGTGTGTTTTATGAAACAATAATTGTGTTACTGCAATACCCTTTGAATAATTCGTATTTCCTACACCTGTATTATAACTGTATTATACCTTTGGCTATTCGAAAAACACAAATCAACACTATTATCGGAATTAATTAAAACTAACGCAACAATGCATAAATGCCTCATGTTGTTGTATGATAATTACTAGTTGTAATTGAAAAGGGAGGAAACAACAATTATTTTTTTGAAATTTAATTGAACATTCTATGCCATAATGGACTAGTATAATTAGGACGATTTAATTAGGTTTCCTCCTTTGTATATGTATCTTACCAATGTTAAATAAATAAATACTGTGAACAACACACGCCATCTAGCCCCATGGTATTAAGGTGACTAGACAACGGATTAATACTTATATTTATTTTTATTTTGTTAAGACATACATATTATACATAGAATGACACCCAGACCAGATACAAAAGTTTATTTTTAAGTGTAAATATTTGCAGCCCGCGGGAATCGAACTTGCAACTGTCTGCATTGGAGTCGGGCATTCCCACGACGCGCCACAGAGGTTGTTAAAAACTTCTGCTGTTGGTATCAGTTCAACACCTTTTATATCACGATGTAGATACGCTATTCACGTTAGTAAAAAAATCGCTATTTATAAGCGTGAATAGCGAATTATCAGAGGGTAAATCATTTTTTTTTTGACGCAAATTCTCAGCTGGACAGCATACCTATCGATTAAATAATTTGAATGAACGCAAACGTTTTGCAAAAGGAATAATAATTAATTGATTAACGTTTATCTTTAATGAAGAAATGAGTCATGCCCAAAATTGTTAAATTTTAAAGCAGTGTTACCACCGCAAAAGAGGAATGAGAAATGAAACAATTTACAACGATAGTTGTTTTAGCAATAAACCTCTTTTGCGCTATGGCAACGATTGTTGTACATTTTTAATTTCACATTTTCTTTGCGGCGGGTTCAGTGCTGTAATTTTTTTTCAGTGATTGCTGAAACTCTGAAACATAGTTGCGAGACCTGGAATAACACATAAGCTACCTGAGATTCCCGCGGGAAGAGGGCTTAAAAGCGAGTAAAACCGCTGGGCGCAGCTAGTTGATAAATAATTTAAAAGTCGATCAATTACAGAAACGCCTCATAAAATATAAGGGCTACTTAAATAATAGAGCAGCTTGTAAATTCAAAATTAGTATAGGGACTTTTGAGCTTAGGAGCTGCTTAATTGTTTAAGTAACTGTCAAATTTTGAGTAGCATGTAATTCACTATTATTCATCTGTAATTAAGATGACAGAAATTCAACAAATAGTTTAGTTTTCTAGGTCACTTGCCAGCTGTTACAAAGTACTATGCAACATCATTTCACTCGGTTACCTAGTTTCATACATCGCGTGATACTCGTAGTCGACTACTCACTCATAGTAAATTGATTCTAGAAACATTTTCTCTATGTTTCGATGTTTAATTTTCATTTATAGGTTAACGTTCATCAGAGTGAAGCAACTGTTAAGTTACTGCGCTGTTAGGTCACCGTTTATCTACACTGTTTGACTTTTACCATAGGTATGCGTCAACTATCTTTACTATACAGAAAGATTGATCTGTTAGGTAAGTGTATGACTTTGTTAGGCTATATTAGTACTAGCTGCGTCCCGCGATTTTAATCGTATAAATCCCGTTCCGTCAGGATTATCGAGATAAAAAGTATTTGTATTCCAGGTTTCCAGCTACCTATAGTCCAAATTTCATCACAATCGGTTCAGTAGTTTTTGCGTGAAAGAGTAACAAAATCACATACAGATTTACATGGACACTCGAACATACAAACTTTCGCGTTTATAATATTAGTAAGAATGCAAGAAGCAAGATATAAGATAAGATGTATGACTATCTACGGGTTATTGACGATTATAATCTTTGGAAATAATTTATTTAACCCTCTTTTTTTCAGAATTACTTACGCACTTTTAGATGCGGATGATGCACAAAGATTATGGTAGATTAGTTCCTCTATAGCTCTAAATATTATGCGACAATATGAATCACATGTTAATAGCAAAAATAAAATTACAAAATAAACCCCATGAGTTTCTTGAGTCTTCTTCCTGTGAGTTTGCTGACGTTTCTATACGATTAAGTATGTGATCAAATGTTAAGGAATAATAAAATTTTGACTTTCTGGAATGGTAAATGGAATTTACTATATTTTCACAATTTTTTACCATAATATGAGCTGCAAACCGGCGCGGGCGCAATGCGATTGAATTTCACGATCTGATAACACGTTTAGTTGTTGATGTCGTTGTACGCATGTTTTGCGTAAGATGGTTAGACTTACACTATTCGCAAAGGTCAAACCTAATGTTATTTTTTCAATAGTCAAAGTTAAAGTATTTACCTACACCGTATACACTGGGAGACGCACTAGACGTGTTTAGCTGAGGTCGTAGGTTCGAGTGTTTGTTGGATAAGCCTTATGGAAAGCAATTTTTTAAAAAAAGCTATTATTAATTAAGTTAGGTATTATTTAAATAAATAATACCTAACTTAATAATTACTAATTACGAAGTGCCAAAGGTACCATAATAATAATAATAATAAGCCCGCAGGGCACCTTGAGGCGAGGTGTCGGGGAGTAGCGACCCCGCGGGTTCCCGAGTGCTCCAGGGGGAAGTCACCGTTCCTCACCTCCGGCTTGCCTTAGTTGCCTAGTCGGAGTGAACACTGACGAGGAAGCGGTCCCCCGCCTTTGGCTTGCCTTCACCGGCCGGTCAGAGTGGAGTCGCGAGAGCAGAAATGCTCGGAGGATGGACGCCTCACGTCAGTGATGAGTTGGCCCGCTCCACAGGATCTCGACCTAGGATGGTTTAAAATCCAGTGAGGTCCCTCCATCCTTCAGCCTCTCACGCCCCTGTTGCCCCCTGGCTGTAATTTGCTCGGCCTAATTAGGGTGGCCCAGTTTGTGAGTTAGCGAGTCTCCGTCTGCCATTTTTACGTGTTTGTTGAACATTGATACGGCAGGCGCCATATTCCCCATAGTTCCCCCCAGTACCCGATCCACTACCAACCCATTTCCATAGCCCAAGTAGTTTTCACCCGTAGTTTATACATAGTTCTATCCGACCCGGGGGTTGTCCTTGGCTGCATTTTATAGTGCAGACAGGGATAATTGCCGGTTAGGTGTCCATCACATATTTTGAAATTAAAATGTTACTAAAACGGGCCTCTACGTGTTGGCTTCGGCCCCACGCACGCCTTCCAAAGGTCCGGGTGCTCCATAGCCCCGAGAATCCAAAATGGTAACAACAAATAATAATAATAATTGGCCTTTTCATCTAAGTAATTTTAGATGATTTATACAGCGCAAGCAACTTTTAATCCTATTTTAAGACGCCGTAGTGCCCGGGACATTGTCAGGTGGAGTAGGCTTGCCCAGCACCTATACCACCCTCCCAACCTAATCAGCCATGCCCAGAGGAAAGAACTGGTCAATACGTCTGAAGCTAACCAAGCCGTGGGTTTCCTCACGATGTTTTCCTTCACCGTATGAGCGATGTTATTAACGCACATAACTTTTCCGCAAGAAAAAAGACATTGGTGCGCGGTAAGTCGGGATTCGAAACCACGACCTTCGGAATAAAAGTCGGAGTATCTACGACTAGACCAACACCGCTCTTAAGGTACCATACATAATAAATAAACAATGAAGATAATTTCATTTAATAAATCAAACATTTAATTCTTTCTGAGAATCGTATATTTAATTAAGTTTAGGTAAATTTTAGATGAAGAAAACAATTTAGTTGGATAATAATTATTATCGGAAGACAAACAACCTAACTCGACGTAGATAATTGATAAATCTTCAAAAATAATAGAATATTTTTAACTTTGATTAATATAGTTTACTAGCTGCGACCCGCGGTTTCACCCGCGGAAGTAAAAAACGCGTTATCACGGGCGCGGGCGGTCGAATGTTTCTCGAGCGGTTGCACTTTTTCGTTCATTACTCGGGCTCTAGTAATTGGATTTCGATGCAAATTATAACACGACGTTCCTCGAAAATAGAACTATGCAATATTGAAATCCAGATTTCAATCGGATTAGTAGTTTTTTATTGTATAAGGAACGGACAGAGAAGAAGACAAACAGACAGACAGACATGAATTTCATAAATTATATAACTTTGTTCTACTACTTTTCCTAAGTCCTCTAGAAAACATTTTTTTAAATTTACTTACTAGTACAGACTTTTTGCCCTCTCTCTTCCTTTATTATAAGTATAGAAGATAAAGGGTTATCGTCAGTACCTACCCAAATCACGTGCAAATCACGTTTGGTGTGGTAGCCGAGCTGGTACGAATACCTACTGTAGGTACTCATAGTGCGAGTATGCGTTAGCCATCCCGTTTGTGTTACTGTTAGTCCCCTATAGTCATTTCCTACGATAAATTTGCGAGTTCATAGCATACACGTATAATAAAAATTATAAAAATCTGAATATCCACAACACATTTTTTTTCAACTACCTTTTTAACTTGGAAAGAAATGAGAAAAAAAACAATATAACTTCAACATTCGGGGCCACTGACTAATCTGCTTTGTCATCTGAAGTTGTGCAGTTTTGCAATCCAAAATAGGAATTTTAAGTAGGTAGCTTTTCGATATTTTTTGCGGATACGTTATGTATGCCAGACCTCACGTAATGTGAATTCCTCATGATCCTGTGCCTAGCCTCCAGGATTTATAAATTCTTAATAACCAGCTGACCATCTGACCAAGAAGTCTGGTGCACGCACGTGAGTTTGCTTTACGTCTGTTAGAAGCGTTTTCTAACTTTCCACACAATTTTGAAATTTACGTAATAGAAGTCGCGTAACCATTGATATGATCAAACTCGCACTAGCGGTACTGATTGCTAGTTACAACTGCAGCGTCAATAGAACAAATAACTTAAAATACATGTCGATAAAGTTATCTAATACCTACCACGGTTTTCGTCATATGTTTGATTAATTTTTGACAAACTGTGTGTACATTGGTACGGTAAAAACATTGCTTATAAACAATCAAACCTTGACTATTTCAAATAGCGTATAGTAAAAAGATGACGTCGAGTATAATGTTTTGTAAGAAATAAATATGACGACACTAAGATAACAAATTCATTCGGTCATACGTAAATGAACTTTTCCACTACTTAGGTGATTACCTTAATACTAGTTATATTGTCACGTGTTTTGACAAAATATATTGCTTATTACTATGAATGTATTTACAAATTATTTATAAAAAGTTAAAAAAATACTTTTTGTTACAAAATGCATTGCTCCGGCGCGGGATATCCATCCATGTCTCGAATTTCGGATCAAAAAGAATTTATTCTAAGTAATTATTAATTTTCTCTGAAATACATTTTTTATAAAAAAACCGACTTTAAAAAAGAAACAAAAAATAATTTAGAAAACAACCAAAAAAAAAAGAATTGATAAAAATTTCCGAAATATCCTCTACTTAGGTACAGTGCCACCGACTAATTAATCTGTTTTATCATCTGAAGTCGGGCAGTTTTACTGGTTGGTTCCATATTGTACTTAGTTTGGCTGCCTACCTACCTAAAACCGTTACCGTTATTTTAATTATTGAGGAGTTTGCCGATGAGAAGGTGGTTTCAGGTGCCCAATCAATCTGTACTTAGTTCTTTAGGGGTCTATTCTTTTTGGTAGAAGTCTTAAAATGAGTTATATATTGAATTCTGGGATACTATCCTGTTCATCATTCCGAAGATACTCATCAGATCCTTACCAAATATTATGGGACCACCTCAAAGCTTCCACCTTTCCATTAAAAAAAGAACTATATCAATCGGTCATGCCATCTTCGTGTAATCGATGAACAATTGAATTGAATACAGCGTTTTAAGGAGCATTCCCAGTCCTCACTTCGAAGATCCTCATCAGATCATCATCAAATTTTTATGGGACCATCTCAGAGCTCCCACCTTTTCATTAAAAAAAGAATCATCTCAATCGGTCAAGCCATCTTCGAGTAATCGATAAACAATTGAATTGATTAATGCGTTTTAAGGAGCATTTCCGTTCATCACTCCGAAGACCCTCATCAGATCCACATCAATTTTTTATGGGACCATCTTGGAGCTCCCATCTATCCATTAAAAAAAGAATCATCTTAATCGGTCAAGCCGTCTTCGAGTAATCGGTGTACAAAAAAAAAAATATACATACAGACGAATTGATAACCTCCTCCTTTTTTTGAAGTCGGTTAAAAAAGGTACTAGAGATAAAAACTTCGTAATTATAAAAAAGTTTTTGTAAGAATATCTAATTTATTAGACACCAACCTGCGTAGCAAAGCGCTTTTTTCAACGTAAAGAAAAGGATTCGAATTGTCTATGTCGAAAGGATTCGAATTGTCTATTTATTTTTTCAGAGAAAATGCAACATAATTTTGTATTTTTTTCAAAATGTAGATAAAGCGCCTGTAATACGACTTTAGAGCTAAGTCAGATACTCAATAGTTTAAAAATTACTCAACTAAGACCTTTAAAAAAGAGAAATAGCTTTAACCTGGCTGCATGAAAAACATATGTACCTCCTGTCTTGCAGATGAGATGAGAGATAATGGTTTAAACGTCTGAAGAACTAAAATACCTATTAAAGGAAAAAACTTAAGAATTCTAATCATCATAAAAAATACAAGAAAAATTAAATAAAACATTTAAGAGCACTGTTTTCATGCTTTTAGGTATTAGTTTCATTTGTAATTACAAAATGAAATACATGATAGTGTATATTATTATGTACTACTCATTAGTCATAATGAACAAATAAATATATAAATAATAATAAATAAATAATAAATAATAATAAATAAATATTTCACTACATTACACACAGCGCAATCTAGCCCCAAACTAAGCACTAGGCTTGTACTATGGGTACTAGAGAACGGATAAACTACATATTATACTTTTTTTTTTTGTAAATACATACATATTATACATAGAAAGACACCCAGACCAGATACAAATATTTATTTTTAAGCATAAATATTTGCACCCGACGGGAATCGAACCCGCAGCCTTCTGCATTGCAGTCGAGCGTCCGCCCGACGCGCCACAGAGGCCGTCGTTCCTTGTCACAATCATATAAAATATGATTGTGACAAGGAAGTGCGACGTTTCCGTATATTATTGTTCCACTATCATAATCCTAGCTGATATAACCTTCAATAACCCCTAATTTTTAACCGATTTCTAAAAGGAGAAGGTTGTTTATTCTGCTTGTTTTTAGGATTCCGTTCCTCAGAAGGTAAAATAAGGTAAGTACATTTATATTGAGATCAATCACTTGTCCGTCTATCTGTTGTTGCCTGGAAGAGATCGCTTTCAGCGATAAGGCCGCCCATCGTGCTACCTAAATTTAAGCTGTATATTTGTTTCTTTCTATTTATCTTGTAATTTATATCGTGTGTACAATAAAGAATTTATTCATTCATTCATTCTGTGTGATACCACCGATTTATCAGGAACGGATAGTACTAGCAAATTATTTTTTAGGGTTATGTAGTCAACAAGAAGCCTATGGTTTCGTCATGTCCGTCTGGACGCGCATCTGTCCGCAGCTTAGATCAGCGCTGAAATAATTGAATTTAAAAAAGGATCGATTCTACTATTCATTATACCTAAGTCTTAACAAACATTAATTTAAAAGAAACTCTCGGTTAAGAAAAACTGCGTACATTACCTATACATAATTTAATTATATATAAAACTTTTTGATGCTTAAAAGCACCTAAGTACCTAATGTTATTGCCAAACGCCAAACATGTCTTATAATTATTAATCAAATTTAAGTTTTTGCACACCCTAAATCATGTAGGTATGTACTACATGCCATGATCAATATAATATTAATAATCTGTAATTGCCGCTCAATAAAATATCCAAAAAACAGTTAATAGAGATAGATTTGCAAAGAAATTAATGTGTTAACATATTTTTTTTTTTTTTTTAAACTCTCGAGAGGGTTCTATACCATTATCACAATTGGGTACCAAATGCTTAAATTAACACTGGACCAAGGGGGTATCCCTAGCTGAACGCAACTTATTTCAATTTATTACTAGGTGGCGCCAGTGGCAAAAATACCTTGCGATACCGTTGCGTTTATATTTAAAAAATCACGTTTGATGTATGGGATCTGAGCCCCCTTGAATATTTGTTTAATTTTATTTTTAGTATTTGTTGTTATAGCGGCAACATAAATGCATAATTTGTGAAAATTTCAACTGTCTAGCTAACTGTTCATGAGATACAGCCAGTGGGCCGATTCTGTAAAAACTAAGCATGCGACAAACAGGCGGGATGCATGAGCATTGCAGAAGTCGATTTGTTGCATGAGTAAAAATATTAGCTATTCTAAAACTTCTTAGCTGAGGAACAAGGGGAGCTATTTAAATAATTAAGAAGCCCTTAATTTTCAAGGCTACTTAACTAATTAAGTAGTAAATAAGTAAAAAAACATTTACAGAATACGAATTAACGTACATCTCCTGCACGTCGCCTGCTTTCCGCTGGCATTCCAAATGCTATGTCCTTACCGAATCGAGCCCCTGGTGATAGACGGACGGATTCGCCTGAAGCTGGATGGATGATTCCACAGAGCGATGTATCACGCGCTGCGCCGTACCAATCCTGTCGAGACCTGTACCTCTAACATTAGTTGATAGTCAAATAAATAGATAGATAGATAATACTTTAAATTGATCAACCACAAAAATATTACAAAAACAACACATTTAAAAAAATAAAATTTAAAACTAAATAAATGTTGAACAAATAGGCGGCCTTATCGCTTCAAAACAATTTCTTCCGGGCAACCTTATTGGCATGGAAAAGGGACTATTTAGTCAACTAGTTTATTTCTTTTGTAATTAAGTTTTTCCGATATTTATTATTTTTACCCATTTAGAGATTAAATTTCTAAAAATCCGTTTTTAGTGCTCACGGTCAATCTCTATATTCCAAATTTCAAGTCCCTACACCTAGCCGTTTAGGCTCTGCGTTGTCCATCAGCCAGTGATGAATTAATTAATGGTGGCGCGACGTGGCACTCCGTGGGACCCCAGCTTGACGCACCACAAAGGAAGTGAGCACCTAGTTGAACCTACTGGCGCAGTTTACCTAGTAATTGGCGCCTCCTACTTACTGGCTATTAACACCTAGTCGAAATGTACATAGGTCAAAGGTAAATAAACAATACACGTGTGCCACTAAAATATGTTACATGTTTAAATATTCGTTAGTAGATGTAACGGTTATAAATAGGTATTTATACTAATTTTCACGTAGGTATTATTATTTTAGCGTGTAAAACTGTACTTTGTTAAGAAGGAATATAAATGTAGTAAAACAGAAATAAATGTACCTACCTATCTGAAATGCATTAAATAATACAAGTGAAATGTGTGAGTATGTGTGTTTTTTTAGGATAATTACAGGCATCTTTTTAAAAAATCATTTTCCTGTCCTTATTCCACTATATGGCGTCAGCACATCATATCTTTTCCTCTATTCCAATTTGTTTGGAATAGAGTAAAAATACTCGCTTACTCCTTCATATCCTCTCCCTAATATCCATTTTCTTCCAAGTTTTGTGCTCCCCTACATGATGACATGATCTCTCCGCATGAAGACGTGATTAAAGCTTATTTCTAAGTTTAATCCTACTAAAATTATAAATGTGAACATTTGTAAAAAATGCTGAACCGTTTGCAATGAAACTCGATATGCAAAAAGCTGAATACCTTTATTAAGGCACATGCTACTTTTATCCCGATATTTCTATGCAATCCTGGGACCCTATTCCGAAACGTTATTGGCCGAAACTTCGAAGCCGATCAAACAAGTAGATAAGTAGGCACATACAGTAAGTAGTAGAGGAGCTGCCGGAAGACCGGTGTTAAGGCTTCTTCTGAAGTCACAACGTATGCCGAGGTAGATCCTCGTTGGCAGCAGGCACACTGCTCACATTCTAATAATTAATTGGACCTTGTATTTCTTTCATGTTATTTTTCTTTTTTACGATCTTTGTTTTATCTTCGGTTTATTATTATCTATGCTAAAATTGTGTGCCATTGTCCGTATGTACTTATGTGTGTGTTTGTTGTCAATAAATGTTTTTCTTTATTTCTTTCTAGTAGGTAGTTATCGTTCATTTTGGACCCATTCTCAATACATTCATTGTTTTTTTTGTCTTGAACGTATAGTAATTATTGGTCCAGAACGATAACTACCTACTGACGTTTGATCGGCTCCGAAGTTGTTTCGAATTAGGGTCCCAGGATTTACAAAGATAAAACCGCGGGGCGAAGCTTGTAATTTTAACAAAAATGACCTTTTTAATTTCGCATATAACTATCTACTTCCTCTGGATAAAATTGCTCTAAATAATAATTAGTTACGTAAATTAAATGTCCTAATTACGTGTGATATGTGAGGATCACTTTTATTCAGTTTATCTCTGGTAGGGGTGGTGAGTGAAGTGCTTGAAATGTTAGATATCAAAATGAAGTGGATTGTTCGAACGGTGATTTTCTTATACATGTGTTATAGAGCTGGTAAGTTCTAAATGTATACTAATATTATAAAGTGAAAAGATTTGTTTGTTTGCTTCGAAACGAATGAACCGATTTCAAAAATTCTTCTTTCAATATAAAGCTACATTATCGAAAGGTAAGTAAGGTATAGGCTTGGGACTTGGGCTTGGTTACAGGTAGTATAAAATAATTTAAAATTATGGAAAAAATATTAATTGATAATGAATTTGATCTCGCCCTTATAAACGCACATGATTTGTATTCATAATATAAATAGCCAGAAAATAATAATAATGGACTCACCCCTTTTAAACTTTATAACTCTGCATAGAAGAAGCGTTAAAAGAAAAACCTCTTTAACCAATTCTTTGACATGAATTTTTACGTAACAAATAATAAACATTTTACTGAAAACCGCATCCAAATCGATCAAGTCGTTTTGAGATAAATGGGTACATTGAAATGAGCACACACACACACAAACTCTCACCCCAAACGCATACACACTGCTCCGTTCCGTCGTGGGTAAAACAAAGAAGTTTGCGCTTAGTATTGCGATATAATTGCACACATCAAAAAAAAATAAAGGGTAGAAAATATTACTCTAGAAGGAACAACGTAGGACACGCCTCTGCCATCTCGGGTACCCTGCCAGAAACTAATACACGTTTTTTATTCATAGTTTAAAAATTTTAAGAATAAAAGTTATCCACTCTCTGTTTTCAACTTAGATGATTTGTGAGAGATATACTCTTAAATGTTTACTATTTTAAGACGTAATAAAACGATTACTACGATATTACACTTTTTGTATTATTGAATTAGTTCATTATGTAACAATAATTATTAAAGTTATTAATTATTCGCTCTGGGTCGTTCCTGGTACAAAGACTTTCGATTGCTATTCAGCGCGGTAACGCGGCTAGTGTTTTGGGAAGCTTTGCTCCGGGGCGGTGAGGGGTGGGTTATTGCTGACTTAGGTTTTGTAAGGTTTTTTTTTTCATTCTTTTTTTTTTGTTTGTGTTTTATTATTTAAGTAGTTTCATTTTAGTTTTAATATTATATTATTTATTAATTAATTATTTAAATTTTAAAATGTAATATAGCTATAGAGGCATAATGAGAATGCATTTTTTTTTGTTTAGAATGCAATAGGTCTTCACTTTTATTACACTTGTACACATTCACAAATTCATTAATATGATTGAGAAATTAATTTATGTGCCCCTGAATATAACGCATTAAATACTTATTCCGCCAACTTCATTTCTTTGAATAATCTCACTGGTTAGCCACAGGTGGCAGCACTGGACTGAATAAAAGCGTATAGCAACTAGCGTTTCCCTATAGTAGTAGTGAGATGAAAAATTGTGTGTTTCACTCGGCTGCAAAGGTTTTTTGCATCTCGTACCTTTGGATTCAGGATTCAATAATCCTATAATCCTTCGTTTGCTCAGGTTTCAATCCAAGTACTCGCACCAAAAATCAAGTTTGCAGCCTTGCATAACAAGTAACTATTCTTATTGCAGTTTATGGAATTCGATTGGAACCAGGTTTGTCGGTAGAGCAAGTAAACTACGGAGACGACGGCTACTTAGAAGTAGGAGTAAGAAAAACAATCAGTTGTAAGGGTTCTAATAGAAATCAGAGGGTAAGTAAAGTTGTTCGTAGTAGTTCAATATTACTTACAGGGTTCGGTGCACTTACTATTTTTTCTTTATAATGATACCAGCTGAGCCCCGCGGTTTTCACGCGCGTAAGTCCTAATTCCGTGGGAATATCGGTATATAAAAAGTATCCTGAGTGTCAATCCAGTTCTCCAGCTATCTGTATGCCAAGTTTCATTCCAATGAGGTTATTCCGTGAAGAAGTAAGAAATCTACTGGTTTACTTACTCAAAAACTTTTACATTTACCTGTAATATTAGTAGGATGTCAAATTACTCGAGTGATGTTTTTTTGATTAAATGTTTCCGAAGAATCGTAAATAATTGCCATTTGATGTGGGTACAGGATGCCCATCAGTCACGGTAAAACTTTATTAAATGTGACTAGCTGCGCTTCGCGGTTTCACCCGCGCAAGTCCTCATACCGCGTTGCTTCAACACTTTCTTACCACTATGCAAAAATCGTCATCGATCGCCATCGGCGTCAGTACTTCCCTGGTCGTCCGTTTAAGTGTGGATTTTTACACTGCATTAGGTAGGTGAAGTAAGGTAAAGTTTGTATGTAAGTAAGATGACGATGGATGACGATGACAATGATGCTAATCGACATTACTTACCCTACCCCTGTGTCGATTTTCATTCGAATTATCACCCCCGTAAGACAGGATCCCGGGGGATTATCGGGTTTAAAAATTCTATGTTACTCTCCAACCTAAAACTATCTCTTTGCAAATTTTCATCCAAATCGGTCGACCGTGAGAGGGAACAAACAAACAGACTTTCGGATTTATAATATTAGTAAGGATAAGTATTTAGAAGGTATATTTGGGTATAATATTTTTTCTATACGTTTAAGTGCTAGCTGATTCAAGTTTTAATGACTTGACTATGTAATGTTAGCCCGCTTCATTTGTTCCACTATAGGGCAAATGCTACATCTTAGAGAGATTAATTATGACTTAATTGCTTTTTTGAAATAATTACGTAAAAGAGTCTTAGTGTTGTGCTTAGAGTAACAATGCCCTCGGCGTAACTACCACATTGTAAATATTTTTTTGGTATATAGGACTGAAAAGTGCTCCTATCAGATTTTTTACGTCATACGGCAACTTATATTTTTATTTAGACTTTTTTAACTCTTATACTTTATATACTATATTATATAAATAAACTTAATTAACTCATCATCATCAAAAAAAAAAAAAAAGTTGTCAGTCAGTGTGTACAATAAAAATTTATTTTTTCAGCTAAAACTGTTAATTAAACTAATTATTCGAGCGTGAAACTACTAAAATAAGTGAAAAAATTTACAGAAAAACCTCAATATAATATTAAAACCATAAAATATAGAATGGATATATTTTCACCTTTTTATATGAACAATGCATGTCACCTAAATGTCAAAACAATTAGATTTCAACAAAATAGTCGACAATAACAATGCAGCGGCCAACAGTCCATCTCCGGTCTCTAGCTCGTCGTCGTCTGGAGATATTTTCAGGACGCCCCCGGACTCCGACGACGATGATTACTTGGCGCAGCTACCGAATCCGCCGGCGAAGTGTTCGGAGCCCGAGAGGCTCTCTTTTCCTCTCGTACCTGCACCTCCACCATGCACCTCTTACAATTACGACGGACCACTGACTCAACAAGATGCGACAAACCGAAATGTTCTAAATTATATGTCACAAGAAAACATGGTTCAGTGTGATAAGTGCTCTCGTTTTTTCAATGGTAATCGTGGCCTCAAAATTCATATAGGTAAAGTACATCGTTCGGCACAAAATTTTAGCGTTTCAAATTCAATAACTTTTTGGGAATCACTTTCAAATTTTAAAAAAACTATGCCAGTAGTTAAAAGGATTCCGCGTGGAGCACGCATTAGTGTGGCTAAATGCCTTACGCGTGACATTCAAAACGTGATAAAAAATAATACAATACAATCCTGGGAGCACTTACTCACTTTTACATACAGAATTTTACATGTTTCGAAAAATAATTTGGAAACAGAATCACTAACAAACAAAATTAAACAAAATTGTATACAAAATTGCGACACAATCCCTGATTTCTCTTCGGCCACTTACCCTCATCCTCGGTTCAATTTTGAAAAAAGTGATAAAACTTTCAAGCTCGTAGAGAATAAGATGGCCGAAGGAGACATCAGAGGATCAGCCCGTTTATTGTTTTCAAGTGACACATTTGCTCCAAATAATACGGAAACCTTGTTGGCTTTAAGGGAAAAACATCCTCCTTCACAAACACAACATTCTTTAACCTTGCCTTCAGAGATCGATGGAGTTTCAATGAGTGTTACTTCACCAGAGCTATTAATGGGTATTTCTTCTTTTCCTAACGGCTCAGCGGGCGGCCTCGACTCGCTAACGCCACAACACTTAAAAGACCTTCTCAGTGTGACATGTGGCGAAGCTGGGGATGCCCTGCTGAAGGAGCTAACAGCACTCGTGAACATGATGCTTGGAGGCAAGGTTAATGAAAATATTTTAGACGTTCTCTATGGTGCTAATTTATGCGCCCTCCTCAAAAAGGATGGGGGTATAAGGCCCATAGCTGTAGGAACTGTTTACCGTCGTCTTGCAGCGAAAATCTGTTGTAGAAGTTTAAAAGAAACCCTCTGTAAGGATTTACAACCCTTACAATTGGGTTTCGGATCACGCGGTGGCTGCGAGGCTGCGGTACACGCTTTGAGAACGTCTCTTCATAATAATAAATGTGATGTGGTAGTGAAGGTTGATGTAAAGAACGCTTTCAACTCTGTTTACAGAAACGTTCTTCTACAACAAGTTAAAGACAAAATTCCTAGTGCTTTTGGTTTTATTTGGCAATGCTACGGTAAACCTACAAAATTAACATACAAAAACAACCTTATCCTTTCGGAAGTAGGGTGCCAACAAGGTGACCCCCTTGGGCCGGCTCTCTTTAGTATAGCTATTCATCCGACCATTAAAAAGTTAGAGTCAAAATTTAACGTGTGGTACCTAGATGACGGAACTTTAGGAGGCGATTTCAACACTGTATACAATGATCTAAAATTAATTATCTCGGAGTTTAAATATTTAGGCCTTACTTTAAATTTTTCAAAATGTGAAATTTTTGTTCCGAATAATGTAATTCAAAAAAACGTATTGACACTTTTTAACAAAATAGCACCAAATATAAAATTACTAAATAAAAAATCACTTCGCCTCTTAGGATCACCGATTCTAGACGAATCCCTACAAGATTTTGTAGAAGACAAAATTCAAAATTTTCTTTCTGTTTCGGAACGCCTCCAAAAAATTAACATGCATGTGGCTTTTTTTATTATAAGATATTGTCTTTTCGTGCCAAAATTCATGTATTCTCTTAGATGTTGTCAGCTTTGGAAACATCCCTTGCTTATACAACAGCTGGACAATATCATAAGAGAAACACTCACCACCATCTTAAATACATCTTTGGACGATCGCGCTTGGCGGCAAGCCACACTGCCCACGAGGTTTGGAGGTCTCGGTATTCGCAAAATTTCTAGTGTATCATTGCCAGCTTTCTTGTCTTCAATATACAGTACGTCGAGTTTAGTACACACCATTTTAGAACCTATATTTCCAAATTGCCAGTTAAGTTATTTTTTTGAAGCCACAGAAAGCTGGAAAAGAGCTTGCCCAACAGAGTCTTTACCCAAGGCCCCCACGTCTCAGAGGCAATGGGACGAGCCGCTCTGCAAACTAGAATTCGATGATCTTTTATTGACATCAAGTTTTTCTGCAGAGCGTGCTCGTTTACATGCCGTCGCGCGATGGGAATCGGGGCTTTGGTTACAGGCGCTACCATCCCGTAATATTGGCAATCTTTTAGATAACAACACATTTCGGTTGGCCGCATCTCTTCGCGTAGGTGCTGCCTGTACAGCTCCTCACCTGTGTAGTTGCGGAGATACAGTAGACCGGCTCGGTCACCACGGACTATCCTGCCAAAAGAGTGCGGGCAGGATACCGCGGCACTCCAGCCTGAACGATGTCATCCGTCGGGCCTTTGTTAGTGCAGGCGTTCCGTCAATGTTGGAACCCAACGGTCTTTTGCGGGACGACGGCAAGAGACCTGACGGAATGACTCTCGTTCCTTGGAAGATGGGTAGGCCTTTAGTTTGGGATGCCACATGTGTGGATACGCTGGCTCCTACCCATCTTCCAGTGACCACGACGCGGGCAGGAGCTGCCGCTGATAAAGCTGAAAACCTCAAGCGGCACAAATATAGTAATCTAGATTCAGGTTACGTATTTGTGCCGTTTGGGGTGGAGACTTTAGGTCCGTGGGGGTCGGCCGCTCTGGAGCTGTACAGAGAGCTAGCTAAACGTTTGGTGGAGGCATCGGGTGACCGGAATGCTGGCTTGTATTTTGCCCAAAAAATAAGTATTTGCATACAACGGGGCAATGCAGCCAGCATTTTGGCCACTTTTCCCTCCACCAAGGGTTTAGCTGATTTAGATATAGTTTAGTTTTTAATTAGTTTAATTTTAATTTAAGTAATTAGTTTTATTTTAGTTTTAATATTATTTTTGTAACTATTTTCTTTGCACTTAATAAAAACTTATTTAAACAATAAAAAAAAAAAAAAAAAAAAAAAAAAAAAAATTAACTCATCAGAAATAAAAACTATCTTGACTCATTTGACTTAATTTTTAGAGAATTTATTCATCTTCTGGGAAAACGGTATCGGTATTCTTCCAAGAAAATTTTACCGAAATTGTAAATTTTTGCTTACTCATAAAAACTGATTTCAATACCACTACTAAGTTGAACTATAAGTTATTCATAATTTCTTCTATGCTTTTCGCGATTTTGCATAATAAAACACTTTAATGAATAAAAACGCGATACAACCGGATAAATAAAGTGTTTTATTATAAGTTATTCCTTTAAATTTCAGCTAGAATGGGTAGATCCATTCGGCAACGTCGTGAAAAGGGTCCATTCAGATAGAGTGTTTGTCCAAGAACACTTCGTGGCGAGTCCCAAAGGAGGCAGGGCTCCAGGGCTTGTGCTAACATTGACAGAATTGAGGGCGGCCGACAGTGGAGTGTACCAATGTAGGAGTGGAGATGTGAGGAAGAATGTTTCACTATGTGTAATACGTATGTATCTTTAGAATAGTCAATATATTAGTTAAAATATGCACTAGTCACGTTGTTTTTCTTTTCTTTATTTCATCATCATCATCAGCTTGTTTCAATGCTAGACATAGGCCTCTACAATTGCACGCCACTTAGATCTATTTTCGGCTTTTCGTATCCAGTTAAGTCCATTCATAAGTTCATCATTTTTAAAAACAATTTTTAATTATGTTCTGGAATCTAAGGATCGAATAAAACTTAGAAAAAAATGATTCTATAGAATTATCATAAATAATAGTTACAGATTAGTAAGATACTGAAAATAGTAAACCACAGATTCAATAAATATTATTTACAAAAATAAGGGGCTATTTTAACCCCTTTTTCACGTGGTCTAGGCAGGGTCTAGGTATCTATTAATTATATGACTATTCTCGACTCTAGGAAAATAACTCTACAATATTTATATCCTTACAATTCACTATCTTTCATTTTTAAGACGAGTATTAAAGTACGTACGTACACACGAGTCAGTATGGCCATGTTGCCCACAAAGTACTTTGTATATGTTGCCTATACCTTATCAACCGTTGATTTTGTCAGCATTCACCTAATAAACGACAACATATTTGGTTGAATTTTTCTTAGTTTACTAAAATAGTATAGGGAATTAAAAATGAATCTCTCAATATTTCTAGTCAGCATTGTATCTACCTACCCCGTTCAAACCTCGTTTATATACCTATAGCCTCACAGCTCAGGTTTTTCTTAGGATGGGATAGGTAGACGAAACTAGTTTTACGTTTCTTGCCTTCGACTTCTTTTTCCTCAAATTCGAGGCTTATGTCATAGTAGATAGGTCACAAAAAACCGAATTATTTGAATGTATTAAATCCCAAACGTAAATGCTTAACCTTATTTAAGGTTAATGAATAAATACATAATTATTTATTGCACAACATAATTACAATACAAAGAAAAACATAACACAACTTTAAGGCCGCCTATTGTAGTAGGTGGCACAAAGGGCGGCCTGATCTCTTCCAGGTAACCTTTCAGAGTTAAAAGTTAAGAACTTTACTGGTTCAAGGTTAGCATATATTATGCTAAGTAAAGCTAAGTATAGTAATTTTTTTTATTCGTTTTTATTATTTTCTTTTTTTTACAGAACCTTCGGAATTTGTCGATACTCCAAAAGAAATAACAGCCGATGTAGGTCGATCGATCACTCTTACTTGTCAAGCAAAAGGAGACCCTGAACCGAGGCTGGTTTGGAGTAGCAATGGAGTTGAGCTAGAAGGTAAGTTATGCATGTTGGTTACTTTACCTGCATGCATCAAAGGCTTCAGGGCGACCTGAAAATTCTAACACTAGGTGAGCCACACCACAAGCACTTTCTACACAATAATGGATTGAATTTAGGCGTACAGCCCAACAGAACCTGCACAAACCCAAAACAATAATATGTATCCTTAAGAAAAATTTAACCGATTATGAATATTTAAATATGATTAAATAAGTAAATCTATAGAGTTTTAACACCTGGAAGACCGAAATCTTAATACACGACAACACTGACACTTAGACTGAAACAGAACATACTTAAAGTACACATATAAAGAAATATAAAATGAGTGTTACAAATCTTGTATTTTAAAATCATTTATCATTGTGTGCTTCGGAAGGCACGTCAAGCAGTTGGTGCCGGTTGTTATCTCTGATAGCAGTCGGAGGAGGCGTTGGAGGCCTTAGAGCGATCTGAAAACTCTAACACTGGGAGAACCACATCATTACACGAAAAAGAAGAAGCACAGTCAAATTAATCTCCCATGAAATTAATAAATCCTAATGTTAGCGAGAAAAGATATGGCCGAGAAATAATACCATGTCACGTGATTCCTGTGTAGCTCAGTGGTTAGAGCATTCGCCTGGTTAGCGAAAGGACGCAGGTTCGAATCCTGTCATGGGGATTTTTCGGAAATATATTTCCTTGCTAAAAATACTTCTATGTTTAAAATGCCTTGAGCAATAAAAACAAAAAAGAAATTTTAATCCTAATGTTATTTCAGAAGATTCAAATAACAAATACAGTCTGAACGTTAAATACAATAACCTGGGCTACGAGAGCCTGCTTACTGTGAAAGACTTGGAGCCTGGAGATAGTGGTCTTTACACCTGTACTTCAGAGCAACTGAGTCCTATGCTGGATGAGTGTGGCTACGAGAACCGTACTAATATAACACTGAACGTTAGTCGTAAGTATGAGAAGGGCTCAGTATTTTATTATTATTATTATTATGTCTGTTATACGTCCAGTATTACGGGGCTATGGAGCCCCGGACCTTTGGAAGGCGTGCGTGGAGCCGAAGCCAACATGTAGAGGCCCTTTTCAATAACAATTTTACTCGCAAACAATGAAGTGGACACCAATTATTATTATTATTAATTGGTTTGGTTAAACCTCTTTTTTTCAAAGATTATGAACCCGGTCTTGAACCTTGCTTTGTACTTAGAGGACATAATGCCGATCAAGGAGAAGACTTGATCCGTCTTGATGTATAATTTGACCGTTCCCAAAATCAATTTATTAAAGCTCACTTATTAATAAATCAATCCCAAACTAAAAAACTCGAAAACCAACTGCGTTCTTACAGCCCAAGTGTAAGGTACAAGTCAAACACTGATAAAAACTAGTTTTTGGTCTACCTTGAGATGTTTACCTTTTTGAGAGACTCGATCTTTCAGATTCATCTGAAATCAGCCTTAGGATTTTTTGACATCTGAAAGAATAAATACTTATTATAATTAGTATCTTTTAAGTTAACTAGAAATATTTTAAAGGAAAAATTCATCTTCAAAAATTCACTTGCGCCGGGATTTGAACTCGCGTCCCTGGATCAATATTCCAGTGCCTATACCGCTCGGCCACGCAAGTTCGGGAACTTGCGTGGCCGAGCGGTATAGGCAATGAATTTTTCCTTTAAAATATTTCTAGTAAATATATGCCTTGAGCAATAAAAACAAATTTACGAAATATCTTTTAAGTTGGTAAACGATAACCACTAGGTAATTAATAATACTTAACTGGCCGTTTCACATAATTTTAGATGACTTATACAATGCAAGCAACTTTTAATCTATTTACGAGTATGCTATTTATGGGGCTGTAGGGCCCGGGACATTATTAGGTGGATTAAGGCTTGCCCTGCACCTATACCACCCTCCCAGTCTAGTCAGACATGCCCAGAGGAAAGAACTGGTCAATACGTCTGGAGCTAACTAAACGGTGGGTTTCCTCACGATGTCTCCCTTCGCCGTAAGAGAGTGTTATTAACTTACATAATGTTACGGCAAGGAAAAAGACATTGATGCGCGGTCAGGGCTGGGCAAACTTTTTGCTTCGCGTGCTCATATTTACGCTAACAATCTATGGCGGGCCAAATATTTGAAGCCTATTATCTTATTTAATATCCTATCCTATCTTATTTTTACTAATATTATAAACGCGAAAGTGTCAGTATTATGTGATTTTGTTACTCTTTCACGCAAAAACTACTTTTGCGGTGAAACTTCGATAGAATACTTATGGATAATTTCTAAGTATCATCACCTGTGACCTGGAATATCATAGGAATATCATTAAATCCATATTCCCACTTCTGCCTATGTGATTGTTTATTACGGGCCGCGGATCAACAGCGAGAATTTTACTCACGAAAGTCAGCACTTGATTTTTAATTTGAAATGTCTTCATAGATTGTCAATTCTATTATTTATGCAAATGAAGCCCTAACATTATTTTTCTATAATTGTTTTTAGATGAGCCGATTTTCGAAAACAGTAATGATATTAAGTTTGTTTACGGAAAACTTAACCAAGTGTAAGTATTGATCATGAACCTATTTGGTAGGTAGAATTATTAAGTCTGCCTATTTTTTGCCTATGAATCTGAAATATTTAAAACAAAAAATACAAAATTGCTACAAACGCTTTATTATTTAGTTACTATGAGTTATTGCTAGGTCTTGCTGACGCATTTATAGTTCAATATATTAGTTACGTAGAATGGTTGTTAGATAGATACACTATTTATCTAAATCGTAATAACTTATTATAGGTTCTAGTTTTTATAGATATTTAGTTCCGTTTTCTGACGTAATGTTTTGTATGTAAATCAGCTTTTAAGTTATTGTGTAATAGTAATTAAAATGACAATAGTTCGTGTAAATATGTAATTAAATAAAGTTATTATGTAATTGGCTATTTATGGTAAACCATGTAACAATGGACATGGCTAAAAATATAGAAGGTACTAAGTCATATTTGCATTAGTGAGAGTTAGTTTAAATCTATAGATCCGTTTCTACAAACGTTTAATGAGATAACCATCCTCCACAGTTAAATAAATAAACAATTAAACAACCCAGATACTCCGGCATCAAATCTATGGCGCTACAAATGACTACAAAATATATGGCGTTGTAGATTCCCGTCGATGTATCTGAGTTAAAAGATCATTTAACATTGATGAACAGTACATAGTTTGTAATTTATCGATGTCATCCATCCAGCTCAGCCTTTATCTGTCCACTAATAGTAGATTGTATACCAAGACTACTTTTACGGCGAGAGTGTTTTTTGAATCCAGAGTGAAGCAAAGGATTCTTGAGTAGAATCCTGAGCGAATCGAGGGATTCAAAGTACCTCACTCGAGCTAAAAATAGTATTTGCTCCTGAGGTAGACATTCTACTTTTCATCGCCCTCTATGAGAAAATGAGTACATTTGACTTGTTAACCCAAATGTTTCTAAGACTATTACTAGTCTATTCCAAGACTATTCCGAGTCTCCTACTCTACTATTAGTCTACTCCTGTTCTATTCCTAGTGTATTCCTCTTTAATTTCTATTGTAACTCTTTGGTGATTGAAACTTTTTACAAATATACACGTTCCAAATTCAAATCCCCCCGGCCAATCAGTAGCCGGAAAAGTAAAATCCCTGCTAAGAGGGAGGCAAAACGTTTTGCCGGCGAGTTAGCGTGAGCGCCAGCAAAGGGCTAGTTCCAGCCTAGTTTACAAGGATTGGATTAGCTCTTTTCGAATAGATGTGATGAAAACATAAATAGTTCAGTATAGTGGACGGATAAAATAGCGATCGCGAGTTACTCAGCCCAACGACATCCCGCGGCCGCTACAATGTCGTTGGTTCACCGAGTAGGTGGCCGTCATCTCAGTCAAGATCCGAAACAATAATGATTCATTGATAATTGATTGTATTAGGCGTTACTTTTCAGAACTCCATATCGACTATAATAACAATTAATATTTAGTTTTTAGTCCCGACGCCTGACTAGTAGCACTACGTATCGTGTGGTCTGCCGCGTGCCAAAAAATACCTCCCTCCTCCCGCTCGTTGCAAGCGGCAGAAAATTAGATATTATGTTAAAATTAGATATTATTATTATGTTAGTATTAGTGACACTAATCATTAACCGAATTGATTTAAAGCCGAAACGCGTCGATTTCAACGCGTTTCTGCTTTAAAAAGCCACCATCAGGAACCATATTATTATCACCAGGGATCATAATCTAATTTTCTGCCGCTTGCAAGGAGCGGAAGGAGGGAGGTGTTCTTTGCACGCGGCAGACCACATGATACGTAGTGATACTAGTCAGGTGTGTCGGGACTAAAAACTAAATATTAATCTTTATTATAGTCGATAATGACTCATGCTAATTTCGCATTTCAGAGTAGATTTAGTGTGTTCAGCAAGTGCATACCCCTTGCCAACCTACCGTTGGTTCAAAGACCTAGGAGATACCTTACTAGAATTTGAACAAAAGCAAATTGTTTATTCCGAGCCTGACAATCAAGCCGTATTGTCAATCACAGCGGGACCAACGACCTTCCGTCAAAGATACAAATGTAAAGCTACGAATACATTAGGCGATGCCGAAAAATCCTTTATGTTGCTCAAGATTGAAAAGCCTACTAAAGCGAGTGAGGTAAGTTTTCTAGTTTTACTGTGAAGCCTATTTCGAAATGTTGTTTTGAATTTAGGTGCGGCCCCCTTCCTTTTAAAGGTAACTAGATATTGCAACAAATTAATATGGCACAGCTGAGTGTAGGCACCAATTAAGTATTTGAATTTAGCAACATTAAATGCCTAGTTGGATTTACAACGTACCTAAGTAAAAATAATATTTTTGGTAAATTGATACCTAGTGTCATATAATATGATTATAAGAACAGTAAACTAGTTTTAAAAAGACTGACCTTCATCACCTTTATTTTGATTTAATTGTTTTTGTCGACTTTTTACACTCGTTTGTTTAGCGTTAATTTATGCAGACTAACCGAAGTTTAGTCTGCAAGGATATAATTAAGTACGAGCAAAGTCTAACTAAATGATTGATTTATTATAAGCTAAGGTCTTAATCACAGAAGAATTATCCGCTAATGAGTACCTATATATCCCCTTATTCCCGCCATATTACTACTTTGCTTAAACCACGGAACTTCATACTAAATATGTAGGCAAAATACACTGCCCGAATTGGCCTCTTAGTTGCTAGAATATATACCAAAAATTTTCAAAACCAAAACTTATATACCGAATTTTTTTGTCATAATTAGGTAGGTATAAGTTAGGCGAAGTACATAATATACTTTCCGGCAATCCAGACGCTAATATGTAGACAATTGCGTTCTGCTAATACCTACCATGTATACTGTATAGACCAACGTTTCTATACACATTAACATTCACCAACAGATATCGACCTGTCTGCCAATGTCCATAGCAACCTCCTCTTAGGCTACGTCCGCATTTCCAGGAGGCTTGCTGAGCGCCTAGAAGCTAGCTAGTCGCCTGGAGGGTCACTTAGCACGTCACGTAACATAAAACCAACTGTTTGTTTACTTCGATGCACGCCAAGAGACTATATAGCGAGGTGACTAGCTAGGTGCATCGAAGTAAACCTTAGAGTAAGCCTTAGAGTAATTGGTACCTAGTGATCCGTGATCACAACACTTAGATTACGGGCCCGTGGCAAAAATTGAGGGGTCATTTGAGTTAACAGGAGACCTATTAAGATAGATAGAATGACATTAAATAATAACATCCAACACTATGCCGTCGCTGGTAAGCTGTCTAACTTAGTGCAGGTGAGAATTCAAAAGTAGAAAAGTAGATTTTCAGGGTAATTTTGGTCATTCGATTCTGTACGGCATTCAGTTCCGTTTGGTTTCAATACCTCTTTTAATTCATTATTTCGCAATGCCATACCAAAATCATGCGCCAAGGGGGAAAATTAAGGGTTGCAATTCCCTTCCCTTTCATGGTCTGGGGGGTGATTTGACACATATGCCGTACATTTTTGTTGTACATTTACTCCGTCTATCTGTACTTTTGAATTCTCACCTGCACTCAGTTGGACAGCTTGCCAGTGATGGTATTTTGGTAAATCTTATTATTTAATGTCCTTTTATCTTTCTAAACAGCCAGTCGACCGCGCAAGTTCCGTTGGGTTCAATTCGACGTCGGTTTGGGATACACACTGCACAAAGGAAAAACCTGCTCGTCGGCTTCAAATGCATGCAGAACAACGCAATGAACTCGACGCGCGAACCGCCGCGCATGTTTTTCCTTTGCGCAGAAGCACCGTCGAGTTGAACTCGACGGAGCTTGCGCGGTCGAGCCCCAGGTCTTCTGCTGGTTCAAATTTTCGTCACGGGCCATTTGTATATTTATATTATGGTACGATATCTGGCGGGCTACTGTTCAAATTGAAGGGTTTTAAAAAAATGATTTTAAATACTGCGCTGTTAGTATTTAGATACCTAGTTTAGGTTTCAAGTGTTTACTAACTTTATTTTTTTAGGTAAATTTGATACGTGCGTCTAAAACTCAGATAGTATTCAACGTTACTTATCTAGACGACCTTCTATTCCCTATTGAAGGTAATTATATTTTTCAGATTTGTTGTTTGAAAACTTGAACAAGAGTGGAAATGTTGAAAATTCCGTAATTACTACCTTTTATTTTATCTTTCAGGGTTTAACATACAATACATAAAATCGTCATTAGTTGAGCAAAAAAAGCGTGTACTTGCGACGCCCAAAGAATCAGATTGGAGGAAATCTAATACTGAAGTAAGGGAACATAAAAGTGAGGATTTAGAAGGTGGGTCTCCCTATCCTACAAATTTTATAAAGGTGGTGTTTATGAGTGTGTAATGAATGTTGCGCTTTCACGCAAAATCCATTGAAACGATTGCGGTGAAACTCGGTCGAAAGCTAGAAATAAAGAATACCACATTGGCTTTATAGATAGATATAACATAGCTTAATGCTTTATTTGCATAACCAACAACAATTATAATCGGCTTACATTAAAAGTCGGTAAGACAAATACACAGAAAGCTTCCCCGATATATCCTGATATTCCCACGGGATCGCGATTTACGCGATCGAAACCGCGTGTCTACTAAAATTAATTAATGATACTCTGTTGAAACAATTAAATAAAATTGACTCCACAGAATATCTCTTAATACAGTCAAATATTTTGTTAAAATAACATTGCATAAGACTGCATCTTCTACCTTTTATATGAAAAAAATTAACAACCATGTCATTAAATTTAAATTTAATTTAAGAAAACCATGTCATTAAATCAATAATCAAATTGCTGGTTTGAAACGTTCTGGGTAAATTATGTAACATTTGTACTATTTCAGAGAACGTAATCCAACTAGAGAATCTAGAACCGGAAACAGAATACTGGGTACGTATCAGAGCATCTAACGAAGCCGGAGACGCTCCCTGGTCTGATCCAGCCTTATTTGAAACTAATGAAGAAGATGACGAAGTTGAAGAGGTTGAGGCACCCGAAGAAGAAGAGGAAGATGAGGATAGTCCGAAGGATGAGGCAGTAATTGCAGATGATGAAGAATCTTCTGGAACATTCTATGGCATATTCTTTGCTGGAGCAATAGCTATTGTTGTTGTTGGTTGTGTTTTTATTTTGAGATTAGTTTAAGATGTATGACTATTTAGGGTTTATTTTATGTTTTTCCGTATGTAGGTATGCCTCGTTTTTTTATTTTAGACTACCATCTGACATTTTTGGTTTTTGTATTTGTCATTTTTTCCTAAGGAAGATGTATTTAATCCTAGTTGTATACTAAAAAACCAAATTAGGTATAAAGTTTATAAATTGATTTAGGTAAAACCGATTTGTGGTTTGTAAAAATATGCATCTTAAAATCTAAAAATACCTTTTAAAAGGGGTAATTTTATGTACCATTAAAAACGAAGCAAAAAGTTATATAGTCACTTAAAATAGGTAGGTATGTACCACGGTACCTACCTACCGTTATCCTTCGTTGAACTTCTAATCAGGTTTATTTTTAAATAAAAATTGGATATTTACTTTAAAAATTGTTTTATTGAGGCAGAAACATCAGTAGTGGTACGTAACATAACAATCAGTAGTATACTTGGGTTTTATATTTTGAAACATTAACACTTTTACATACATTTCTTTAGGTAAAATTCGAAATCAACTAACACTTTGTGTATACTTTGTAAACGAATTCGGAACATGTCGCATAATGTATAACTTAATTAGGTATACAATAGATTTCAATAATACATTATTGAGAATGCAAGTTACGATTGAATTCTGAAGCGCTACTTAAAACTTAAAGTCTACACCTGCAAAGCGCAATTTCTAAATTCTAAATCTGAAAAACTTAAAGGTATGTTCAACTACAATATAATTATTTTTATTCGACGACAAAAATGACTATTTTACGATTTATAACAATTTAACAGAATCTAGCATTTCGGATTTTGAGTCTTCTTAAATTAAATCAAACAGTATTTGAATTTAGAAACTGCTCAATACTTAAGTAGCCGGAAAATTTTGAGAAGCGTTTCAGGATTCGGCGGTTAGACTGTGTAAAGCCTCCTCAAATTTAAAAAAAAAGCTTTTATAAAGCTACACATTTTGCAAACAATTTGATTATTCATACGTTAGGCAGGACCTTAGATTAAAGTGTACACATTCTTGGTAAAATCTAAAGTGTTTCACCCGTGATAACGATTAAATCTGTTAACCTAGTTCTTAGAAATTTTCAACAATTAGGTACAATATTTTTGTAAAAACTCGAACAAAGCGTGAAGGAGAAAATATATTATCAGTCTTACTGAAAAAACATCGGAAACCTTCAAATTGACGGACGAATTAATTGTTTTTGTTATTCCAAAATTAGTTAGAAAACGGCAGAGATAAAAATTCGGATAAGAATTTCATTTGTAAATCAGCCTGTACACATATTGTCCTTAATTAAAATATAATAGGTACATTTAATAGTAGTACAGTCTCTTTAAAATAAATAAAGCATTTCTAATCGACAGGGGCACATATAATTTCATAATACAATAGCTTATTTCAAAAACATTTGTAAAGTACAGAATTTTAAGAACACAGCATATACACCTAAATACTACCTACCTGGGACCCAACCGCGTAACTCCCGTCGAGTTCAACTCGACGTCTATTTGGGAATACGATGCTGGCGATAACGGGGTTGAAAAAAGCTACCGCGCAAGGAGCGAGCATAAATTATCGACGTTTAAGCCATAGACAATTCCTGCTCGCTCCTTGCGCGATAGCTTTTTTCAACCCCGTTATCGACAACATCGAAATCTTAAAACGACGTCGAGTTGAACTCGACGGGAGTTACGCGGTAGGGTTCCAGGTCTTTCTGGCGGGTGGGTAATTTTATAGACCCTACTTAAAGACTCAGTTCTTCTCTTGTTCTTCTTTATACCACGTACCTACCTACTTTGTATATTTCAAAATTGTAGGTAGTGTTTTTTTACTAACAAAAAATTAGTAGGGGTAATCGAAAAAAGATGTCCATAAGGTTGTAATTTAAAGAGTGACGTTAGTCTAGTGGTAGATAAAGAAACCCTCGACTTTCATTCTGAAGGTCGTGGTTTCAAATTCCGGCCACAATCACCAAAGTCTTTTTCTTTACGAAAAAAATTTGGGCTTTTGACATCGCTCTTACGGTGAAGGAAAACATAGCGATGAAACACACAACACAGCATCATAAAGTCAAGTACAACTGCCCAACTTAGAGGCTTCATTAAGAAAACGGCCAGAGAATCCTTATTTACCTTATTTTTTACCTTCTTAGTAGGTATCTATCATAGAGCGTAGAGTCTTTACAATCCCAATTATTTATACTCAGATAATTTCTTTTTTAGCTTAATACCTGCGAACTATTATTTTCTGTCTCATCATATCGTTCATTCGATATCAGTATAGGTATTTTGTTACGCGTTACTTTTACACGCAGTAACTTATAAATACTATTGTCGTGGTGTACCAATATTATCCAACAACTGCTTTAAAATTGAAAACGATGCATAATCATTATTTTGACTTTTTCCATAAGTTATAAGATTTCAAAAGTGACCGATAAAATCTATAAACTCTGCGAAATAAATAATTTTATCTACACTAATGTTATAAACCGCATGAACGCATTATAAAGGCGTTTAAATAATTATGAGCTGCATTCAACTGAAATATCTTGTTAATACAATTTTGTGTATCTTTGTTCATTATTTTTACAGAATAATCGAATTCGATGTTATTATGATATTTGAATTTGGAACATCTCGGAAAAACTAACTAACTAACTGGGCTTACGTGAAATACGTGAATAGATTTCTTTTCACTTAAAAATAAATAATATTAAATAAATAAATTCTGTGACGAACTCACAGCGCCATCTAGCCCCTAGGTAAGCTGCTAAGCTTGTGTTACGGTGACTAGACAACGGATATACTACTTATATATATATTTTTGTAAAAACATACACATTATAGGTACATAGAAATACGCACAGACCAGATAAAAATATTTATTCTTAAGCATAAATATTTGCACCCAGCGGTAATCGAACCCGCAACCTCCTGTATTGCAGCCAAGCGTTTGCCCGACGCGCCACAGAGGTCGTCAAACTTCAAACTTCAAACAAAAGTTAATAAAATATCGCACTTTTGTTGTCTATAACATTTGTGTAGATGATTTCTGTAGGTAAAGTACCTAGTTTAATGTAACTGTTCATAATTGACATTAAACACCTATCATTATGAAACACTCACATTAACTACTAATTGGATTGGCGGGAACGCGTTAAAGAGATGTGTTGCTAAATTTTAATTTTTGTGAAATCTAGTTCAAATGCGTGTAAACTGTTTCGAGGGCATATTAATCATGTTAGTTTCGTGAAGGTGTACAAGTGTAATGACAGTGAAAATCGGTGCAAAACATGGACTATAGCGTTGTCTCTAAAGCTCGCGTGCACCGTCATTGTAAAGAAATACCATTTACAATGACTTCCTTGCTTCCTCTTACTACGACGACTTGACTTGTTTTGATGCAAATTGCAAATAACTCGCAAAAATTAAGAATACTTGACACTGGCTACTTTCCAAATGGCCATAATCGGTTCACAACCGATAAGAAAAATATAAAACTACTTTCAGTATTTGTTAAACTAACCTAACTATAGTTAATTTAAAAAAAATATTACCCCGTTTCCTCTAAGAAGCATATAAAGAAAACAATGCAACATAATTATTAATATAATCTACAATAATCTTTGGCAAGCTTAAAAATTATGATTTAGTAAAACTGTTTCAAAGCCCTAACCTTATTAATAAGCACACTACGGTTAATAACATGTTTTTAAATAATAAGTATGTCTGGTTAACTTGAATTGAACACTTATTTCGAACTAATAATAGACAATTAATTTCTTAAAATTATAATTTATCTAACTACCTACCTTGCTCAATTATTTTTGGAATGTTATTGGAGTTAATTGGTATTTTGAGTTTTATCAACAAAAATACCTAAGTAATTAAAGCTATGCTTAAAGTAAACTTCTTAATTGCAAAAGGTTGTTTTACCATTTTATGATAAAGGACAATTAAATACATCTTTGATATTTACCGGTTTATTAACTTGCAGGTAAAAAATCAATAAAAAAAACGAAACTTAAAAACATGATAGCAATTTTTATTACTGTCAATTTCTATCATATAACAGTAAGGTGAACCTTATTGCTTATAATATAATGGATACTTTTAGATAGATTATTTATAACCCTGATACAGCGAGAAGTGCTGCAGCTTATAGCCCGGGAGCATCGATGTCTTATAAAGTATGTATCTGGATCTTAACTCGCTGTTTCTAGCCCAAAGAGTAATTTTCGCTAGAATTGCACTTACTGTACAGAAACCACTCACAATATTCATCCTACCTTGTTTAAATAAAAGCATCATTATGACTACGTTTTATACTCAACAATCCAAAAGCCTAACACATTCGAACTTAACAAAACACTCAACTTAGACAAAAGAACTCAAACCACCAAGAAACCCCGTACAAACTTTACATCCTAATAACAAAGTGTGAACACAAAAGCAGCGATGACAAGGAGTAACGTGGCAGTAAGCCTGAAGGCGTCATCCGCAGTTTTCGGTGTTGCCGCGACTTCGAACCAGTCTGAGAAACCGGCGGCGTTCCGGGTTCTCACTCGGACGTGGTAGGTTGTGCCGTTTGACAAGGGGCCCACGGTGAAGAGGGTATCTGAAACATATTATGGGTAAATTTAAATTAAGGCGAAGGATTGATAAACTAAAAACTCATAGTCAAGACGTCTCGTAAGCGTCAAAACAGTATTTCTAGTTAAATTTTAACTAAATTGCTAACTAGCTGCGCCCCGCGGTTTTACCCGCGTAAGTCCCAATCCCGCAGGATTATCGGGATAAAAAGTAGCCTATGTGTTATTCCAGGTTTCCAGCTACCTTTATTCCTAATTTCATGGTAATCGGTTCAGCGGTTTTTAAGTAATTGAGTAACAAACACACATACTTACAAACTTAATGTGCCAATGTTCAAATATGAAGAAAACCAATGTTCAAAAATATATCCGGTTTGGTTGTAAAATGGAAATGGTTTCCGTATGTTTTGTAACTACCGAGATTTATTGACAACCAAATCTACAATTTCTTCGATTCGTCCCCTTAAGGACGCGACTCATGTGAAATCCCTTCCGATTGAATAGTTTTCTTCATAGCCGGTATCAAATAGATCTTTAAACAATGTTTAATGTTATTGTACATGATACAAGAAGTGTCCCCTTCATTTCAAAAACAATAAAAAATAACTTTAAATACCACTATTATACAAGCAAAGTTACCCCTGTTTTACAAAATATATCAGTTTTTCTTCTAAATCCTTAACCGCTATATTTTCTTATAGGCATCATAATATTAGAAAATACAATACCTAGAACCCCTTCATCGTATTTTATAAAAATATTGTTTTAATCTTCGTTAATTATTGATTTTACGAGAAATTGTAGATTTTTTCACGCAATTCCATCTCGCTCATTTATATGCAATCGGACAAGGACCGTTGATTATCATCTATTGAATATAAACATAAATACAAACCTACTTCATATTAGGGACATTAGAGTACCTACAGACTCTTTACAAATAACATCTAAATTGGTTATTTTTTTTTATGTTACAAGTGAATGCTTGGGGTGAGGGAGTACAGCTTAACTCGCCAGTTTTTCAAACAAGTGAGTGTAGCTGATGTAGTTTGTGATGAAACTGGGCGACTGTTAGTCGGTGGACGTTCGGTTTTCTTACCTTCAGGGTCTGTCACATCAACCAGAATTTCAGTGCCCGCTTCCCAATCTGGAGGATAGTTCTCTTTTACGGGCACTAGTTGAAAGGAATAACCTGGAAATGACAAAATAGTGGGTAGGTTAATGCACCTTTTACAGATCACATCAGTCAGATTTCAAAAAGATTTCAATTTCATTCCTATATACTATTAACTAGCTGTGCACCGCGGTTTCACCCGCATAAATTCCTATCCCATAACGTTTGTGACGCGCATGTTATACCAAGCGCTGCATAAAACCCGTTCGATCATTTAATTAAATCATCATGATCATGATTATTTAAAGTACCTTATCTCTTATTTCTACCTCTAAACTAACCCTGTACCAAATTTAATTCAAATCAATTTAACCGTCATTTTTACCCATCACGTATGTCATACCAAGGGTTGCTAAACAAGTACAATCATTTAAATACTGAAATACTGATTTATTTGTAAAAGAAAATTTTACACGTCATTTTATCAATCAATCTGACAATTCATATTAAGTAGCTATTAGTTATCAATTTCATAGTCATATTAAGTTAATTAAAAACATATAATAAATAACAAATAATAAAATAATAATAATAAATAATAAATTTTCAATAAAATATTAAAAACAAAATAACGAGTAGTCAATTCATACAGAAACAATAAAAGTAAATTTATATATAAGTACCCCAAAACATGTGGGTAGTCTATTTTAGAAACTCATTGAAATTATAAAATTTTTGATCTATTAGCCATTTTTTTAAATTATTTTTAAAACAATTTACAGAAACTGCATTAATAATCTCGTCTGGCAAAATATTCCAGACTGCCGGTCCCATGACATGCGCTAACTTGTCCGATCTGGCCATCGATCTAGACACAGTGGCAAGTCGCCCCGCACTACGTGTACCATAATCATGGACATCGCTGTGCTTGACAAATTGTTCGGAGTTTATCCGCACAAATGTAGCAACCTGCATTATTATTATGCACGGTAAGGTCAATATGCCTAGATCTTTGAAGTGAGGTCTGGCTGACTCATCCCTTCTTATATTGACCAACGCTCTCACGGCCCGCTTTTGCATTTTGAAGGCTCTTTGCCAATCAGCAGCTCGCCCCCACAGCTCGGCTCCGTACTGCAAAAGTGAGTGTACCGTTGCGAAGTAGCAATTACGTGCAACCTCAGTAGGCACCACACGAGCCAGACGCCTCAGTGCAAAACAGGCGCTGCCTAGTTTCCCGCACAACCTATCTATGTGACTGCTCCATGTTAGACCTCGGTCAATCTCAAACCCTAGGAAAAGAGTGTTTGGCATTTGATTTATAGCTGTTCCGTCAATCCGTACGACTACTGGTCTTGTGCTACGACCCGATAGCTGAAAATGGATAAAGTGGGTCTTTTTCAGGTTAAGACCGAGTCCGTTCACACGGAACCAACTCGCAAGCTGAGCAGCCGTCCCGTTCAACCCCCTTTCCAGTTCATCTATGGATTTTGCAGTCACGATCGTGGCAACGTCGTCGGCGTACATAAGTACTTGCGCAGTTGATATCGCTTCCGGCAGATCGTTGAGTAGCAGGCAGAACACTATGTTAGACACTGCCGAGCCCTACGCCACGCCCATCGTTGGTGTCAGAGTACCCTATATCTTATTTCTACCTCCAAACTAACCCTGGACCAAATTTCATTCAAATTGGTGCGATCGTTATTTTTGACCCATCACGTATGTGTCACGCTAAGCGTTATTTAACCCGTACGATCATTTAAAGTACCCTATATCTTGTTTATACCCCTATACAAACCCTGTACCAAATTATATTCCTATCGGCTGCGTCCCGCGGGATTTACCCTCGTAAGTCCCGATTCAACCCCGTGGGAATGTAGGGATCAAATGTAGCCTATACCTTCCTCGATAAATGGACTATCAAACACAAAAAGAATTTTTCAAATCGGACCAGCAGTTTCTGAGATTACCGCGTTCAAATAAACAATCAAAATCTTTAGCTTTATAATATTTGTATAGAAAATATATTCTACTACTGTACTTCTTCTGTTTACTGTTACTTTTTAGAACGTTAAAATAGACAAATTACATCTCAGTCAACCTTGAAAAAGCCAACTGTAAAGTTGGCGAAAGCTCGGTTGGTTAAAAACTACGAATAAAACCCGATAAATAAAGTGTTTTATTAGATATATTCTACATGAATATTTAATTCATGTAGGGTTCACATACAAGATAAGGTGTTTTTTTGTAATAATGGTTCGGAACCTTACTTGCACAAGTTCGACTCGTACTATTTTTTTTACAAAACAACTTACCAAGTACAGTAAGGTTTTGTGGGTTAGGAGAGACGTCTTCAGGCGTCTCCATGATACAAGTAGAACAAGAGACATTAAACACTAGCTCCGTAACGTTGATAGCTGCAACGCTCACCTGAAACCAAATTTAATACAACATTGGTATTAAAAATTAGCGATATCCCACGATTTCATATCATATGGGGTTGGGTTCCTAACCCCACTATAAAATGTCAGTATAGTTAAAGTATTTCTTTTTACTAAACAGCTTTCTATGTGCAAGCCAGTTCGAAATATAAATTAAGCCTTTGATAAGTTACCTCTTTGGTCGCCATGTTGCGGAGTAGAAGATTGTTCCATTTTTAAATTACACGACAAATATGATTTTACTCTGGATTAGTAATTCATAGTAATTTATTTGGCCGCTAAACACGACAGATATGGATATTCATACAACTATTGCCGGCCGCTGCTCGACTAGTACAGCAAGTTCGATTTATCTCGAAGAAGGTTGTCAAAAAAATGCTCAAATTTCCAAGCTTGTTTGAGAAAAGGTAGTCGCCACGGTAGACACAATACCGACAAGACAGAGTTAAAAATTTATGAAAAGAGCAACATGTTAGCAAACCCTTGAAGACGAACCTATCTCAAAACTGCGCCCTCATCTCGCTCATAAATGGAAGATTCAACCAACCAAATGATTGACACCCAAACTAGAGCGCCTTGAAATAGAAATAATGCATTGTTGGTCAGATAAATGAATATCTGAGTAGCTCAATCTTTTTCAACTCCTCAGTAAGCATAAAATTATTATAATATATTATACTCCGTATACTTACGAAATCTGGAGGATCAGGTTTTGTGCCAAGTGAGACGTGGAACAAAATTGACTCTGTGCCTTTGGTGTTGGTGGCAGTACACTTGTATTCTCCAAGATATGTCCTGTCGTGCATTCTTAGGACAAACACCGAACTAGTGCCGTCTTCAGACGTCATCACCTGGAAAGTTTAAACGAAATAATATAATAGACGTTTTATTTTAAGTAATTCTATAGTGACCATACCTAGGTAGCGCAGTAAGAGTAAGATGGAAGAGGAGGACGTGGTACCAAATCTCTTTCAGAACATGGATTTATTAACAAACACTACTTCACTAAAAAGCCTGCTTAGTTTCAATGATAGTAGACAATGTTAGCCCGCTAAGGAATGGGCGAAAAATGTAAGGCATGGGCTTCCGGTGAAAACCACACGTGTATTTATGACTTTGATTCAACAATATGCGACATTCGGTTTTGCGATTTGAGATTTCAACGTTCAGCAGTCATAGAGTTAAAACATTAAGAAGCCCGTATAGTTATCTAACATAATTATTGTGCGTTTCAAATACATAATCTTTCGTAACAAATAAATAGGTAGTAATATTAATTAGGAATTACCGTTTCAGGATCTTCAATAGGAGCATCGTCGAAACCATCGTGCCGCCTGCACCACTTGTATGTAGGCGGAGGATTAGCAATAGCACTACAAGTGATGTTTTTACTGCAAATGAATAATTATATATATTGACATTAATTACTGACACAGAATAATATAAAGTGAATGTTGAAAAAAAAATTGCACATGATGGGTCCAGTCTTCCAAATGTAGGAAACACTTTAAAAAGATAGGTAATAAATAAAAAATTTGCTCATTTTAATAATCTAGAAGCTAAAGTTAAAATAATGATAAATAGGTAAATAAAATATTTAAAAAAAAAACAATCAAATAACCCGCCCCTTAAAATTATAGTTTTATACTCACGTCTCATTCAAAATAGCATATATTTCTTCAGCCTTATATTTGTTGTAAATTGTTTGTGTATCGCTGTTGTACAGTATTGGTTTATCTGAAATCATAATTAGTTTCTGACCGCATTGTTTCTCGCTTGTGGCTATGAGCAGTTTGGAATCAAATTAGCCATGAGTTGGCGAAGGGAACATATTGCGTTTCATACACATGTTGGTAGTTATTATTTATAACAGTTGTTTGGTCTAACTTTTACGTTGGAATATCTAATACGAAAGCAAAAATAGGTAAGCTAAACTAAGTTCCACGAGGATATATGACAAAGTTTTTAATATTCCACAATCATCACTCACAATCCCCTCCCTTGTGAGTGATGATCACATTCTGAGTAAAATGACTTAGGTCGTTTTAACAGTGCGACTCATTCCCTACTTAATAGAAAGCTACTCGTACGCCAATAGCTGCAAGTAAAAGTTAATCGCACCTACTTTAATATACCTATACAGTAATACCTAATAAAACACATTGTTTTCATCATAAGTAAAAGTCAAAGAAACTGTTAAGGCGCCCTGAAACAGTACTTAATTTGTAACGCAATAATCGCCTCGCGATTTCTCTTCGCAGTTTCTACACCTTCAAAATCAGTTGGGGAAGTTCCTCAGATTACAAACAACCATCTATTCACCTAGCTATCCGTTCTCTTATAACCATAGATTTGTTACGCCGTATCTTGTCTACAAAGTAATTTTGTTTAACTTTGCGAATACACAATGACAACTTTTACTATGTCAAAAAATGAGCTTCTGTTCCATAATTAAATAGATGTCAAAATTTGAATTAAGAAGTACTACGCAGTGAACCTGCCAGTTGTACGTATGACTTCGTAATTTCATGGTCTGAGCTAAGCTGCCGACTGACTGACAGACAGACGGACATGACGAAACTATAAGGGTTTCTTGTTGACCACAAAACCCTAAAAATCTGGTAATATTATATTACTATATAAGTAAGTACACCACAAATACGATTATTCATAAAATTATACTCAATGCATTAGTTAGTTAACATTAGTTGAACGGACTCTCAATCAAAAGGACTAATCTATTTAAATATCTTGGGCATCTCATTGCCGAGGACCTTAAAGACAATGCAGACATTGAAAGGGAACGAAGGGCGTTGGCTGTGAGGAGTAATATGTTGACTCGTAGATTTGCACGTTGCTCTGACCAGACTAAAATTTCACTTTTTAAAGCTTACTGTCAGAGCTTCTATACGGCCAATCTATGGGTCAACTACTCTAAGCAGTCTCTTAATGCCCTTCGTGTCCAATATAATAATGCTTTTAGAATGCTGTTAGGACTGCCTCGCTTCTGTAGCGCTTCAGGAATGTTTGCGCTGGCGCACACGGATGGCTTTCACGCAGTCATTCGCAAAAAAACAGCCTCCCTGTGCAGAAGGCTGCGTGGCGGTCAGAACAGCATTCTGAAAACTGTGGCTGTCAGGCTTGAGTCACCGATCTGGAGACACTTTCGTGACATTATCATCACCAAACACATTTTGGTGTATGATTGACATTTATAAGGAAATCAAATTTAATTAATAATATAATTGCTACTAACACTAGTTCTAAGTACTACTAACAAATGGAATTGTATACCTATCTTAATATTCTGAAATAAATGACATTATTATTATTATATATTATTAGTGCTATTAGTGAATTTGGTCGCACTAACAGTCATTACAAATAATTACGTATTCAAGTTATCAATTATTGGGTATTCCGTAGTTACTAGATAATTAATGTATCCTGTTGTATTGTTATAAAACGATTCAATGTTGAAATTAATGTTTCTAATTTGTGCGTATAATTGTGCGACCATAGAACTGGACTGGTCACTAGAGACTATATAAAGAAATGTCACCCGATAGTAGAGCTTTTGTATGTCAGCCCTGACGGTTCAGTTTCATGAGTTCCAAAGTTAAACTATTTGGAAATTTACACATATAAGTTTAAAAATAATGTCTCAAAATTCAAACGTCCGTCGTCGTTGTTCTAGCACTCAAAACATCTCAAATCATGTGCGGCGAAAGGTTCATCACGCACGCCTCAGGCATTTAAGTAGTGCGTGCTCACTGCGACCATTCTCTACATACGTTCGTTGCGAACACCTGCCTCAGTGTGAGGTGGCATTTTGCCCAAGATTAAGGCATGTGTGGAGAGGCATTCGCGACGCATGCCTTGCAATATTTAGTCGCACCTTAATATAAAAAATTTCGGAACAATTTGCTTTATTTATGGGTCTTAGCTGCATTACAGTAACTCACACGGTTTGAACGTAAAGTACATAATGATAATATGTGCGAGTTATACGTATTGTAAAGCCGAGCTTCTGGCGTAGTAGTAGCTGTCTACTCTAGGCAGCAACTCGCATGTGTTAACGATTTATATTATACTTACGTTGAACTGAAAGATGCACAGTTTTGTCAGTGTAGTACGAAATAGCCTTCTGTCTTACTTTACAAATGTAGATCCCAATATCAGTATGGTCCAGTTTTCTTATCTCCAATGAGTTGTCGGGTCTGATGATGTATTTTTTAGAATCATCTGAAAATGATATAGAAATCTGAATATACCTGCAAAATATCATAACAATCCCCTACAGGTACCTACCGATATGTAATGTAACAGATTATAGTCTAGTTTCTGTATTTAATGAATTATTATTAATGTAATTTTAACACACGTTTTAACATACAAAACAATAATGCGAGTATTAATTACTACTTATTAAGTACTTTTGCCGAAATTTTATTTTAATCCGAAAATCTTTATTGAATTGAATATGGCTCGCTATCAATGCTGATATTTTAAGTATAATCTGGTATTTTAACAAAATAACTTCATGAAGTTTCGAAATAATGCGTTTTGTAGAAATTTGTAAATTGGTAGAGAGCAAAGTTGCGTTAATGCGAAATGCAACCATGTAAAAATGGCTGCACTTCTTTTTACACGACTGCCAAAGGAAGTGTTATGTTTTTTTACACGACTGCCAAAGGAAGTGTTATGTTTTTGCCGTGAGTGTATGTATGTATGTATGTATGTGACCTATTTTTGTGCCGTCGTAGGGCCTAAACGGCTGGGCCGATTTAGATAAACGATACGTCGTTAAATTCGTCATGACCGTGGGAGTGACATAGGATACATTAAAATAATAAAAAAATAAAAATAATGATGTAAAACGCTATTAACTAAGATATGTAAAGACCATAAAAAACAGAGAAAACGCGTAACATTGTTCACTCAAACGATATGTTTTATTCTTTCGTAAATTTACATTTGAAAAGTATTGCTTGTAAAGTTTTGCAATTAAGTTTTAAAATAATTAATAACAAAATTATCGGAAGTCGTTTAAGTAGGTTGTCTTCATTAATATGTCACTTGCCTTCGGCTCGGTTGTCTTGTCTTTAACGACGTTCATAATATTATATTCTTTTTACTTACTTCAATTTATGGCTTAGCACTACCCCAGGATTGGGATTTTTGAATTTTCGCACAAAAACTCAATATTCGCATGCGAAAACAATCCGCGTGTGAATAGTGTATTTAGTCATTCTAATGGTTAATCTTCGAAAGTTATGTTGCTCCTACATTTATGATTACGCAGGTAATTTTCGTTAGAACAACGGAACGTTAATTAAAAACTTTTCGATTTGACTCGTATAAATATCTCATCTATGGATTTGCATTTGACGCCGAGTTTGAAGGAATTGGCAGAGATGACATAAAATACCAAAATCTTCTTACTAGTCTGTGGACATAAATAACCACTTTGTTTTTCAAAGATAACAATATACCTAAGTAATAACCTAAAATTAGAAAGCTAAAAGAAGTTGTCAGCAACAACAACCCGAGGCATTGCGCCCAAGATGCTGGCGGCGTTCCCGCGCTGGATAGGAAACCGCCAGCTCTTGTACTTATCACCCTGAGTAAGCAAAAACAAGCAATGCACGTCCTCGCTACTGGAGTATAATATACATCTAGAATTAATGAATTTCTTCTGGTGTAAGTAATTAAATCTGATCTCCAAACACTAAAAAGCGATAAATAAAAAATATATTTAAAATTTGAAATAAAAAGTATTTGGTTAATTAAACTTATTCACCTTATAATTGGAGTCCCGCCCGACTGCATCCACCATTCCTAAAGCTACTAGAAACATCTTGTTTTTCATTTTTCTGTTATGACTGCAGTCGGGTTTTTTATTTTTTTAATTACAATTATTTGTTATTATATTCGTATTATTTCCGTATATGGTGGTGTGTGTTCAAGTGGTCCGGGAGTATTTCTATGTATAATATGTATGTATTTACAAAAGAAAAATAAATATAAGTAGTATATCCGTTGTCTAGTCAACAGTAGTAACACAAGCTTAGCAGCTTACCATGGGGCTAGATGGCGCTGTGTTTTGGTCACAGGATTTATTTATTATATCTAAAAAAATACCTGTATTTCTTTATTCGATATTCGTATCTATAGGTAGAGATTAAAATATCGAAATAGTTAATAAACACAATTGAAAAAATTTACTTGAAATGGAATAAAATTTAATAAACTGTGTTAATTTCTCAATCAGTTAATTTAATTACGTTTTAAAAGAAATTAAAGTGCTTTCATTAATAAACCATTTTTAAACATCGAAGTTTCTTAACTTTCCAACTTCAGTCTGTTTACTGCCGAATAAATTACCGTGTTTGGAATAAATATTGTTTTACCGAAAATTGACGTTCAATTTCTCTTTTGGGATTGAAGGAAAACTTTTACAAAACGAGTCGATAAATTAAGACGAAATTGTGGATAATCTTAAAAAATGATTACTATGGATTCCTTGTTTATGTTTACATATTTTTCCTTAACAATGACAATGAACTACAAAATTCTTTATGGATAAATTCCCAACTACCAAATATTTTTCTTCCCTTTTCGCGATGCATTTTCACAGCAGAGCACGAGCACGAGCACATTTTTCAGTTAAAATCGCTTTGCTTTTATTATTTTTATCATTTTTTTAACGCTCCATGTTTTGGAAACTTTACAGTTAATCCTACCATTACTTAATTATGTAACTATACTTAGTTTTATAACTGTAGACTACGATTTGATACATGTTTCTAAAGAAAAAAAAGACAAATACAAGAACCCAAAACACCAGATTATAGTCTCAAATTGAAAAAAGTACAAATACAAATACGTTTATTCAAGTAGGTACAAACAATACTTATTCTAACATGCTTAGCAGAAACTATGACAGCGAAAAATTATGTTTTGTTTTTAAAAGCACTATAGTCCCCACGTGGATACCCTAGGATACCCCGTGTTGCGGGCGAATAGTTCCTTTTGTGTACAATAGTGAATAACTCAGAAGTAATTGCTAATGGTGGTAATCACCACTGATTAACGCAAAGAGCAAAATACTGCATAATCCATACGAAACTGACTTATTCACTAGCTAGATAGATAATGCTGGTTACAAGTAGTAGTTCCGTAGCACTTTCCATTTCCTCGTAACGGAACTGTAGCGACGCGTTGGGCGGCCTCGGTGGCGTAGAGGTTACATAAAAAAGGAGTGTATATGCAATGAACGGATATAAGCATGGAAGAAGCCTATGTATCAATCACGAACATGGTTCAGTCTTTTTTTTCTAAAATTTTTAATAAATAACCTGAAAATATCCGAATTATATTGATGTGCATTGCCGACTTGTCGGCAATTTTCATACCGACTAGTCTGCTAGTCGGAATAGTCGGCCCATCTCTAATATTAATATAAACAAACATATTCAATTCCAAAACAAAATCAAATAACTTAAGAAAGTTCTCTTGAAAGGAAATGGAGCGATACGCGCCGAATGCCATAATGGTGTTGAGTTAACCAAACGACAGTTTGCGGTAAGTGGACTTTGATAGCCGATATCTTGGATATTCTGAGTTCTAGGATGTACTACCTAAAGTACGCCTAATGAGATAGTCATTGATTTACTCCTGTTAATATTGCTATGTGGGACAGATAATTAATCCCTCTGTTATATCCCTTCTTGATATCCAAGATTCTCAATATCCATCTCGTTTGAGCAACGTTCCCGGTTGCATCCCCCTTGGGAGCTCGAGGTTTGCTAAAAACTTAAATAATTTGGGATGGGTAAAGTAGGTCAGTCATGATTGACCATAACTATTATAGATGTGGCAATATTTATACCGCCTGCGCCAGCCGATTTTTAGGGACTAAGAAGAATTTCCGCCACCGCGCGGGAAGAACTCAAGTTTTTCTAGTTTACTAGAGTCTTAGTCGCATTTTAAGACACCCATGGAAAGAGGTGGGGTAACCCTATTCCATGGTGGGCCTACTCGCCACATATCAGGGCTCACTGCCATTATGCATGGGCTTAAATTGTCAAAGTAACAACTAAAGAGACGTCATGAAACGATTTATAACTTCACTTTCAGTTGGTACTTTGGCAAAGCATCGGCCGTTAGTCTTTGGTCTTGTTACCTTGTAACTAAAGTTACAATGTTCTACTCTCTTACAACTTTGGGAATTTGGAAAACATTCTCAACTTACCTTGTATCTGTGTATTCTCCCTGTACCATACGATAACAGGCTTAGGGAATCCTCGAGCATCACACGTCAGGCGAGCTGTTTTACCCTCTTGTTCTACCATTGTGACGTTTCTCTCAGTTATAATCACTTTCTCTGTAAAAATATAAATTGAAATTTAGTTAAGATTTATTGCCTAAGGTCTAAGCCACTTTAAATCCCAGACTATGTGCAAATGAATAGTAGAATATAATTATATTTGTCATGATTAAGTACCTATACTTAGGTCTTTCTTTCTAGTAATTATTGTACCAGTATTTTATTGAAATCCAGTTTCCATGCCCAGTGTTTATATAATACGAGTAAATGTAGATCATCAAAAATCATTTAAAATGTATTTTTAAACAAAATGCATAATTTTATTGCTATACGTGAGATATGACCTTAAATCGAATTAATCAATTAACGCGGAAAAGTATTTTCCTTTCTGCATGAAGTCGAAATTTTATTTTTATTTTAAAACCTCGTGGTTACAAGATATTCAGGTCTCTTTGAATTTACAAATTAACTAAATCCTCATTCAAACAACTGGGTCGAAATCAGACTTTTGTAATGATAAACGTAATGCTTCAACAGTTCAGGATGCGGTATACAAGAGCGATGTTTCGAATACCAACAAACAATTCGTGTTGAACTTTTTCAAACAACTTTTTGCAGTACCAACTTTGAATTCAAAAAAGGTTCAGAATCCGGAATGCTTTCATATTTTTATTATATTTTGGTGGCTTTATAATATTCATACTTTAGTGTAGAATAGCTAGGAATATTACGACAATAATTGGTAAATTTTAGAGGTTTGTTTTACGAAAACAAACCTTTATTGTTCTTTCTTAAACATAACCGTTTGTTCGGTAAAGCTCTTTGTATAATAGATTAAATTTTTTTTATTTCATAATTGCAAACGAACGAACATTGTTTGACGTCGTAACAGGCGTCAAGTGTCAGAAAAAAATTTGAATTTCAAGTCGAAGTAAGTGGTCTATTCCGGAAAGAGATTTAAAATAGTTATTTTTCGGAATTGACCACTTATGGGTCATGTAGAAAATTGGTTTTGAATTTCGATCGGCTGAAATTTTCGTTCATTCTTTCGAATGGTCTTTCCTCGTAGTCAGGCAAAAATAGTACTTATCCATGCATTTCTCACCTCCAATTATAATATCGATATGATCGCTAAAGTCTCCGGCCTTACACGTCCAGTTACCACCGTCTGATATCTTAATGTTATGAATTATGAGAGGCACGAGGTATTCTTCTTTTGCACCAGTCTTCTTCTCAACGTAGATCCTGGTGTTTTTTGTAGAACGGACGTCTACTTTTTTGCCTGATGGTGAATACCATTCTATTGGCTGAAACACAAACAACAAGTAGATTAACTACACTACACACACTATTTTATTTTACCTACATGACTACTTAGACTGAGTCATAAAGAACCTAAAATAATTGATTGATTGCCGGCGGAAATTAAATCCGCAACATTTTACTGCATTAGGTAGGTATATATGAGTATACGTATTGCTACAAATTAGAACTCAATGACCCTAACTATAAGCTTGGAGTCCGACTTAGATTTGAAGTCTATAGTGAATAGGTTTCTTTTTGACAAGCACTTTACACTGTCGCCGTCGACCTCGTCGTCGCTTCCAATCACGGGATATGAGGACAAATGCTAGCCTACCTAATATAAAAAAGTCATACTTTTCCCGACGCGTCAAAGAAGCTCTCAGATCTATGATATGATAGATAGGCTTCGATACATACCTCTACTATGTGTTTTCCTTTGCAAAATATAGCTTTGGTTTCGCCAGTGTAGTACACGGTTGATCTAGCCATAATCTTCAGAAATGGTGTTTCATCATCTACATCGGATCTCACTGTAACAAAGAAAAAATTGAATTGGTTAGATTCAATGTAGGAAAGTTGGTCGGAGTGTGTTTTCTCAAGGTATTCTTTGAGGAGTCTTATCAGTTATTAGGTGATGATATTTTTGTGAATAATTAAATTTATATTGTTGTATTTTAGCCCATCTGAGTTTATTTTATTTTAGGCGTTTCAGTTATGGATGTTTTTTCAATAGTGATCGCTGTTATTATAACTAAAAATAAATAACAAACACATTTAAAAAACAAGAATCTTTATTACATAAACTTAATACAATTTTATGAACAGGGGGTAGCCTATCGAAAGTTCACTTTCAAAGTCTATTCGTGAACAAAAATACTACAACTTCCTAGAGATTGAGTTTACAAGTTCTCTTTAGTATATATTTTTCCATGGCTTTACCTCTTCATTTACGTTTTTTAGGGTTTCTATTCTATTCTGCGTTGCATTTCAACTCAGGATCGTTTTTATTCTTACTAAAGTGGTCCCAATTCTGTAAGGACACACAAAAGGAGATTTTTTCAAAAGGTTGTCGTCCATTCATCAATCATTCGTATAGAAAAGGAGAAAAAATCTAGGTATATACCTTTGTAAATATCTTTTTTATTTCTGTAGGTATTAAGGTTACACAGAAAATAACTTACAAAGTAAAAATTAGATTTAAGTGTCAGATATTTGAGTGAGCGTGTGGGCTGATATTTCGAAACTTTACTTCTTATTGCTTGTTTTTTTTTATCATATCTCATCCAATTTTTTAAATGGGTTGGTACTATAAAGTATCAGTGCGTGAAGTTTGTTTGTGTAGGCAAGTAAAATGAACGCCCACCATTTACATGTCCTTCAAAGTGTTAAGTTTGTAATTTAATCGAATTGAAATTATTAAATGGAATGGGATCAAAAGTAGCCTCGGCTAGGTGCTCCGACAACTTTCCTAAAATGACTTAAGGGCCTATACATCCCTAATAACGTGACAGCAGTAAAGCCAGTGAATTTCAGATGTGTAAGCGAAGGACGTAAAATGCGACATTGCAAATTTTTTTTTCAACAATTGCTTGCAAGATAACTAAATGTTATTCTTGAAATTCAAAACATTCACTGCCTGTATTGAGCTAAGTTCAGTTCTTATACAAAGTTTTATTAGTTTAGATCCCTCTAAAACAAACTTAAAACTTAACTTAACTTCAAACTTGCCAGTTTGGATTTTTTTTCTATCGAGAAAATTTTCAGGAATCGTGTTTTCACGACATTCACGTGTTAGTAAATATCCTCGACTTTAGTAAATATGGTTTCAAAAACTTTTATTTCAAATAACTTTTGTAGTAATTCATCTTAAAAACATCAGTTCTGGCCTACTACGGCCCCTTAAGGAAACTCGTATTTCTTACTAGATCACACTTACCTACACAAAGAAAACCATTCAGTTTTAAGTAGTACAACGATAAACGTACCAATCAACAGAGACACATTTTCATGCTGACAATTTTGTAATTAATTAGTGTGGCTTCAAAGAAGATTGTCTTCTAACGTTACCTGCCATGAATGGCGGTTAATTAACTTTGTTAATTAGAACGGTATCAAATGTTAACTTGAACACGATAACGGTTACGAAATTTTACATGTGTTGTACGTGATGGACTTAGTCTATGTATAAAATAGCTGTATGTTTTTGAAGGATACAATAATTAAATTTTCCGGGAAAATTTAATTTCGACGTGTGTACAAGCAACAAAAGTATGTACTTAGATACCTATAAATTAGACTTTTAAAAATAAAATTTGAGAGGCAATTAATTCAGTATTAGGAATAAAATAATTAAATTCCGTGTCGTAACGGTTATGAAAATTACTAAGTAGGAAAGCATTTTTTTTTAATTTAACTACTAAGTAGTTATAGCTATTGCTACAAGTTACCACCAGTGCACAACACTAACAGTGTAGGTAAGTAAAGATCGGCAAGTGATGATAGTAAAATGGTCTAAGACATAGCATTCTCATCTAGAAGATAGGAAGATGGCGTGAAAAAGTAGAACTAGAATGTCTTCCACCTTCGTAGTGGTTGGCTGCATATGAATGTAATTTTTCTCTAGTGTCTACGGCGTAATCACGGGTCTAAATACATTTACATAATAAAAGAGGCTTTTATCCTCTTAATAAAATAAATAATGGAAATCTCAGAAGTAACCAACGAGTTTATTAAGATTTATGTTTGCGTAGCCTGTATTTAACGTATTCTGGAATTAGTGTTCACAATTATTCTGCGCGCAGCGCACATGTATGCAGCTCAGCCCAAAAGCAATATTTTACAACAAGGTGACATTTCGTAATAAGCGTTTCTGTTACTTCCAACCATTTATTTTGATGTGCATAAACTTATCTAAACGTCGCCATGGAAGTGAATAATTATAGTCTTCTCCTACTGCATAGTGAATAATATATTAGCTAATATTGTGTGCAAATTGGATTTTTCTTCAGGATTTTATCGATATTCTAAGCTGCAGACGCGTATCGGAAGTACATAATATGTTTGACACCGAAACATTAATATGACCGTTGAAATTTGGTTTTTTAAATTTGGACAAAGATCTTACATTTTTGATTTGTGTTTTTTTCTTATTGTCATTTTTTTAGGATATTGTGTTAAATAATTAAAACACGTAATTAATAATTAAGTAAAGGTTCCTAAATACAACTTTCTTGCGCGAGGTATGTAGGTAGATTATAATAACGTCGTTCAAATTCACTACAAACCAGTGTCGCCTACCATTTTTGTCACCAAAGATACGTGACAATACCGTGCGATTTTTTCTCCAATAAAAAAAACTTACTTCCGTAATAAAAGCCTCTAAAATCTGTAGTCGTGCAGTTTTATATAAAATCTATTTGTAATTCACCCACCAGTCTTCAGATTCCAGAGGTAGTTAATACATTTTTTTTTCTTTTTTGATTTAATTTAAATTTAAATTTTATTCAATTTCAGTTTCACTTTACTTGCATTTTGGCCCTATCACTAGAAATCAATCGATCGAATAAAGGGAATTCGTATCGCACCTGTATCTATCGAACCTTATGATATCTTATGGTATCAAACCATCTTTAGGAAGATGAAGATGGTTTGAGGTGCTCCGTCAATTCCTACCTAATACAGCATTAAAGCGTTGTACCTGCTAAGCATCCAACATTTGTAACTTGAATATTCCTACCTGATAATGATTGTATATAGTAAATTAAATATATAGATTGAATTATTATTAAATATAACGACCTAAATCGTTAACTATCAAGTGGTTTTTGATGTCAAAAAGGTGGTTCTTAGTTTTCCACTAATCTCCACCTAGTTCTATAAGGACTGTATCTACCGAAAACAACCAAAAGTCATATAAATATTTGTTTTTTTTAAATAATCTAATGTAATATCTTATGTAATCTCTTTTAAATATAACTAAGTTTACCTATTTGTATAAATATTTTTTGTAAATATAGTAATTTTTAAATATATGAAAGTCATACTACATCATACTAAGAAAGCATTCTGCTCATTGTTCCGGAGATCATCGCACCATTTTAATGGATTCGACTTTGTCTTATCTATCTTCCAAACACAAAAAGAAGTCGGCGGAGCCATCTACAAAAAAAAATGAAAAAGCGACGAATTGACCACCTCTTCCAATGGGTCTTGAGAAGTCAGGTAAAAAATAAATTTGACCTTTTCCAAAATAAATTGCGGCTCTTAAGTAACGATTCATACCCGTACAATAATATTTTAGAAAATACAAAACATTATGTAATTACAACAGTGGCGAGGAAAACATTTGTTTAAAAAACCGCCGGAATTTTAATATATTTATGAATAATGCTAAGTCATTACTTACATAGATGGTAAGCCTCCCCAATAAATGACTACGGTAGACATTATGAAAGGTATTATAATATTATAGCTATAAACACAGCTTAGCAATTTTTGTTCAACTCAGTTGAAATGTAATAAATTATTCAGAGAAACGAATTACTTAATTTAAACATTTTGACGGATACCCTTATCTTTTAATCTTTAATTTTATTTAAAAGGGAGCTGATAAACCTTTGGTTAATGCTTTAAACGTAGATTATGTGATTAACTAATGATGATTCAATAATGTTACTACTACTTTAATTATAATTATAACTACCTATCTTGAGTAACTTGTTCAGAGCATTTAGATTTATCATCATAATCTGAGCGATGTTCCCGGTTATAACCTTCTTCGGGAGCTTACTTCACACAATTTTCAGTATCACATGCATGTATGTATAGTGAGGCTATTTGCATGCATATCGTCAAACCTGCAATTATGGAGTTTTTTCCAATCTCCAATTGAATTATCTTCTCTTATATTAAGAAGATGATTATCCAATTATGAATCAGAAGATCAAAGTGGTCACCTTGATCTGAGGTGAAGTGTATCAATCTTTATTTCTAATTACACGCGCTGATGGAACCATTTACTGATGTAAATGATCTTTGGTATAATTCATGATCTAATTCTACGTATCATGCACCAGATGTCGTTGATTAGTGGACTAATTATAATTATATGCCGATTTCTGAGCGTTTCTGAGTTTCTGAATGATTGTGAGATGGTGCGCGTGTGTTTATAGTTCATTTATGCAGGAACAGCTGAACCACAATTGCGGTAAAATTCGGTATGCAGAAATCTGATGACCAGCTGTGGCATCATCTAATTAGCATCCACCGTTACTAGTTGCTATTTATTGTCAAAAAACATATTTCGTATTCTACATTGCTGCTTTGAAGTAATCACCGGTAACGACCACGTTACGTCCAATCAGCAATGTACTGCAACTTAGCCACTGGTACCGGTGGATGCTAATCAGATGATACCACAGCTGGAATAACATTTAAGTTACTTTTTATCCCTATATTCCCGACCGATCGCGACTTACGCGGGCGAAACCGCGACAACGTCGAAGTTTATTCATTTATTTTTCCTATGATACGAAGTAATCAGATAAGACGACAAGTGTGGTTGTCACACTAAGTTTAATGTTCGCGGGAAACATTAAGGACAGAGAAGTGGTCAAAGTTGTTCGCGGCCCGAACATTAAGTCCAACTCTATCTTAATGCTGAGTGGCGTCCATTAGTAGGCTAACTTTAACGAATAGCTCGGAATGCACAAGTTTCCTTAATAAAATTTAATTAAAATATTTTGTACCGCTATACGACTCATTAGACAGATTAAGATCTCTGTTTGTAATTCCTTTGGGGCTGAGATTTAAATGTTGCAGAAATTTTCTTTCCTTTGTTGTTCTTTGTTCAGTTTTGTTAATAGCGAGAGTTTTTTACTACCGACAATTAGTTGCTGTCACTTAAATTGATTGAAAAAAATGTAAATGTTGCGAAGAAAACAAAATTGAATATTAAAATATGTCCTATTCCTGATTCAAGATGAGCTTGCTACATCTGATACCAAACAATCACTTACCATCAGATGATATAACTATCTCACTGTCTCACTGCTTATATATCGTGTTTAAAAATAGTTTTGGGCAGATAATTAGGTAGGCATATCACATTAATATTACACAACCTACCTAAAATCTATGGAAAAGTACTCATAAAAGGAATTGGTAATGATCTGAAAAACGTTTTCCCTTGTTGTACACGCCAACACAACAAAGTTCCAAGAATATTATGTAAGTAATATTCTATAAAAGAAATTATTTGTATATATTGTGTACAAGTTTAGAAACATACTGACTATAATTTGGATTTCTAAAGAACTACTTAGGTTCTTTAGAAATCCAAATTATAGTCCAAATTATAGTAGGAGAACATAATATTTTTACCCGGCTGCAAGGAATGGGTTATGTTTTTTTCGCGTATCTTGTATGTATATGTATGTTTGTAATATATTGTATGTTTGGTATCATTAGATTTGTCTATTTCATATTGTTTAAAAGAAAATAATGAAAGTGTTGAGTGGGATATTGATGAATTGGTATTTAAAAATCATAATTAACTTTCTTCAATCATTTATCATGTAATTATAAAATTTAAGATCTACAACGATTTAGAGTTGGTTAACAGCTGTTCATAAAAAGATCGCAACCTACTAAATAATCCTCAATAACCCCCTCAATGCAATAATGCGATTAAATTCTAATTATTTTCTTTCTTAAAAAGTGTACACAAAACCCCGCCTGCTTGTTCGTTTTTTATTATCTTTTAAGTTTTCATTTATGAAAACTGATAAGATAATCCGCGCTACCATGCTCGTTTGTCGTTGCTATGTCGTTCAAAGAAATAAAGTAAATTTTAAATAAAAAATACCCCGACTACTTTAAAAACCACAGACAATTAAAAAAAACTTTTTTATTAAAGTTTTTTTCTTTTTGTTTTGACTATTTGGTGTGTTTTTAATTTTCTTTTTTTTTAGCTGAACGACAACGCGACGATTTATAAGACACCATGGTAGGGCCCAATAAATACTAAAAGAAAACAATAAAAAAAAGTCCAGTAGCCACGAAACACAGCTACTTTACAGTCGGGGCCCATTATATGTCTAGAATCTAGACCATTATTCTAATAATAAAAAAATAAAACAAGTCTAATAAACTTGTTTTATTGTTTCTCTTTTTATTTTCTTTTCAGTTTTTATTTATTTTCTATATTTTTCAGTATCAGTTTTTTTTTATTTTGTTTCCTTTTATTTATTAATAGCTATGATAAATTTATCTTCACCCGGTTTCACCCGCGCAGGGCCCTGATCCCGTGACGATATCTGGATAAAACGTCCCAAGGATGCAATCTATCCTGATATTATTATTATTATCAAAATCGGTTTAGATAAAATAGAGATTGGCTGTATAGCTGTGAGTGTGCTTCCCATCAAATAAAACAGTCTAAACTTGAAACGAATCGAAACGGTACAATGGGTAGCTTTATCACCCAAAGCGAGCTATTCCAGATAACCTTTGGATAGAGAAGAGTTGAATTGGTACAGGTGTTCAGAGTCCGTTAAACACTCAAATTATTTGGTGTTAAAGAGAGGTGTATAGCTAAGTATAGCTATAAGTTTATATCTATGTGTATGTGGGATTGCTAGATTTTGAATGATACGAATGGATAAAAAGACTTGTTGTGTGATACGGTTTTTGAACGAAAGGAATGTATGAGGTCGGAAGGAAGTTGAATATTGTAAGATGGCGGATTGAGAGAAAAACGACGTTAAATGTCTAACGTGTTCTGTAATAAAAGAAATAATAAAATCAGTGTTCTTCAAGTATCTGGACTTTTGTTTCGCAAGACAGGAACCCCAACTCCTAGACAACAACCAGCCCCCACAAATTTTTGAGGGATCGTCCGGGATTGTGAACAGAAAGATACGGACGAAGACGTTGGCTACGAACGACGACGACACGTGTTTCCAGATTACCATTATTATTTTTCAACGACGACAACGAAGTTAAAATGGGAAAGAATAAACATCAATCGTTTGACGATGCGACGGCGTATTCGACGCCGACGAAGAACAGTCATGGATATAATACGACGATGGACTTGGCGGGATTTGTACCAAACTTTGATGGCCGGGATCATTCTTATCCATCGACGAAATGGGTACAAGACGTGGAAGACAATTCAGATATTTTCGAGTGGACGGCAACACAAAAATTAATTGTAGCCCGAAGATCACTTACTGGAACGGCAGCGTTGTGGCTAAGAGCGGAAAAAACATTCAAGACATGGGACGAACTGAAACAGGCAATACTCCGTGATTTTCCTGACAATATTGACAGTAAAGCGATTCACGAGATGATGTCGGAACGAGTGAAAAGCCCTTTTGAATCGTATTTTGATTATATGCTTACAATGAAGGAGATGGGCCGACGTGGAAAAATGCCGGACTACGTAGCAATAAAATACATCATCGATGGGATAAAGGACGATGAGATAAACAAAGTGATGCTGTACGGAGTGAGTACCTACGGTGATTTAAAAGAAAAATTGAAAACGTATGAATTGTTGAAATCAAAAATGCATAGACGGCAGACGCATACGAGGCATTTCAAGCAGACCGTACAACCGACTGCGATGGCGACTACGTACAGATGCTTTTCGTGTGGTGAGAAATCCCACAAAAGTGCAAATTGCCCGAACAAAAACCTGGGAATGAAGTGTTTTCATTGTAACGAATATGGTTCCCATATTTCATCCCAGTGCCCAAAGAAAATGATGGAGAATGGAGGAGGAGCAACGACGTCATGGCGAAATCAACCGAGTTCGAGCGGGAACAGCCGAAACACGAGCAGCAGACAATATCCGAGCGGCGGTGACGTCAAGAAAACTTTCTTCGCACAACCACAGGCTGAGTACCACGAAGGAAAGGGAATAAGGACCGAATGTGAACGACTTGAACAACGCGACAAGTGCAGCGACGGACAGCAGTTTTTGAACGAAATATCGTGCTGTGCTCCTATTGGTCGAGAGGTTAACATGGCGGACAATGACATTTCTTCTTGTTACTCTGTGAATAAAATTGTAAACAAACCTCAAATGCCGGTAAAAATGTTGAAATTTTGCTATAAAAACCTTAAAATAGAGTGTCTTGTGGATACAGGTTCAGAGATTAACTTAGTAAGTACCGATTTGATTGATATGTTAGGTTCCCCGATGTGTGAAAATAGTGAAAACTTGAGGTTAACGGGGTTAGGACGTTCTCAAGTACAAACGACAGGTAAACTTTTACTGAATTTCAAAATAGATGAATTTGATTACTCAAATATTACATTTTACGTAGTACCTGACGCTTGTATACCCTACAAAGTTATCCTAGGGCAGGAGTTTTTGTCTAAAACTGTAATGATTATGAAAGATGGATGTGTGTGTTTGAAACCATACGATTTCTTGCAAAGTGTGAATTGTTTCCCATGTACAATTGATTCCATAGGTTTCATAAACGATGTGAAGGTGCACGACGAGGTAGTACAGTTGGTGGAGAGCTATGAACCAAGGCAGGTTAAAGAACCTCCTTTAGAGCTGAAGATAATACTGAAGGATGACCTACCAGTTGCTCAACGACCTAGAAAAATGTCACCAAAGGAACAAGACGAAGTTGACAGGCAGATACAGGACTGGTTGCAACAAGGAATTATACAGGTGAGCCATTCTGAGTATTCTAGTCCGATCGTGTTAGTTCGGAAAAAAGATGGATCACTCCGAGTATGTGTTGATTACAGATTGCTTAATAGAAAAATGATGAAAGATGAATATCCTCTACCGGTCATTGACAGCCACATAGATAAATTGGCAGATGCTAGAGTATTTAGTGCAATTGATTTGAAAAATGGATATTTTCATTTAAATTTACATAAAGACTCGATAAAGTATACTTCTTTTGTTACGACGACGGGACAGTACGAATTTTTAAAAGCCCCATTTGGTTTATCTATTTGCCCAAAAGTTTTTACTAGGTTTGTGTCCATAATCTTCAGGGATCTTATTTCAAAGGGCATTGTAATAATTTTCATTGACGATATTTTGATTCTAGCAAATGATGAAAGACAGGCATGTGACCGTCTACGAGCTGTGCTCACAGTAGCTTCAGAGTATGGCTTAAACATAAATTGGAAGAAAAGTCAAATATTAGTACGTCGAGTAGAATACCTAGGACATGTCATAGAGAATGGGACAGTCAAGCCGTCACTAGAGAAGACTGATGCAGTTATAAAGTTTCCAGAACCGAAAAATACGAAGCAACTACATAGTTTTTTGGGACTTTGTTCTTATTTTAGGAAGTTTATAGAAAATTATGCACTGATAGCACAACCATTGACAGATTTGTTGAGGAAAAATAGAAGTTTTGAATTTGATGATGTGCACAGACAAGCCTTTCACAAACTTAAACAAAAATTAGTAAATAAACCTGTGATTAATATTTTTAAAAGAGATGCAATAACCGAGCTCCATACGGACGCCTCTACTATAGCATATGCGGCGATATTGATGCAACAAGATGGAAACGGAGATTTACATCCAATTCACTATATGAGCAGACGCACGACTGATGCAGAAAGCAGATATACAAGCTATGAACTAGAAGCATTAGCTGTAATAGAAGGAATTAAGAAGTTCAGACACTATTTATTTGGAATACCTTTCAAAATAGTGACTGACTGCAAAGCTTTTCAATTGACACTCAATAAGAAGGAGTTGGCAATGTCTACGAAGGTATGTAGATGGGTTTTATTTTTACAAGACTACGATTTCACTATTGAACACAGAGAAGGATCTAAAATGAGACATGCAGATGCATTGAGCAGAAATCCATATTCACTGACGGTAATTACAAATTTTCAGACTGATTTACGACGGGCTCAAGAAAGCGATGAAGGTCTCAAAGCGATTATACAAATAATATCTGAAGGAAAGACATATCAAGACTATACTTTACACAGAGGACTATTGTGTAAAGGAGTTGATCAAAGTATAGTTGTACCACGAAAGATGGAGAATGAGATCATAAGACGAGCGCATGACAATGGTCATTTTTCCAAGAAGAAAACGTTAGAATTGATAAGTCAAGATTATTTCATACCGAAGCTATCAAAGAAAGTCGAAGATTTTATATTATGCTGTATACCATGCCTACTGGCCTCCAAAAAAGAAGGTAAACAGGAAGGATTTTTGAATCCTATCAATAAAGAAGATATTCCATTCCATACACTGCACATAGACCACATTGGACCTATGTCAGAGACACGTAAGCAATACAATTACATACTTACCATGATTGATGCTTTTACCAAGTTTGTTTGGTTATTCCCGACGAAGACGACATCTACACAAGAAGTACTTAACAAGCTAGAGATACATCAGCAGACTTTCGGTAACCCCCGACGTATAATTTCAGATCGAGGTACGGCGTTCACAAGCAATGATTTCTCCCGATATTGTGAAGAAGAAGGCATTGAACACATCAAGATAACCACAGGTGTACCACGTGGGAACGGACAGGTGGAGCGTGTTCATCGAACACTAATCTCTGTTTTAACTAAGCTGTCTATTGAGAAACCTGCACAGTGGTATAAGCTGACAAATAGAGTACAGAGAGCTTTGAATAGTACGTATCAGAGAAGTATAAATACTACACCATTTGAACTGTTAGTTGGTGTGAAGATGAACCGAAAAGAAGACCTAAAACTGATGGAAATATTACAGGAAGAAGAGAGACATAATTTCATTGAAAACAGAGACGAATTAAGAATGAAAGCTAAGAAACAGATTTTACAAGTTCAAGACGAAAATAGAAGAAATTTTAACAAAAAGAGAAAAGAAAGTAGAGTTTATCATGAAGGAGATTTAATCTTTATAAAGAGGACACAATTTGGATCAGGTATGAAGATAAAACCGAAGTTTTTAGGACCCTATAAAGTCACAAAAGTGAAGAGGAACCATCGATACGATGTAGAAAAAGCAGACCCAAGTGTAGAAGGACCCCACAGAACATCCACTTCAGCGGATAATATGAAAGCCTACCCAGATTATGACAACTCAGATTGAACTATGACGTGAGTATTTTTGCTTAGTTAGATGAAGAATGCTAAGAATGAAAGCTGATGAATGATAGTGCTTTAGTTAAGAAACAGTAATGTAAGCCCTAAGGATGACGTTCGGATTTAATAAAATAATTTAAGATGTAATACGAGTATGTACAATGTATGTTTCATTATAATCATAATTGTAATGTAATGTTAAACTTACAGAAGTTGTCAGTCTCCTGAAACTGTTTTGATTCTATAACTTCTGTTCCATGTAACTGAATTCACTACGGAGGTTTAATTTAAGAAGGTTTTTCAATTGTAATGTAACGTTAACGATGTAACTAGTTAAGATAGATTACGATGAATGTTATGAAGTGTTGTAAGATGATGTGAGAAAGTGAGTACGAGAGATGATGCATGTCTGAGGACAGACATGAAAGCAGGAGGGCCGAGTGTGGGATTGCTAGATTTTGAATGATACGAATGGATAAAAAGACTTGTTGTGTGATACGGTTTTTGAACGAAAGGAATGTATGAGGTCGGAAGGAAGTTGAATATTGTAAGATGGCGGATTGAGAGAAAAACGACGTTAAATGTCTAACGTGTTCTGTAATAAAAGAAATAATAAAATCAGTGTTCTTCAAGTATCTGGACTTTTGTTTCGCAAGACAGGAACCCCAACTCCTAGACAACAACCAGCCCCCACATGTATGTGCTATAGATATTCCAAAGAATTTAAAACATCCCACAACCGACTCACATTTATTTTAACTGATTGGGGGAAAAGATAAAACAAATGTGCGCGGTTCTTTTCAGTGAAATTGAGGAAATATCTCAATACATTTTAATGCGACCGTTTTCATGTATCAAGAACAGGGTCATAATTTAGTCTTAGTGAGAAGTCTAATGAAAAACGTGGGTTTATTTATTTACCTACTTTTTCACTAGATAGGTAAAATATTTTCTAATTAGGGAGGAAGGAAGGAACGCTTTGGACTATTGTATACTCAAAATGAGAACAACGATCAATGTGAAGGATGCTGAATTGCTAAAATGGTTGACTCCATTAGATAATTTATAGAAATGCATACTTTGCTTAAACAACAAAACCTAGAGCCTACTTTTCACGTTCGAATGAACGATCGATATCCATCACCTAAGCTATCATTATGCAAACATTTTTGAAATCGATCAAGCCATAACCGTGAAAAATAAAAAAACAAACTCTCGCATTTTTAATATTAATTACCACATAAATACATATATTTGTAAATAATAATTAGTTAATTATTAGGTATCAAAAAAGATTATTCCAATTATTTCATCGTAATATTGATGGAGCCATACGTAGTTTTTGTTGCATTTGCCGCTCTTTTTTAGGGAAAACATTCAGTTAAACCTAGGTATCGTGACGCCTACGCGAGTTGTCAGCAAACGCAGATAACGCGTAAATGTGCGCCTAAAATTTTAGCATTATAATTATTCTGTTTACAATAAAAAGATTAAGTTTTGTGGTGTTTAATATAATGTAAGATACATTGATAATTAGGCCACAAGAGTTTCGTCTACCATATGAGGTAGGTACCATTAATAATAATGTAATGTATGTGTATTTACAGGTTGTAGAAAGCGCCTACACTATTTATCGAGCAAACCTTGATTACACGTAAGGTCTTCAATTCTAAATTTATTCTAATTCTTGAGTCAAAGTATGTCGTATTTCATTATTTTAATTTAAGCATAATTCTTACAGTTTCTTCATTATGTACAACAAATAAATTTACAAATTTGTACTAAAATGGTTTCTCGTTTTGTTGCTACCGTGCCTTGTTTGCTCTACATTTCATAATATCGTAACAGAGACCTTGAACCTATTTTTAAAATAAGCAACTCATCGCAGTAGGTATGAATGTTTTTGTGAATAGCAATGTCACTAACAAAGTGAACTCTGCGAAGGAACACGTATTTCGTAACAAGACTTTACTGTTTGATAATACTTGTCTGTCAGTTTTTAAGTGATAAGATAACAACAAATTTATGATCATCGTGCGTTAAATGTGGTACAAAAAGACTTGTGTGTGCTAATAGGTATCATTTTTACTGTTTTTGTGCAATCAATAACATGACGAAAGTTTTACCACGAGTCATGAGAGCTGTGGGTCTCTACAAGTATTTGCCCATCGCAGATCCAAGTAGTCTTATAGATTTGGAAGTGCCGTTGCCGAGTTTACAAAATACTGACGTTTTAATACAAGTAAAATCGGTCGCAGTTAACCCTATTGACACAAAAATACGGTCACCGAAGCCAACAGTAGAAAAAGAGCCCAGAATTTTGGGTTGGGATGGCTCTGGAGTGATAGCGCGTATTGGGAAAGATGCAAAATTGTTCAAAGAAGGCGATGAAGTGTTTTTCACCGGAAACTTATTTCGAAACGGGGCAAACGCGGAGTATGTATCCTTTGATGAGGTTCAAGTAGGACCTAAACCTAAAAATTTGACTTTTGAACAAGCTGCTGCGATGCCGTTGACATCGATAACCGCATACGAAATTCTCGTGGATAGGATGCACATTTCTGAAAAAGATAGAGGTAAAACGCTTTTGATTATCAACAGCGCCGGAGGAGTAGGTTCAGTTGCATCACAGTTAGCAAAATACTTCGGACTTAAAGTTATAGGAACAGCTTCTCGCAATGAAACTCAAGAATTCTCAAAACAATTTGGAACTGATCTCGTTCTGAATCACACTCAAGATATAGTACCTCAACTAAAAGCCAACGGATACGAATATGTAGACTATATTTTAGTAAACTATGATCCTTATCCTTATTGGGAAACGATTATACAAGCTATCCGGCCACAGGGGACAATAGGGCTTGTGACAGACAGCAGTGGTTTAGTCGATATCAAGTTGTTGAAGGATAAAAGTATCACTTTAGTCCACGAGATGATGGCGACAAGAATAAAATATAATACAGAAGATAAGATCCGGCATCATGAAATTTTGAAAGAAGTGTCGAAACTTTTAGACGAAGGGAAGCTAAAGTGTACATTGACGAAAACTATGTCACCTATCAACGCTGCCAATTTGAGAGAAGCACACAGACTGATTGAAGGAAAGCAAATGCTTGGCAAGTTAGTTTTGTCGGGATTTTAGGTTGTTGTCATTAAATTGTAATAAAAGACTATTTTCCAGTCAAATTGTCGTCCGAATGTATGGGATCGTATCCGTTAAATCCGGTAGCTGTCACTTTTTGCAGGCTTGTTTGTGATGTTGGCCTAATGAATAATCCAAGTTTGTGCCCTCGAGCACCGAACGTAACTACCTATGTCTAAATACAATAATATTAATAGATTTAAAAAATCTATTAATATTAAATGTTTTTAAATGTCCTAAAAATAGTACGTTTTGAGTAGCCCCTCGTTGGGCCCCGCAGGGTTATTTTACACTTTTTAGGAAATTTAAAAAACGTGGGTTTTTATTTATATTTTTTTGGTGTGTTCTTTAATTGTTTGCTGTCAATAAAATTTTAAGTTAATGAGCTTTTTATGGTAATTTAGTGCTAATAGGCAAATAGTTTTTTGTCTCTAAAATAGTTCTGGAAAGTTGAAAGTTTTAGGTTGCACGTGACAATGCAACCTGAAGCTACTTTCAACTTTGAACTATTTCCAAAGTTTCAATAGTCGGGAAATGCCTCAAATTGAAATTGCAAAATTCCGCCCGGACCGACAAACAAACGAATAAGCAAGAAAAGTGAGAGTATAAAAACGTGTCATTTTCAAGACAATTTTCAATATTTTTGAACTTATGCAAATTGCAAAATTAGTTAAATTAGTAAATATTGTAATGTTAAAAAAAATATAAAATTTGATAGGCTATATATCTCGAAAACTATTGGGTCTACAGATACAATTCTAGTCTCATATTGTTGAAAATGTAGTATTCTTTTTAAACGCCCTGAGAAGGTACTGTCAAAAACTAGTTCTTTAGGGTTTTAATCGCAAAAAAATGAGTGTTTTCGATTTTTGTTATGGTTGTATTCGGCGTTCACCTTCAGACACATCAGTACTATTTCCATATTTGTAAAAATGCATTGGCAGTGCAAGTTTGTACAATTTTTAATGAGTCATTTTCCTTATTTGTACAAATTTTAAATGTTTTACTAACGAATAAATAACGAGGTCACAAACTTAGATTATTCATTAGGGATCGTCTCCACGAGCGCGGCGATATTATCGTCGAGCCATTTATTTCTATACAATCTCTATTAACGTGTCTCCACACGCGATGTTAACGCGGCGGTGCGTTGTATAGAAATAGGTTAATATCGCCGCGATACTATCGCTCGTGGAGACGGTCCCTTAGGCTAACATCACAAAAAAGTCTGCAAAAAATCAAATTTACCGGATTAAACGCAAACGCTGATGTGAAAATTTACTGGACTAATGATGGTTTGACTGAATAATTTGTTATTTTACAATTTTCGATCGGTTATTAATGTTTTGACCTACACGTTTAAGATAATCAATTACAAACACAACATTGTTATGTAAGCAGCTAATAATTGTTTGGAAAAGATAAAATATTTTTGGATAATAATATTCATTTAGCAATCAGTTACAATGCTGCACCGACGTTTCGGAGCCTTGCAGACTTCTTTTTCTAGGTAGCCCTGGTAGGTAGGGTCCAAAACATCGGAAAGGCAGCGGCATTGTAACAATGATAAGAAAACAAAGAGAATAAAACGGTAAAATGAGTTTTATTTCAGTTTTGCATTTTTGCATCCACGTACAGACTGAATAACCTTTTTCTTATTTGTTTGCTCAGAACACCCGAACCGTTGATGAAGACTCAGCCAATTGAAACATCCATAATGGGTTGTTCCTACTTTTACAGCTCGGTAGATGGAAGACCGCGCCGGTGTCGTTTTATCTGAGCAACCTTTCAGAGCAAAGTAGAGAAAATTGATATTTGATCGGTGAACCCCACTTAACGCTGCGCGAGTTCACTGTGGAATTATTCGCCGTTAAACAGTTTCCTATCTAAGTCAATTTGAGTAATAATTTGGATTTTGAAAGCATTTCTCACAGAACGATCTTTTAAATTGTATGAAATCAAAATGACATCTTCTATATCTATATTTTTTCTATACTTATAATAAAGGAAGAGAGGACAAAAAGTCTTTGCTTGGAAGTATACTAAAACAAAGTTGTCTAGGGGACTTAGAAAAAGTAGTAGATTTTTTTAAATTATTAAAATTCATGTCTGTCTGTTTCTCTGTTTGTTCCTTATACAATTAAAAACTACTAATCCGATCGAAAACTGGTTTTCAATATTGGATAGTTTTATTTTCGAGAAACCTCGTGGCATCTTTACATCGAAATCCAATTAGTAAAACCCGAGTAATTAACGAAAAAGTCGGCTATGCACTATTTCTACACTGAAGTTGCGGGTAACAGCTAGTTCTATAGATAAACAGATATACGATCATTTTGATAGTCTTAATACTAGGAGTTAAGCTCTGTGGTTTACGCGCCCTCTGATGAAAAGAAACCACAAGAAACTCATGGAAAAACCTTTTTGTAGTAAAATGTTGCATTACAATCGTCATAACACAAATTGTATATTAACTCTAAAATATGAAATTTGAATTCCGACTATCGCAAATTCATCGTACAGATTTTCCGCGAACCAGATATGAAATTCATTAATTCTGTAATAAATACTACCACGGATTCCACACGAATACAAATCAAATCTGAAAATCATTTCCAAATAAACAAGGCTGTTTATTTAAATTTGCTATGAGTGACGTAATTACTGCTCTCAAGGTGCGAAGCAATAGCTGTCAAGATGATTTATTAACAACATCTTAGGTAGTAATAACTGGAATTGTATGAACGCTCTCTCACATACGGCTCGACGGCTCGGGCGAAAACTCAACACCGATATACCAAAGGCGAGTTCATTGACAAATTGCTTACAATTTTGTTAATTAGCGCTGAAATGTCGCGAGCGCAGCTTTTGTTGTTTGTTGAATAAGAAAGAACGTTTGCCCCCAATTACACAAACGCTGATTTTTCAAATCCCTAGATAGAGATATCTGACAGAAAAACTGTAACACCACCGAATGAAAAACGTCACTATGATATATAAAAAGAAAATAAATCCAAATTTAGAAGATCATTATTTTATGGCTTTTAAAATTGGGTGGATTCGAACTTATTCGACAGATATCTTATACAAGATGTAACGGGTAAGCCCTTTTAAGCCGAAAGGGGGTTGTTTTGGACTTTTAGGCACACAACTTTTGATCTACAACTTTTGAAAATTCGAAGTACTTTTCGAAAATTTTAAGTGTAAAGTTTACTTGAAAATCAGCTGTTTCTCAGAGTTCGAGGTCATTGACCTTATTTTGTCCTTTCATTTATTCTACTACAATAAAACTTCAATAACCTTTATTTTCAAAAGCAGCTGTTTTTTCAGTGAAACATAACCTCAAAATTTTCAAAAAAAGTTCGATTTTTCAAAAGTCGTAGAACAAAAGTTGATCCCCTAGATGTCTAGAACAACCTCCTTTCCGCTTAAAAGGGCATACCCGTTACACTTTGTATATCCGTGGAATGAAAAATCGGTTCTAAGTTAATTTAGCTTAGCTTTGCGTAGTTGAAACAGCTTATCATAAATGTGCGTTCACCACTATGCCAGCTATGCTTTCGTCTGTTTGAAAAGTTGACCAGCTAAACTAAACTAAGTTTAGTTGACATTGGACGTTTGACTTTTGTACAGCTTGGATTATTTGGCCATAAGAAATTACCATGCCTATTGTAAAACTTAACACTGGAGCTTAACGGCGCGTGAAAGTGTGCTGACAAGCTAGGTTGGAATAATTATTCCTACTAACAAAATAAATCTAAAAGTTTGGGACTATGTATGTGTGTGTATTTGTATGTATGTATGTTTGTTACTCAATCAGGGTCCCATATTCCATTCCGATTTACATCTAGTCGAATGAATTTTGTACCGAGGGAAAAATGTTTGCGAAACCTTTTTAAACCGATCGGATGTAGAAGCGAATGAAAATAGCTGCGAAACCCGGTGTATCGACGAACGGTTTTCCGAAAAGTATTTCTTTGGAAATTTATTTATTTATTTACTTCAAACATTTACAATGCCATTACAGTTTCCCAAGGCGACACTGTAAAGAACTAAAACTAATCTTAAATTAAATTAATTAATGAAATACATTTCAAGAAAACTGATTACCATATTTTATGTTATATTTCTGAGCTACCTCCGTGAACTTCACCAACGAACATGAAAAAATATCTATATCTGTAATGTTGCATATCTGGTTCACTAGATGTACGGCTCTATACAGCGGTGCTTGCCGCACCGCCAGGGTCCTACCCACAGGTATCGAAAACAATACGTGAGATCTGGCGCGGATGTAGTGGTCCGGCGCAAACAGCTTTTCAGGCACGTCAGCACTTGAGGATTGTGCACCAGCCCACGAATTAACTTAAATATGTACACTACTAACAATAGATGCCTTCGCACTTCTAGCTTGTCGTATTCTACCATCCCCAATACGAAGAGTGTAGGATACATCAGCGGATAGAACGGATATACTCCATATTGCTTATAGTATAAAAAGCGTGTAAAATAATTTTGCATTTTATCTAACATTGCACAATACTTCACTTCATGTGGACTCCAAATCATTGCACCGTATTCCAGCTTACTACGTACTAGTGAGTTGTACAACGCTTTAATAGCTTCAAGATTTTGGAAATCCTTCGATTGGCGTATAATAAAACCCAAACTTCTAAATGCCTTTTTACACACATTAATAATGTGGCTATTAAAATTTAAGTTTGTGTCTACCAGCACCCCCAAATCCTTTACAGATGATACCCTCGCTACCGGCTCACCACCAATGTTATAGCTATAGCTGATAGGTTTTAACGACTTTGTGTACGTTGTGGTACAACATTTGGATGCATTAAAGTACAATTTATTTTTATGACTCCATTGCACCACTCTATCTATATCTTCTTGTAGCAGATGACAATCTCCATATCCTTGAATTTTAAATATTAATTTTAGGTCATCTGCAAAAAGAAGACAGACTGCTTGTTTAACTACTGTTGGAAGATCGTTAATCATTATTACAAATTCAAGAGGGCCTAGATTACTACCTTGACTTACTCCCGAATTCGTAATGTACGTCTCGGAAATGTAACCCTCATACTCTACGTATTGGCTTCTTCCCCTCAAGTAACTGCTAAACAATTTCAGTAAGCTAGGGGTAAATCCTGCCATTGCCAACTTCATCAAAAGGACGTCGTTGTCTACGGTATCAAAGGCCTTCTGAAAGTCAAAATAAGCCGCATCAACCTGTATCCCTGCATCCACAGTCGGGATAGAATATGTCTCAAAACAAATTAAGTTGCTATCCGTGCTGCACCCCGGTCTGAACCCATGCTGCGCATCCGACAACTGAGTACTAATCTGTGCGTAAATACTCTGGTGTAAAACTGTCTCAAAAACCTTTGCTACCGTAGGCAGCACCGCCACCGGTCTAAAATTTTCTACCTCCGAACCTCCCCCTCCTTTGGCACAGGAATAACTCGCGTAAGCTTCCAACTCTCGGGGTATGTGTGGGAAGTCAATATTAAATTAAAAATATGTTGAAGTGGCCATGACAGTACTCGCCCACAATCCTTTATCAAAAACGCCGGAAGACCATCTGTCCCTGCTGACCTTTTAGGTTTCAGCCGTTTCAAAGCGGCACCCACATCCCGTAGCGTCACTTGTGCTAAATGCACTCTAGCTGAACTGTGGATAGTCTCCTCCGCAGCTGCCGCCCTCATCGCTTCCTGAACATCTAATGTAGGAGGAGTGGGGCTGAACACAGAGTGAAAATAGTTCGCAAATTGCTGTGCATAAAACTGCTTCTCTATAGGCAGTCCATTTTTTGTAATAGTGGCCGGGTTACGTTTTGCACTTTTAGACCTAATATAGCTCCAGAATGAAGCAGGCTCACCCAAAAACTGCATCTGCAACCGGCTATTGTATAAATGATATGCTTCCTCTACTTTTTTTTTGATTATTGCCCTTTTCTCCGAGAACCGTTCTATATAATTTACTCATCTGAAATGAATTCATTCGATCGAAATCTGCTACGAAATAAGGAGGTTCATGAAACGATTGTCATACAATGGGCCCTACCATGATATCTTATAAGTCGTCGCGAAGTCATCGCGTTGTCGTCCGAATAAAAAAAAAAAAAAAACACATCAAATAATTAAAAAAAAAAAGATAATCATACATAATCTGTGGTTTTTAAAAGTAGTCGGGGTATTTTTTATTTAAAATTTACTTAATTTTTTTCAACTATAAAAGGCCGACATAGCAACGACAAACGAGCAAGGTAGCGCGGAATATCTAAATTTTTTATGAAACTCGATGTATCGGTGAGAAATAAAAATTTAATTTTCAAGATGTCTGTTAATTGCATTCATGTTTATTTGTCTTGTGTTATAATATTATCTTGATTGTGAAACCTATTGTTTGGTACACACTTTTGCGATTTCACGCGCTTTAATGGCCTGGTTATTCGTTAAAAGTGTCTCCAAGGTCCCAGCTATACAGCTTCTAGCTGTAAGGTCACCCATTTCTGCAACGTTTTACTTCTATGCAGGAACCCACTTTGGAATTTGTGCATGAATTTTAAAATGGATATTAAGTGCAACAAACATCAGTCCAAGGTTTTGTGACTTTAATAAGGGTAAAAGCTTCGCTTTAAAGTTTTACCCTAGGTATGTCAGGATAAAAAGTAAACATTCGTCTTATTCTAGTCTCCAACTAGTGACATGCACATATGGTTCAATCAAATTCAATTGCTTAATTTTTGCTTGAATTAGCAACATTCATAACATTTTAATTTTTTACTTTTTTAAATTAGGTTACCTTGGAGGATGTCCTAATCAACTTATCGAACATAGAACTTGACACTGGCTAAGTCTCTTATAAAGACTAGAAAGCAGAAAGACCGCCTGATAGGAAATATTTTTGTCTCGGCCCTGACTGCCGAGTTTCATACATTTCAAAGTTAAACTGTTCGGAAATTTACACACATACCTTTAAAAAAGATGACTCAAAATTCGAACGTCGTTATTCTATTACCCGCCATTTAGGTAATCAGTTGAGCTATCTACGTATATTCACAGCCAAATTAATGCATCAAAACTTAGTTTTAATACCTGGTAGGTGTGGCAAGATGAATGTTCTATATTTAAACTCTCTCATATTTGCTAATCACTAAGCCTCCACTAGCTCCACTCATGGTAACGAAGTTCTGCTTCACTGCCTTTATGCTTTTGTGAATATCAAAACAAACTGTATTGAATTGAAATAGAGTTGTTTTTGCAATAGAAAAGTGAAGTTTACTTACGAACAGTATTAAGTATTGCACCTAAAGCTTCACATTTGGTTTGATTGATGTACTACTACCTACATATTACATAGGTAAGCGAATATTTATTCAGAGAGCTTTTGAGAAAATGAAGCTTTCTATTGGAAATGTTGTTTTAATACAACATCTCATGTAAATGTCTTATGTAAAAAGAACAGAACTTATAGGTTTTTAAGGCGCCGGCCGTTCTGCAGAAAATACAGACGATTTTTTTTTTAGTTTACGTTTTTGTATGTATTTGAATCACGAATCTTTATAAAATGACATCCTACTAATATTGTAATGTGAGTACAATAAGTAAGTAAGTAAATGAGTATGTTCGTTACTCCTTCAAACAAAATTCACTGAACCGATTGCAATTAAACTTGCAATGCAAGTAGCTGAAGCCTAAACACAAATAACCCTCATAGCCGCTGCTTAAACGCCTTTGTTTGTTATAATCGAAAGCAGAATACTTATTTAGTAAAACTATACAAAAATCAGTTGGGAACCTACTACCTAAGTTCTTTAAAACTTTAATTGCTACTTAATTCAAGTGACGGATCGCACTTAAGCCGACGTTACTTGTGTTACTTAGACGAGACACTTATTAACAAGTCCTGTCGCTTTGGAGAAGGGTCTGAAATGTCTCCCTTCCGTCGAGTGACATATATTTCACTCTTTTGGCTGTAAATGGGTGTTTTAAAACGTGAACTGACAAATTAAGTGTAATTAGGGCGATCGAAATAAAAAAAGAACAATACTTCTTGACCACTTTTCGAATTTAAGTTACTTTATCATGACCCTTTTTAAGGTACTCCTCCAGATTTATAATTAAATACAGCGCGCACCTTGTGAATCGAATCTTTAATGTGACATTACAAGTAAATGCTCGCGGTTAAGGAGCCCCTTAACAAGATTTAAAAACATAAAAGTTCTGTCCTTTCAAATAACACAGTTGAAATTGTAATTATTTAATCTATACTAATATTATAAAGCTGAAGAGTTTGTTTGATTGTTTGTTAATTTGAACGCGCTAATCTCAGGAACTACTGGTCCAAATTAAAAAATCTTTTTGCGTTTGATAGTCCATTTATCGAGGAAGGTTATAGGCTATACTACATCACGCTACGACTAATAGGAGCGGAGCATTCATGAAAAATGTTGTAAAAACGGGAAGAAATTGCCCCTTTTTCGAGATTCTGTCGCGTGCGCTGAGTAAACGGTCAAAGTTACATAAAAACCATGTATGGCAGAATTCTTCCTCTGGAAAGAATCTAATAAATAGTCTGCGACAGCATATGTCTATCTCTTAAGGTTGACTCAATATAACATTTTTATAGTAATCAAATTTGTTGTAGAACAATGCATTATTTCCGAAGCTAATATTGTAAATATGATATTGATCCTTATCTTAATAAATACTTTATTTATTAAAAGTATTTAATTTTAAACATAATTGACATACGTGATGGGTAAAAATGACGGTTAAACCGATTTGAATGAAATTTGGTACAGTTGTGGTTTAATGGTTGAAATAAGATATAGGGTACTTTGAATAATCATAACGATTTTTTTAATTGGGACCAGTAGTTACTGAGATTAGCGCGTTCAAACAAACAATTAAACAAACTCTTCTGCTTTATAATATAAGTATAGTAAAACACTTTATACAATTTATACGGTTGAATCGCGTTTTTATTTATGGTTTTAAACGAACCGAGCTTTCGCCAACCTTACAGTTGACTTTTTCAAGGTTAACTAACCTTTTCAAGGTTTTCAAGGTTGGTTGGTAGGTTGGTTAGTTGGTTGGTAGATTCGAATATAAATAAATAAGGCTTACCATGTAAAACATTCTCAAAATATCTAATTCATGGAATTTCCTAACATGTTTTTTTCTTAAAAACACACACAACATGTTTTTCTTAAAAACACGTTGTGTGTATATGTTATATACATGAGAAATACATAATTTCTTATATGGGCACTTAAAATAATAGTAATTAATTTTTAATAAAAATCTATTAAAGAAGTAAGTATCTATCTACTTATTCCATCAAAAGTAAACAGAAATAAAACATAATTAAATATTTTAGGTTACTAACAAACTAATTTGAAAAACGATCAATATTGCGGTGTTTAGTTGAATTATTTCCAAGAAGCTCTTACTGAAGCATTATTATTCAAGTAGATAAATAGATGGGTTTCGTTAATTGATCGAAACAAAACCTCTACAAATGAATATCCTGGAGCGCAACTATTAAGCTCCAATTCAGTCTAGGTTAATGCTAAATATTTTGGTTTTGAATAGCAGTTAATTAATTTCTTAAAGCAGTTATGTAGCTAATATAACATACATGTAGCATTTATTTATGAACTAAAGAAACTTTAAGGGGAACCCTAAGACCATGAGATCACAGTAGGGGAGGAGAACATTATGAGGGGCTAAAGGGAAACAACTTTGACTATTTTCCTCACATGCAGTCCGTGTTATCCTGACTATAACTATTACTATGCGCTGAAGTCAAAAACATCGTCAGTTGTCAAGGCAGCATGACCTTTAGAGAACTACAAACTAAAGCAAGTTTTGCTAGACTTGAAACAAAGACGCTTTGAACCGAGTATGTAGGTAAAATGACATAATTACTCACTTTGAGAAAACAACTACAACCATCTTGAAACTAGATACTAAAATCTTATACATGCTATGTTTCAATCTAGCTCACGTACCAACTGAAATAATACTCATAGCAATTTCGTCACGGCATTCACGTGTAAGACCTTATTGTCGTCGGGTAATTCTACGCTTGCGAAGTACCTATCCGAGGAGTTTTTACAGCAAATTCTGTTCTAAAGCAATCCGTGTTGGTTCTTACAGGAACCGTACCCATTTCTCGATCCTGACTAGCTGTTTATCCCACTGCTTTTATACAATTGCATGGCATACAATGCCCGTACCAATTATTCCGGTTTCTCAGTAACCCTCAGTACCTGCTTCCTCAGTTCTAAGTTACTCGATGTGAAAACACACCCTTACCTCAGATTCCAAGAAATAAAGAGATGCAACTAACTCGAGAACTTAGCGAAATAAATAAAAAAAACAATTTATTTGTTTTAAGATTTTTCTTCTCGGATGTCTCTAAGTACCTACCTACGTAATAATTGGCGATACTTCTATTTATTATTTAACAAGTTTTTGAAATTCTTTTCTTACCTAGTTTATTTAATTTAAATATCGTTTATGTTACTTTAGATTAGTAATTAAGGGGTATATCCAAGCTAAACTGTTTCCTGTTGGATTCATCGAAAATCGTTGATTATTTTCTGACTCGTATGTTTTAGAATATTCTCGTTTAAAGCGTTTGTAAATGACATTGTTTCCGACGTTTTGATGTAGATTTTAATAAAAATGTCTTGTCGTCATGTCGGTAATAAAAACAAGACTGGTGTTGAAGCCTGCTAAGGTTAAACCTATGCTGATATTTTTGACTAAAATATATTTTTGTCCTAATAAATAATAGAAGTTTTCGTCTTAAAACGTTCGGTTATGAACAGATAAAAAAATACCACTTTCGTAGCTGGTTATGAACCATGGTTACGAAAATGACAAGTAATTTCCGTTTTTTAAAACTGGTTATCAACTAAGAAAAAAAATCCATGCCCGAATCTGGTTATCAAAGATCAGTTACGAACGTGGAGTGAAGGTCTTAGATAAACTAAGTAGGAAATGAACATTAAATACGCTTATGAGGTTTCTTGCATCAAGTAAAAGTTTGATGGTAGTGTAAAAATACCTCAAACGGAAACCTCAAAACAATTTGTTTCGTAAAACTTTGCTTGAAAATAAAATAAAACTTTTCCGTAAGCAATTCAAACTAGTACAAACAAGCCAACTTAACTGAACTCAACATTTATTCGAACAAAACAATCGTTAAACCAGAAAATAACACCGAGTCACGTGTCGAATTCATACCACTTCTTCCTTTGTCGAGCACGATTCCTACAAAACGTTGTTACCTAGGTGAGATCAGACTATAGACTTTTCGTCGTCCGAAACCTGGCCGAGTTATATATCAAAGCTGTCATTACACCACCCGATCTGTTGGGCCCGACTGACCACACCAGACTCCCACGCTGGATCAAGGCAAATCCGTTGCTATAAAAGACTGCTAACCCTGTTAACACCGGATCCCACGATAAACCACGCCGACTCTCTTAGACATACCTTAGTACTAGCCTCCGTCACTACTGGCCTACCATGCTTATGATGCTTTCGGTACACCGGACAGGGTCCGCTGTATACCAGATAGGGTCCGCTGTAAACCAGACACTGTCTGCTGTATAGCAGACACGGTCCGCTGTATACCAGACAGGGTCCGCCTCATTTGCTTAGAAGAGCGCCGCGCCGTTCGGGATCAGGGCAGGCCAGACAGATAGTGCCTCCAAATCTATAGTGTTCGGTTCTCTACAAAGGAGAGCTGCCTCGTGGTCAAATGAGACGTTACCAACCCTTACCTTAATATCTTAGAACTAGGGTTGCCAACCGTACTATATTATATAGTATTGTACTATATTTCAGGTCTACGTACTATATACTTTTTAAAAAACATAAAGTACGCAAACATACTATATTTTTAACATACAAATTTTTCAAAGTTACTTTTCATATTCTGGCTTTGTGTGAACTCATCTTGAATAAACTATAATAAAAATATGTGTATTGGAGAGAAGAAAGAAATAGGGCAAACATCAATTTAATAAAAATGAGCTGCTTATGACTATAAATTTAAATATAGGAGGTAAAGAAGCATTTGAAACATTTATAAAAGAAAAGAAGCTACTTATTGAAAAGTGTCAGAAGTGGATACCACCAAATATAGTTTTAATGGAAATAAATAGGTTTAATACAACAAGTAAGTATGTGAGTATGTCGGGTTTTCTTTGACATTTTGTATTTTAATCTTTTGCAATCAGTTGGCAAAAATACTATATTTTTTTGGATGTACTTTATTTTTTAGCTGCAAATACTATATTTTTGGAAAAAAGTGTTGGCAACCCTACTTAGAACAGTTATAAATAGGAGGTATTTCGATTAGAAATCTGTTTTTATCATTATTAACGTTTTGCTGACCTTGCAACTCCCAGCGCCGCCGCCCGTCGCCGTGAGATTTACGTCAAACTAGCTGTGCCCCGTGGTTTCACCCGCGTAAGTCCCGTTCCCGCGGGATTATCAGGATAAACAGTAGCCTATGTGTTATTCCAGGTTTCCACCTACCTAGTATCATCGCAATCCGTTCAGTAGTTTACACACACACACACCTTTAAATCCACCTTTCTTATGTGCACTGGCAAAAAGTGGAATTCGGTGCCCGCTCCGCTGTTCCCCATAAACTACAACCTTGGAGTCTTCAAGTCTAGAGTGAATAGGTATCTTCTAGGTAAGCATCATCGTGGCTTTCCATCAGGTGAGATGAGGTCAAATGCTATGCTGCAAAAAATTAAGATTTGTCATTGTTCGACTACCCACCGTCTATACACCGTAATCTATACATTCACCGTTTTCCTTCGGATGTAGAAAGTCGAAGATCTGTCGACTGATTGGAAAATGTATCTGTAGATAGTCTGTTTCCACCAACAAGTTTTACTCAATCTATCTACAAGTATATGACGCATCTACCTGTGGAAGTTACTTGGTTTTCACCCTCTACGTGACGATCTCAACGTCAACAAAGGTAATCTTTCAAAAATATATCCGTTTCTATTTGTGTCGTACTACTAAGTACGTCTACGTATGTAACTTTGATGCATGAGTGACTTCTCTCCGCTTTGTATTCTGGCCGCGAGTTTACCTAAATTGACTTTGTGAGATGAAAAGCGGTTCAATGGTACAGATGTAACACAGGAAACATGTTGTGGTGGATTATCCCACTCTATTTTGTAGACAAATTGATATTCTGTAAGTTTGAATTCGATCCGTACGTAGTCGAATAGAAAATAAGTGGTTCTTGGAAAAAAATACCATTGTTTCTAAAAGTGATCACAGAAACAAAAAATATTTTATGTATTTGAAATTTATGCTTTATGATAGAGAACTGCCAGATAAAACCGCGTGATGCCGGAAGTTTCATGAGAAAAATAGGTTAGGTATCTAAATGGGCGTATAACTATTGTATAAAAATATAGCGTTTTTTTGCCGCCGAATCAATGTTTTTCTAAAGAAAAAATGACGTTTGACTTAATTTTTTTTTTGCTCAAGGCATTTCTACTACGACCTCCACACGAGTTAAGTTTGCGTAGCCTAGTTGGTAAGGGCGCCGGGGTACTGACCCAGAGACGCGAGTTCATACCTCGCCAGGAGTGAAATTTGATGATGTATTTTCCTTTTAAATATGTCTAAATTACGTTACTTCAAAATTTAGTCATAAATATCATAAAACTCATAGTTTTATCGGTAATGTTAGCACAGCACAGTAAAAACCGACATGAATCTAGGTGTCTATGCCTAACGATTGTTCTAGAAACCAAAGCCGTAATTTAGTAGGAACTAAACTATCTTCATTAGCCGTGTTATGTTTTAGGTAGGTGTACTAAAGGTATGCTCTGCGGCGGTCGGCAGAGCTCGGTAGAAGCATAATGAAACATTGCAGTAACTTAGTGATAAACCTAAATGGTTTAATAAAATTAGCTGCACCCGAGTGCATCCGAGTTCACATTGCTCTTAAATAGTCACAGTTCTTTGAAATGATGGTGATCTACTGGCTTAAAAAATCTATTAAAATATTTCAAGGAAATGCAACTTTAGTAATAATGAAATTGTTCATGTAGATGTAATTTTTTTAGGGGTAAAAAAACAGTGGCAGAGCGCTTTTTGTACTACCGAATCAGGGTAGGGTGTTTGTTGCTTAGGAAGAAAGGTAGGTTAACGTTAAAAGTTTACACTGTATGTTTTCACAATTAGCCCTTTAACTGAGGATTTTTGCGTAACTTTAAGCCATGGGTTTCCTCGCGATGTTTTCTTTTACCGCAAGAGCGATGTTAATTGCGCACTTGAATTTTTTTGAAGAAAATGGTGCGCGTCAGACGGAAAGGTAAGTAATAGTGCAAGCTAACATATATTAGTCGGCTTACTAAAAGTTAATTAAGTTTCAAGTAATACAATTGCCTTCTCAAAGGAATTGGGCCGCCGTCTTAGAGGTCGGGGGCTTGACTACCGTTCAGGGTCTTATTTGGTGCAAAGGATAGCTATTGCCATACAAAGAGGCAATGCTGCCAGTATTCTCGGGTCCTTTGCGCCGGGTACGGTCAGGGGTGGTTTATTTGACTGACTATAATTATGTATTACGCTTATTCTATGTTTTTTGTGATTAAAAGTAATACAATTAACTTTGAAAGTTTGTTTTTAAGTCACCGGCTCTATTTTTTACTATTGTGATTATATGAATATTATGAAATATGATTTCAAGTACTACAGTTATGCGATTTGAATTCATAATAATATTTATAAAGAATAGCGTTGATAGGTTGTTATTGCGTTGAAACGTATACATAATCATGAATAACAATGGTTTTATTGAACTACAAGCATAATAATGATTGGATGATTGGATTTTGACGGCCACTGTGGCGCGTCGGGCGAACGCCCGACTGCAATGTTCTTGCAATGGCTGCGGGTTCGATTCCCGGGTGCAAATATTTACGCTTAAAAATAAATATTTACATCTGTTCTGGGTGTCTACTGTCTATCTATGTATAATATGGATGTTTTCATAACAAATATTATTCATTAGCGAGATATTTACCCTGTTTTAATTTGTTTTCTGAACACCGATATTTCACTCCGTAAAAACAAATAAAAAGAAGATAAATATCCTGTAATTAAACAATATTTGAAGTAGGCACAAATTATTTATTAGCACTTTTTATTTTATGTAAATATTTTTTTTTGTATAAATATATACCTAAGAAAATCGAACATCTCGAAACAACCGCAATACATTTCCAATTCAATACCAAAAAAATAAACAAATCCACGTTCAGTATTTGCGTTATCTGCGAAAAGGTAACTGATATTTACGAGGTTTCATGTTAATAATGTCTGAAGCTAATATTGCAGATCAGAGATTTAATATTACAGTAAATAGAGCTCATCTGATACCTTATATTACGTTAGAAAAATAATGCTTTTTAAAATATAGAATAAAATATAGTGTGGGCAAATGTTTTGGCCACACTTTGCCTTATCTACACACATCAACAAATTCTAGAGATAATTTATTCCTAACGTGTTTACGGCGAACATTCTAAATTTCTATAAAAAGTTTATATCCAGATTGAAAGCTGATTAGATATTACAGCTTAAAAAGGAAAATGAAAAATTAATAAAAAAACAATAATCGAGGTAAAATTCGTAGAAATTCGTTACTACAACTTTTGATATTAATTAAAAATGGATTCGATTGTTTTTCTTTTATTTATATAATAAAAGAAAAACAATGTCTACGAATTTTACCGCCATTATTGTTTTTTTTATTAATTTTTCATTTTTATTTTTTACATGCAGTGTGAACTTTAGGAGGCATGTCAAGACGTCATTTCAGTCGAGATCAAAATAAATGCTACGAGATGTAGGCGTGTTATAAAATGGTGGTATTCAACGCGTCATTGCTCTGTCTTTGCTGAGATCCTACAAACCAGCCAAAACCTGGTATCAAGGTTGTGGTCAAGTGACCACAGTACTGGGGACATGGCTGAACGGCATACGGGTAGATATCATGTCACTACGCAGAGACAAGAACGATTTCTCCAAATGTCTACTTACCAGCAGACAACCCAAACTCACAGAGACATAACTAGTAGAAAGGCTCCAGGGCTTACACAGGCTGGAAAGTGAGTCTACAATCCTGTCGACGTACAGTCCAATAGCGAATCGGTCGTGGGAGAATGGTTGCGGAATCACTCTACCGTGCGAAAGAGATGATTTTAAACTTTCCTGCTAAACAAGCACGTTACATCTATTACCAGTAATCTTTAAAGGTTTTTATCCTGAGGTAATATCGTTGGATAAAATATTGCACCCGAGTGTTCTAAGGTGTTCACGCACCGTACTTCTTTAAGCTATACGGCACGTATTACACATTACACCAGATGGTTTAAGGCATTACAGGGAAATGTATGAGGTTTTTTTACTTAAACATGCCAACTTTGTAGACTGCTTCAGGGTAATGTCCTGAGAAATGTTTCTAAACAACAAAGTTAGTAGTTACGAATGATAAATTTAAGTAATTAGGTTTTTTAAGTGGCAAAAGCAATTAATTATACTAAATTAACGTAAAAAAAAACTCATATTCTGGCTTTAATAACGTTGCTTTCATCTAAGTCTACCTAGAAGAAGCAGTCTGTATATCGAAACGGCAGAACGGCATTGCAACAATGCTGAAAATAACAAAAAAAAAACCCGGAAAATAAGTTTTATTTCACCACAAAAACAGAAGAAGAATAGTTTTTCGTTTTCCCAAATATTGTTCCAACCGAACGAATTCATCCCATCCATCATATAGGTATAATTGAGCGATGCGTTTTCGATAGATAAGGGATTACCTTTCACACGAATCGCAATAAGCACCATATTATGATTAATAGGAATAAGTAGGGAACTATACTAATTGTGCTTTCGTTTGATAAATGAGTTTATAATGTTTATTTTGTTCCAATTATAATTGAATTAAAGAAGCCTCGGTTCCTTTCAGGTCATATGACGTAAGTATCTACAATGCCGACTCCAAATAATTTGGGGTTTTAGCAAACCCTTGTGCTCCCGAGAGGCGAGCAACCGGTAACATCGCTCGGATGAGGGTATTAGAGCCGCAATGCTCGAGGCTTCGTCGAAGTCTTTAGAAAGTTTATCTTTGCAATAACAACTAAATAGGTAAGTACGTTACGGACACCACGTCGATTACGTCTACAGTTACAGTGCAGTTCAAAGTTTTAATGCACAATAAAATGTAGGCAAGAAAGATTTTCTAGTTCAAAATAGTTCTGATAGAACTAATTATGTATCTAAACTATACGAAAAAAACTACTTGATTCAAACCAATATTTACACATGACGGAACGGAGCAGTGTATATGCGTGTGGGTTGAGAGGTTGTCTGTGTGTATGCGTGTTTTAATGTAAATAAAATAGGATATTGCTTTAAAACGGTATTTTTCAACATTGGTTATTTTTGCTTGGTGACGACATCTAAGAACAGATTCAGTTTTCATAATTCAGTAATTTTTTATTTAAAAATTGCGCATTATGTAAAAGTCTAGGTGAAAGATCAAAGTCAGCTATTGATATCTAAAACTCGGCCTCCGCATTACACGCCTTATGAATTCTTCCAAATAGTCCATTTTTTACTTTGAATAACCACTGTTTACAATTAGGTACATAATAACGTGACAGCGGAACAAAGCGTGAATTGACCAATGACAATGCTAAAAATGTCGACTCGACATCAGTATATGTAGCATGTTCATCCAATTCACGGTGTCTTCCAGCTCTGCTTCAATAAAAGACCATTAAACATTACTGACATTTAAAAAAAAAAGCTTAATAACCAAGATGAAAAAATTGTGATATCTACAATCACACCTAAATAACACATTATTTATTTAGGGGTAACCCAAAATGCCCCAATAACCTGTACCATCTATAACCATCGAAACCAATTCTCCTGCCCGTGGCTTCGGAAACCGCTTATCTTTACATACCTGAAGAAGGTCCCTGCACATTTGTCATAGAAATCGAGCGGTGCCCGTCGTATCTACATAGGTACGTAAACGAAATTTTCAATGAGAAATTGCGCGAAGATCGTGTGGAATATGAAAATATTTAAAACGTATTGTAATAGAGAAAACATCATATTTAACTGTTGTAAATATTTTGCATAATATTTGAATAAGTACTAAGTAGTAGTCATCACTATTAGGTAGGTAACACATGTTTTGTCTAAACATACTTATATTATAAACAGGAAAGATTTATTTGTTTATTTATCAGAAATAGGCTCCAAAGCTACTGGAATGATTTCAAATATGTTTTCACCAATTGAAAGCTACATTGTCGAGGAGTAGCATAGGCTATATACTTTTGATCCCGATATGCATTTGTATAAAAACACATTTTTTTACTTTTTTAAAATGCGTACGATGTGAAACTAATATGGTCATGTTCTCTTGATATCGTTATCCGGTTTTTCGCCAGTAACAGCAGTTGGTTTATAGTTTTGTAACTGTTGACAAGACGTAGGGGTATCTATAAAGATAAACAAAACTAAGTACCTCATGTTGCGTTACCGAAAGGATCGGCAAAATTCGAGCGTCATTTCTACTCCGCTATGATTTTTATATCTTCGTCAGAATAGCGTACCATTTTATGCGATGGTCGGGAAACGGTGCATTTACATAAATATTCGTTTATCGAGACAAATCTGTGATTCAAGTGAAAATCTTGTTGGTTCTGCAAAAAATGTTGAATAAGAAATGATCAAAATTTAAAAAACCGGTCTAGTGAGAGCAAAATTCTCGCATGAAGGGTTCCGTATTAGTATCACAATTTGGTATCGAACCCGTACTAAGATCCGTAAATACTGGACCAAGCAAAATCCCTGAATGCAACTTACGCTAATTTATGTATCACTACATGACGCCAGTGGTAAAAATACGTCGCAGTATCGTTGCGTTTGTATTTAAAATATCACGTTTGTTGTATGGAAGCCCCCTTAAATATTGTTTGATTTTGTTTCTGCGGCAACAGAAATACATCATCTATGAAAATGTCAACTGTCTAGCCACCACGGTTTATAAGATACAGCTTGGTAACAAACTGATGGATAGAAAGTGAAGTCTAAGTAATTGGGCCCGTTTTTTATCCTTTGTGTACGGAACCCTAAAAGGGTGTCCACCTATTATAAGTTTGAAGTAACCTAATTTATTTCAAAATACCCTTAAATTGTAGAAGGAAAAAAACAAACGAATACGAGTGTTACGAAGACAAAAGATAATATATCAATCAGGCAAGTTCACGATATAAGCGCACATCAAGAAATATACACAATAACATTTTTCTAAAGAAATAATTCATCACAAAAATCTCCAATCTTTTATCATAAATTCACTATAGTACGTACTCTACATAATTCAGTAGATTCGTACTATGAACGCAATGAACATTAAGAGCTATTCAAAACCGTTTAGCGTAATGTACATACATATTTACTTTCCTTGATATTTTCACGTGTGTTTTTCAAGAAACATCAAGAACATTGTTACAGAGTTTTCTATGAAAAACTAAAGGAGGACATGAGTATGAAAAATAAAACGTAAAAATAAATTCGCCGTAGGTACTACTCGTAGTTTAAAGTACTATTTCATATTGTTTAAGATACAAATGCGGTTGACTGCTAAACGCGAGGAAATTGCAAAGTAAAATTGTAAAGAAAAAGTTACTAATCGCTCATTATGACAAAAATAGAAGTTAAAGCAATCAACTTTTAATATTTGTAGGTTAGGTATTCAAATACCTTGAATGAGTATCTTCTTGTTTCGTCCGTCTGTAAGTCTGTCTGCTTTATTCTAACTCCAGAAATCAAAACCGTCCGATATTCTTGTCTTGAATATTCTTGATATTCCATTCTTAGAACTTTATATGAAATAATATTTTCCTCTTCCTTCCTTTTTTGTTCCGGAAAATGAGTTGTATTTCTACACTAACTCGCAGATATTTTCCTCAGCTAAGCCTCCCCGTTAGGTTGGGTCGAGTGATGTTTAAGTACATAAGTTAGTACTTAGTATATGGTAGTCCATGTACAACAAATATATTCATTCACCCTTCATAGTAGACGTATTACCACAATTGCAAACTATAATTATCGTATTGACTATCATCTTTGATCATGGACATGACCGTACTGGATTATAATATTTCGCGTAGCAAAGCGTAAATTTAAGTTTAAATTATAATACACGACTAATTGTTACTGTGGTACAGTAGGTGGCCTTATCCCTAAAAGCGATTTATTTCAGGCGACCTTTCGATCTCTTCCAGGCAACCTTATGCTAACTATAGGTATACTTGTTTTCTATGTATCATATGTATGTATTTACAATAAAAAAAATATAATAGGTACCTAGTATATTCGATGTCTAGTACTCATAGTACAAGCCTAGTTCTTAGTTTGGGGCTAGATATTGCTGTGTGTAATGTCGTGCAATATTTATTTATTTATCTGTATCTTATCTTTCTACCTGAAAACTGGAGAGTATTTAGACCATCTTAATAACTTTATAGAAAAGTTAAACCTCTTTCTGACCCACAAAAAGCTTATTAAAGAAAATAAAAAGAAAAAGTCGCGTAGAATCAAAGGGCTCGGTTTAACCACGTAACGCAGCGTACCTACTTATTCCGAACAAAATTCAATTATCGACGACAAAGAGTAAAAATATTCTTTCTCCGCTTTGAAAACGAATAAAATAAAATGGTGTCTAACTACAGTAGGTATTCAATAGTAAAGGGGTGGATTGTCGGAGTTGCGACGTGAATTGCAAGAACAGCTTTCCGATACTCACGTACATATAAAGTGCACAAGGACTATAGGAATTTAATTTTATACTCCTACTTGTCAATTGACGTTACTTCTAATAAAATCTATATATTTCTATTAACGTCACATTAATACGATTGATAACCAAACATTTACAAAATACAAAATAGTTCTAATAAAAATTAAAAACAATTGAAAAGCTGAAATCTATACTTCTTAATCTACGTTTTAATATTTGATAGGCATAATATTCTACATGAAATATTTTCAAGGCAAAAAATTATCTTCAAAAAACTTATAACATAATTTTAAACATTATAGATAACTAGCTGCGCCCCGCGGTTTCACCCGCGCAAGTTGCGAACCCGCGTTGTTCGAACACCTACCTACCGCAATGCAAAAATCCACACCGAAACGGTCGCCCATTGAAGTGCATCATCAGTACTTCCCTGGTCGTCCGTTTAAGTGTGGATTTTTGCACTGCGGTAGGTAGGTGAAGTAAAGTAAAGTTTGTATTTCATTAGTAAGTGACGATGACGATGACGAAGGATGACGATGACGATGATCATGATGCCACTCTACATAACTTACCCTACCCCTGTGTCGATTTTCATTTATTGAATAGTTATCACCCGCGTAAGTCCCGATCATGCGGGATTTTCGGGATCAAAAGTATCCTATGTCACTCTCTATCATTTAAACTATCGATGTGCAAATTTTCATCCAATAAATAGTTATCACCCGCGTAAGTCCCGATCCCGCGGGATTTTCGGGATCAAAAGTATTCTATGTTACTCTCCATCATTTAAACTATCCCTATGCAAATTTTCATCTATTAGATAGTTATCACCCGCGTAAGTCCCGATCCCGCGGGATTTTTGGGAACAAAAGTATCCTATGTTACTCTCCATCATTTAAACTATCCCTATGCAAATTTTCATCCAAATCGGTCGAGCCGTTTGACCGTGAAGAGGGAACAAACAAACAAATAAACAAACAAACAAATAAACAAACAAACAAACAAACAAACAGACTTTCGGATTTATAATATTAGTAGGATTGGAAAATTTTAGAAGATATAGAAATTTTTACATATAATTTTCTGAGGTTTTCTGAAGTCAAAATATTATCAGTGATAGATTTATGAAAAAAAAAAAACAAATAATAAATACATCAATAAATATTGCACGACATTACACAAAGCGCAATTTAGCCCCAAACTAAGCACTAGGCCTGTATTATGGGTACTAGACAACGGAAATAATACTTATTATACTTTTATTGTAAATACATACATATTATACATAAAAAGACACACAGACCAGAGACAAATATTTATTTTGCATTAAATGCACAAGCATAAATAGTTGCACCCGGCGGTAGTCGAACTCGCAGCCTCTGCATTGCAGTCGCGCCATAGATGCAGTCCGATAATTAGTAGAGTCTACCTAAACTACATTAAACAAATTAACAAATTCAATGGCAGATATTTAGCTTGTGTTTAGATCTTGCGGAACTTCTTAATTAGTTTAACTTTGTCAAAGTGCAAACTAACAGGTGGAATTTCATTTCTGAGATTATTCATTATTTTCAGGTTTATTAAAATTAGTAGACAGTAGGAAATATACTTGTTTGCTGTCCAACTTAGAACTCGTGTACTGCAGACGGAATCTCGAGTTTGAGCCTCGCCGTGAGTGAATTTTTGAGGATGTACTTTTTCTTGATTTCTACGAGTAGTAGATAGAAAATTAAAATTAATATTTTAATAAATTGATATTTTAGCATTTCCGTTTTTTTTTCAATTCTCTAACCACTCAAGTTTAACATGGGTTTAACCTTTTAAAATGTAGAATCTTGATAATGAATTCGCTTACGCTCTCATTTGGCGATAGATTGCAAACAACTTACCAAAAAAGAAAATATGGTGAAAAAAACGATATAAACGATATATTTCCAAAAAATCCCCATGATGGTGGCGTTCATTCGTTGTTGTGATGTTCGTGGTGACGTTCATTCGTTGTCGTGATATTCGTGGTGACACTTTTCGAAGTCACGTATCGCACCCCCATGACAGGATTCCTTTCCATCCTTGTTAGAAAAGTACATTCAATTTAATTGTTTTTTGATTAAACCTTTTCGAAATCAAAATTTGTTTTTACGGTATCGCAAGTTTTTCATTACCGTTTCCTTACAGGTTACGGGTATATAAACTTTCATGTAATTTAAAACTTTGTGTGTGCTATGTCTGTTATGTACGGGCGCTTTTCAATTCTCGATAGAATTTGGCGTTTACGCAAATGCGATAGTAACCTTTGCTGTACGAAAAAAAATGCACTATGGATTAGTAAGCCACGCAATTTTCTAAAATACTTTCATAGAAATGTTTCAATATACCCATGTATTTTTGGCCAAGTTAGGGGACAAATCGTCCATTTCAGTAATGGGACCAAGGACCAAATCTCCCCTTCTCTAATTTGATAATGCCCAACTTAATTAAAGTCCACGTTTTTGAAGTCATTGGGACCAATTGTACCTACCTGTTCAAATTTGATAATAGTCAACTGGGCCTACGATAACACACTTTTATCAGGGTATACTGCAAAGACACTGAACGTGTGTACGGCATTGCAACAATGCTGCTAATAAAAATTAAAACCGGTTTTTTTTATTTTAATACAAAGTCGCGGAAAAAGAAAAAACAGTATTTTACTCATTAAAAAACAAAGATTTTTCTTCGGTTTTCGCGATGCTTATAAGAAATAAAACTTATTTTTCAGTTTCAATAGCCATGTTTTCTTTAATTAATTTTTCGACTTTTTCAAAGTCGGACGTTTCGAGGACTTAACAGTGGGTACATTTGATCGCGGGCACACTGAGATGTAATTTTTCGTAGAATCTCTTTGCTCTAAAAAGTTACTAAAAAGTACCGTCATTTTAATTAAATATTAATTACATCTGCGCGATGACGAGGCTTTTATCACTTACCTACTTTAAAAATGCGAAAAGTAATAAAAAAAACCGACGTAAAATGTGTTTCTATTTCATAAGAAACAGTGAATTAGCTAAATGTAAAGAAACGAAAAACATGCTCTGATGGAAAATATGATTTCTGTGTTTTCTTAAACGATAATGTTTAGTTACATAATAATGAGAACAAAGAAAAATAACTTTCCATTTTGTACGCAGAGATCATGAATTTTTTAGACCGTTTGATTAGAGATGGGCCGACTATGGTTTTTGCCGACTAGCAGACTAGCCGACTAGCCGGTTTTAAAATTGCCGACTGCAAAACATTATATAATTTGGAGGTAGGTACTTATTCGGGTTAGTCGTCATCAAAACTTCTAAAAAGTGATTAAAGCGTTTTAAAAAAAATAGAATAGATCCATATCGAGACATTTACGGCGCGCCCTGGTTGTAAGGTATTTTTGATTCAATAAATATTCATATTTTTGCACATTTTCCCGGGTCTTAAACGCGTGATTTTAACTTTTTAATTCTCCTTACCTCGACGTTTTGATCATGTTACAATGATGTTGGTCTCGAGGGGACAATCGAAGGGTCAATAAATATTTGTTTTATTGCATAATTATTAGTTGACGACTATTCGGCACAATCTGCAACCTTTCCCGACTAGTCGACGTATCACTACTTTAGATGTTTTACTAAACGTAATGGTTAAGTGAAAAACAATAATCTATATATATAAAAGAAAGTCATGTTAGTTACACCATTTATAACTCAAGAACGGCTGAACCGATTTGGCTGAAAATTGGTAGGGAGGTAGCTTAGAGCCAGGAGAAGGACATAGGATACTTTTTATCCCGATATTCCCGCGGGCACGGGAACGGGACTTACGCGGGTGAAACCGCGGGGCGCAGCTAGTATTTATATATTACTAGCCCGTTCTCGCAAGAATACCTGTCTACATTAGATTACTTAGATGGAGGGTAACAGGAACAACGACGTTCGAATTTTGAGTCAACTTTTTATAAAGCGTGTGAATAAATTCCCGAAAAGTTTTAACCGTGGAAGGTATGAAACTCGGCCGTCAATAAAAAAGCTTTACTGTCAGGTGGCCATTCTCCTTCTAGTCCCTAATAGAGACCATTCCAGTTTTATGGATGATGAACATATGAAAAGCACCAAGTGCAATTTTTAAACCTTTTATACACTTAGGTATATTTAATCCAGGACTATTTTGAGTCGTTATTATCACCCGGTGTAGTGGCTGCATGACTATTATTTGTGTTAACGTGACACTGACACGTAATTAAATTTTCCAGTACAATAATGTCATCAAGATATTATATTATAGAGGCTAACATAAACTAGAACCTGGGGCGCACAAGGTCGAATATTCACCCCTAATACTACCTTTTGTGATGGATAGTAAGCTCATGATAGCAAAACCTACGCTGAAAATGTTTGTATTTACTTACGTACAGACTGAATCGTTTTTCTGAGTTAGCTTCAGAATTTCCTGAGTACCTACAATGGCAATGAAAGTGTCAAAATCTAAAATGAGCGTGGTTTTAAACTTGATAAAATCGAGTTCAACTCATTATTTGGCTCTAACCTGATCTGCCCTAGGTATCTATACCTATACCTAATATGAAAGGTAAATCATAAAAGTCAAAAAAAGTCAAAACAGTTTATTTCTTTATATTTTTGTAGTTATGTGGTTATGTCTTAGGTGTAGTGATTTTAATGTATAAAATAAAGTATAAAGTATAGGTAATATAACAAATTTAGGGACTCATCGTGTCTGTTTGCATTTTCGCGATCGCCTTCCAGACCAAACAATCAAAATTTGACTGAAATACTTATATTAATATCAATTAGATAAATTACTTTCAGTAACCGCAATGAATTACCTGCTTAAATAATATTTAAGCAGGTAATTCATTGCGGTAGGTAGCAGGTAATTCAATCATATTATGATTGTTAACATACGTCTAGTCTAGATGGGCTTTTAGTGCATGACACCACGATATTCGCGTGTCTACCTCATTAATTTGAGATGCTACCATGCCCTCTGGCCTTCATATTGTTAGTTTTGCTTTACCCGCACCCGCAAAGCTACAAACTATGTTACGAATTGATTCGTTTTAGCAACACATTCCATAGCAACTATTTTGGGTTGGATATTTTACCTGCCCGCAACAATTTTAGTTGAACATGGCCTCATTTCAAATATTAATGGTCTCCTTTTGATAAGCGCGTTTGACTTTTCAATCAACTAATAAATTCATATTGTTTAATAGTTTAAAGGTTCGTCCGACCGAAATTGTAATTATAACTGGACAAAAGCGTTGCATTAATACGGTTAAAGCTAGTGACACACGGCCATAATACGCACCCGAGCGTCAGGGTGCGCAAATTTCCTGTCTACCGTAATGGGCCCCGCACCTTAATTCATGGCCTCGGTTGCGACAAAACCACTACGCGGGCGATATAATGAATTTTATTATAGCTTAAAAGCTGGCTTTTAGCCTTTAACGTGATAGGTGACGAACTGTGGAGAAAATTGGTGACTTTACCTACTATTGCCGGTTTACATGATCTCTAGGTACAATAAATACTCTCTCTTTTGAGCATTATGTATGACTCAGTCAAATTTTCATAAATCATATTTTCGAATAGGAGCGGTGTTGGTCTAGTGGTAGATAACCCGGTTTTCATTCCGCGGGTTCGACCGCGTACCAATGTCTTTTTTTTTAAGAAAAGTTATGTGAGCTAATAATATCACTCTTATGGTGAAGGAAAACATCGTGAGGAAACCGGCATGTGTAAGGAAGGACTCATCACGGTTCGAAGACATAGACATATGCGCCAATCCGGAGTAGACTCCTGTGATGTTTTAATGCCTAATCCCTCAATAGATATAATAGATAGCAAAATTCCTATTTGTCCTAATTAAATTTATATTTGAATCTAATTAAATTTAAGGTTTTAGTTTTTAAGTTTATTTATAATTTTGTACGCTTTTCCTTTTAATTAAAATATATTTTAAAAAATACATCATTTAAATAGTTTCTTCTATGGTTTTCGTGATTTTGCATAATAAAACACTTTATTTATCGGGTTAAATCGCGTTTTTATTTATGGTTATAAACGAACCGAGCTTTCGCCAACTTTACAGTTGGCTTTTTCAAGGTTGACTGTAAAGTTGGTGAAAGCTCGTTTCGTTTAAAACTATGAATAAAAACGCGATTCAACTCGATAAATAAAGTGTTTCATTATACATCATTTAAATTAAATATTAATAAAAATAATATCCATAATAGGTATCAGCATTTCCCCACGCAAATAGCTTTCACCTACGATGAAATCAATACGAAAGAAAATACGACAATTGCTAAGATAAAATTACATAAGCAAATAACATCTTAATGTAATATAAGGCGTCGACATGTGCCGTCCAATTTCTTTGAGGTCTAAATTACATTCATATCAAGCAACCATTATTAATATGAAACATTGAGAAGTAGGACCCTTGTCTAATGGAAGGAGACATGGGTCGCACAGCGCACAGCTGCGTCTTTAAATTAAACTTTCTGGTATTTGAGCTTAAACAATAATATTTAATAGCTATATTTGAAACTATCTGCGCCCCGCGGTTTCACCCGCGAAAGTGAAAACCGCGTTATCACGGGCGCAGGCGGCCGAGCGGTTCCCGAGCGATTGCACTTTTTCGTTCATTACTCGGGTTATACTAATTGTATTTCGATGCAAATTATACCGCGACGTTCCTCGAAAATAGAACTATCCAGTATTGAAAATCAGATTTCAATCGGATAAGTAGTTTTTAATTGTAAAAGGAACAGACAGAGAAACAGACAGACAGACATGAATTTTAAAAATTATATAGTTTTGTTCTACTACTTTTCCTAAGTCCTCTAGACAACTTTTTTTTTAACTTACTTCCAAGTACAGACTTTTTGTCCTCTCTTCCTTTATTATAAGTATAGATTATAGTTCTGCAGTGTGTTATTTATAACAAGTACCTACACTACAAAACTGGGTACAAGTAAAAAGAAAACTGTAGCGAAACTTTGAAGACTTTCAACGTTAAGCATAATAATATCCCAGTCTCGAAGCTCCAGTCTCGAAGCTTCAGTCCAGTTAAAATGTAGGAACTTCAGCTACCCACTATCTGATAATACAGAATGACACCCGCAGCAGCTCCGGTCCCCTCGCGACCGAGATCAATGTAACATGGTTGAAACGTCGAGGTAAGAATATGAATATTACGCGATTAAGGCCGGCTTGCATAACGATAGTTAAAAATATATTTAACTAAATCAATTTTAAAATAATTTATGTGAAATCGAACATTGGGCTCTATTTCATTAAGTGGACGATTGATAATATGTTGCCACACTTGGACAGTTCTTGACATTCTTACAGATTTTAAACACGTTTAACAGCTTAAACATGTTTAGTAACCGTTAGGCAAGCCGGCCTAAGACCCGGTAAAATAAAACTATGTTAACAAATCGAATGAATTTACTTGTGACTTTTTATTGTCTTAAATGTCTGATATAATCCTCTGTTTGACGGAAGCTAAGATCAAAGTAAATAATCTCATTAGTAGCTGGTCATTCGAAAAGACTAAAGCCTTACTAAAGAGATTGGTCTTATAATAATACCTTTTTTGTTCAGGGGGCGGCCCGTCCCCACTGATTATGCTTTTGTTACGGTAAATTAATTATAAAGGACCTTTTAACAATTAATTTAAGAGAAAATTGTCGTAATTAATAATCACCGACGTCTCCGATACAGGAGGGCTATTACGAAACGTACCGACCGATCCGTTCGAACAACTTAATGGTCGGTACGTTTCGTAATAGCCCTCCAGGCACTTAGTCTAGTATATGTAGATACTAGAGTAAGGATCTTTGTAACTGTGGAGCTACAAAATGTTGTTTGATTTTATATTTTATAGTAAACATAGCCAATTTTAAAGAAAAAATACACCTTCAAAGAATGTATTTTATCCTGTAAATTTAAAATATTTCAAGTAGGACTGCCCAGAGCAATAAAAAACAAATTACGAAATATGTTGTTATATTTTATGTTGCTTACTAGCTGCGCTCCGTGGTTTCACCCGCGTAAGTCCCGTTCCCGCAAAAATATCAGGATAAAAGTAGGTTATCTGTTATTTTAAATCTCCTGCTACCTATATTCTAAGTTTTATCGCGATCGGTTTAGCAGTTTTTACGTGATTGAGTAACAAACATACTTTATACATTAACAAACATACATACAAGCTTTACATCTATTCTGATTTCATATTATTGTTGAATTACATATAAACATATACGTGGGTGATTCTTCAGCAGGCCTGCCTTTGATTGAACTATTTACCTTCTATACGGATTCCTTAAGCTACTTCGAAACACCTTTCGCCGAAGACGATTGACCGATAGATTACTTTACCTAATAGTTGTTCCCCCGATTGTTCATTTCCTCTAACGTTGTTTTTGGTACGAATGAACAGCTGTGGTATCAATCATCTAATTAGTATCCATCGCTACTAGTGGCTAACTTGCAGTACATTACTGCTTTGACGTAACGTGGTTGTTATCGGTGATTACTTCAAAGCAGCAATGTAGAATAAGAAATATGTTTTTTGACAGTAAATAGCAACTAGTAGCGGTGGCTGCTAATTAGATGATACCACAGCAGGGCAGTTTTTTAGCAGAGTAGGCTAGGTCTAGAAGTACTAAGGCCCAGTTCATTGATAGGTACCGTTCTGGAATATCTACTAGTATTAATTTTTATTTCATCCAAATGCTTGTTACTACAATTACCAAAGTAAAAGCGAAATATTAAATTCCCTACCACAAAGAGATTTAATACAGCATTTTGTTGATTTATTGGATCATCTCCTGAAACTCTTAATTAATTCAGAATAATTCGACTAAAAACAAAACACAGACTTTCTATCGACCGATTGGTATGATTCGAATCTGTGATACATAGTTAGTGGAGATGTAAACTTTAAATAGGCTATCGGATGATAGAAAAGTCTGCTTTCCATTTATAGTCTTTAAGTTTTGAAGTAAATTATACCTTCATCTTCTGCATTAAGGAGATTAGCATTTTGGAAATTTTCCCGTGATTATTGTCGTCCGAAGCCTCACTCATTTGGACTTTATCTGCTTAAAGGTTTATTATATTATCTCGGTATAGCCGAGTTTGACAATTTTGTTAATAAATGTCGACCAAGATAGCAATTTGAAAAGCGCTGCTAGCCGACACTCTTTGATCATGGCTTCTGTTCCAATGATTATCGCAACCTTGAATGAATAAATTCTTGTTAGTATACACAAAAAAAAACATTACATACAGCGCCACCGACATATTTGTTTCGTCATCTGAAGTCCGTAGAAGGTACTCCATAAATCTATACTAAGTTCTTTAGAGGCCAATTCTTTTTGTTAGTAGTCCAAAAATGAGTAATTTACTGCATTCTGGGATGCTATTTTGTGCATTATTCTGAAAATACTCATTATATCTTCACCACAACCTTGGAGCTCCATTAAAAAAAACCATCTTAAGCCATCTTCGAGTAATCGATGAACAATTTTATTGATTACTGAGTTCTGAGGTGTATTTTAATTTTTAATTCCGTTCATAACTTCAATTCGTCGCATCAAGGTCCTCATCAGATCCTCAACATTTTTTTAAGGGACCATCTCGGAGCTCCCAACTTTCCATGAGAAATAAAGAACCATCTCAATCGGTCAAACAAATTTTGAGTAGTCGGTGAACATCCTTAAAAAAATATAACGCCACGAATTGAGAACCTCCTCTTTTTTTTTTGAAGTCGGTTAAAAATAGGTATCTATCTACTGCAAATAATCGGATCATTCAATTGAAGCTTTTAGGCACGATTGGTGCTTAGCCATCAGAATAATATTCGATATACAAATCTCCATTCAGAAAAATATGACTTTCCAATTTATTTGACACGTTATTTCGTTTTAAATTCATAACAAATATTTTCAACTTTGTTTTCTATAACGTTTTTTTTTTAAATAAAATATCTTTAAAATCTACGCAGAAACGTGTTGTGGACACGTTGACTCGTAGAAATTTTATAACGCCCAGTAATCGGATTTCTATTTATTATAAGTTAAAAAACTGAATTTTGAATGGCTTAATCTTTTGTAATTTCGTTTTTATTGCTCAAGGCATACTAGAAATATTTTAAAGAAAAAATTCTTCTTCAAAAAATTCATTGAATATCTCGTCGCGAGTTAATTCTTGAAGATGAATTTTTCCTTTACAATATTTCTAATTGCTTAATCTTGTTTCCTTTTTTTCATCGAATTAACAGTACAAAAATAAATAGTTCCTACTACCAAAAATAGATTATTACTATAATTATATATCGCCACTATTAGTACAGTCTATGTAGGTATATTGCAATAATTATTCACCTAAGTGAGAAATATATGACATAAACCATTTCATAACCCTCTAACTAAAGAATCACATTTATTGTGTTTAAACTTCAAATGGTGCAGTCGGCAATAATATTGAACCTAGGCATTGATATCGTAGTTCTAAAAATGGATAGAATAATTTGTGATGAAGATACGATTTTAAAGTTAACTACTGTCTTGTAACTTTAACTCTGTAAACCTTAACCCATATATACAGCCAGCGGCCTGTATACCAGAAATAAAAAAATAAAAAAAGTTTATTTACTAAGATCTTTACAAAGATTATCTTAAACTACGGTGTCAGAAAATCCTGAATCGCGGGAGACCCAAATACAATTTTGATTTCAATTATATTTCAATTTCAATTTGTTTTGATGGCATAGGAGACCAGACATAGGAGTTTACAATACAGAGCCTTAATAACGTCGCCGATGCTTCTCCTAAACATGGATAAATCCAGATAAAGTGGCCACTTTTATTAAAATTTGTAGTTATGTTACCTTGATATCGTGATAAGTCGTCAATTTCAAAACTCTATTGAATAACCTTTATTACCTAACTATAACAATAAACATATTAAAGTCCGAATCAATGAAAATATGTGTCTTTGCTAAAGGTCAGCCATCTAGGCTAGGAGCGCGTGGGAAGCAAGCCGCATGAGAAGTTATCTGCTACAATATACATTGGGTGTTTGTTTCTGGCTAGACGCTCTGTCGCCAGTTTGACCTGAACTGATTTGGCTAGAGTTCAGCAAGGAGACTTAAACATATGTAGTTTACACAATGTTATATTATTTAACGTGACAAATTGAATAGAAGCATTCATTTGCTGTGATTAAAGTAAGTAGGTTATTGTTAAAGTCATCATCATCATCTCGGCCGTTATCCGTCCACTACTGAACATAGGCCTCCCATACGACGCTATAAATAGGTGAGTAATAATCCAACTTCCTACTAAAATTATAAATGTGAAAGTGTGTGTTTAGATGTTTACATGTTTGTTACTCAATCATGCAAATACTACTGGACCGATTGCGATGAAACTTGGAATGTAGGTAGCTGGATACCAGGAATAACATTGGCTAATTTTTGTCCCAATATTTCCGCGGGAATGGGACTTACGCGGGTAAACCGCAGGGCGCAGCTAGTTGACTAATAAATTGAATAATTGTTACAGTTGTTGTGTTAATTTGTCGTATTTATCGCTCAAATTAGGACTTATACCTACTTACAATTCATATCAGCCAGTTTTAGGCAATCAGAAGCATTTATATAAGACAGGTGGTAATAATAATTAATAATATTAGGGGTTAAAGTATGAAATTGCCAATTTGTACTGAAAATCTTAATTGTTTATTTTTTAAATTTTTAACAAATTTATTTAATCAAAATAGTTGCCATTATTATCTATACATTGCTGCCATCTAATGGGAAGGTTATTAATGCCTTTGCGATAGAACTCCGACGATCTAGACTGCACAAACTGTGTGAAAGCATTTTGTACTGCCTCCTGGGAAGAAAACTTCTTGTCACGTAGATAATTGTCCAAATCACGAAAAAAATGGTAGTCCGTTGGAGCAAGGTCTGGTGAATACGGAGGATGACGAATGGTTTCTAAGTGCAGTTCCTGAAGGGTCAAAATGGTTTCTCGTGCTGTGTGAGATCTCGCGTTGTCGTGGAGCAATAATGGTGAAGATCGATTCATGAGTCGGGGCTGTTTTACTGCTAGTTTTGTCAACATGGTTCGGAGTTCGGCACAATAGACATCTGCCGTAATTGCTTGACCAGATCGAAGAAAACTATAGTGAATAACACCATGCTGAGACCACCAAACAGTTACCATTACCTTTTTATTGGTAAGTTTTGCTTTAGGACACTGTTGTGGCATTTGACCTGGGGTCAGCCATTGCATTTTTCTTTTCCGGTTATCATAAAGAATCCACTTTTCATCACATGTTACAATTCGATCCAATATTCCTTCATTTCTGTACCGGTTCAACAAGGCAACACAAGTTTCAACACGCGTTTCTTTCTGCAGATCAGTCAAATCATGAGGCACCCATTTTTCGTATTTTTTTATTTTATTGATTTGACGCAAGTGAGTCAATAAAGTGGGTAAGGTAACGTTAAACCATGCCGCTAATTCCTGGGTAGTTTGACTAGGATCGGCTTCCACTATCTCTCTTAATTCATCGTTATTCACCTGTGTGGGCGGTCTTCCTCGTGGCTCGTTCTTTAAGTCGAAATTTCCATCACGAAAGCGTTTAAACCAAAAGCGCACGGTGCGTTCATTAGTAGACCCCTCTCCAAACGCAGCATTGATATTGCGGGCTGTTTCTGCCGCGTTAGTTCCGCGTCGGAACTCGTATTCAAAAATCACTCGAATTTTCGCAGTATCCATCTTTCTTGTCTAAATTGAATAACAAAAACAATTGAAAGTCGATATTCAAATGTTTCACATTTTTTAAAAAAAGAACATCACAGAAACCATTTGAAAAAAGTTTCATTCGAAAACCTTAAACCATGAAGATTCTATGTCAATTCAAAGAACCTATTGCAATAAAGCGGCAATTTCATACTTTAACCCCTATTATAATATACCAGATTCGAGAGCACCTCTCTGGTATACTTACTATATTATTCTAAGCTCATGTGGAATATTAGACAATATTCAACTTAGTGAAATATGAGAAACTGTAATACGAAACATATTCCAGTACTTTATTCCCGGAATAGGTTTGTAGGAAACCATTTAAACATTCAGTCATGCGTTACCAAGCGGTAAAAGGTTCACTGATTTATAACAGCTTAAAACAATTTGTGGTTATCCCTCTTGTAAAGAGATACCGCTTTCAAATGTCGACTTGTGGATTGCTTTGCCTTACCTTTTAACCTTAGTTCCTTGGTTAGGTTAGATAAGTGACGGACACTTTGTCAGCTAAAACCATAGAAATAGTACTACCCCGTACTAGAAAGCTTACTTAGTCAAAAAAAAACGCCCTGCCTGATGTTAGAGAGATCCCAGTCAGTCCTTTTTTAACCGACTTCAAAAAAAAAGGAGGAGGTTATCAATTCGTCTGTATGTATATTTTTTTTTTTTATCATCTGAAGTCGGGTAGTTTTACTAGTTGGTTCCATATTGTACTTAGTTTGGCTGCCCGACTTCAGATGATAAAACAGATTAATTAGTCGGTGGCACTGTACCTATGTAGAGGTTATTTTGGTCATTTTTATCAAGTCCATTTTTTGGTTGTTTTTTTAATTATTTTATGTTTCTTTTTGAAGTCGGTTTTTTAATTTTTAATTCGCTTTAGTGTTCGTCGGTTGGTTGGATAAGGACAGAAAGGATCCAACTGAGTTCAACAAGACCGTTTTGATACTTAACTATTGAGAACATTATTTAAATTGATATTTCAAAAGTTGTCAAGTGCACAATCGTCAAGGAGCGAAGACGACGATGTGACATGTCTCTGTTTACCTTACCTTTTAACCTCAGTTCTTTGTTCAGGTAAAATCCTGACCAAAGCCTGACCAAATCCTGACCTATGTGTCAGACAAGACGTGACGGACACTTTGTCAGCTAAAACAAGTAGGTACACATACTAACGTAACAGCCATCGAATATAAACTTAAGCAGCTAAAAGAAAATCAGCTTCTTCTTCCTATCTCAAAGACCTCGGTGGCGCATCGTATGAATATCCGACTGCAATGCAGAAGGTTGCAAGGTTGAAGGCTTATGCTAATAATAAATATTTGTCTGGTCTGGGTTTCTTTCTATGTATAAAAAGGAGAAAAAGTTATAAATATTACTTATTTACGGCCATTTACTTATTTAAAGCTAAGCTCAAAAACTCTCAAATCCTCAACCCTTCAGAAGCCCTCAAATTTTAATTGGCACTTCTGAATTCGGGCGTAAGTGAAATAACTGGAATATCGACACACCGTATGAATAGTACATAACTGAACTGCACATCACGTACGAAAACTTCTAAAGCAATCTTCTTTTTAAAACTAGCTTAAAATGTAATTAGTTTGAAATCGTAGCATTTTCTCGGAGAAATATTGGAGTCGACATTAATGTCTCATTACAATGTCTGGTAAAAAGTTACGCTCGCCTTCTGGATTTACGGTTCAATTTCACAAACTTAATCTTTGAAATAACGTCGTCTGAGCAAGGTGCTGTTACTACCTTTTTAATTGTACAAAATCTGGTTTATTCGGAGGTAAAGTTAGAATATTTTTAGTTAGTTTTAGTACCAACAACTAGTGAACCGATTGCGAAGACATTTAGAATGTAGACATCTGGAAATCTGGAATACACAAAATAGTGTTTATCTCGACATTCCCACAGGACTTGTTAAAGTCTTGGGCGTAATTGACATAATTTCTCTACATTTAACCGTAAAGCTGCAGTTCTATTGGACAAGTCTTGCATGCATTTTGAGCGATAATAAGTCACACACGTCGACGATGCTTTCAGATTGCATGCAATATGGCCTAAAGTAGGTATAACAACTTGATAAAAGTAAAGTAAAACTAAGTGAAAGTAAAAGTTAATTGATAATGGTAGTCGCCTAAGCAAAGTTGTCGTGTAAACGAACTTGCACGTCACTATTTCCCCGCAAGTTGCATGTGAGACTTGCCCAATGAAACCCCGGCTTTAAATGCCCATACCACTGTGAAACGCACTGCAATAAAGCTGTTTGTGCACCGCACACTTCGTTTTTTATCAATAGAAAAAATACCGTGACTATTCGACAGTAAAATCATCGGCACTTCAACACGCTATATGCTACAGTTTGCACATTTATTTCAAGCCCCAACAATTGTTAGCTTTGCAACTACACTCGGTTATATAAAAAGTTTTTTTTTCAAACATCAGCTTTTGACTTACTATTCCAAACAAACTATCGACAAATAATCGCGAACAACGAATTTAAAGTGGAATAAATCCAGATACATTGTAGGGCTAGTAAAAGTAGTAAGGAAGCATGCCCCCTTACCATGCCCGGCAGTCGAACAAACCCGGGACAAAAATGGTGGAGTAAGGACCTAGAACGGTTGAGGGATAAGGTAAGGAAACTCTTTAATCGGGCCAGAAACACTAGAAACGATACTGATTGGGACGCTTATAAGTTAGCTCAAGCAAAATACAAAAAGCGCATTAGTCAGAGACAAAAAGAGGGGTGGAAACGCTTCTGTTCAAACATCGAGTCTAAAAGCCATGCACTCAGGGTCAAGAAGCTCCTATCCCAAGACACGGAGAAATCCATCGGATCTCTAAAAAAGGTAGACAAAACTTACACAAAAACTGACGCTGAAACATGTGAGGTTCTGCTACAGACACACTTCCCGGATTGTCATATCCAATCGGATATCAACTGGGAAGACGATAACGGTGCCGTCGTACCCGAGCCGGACTGGCAAACCATAGCGAGTGCCATAGTGTCCGACAGCAAGGTAAGATGGGCAATTCAAAGCTTCCAATCATACAAGACACCAGGACTCGACGGAATATTTCCAGGGCTGTTGTTGTGGTGTTTGGAGGCAATCACTGCGCACTTGACAAAAATATTTACAGGATGCATAGCGTTCAGGTACGTCCCAAAGGCATGGAGAGAGGTCAAAGTAATCTTCATACCAAAACCAGGTAAAAATGACTACACTCATCCTAAATCCTTCAGACCAATTAGCCTCACCTCTTTTCTTCTAAAAACCTTAGAAAGACTATGTGAGAGAGAAATAAGGGAGAACTCCCTTAGGCAAATGCCAATGCACAGGAAGCAGCATGCTTACTGTTCCGGAAAATCCACCGAATCAGCTCTGCATGAGGTAGTATCATATATAGAAGACTCCCTAGAGAGTAAATCATCAACATTGGGCGTCTTTATAGACATCGAGGGTGCCTTCGACAAGACGACCTTTGTAAGTATCGAACGGGCTCTGGTAAGGCATAAGGTTCACCCCACTCTAGTCAGCTGGATCGTGAACATGCTTCGATACAGAGCTATACAAATTACAGTGAACTCCACATCTAGGGGAATCGCGGCCAAGGGATGCCCGCAGGGGGGAGTCCTATCTCCACTTCTGTGGAACCTCGTGGTGAATGAACTCATAGATGTACTCAACAAAGAGAGATACTACACTGTAGGCTATGCAGACGATCTCACCATTCTGGTAAGTGGCAAATTCTTGGGGACAATCACAAACCTCATGGACATGGCTTTGGAGATAGTCGAAAAATGGTGTAATACACACGATCTAACGGTAAATCCGACAAAAACTGAAATGGTGCTGTTCACCAACAAACGCCAAACAGTTGGCCTCCAACTCCCATATCTGTTTGGCACTCAACTTTCCCTAGCGACCGAGGTCAAATATCTGGGAGTGATCCTCGATAACAAACTGCTATGGAACAAACACCTCGTACAAAAGCTCAATAAGGCCTCAATTGCCTTCTGGCAATGCAAAAGGATGATCGGTAAGAAATGGGGGCTCTCACCGAAAATCATACATTGGCTCTATAATACGGTCATTAGACCACAGGTAACGTATGGCGCAACAGTTTGGTGGCCCAGGGCCGAACTCAGGACAGCCATAGATAAATTAGAACAGTTCCAAAGAACGGCCTGCTGCGCCATCACAGGATGCTTTCGCACCACACCCACGGCAGCAATGGAAGCAATGCTCTGTCTTCCACCGCTGGACCTATTCATCCATCAGGAAGCGGCCGCCTCGGCGGCACGGCTTTATGCGTCCAAACAATGGACGCGCTCAAGGGTAGGTCATAGGCGCATACTGGAGGACGCGATAAAACACGAACCTCTCGTAGAAGCCCCCAATGACAGGATTCCAAAAACATTCGTCTTTGAACGTAAGTACGATATATCGCTGGTAGAATCTGGAAAAGACTACTCCGGTATAAAAGAACTCAGAGTGTACACAGACGGATCAAAAACCAAACAAGGATCGGGAGCAGGCTCATTCTCCCCCGAACTGAACATACACTCATCATTACCCTTAGGGTCTCATGCATCAATCTTCCAATGTGAATGCATAGGTCTAATCAACGCCGTTGATGCAATCACTGCAAGGAAAATTGAGCCCAATCAAATTAAGCTACTCTCTGATAGCGCTGCGGTACTCAAGGCTTTAAGGAGCAACACAATTGACTCTGGGCTCGTGCTTCAATGCCACCAGGGTCTGCAAAAGCTAGCCCAAACACACAAGGTAAGCCTTCAGTGGATAAAGGGTCACAGTGGATCAAGCGGCAATGACGCGGCGGACGAACTGGCCAGAACGGGTTCCAGCACCACACCTGTGGGTCCCGACCCAATAATACCTATACCTTTTTATCAGGTAAGGGCATGGCTGAGACAACGCACGAAAGAGCGGCATGAAATAAGATGGGCACAAACAGTAAGTTGCAGGCAGTCTAGGGAAGCTCTACAAAGACCAAAGCCAAGACTAGCCAAATCTCTGCTTCATCTTAAAAAAGATGACCTACGAATCATGGTAGGTACAATAACGGGTCATTGTACAGTGAATAAACACATGAATGTCCTAGGTATCACGGACAGCCCGCTGTGCAGAGCGTGCCTGTTGAAAGAAGAAACCATCGCTCACGCAATCCTGGAGTGCGAGAGCCTGGTTGCACATCGGGTCAACATACTTGGCAACCCCACAACACTTCGGGAGGCGTGTGAGGATCCCAAAAAGATCCTACGCTTCTGGTCGGAGTTGGG